>OV121085.1:13402660-14649547 GCA_921293015.1 Phorcus lineatus
GAAATACTAAATAAACAAATCTGAAAAATATCTTTCGGTTAGAGCTGTCAGGAGACAGAATGCCAAACCATATGTCTGACTTTGGATGAACCCTAAGCGCAGTGGTTAGCGCGTTCGGCTTCGGCTCAGGAGGTCCGTGGTTCGAATCCCGCCAGGGGCTCGGCAACTTTGTCTGCAGTAGAGAACTGTTCTACACGCAGTCAGGTTTGGGTGCAATGCTACACTGAAATTCAGCGCAGTATCACCCATGGTTCGCTAGTTCCAGCCGATGCTCGCAGGTTTCACCGCAATGCATAGCCACTATAGTGTTGCGGGCTTTCTCCCTGCAATAATACTAGCAGCCGCGATATAAGTGAAATAATCTTGAAAGCGGCGTTAAACCCCAACTCACCTCACCTCAATGTCAAAGCATATGTTATGGACCCTTGCTATGAAAACTGTACAAAGCTCAATACATTTAGACATCCCCGCCTTCGGTCATTTTTTTCTTTACTAAATTCTAAGTTTTATTCATTTGCTCATTTGACAAAAAATAACTTTAATAAATAGCTACTACTATCTAAGTCATTATTAACAATAAGTAAATTAACAGTTCTAACAGTACATGTTTTTCTTTGCAGTAATTTTCTCTTGGTTACGATGTGTACTGCGTGAACCAGTGTTATTAATTGCCAGGATGCTTTTTGGATCGATCGTGTTATAATTTATTTCTGTGTTTTGACGTAGGAGACAAACACTTGTTGATGTCAAGCACAGGAAGTGAATCAAACGATTGCACTTGATCACTGCAGGTACAATTAGACTGTTGAATCCATAATTGAAATAAAGTCATTCAATCATGTGACAACTTCAAGTACTTTAGGTGAGAATTGATATGAATCTAAATTTGAATTGTCAATGCTGCTAATATAGTTACTTGTTTTAAGAAAGCCATAGAAAGATTATTACTTACTAACTTACAGATGAAAAAAACTTTCTTGAATGTTTTAGTATATTCTTGTTTTCATAATTAAGAAGACACTTTTGGGATGTTTTTCTCTGAAATTAATGAACAGTTTTGCTGGACAGCACCTTTAATTTCTACTGGTTAAATAGTGTCTCGCTCAAAGGGATTATCTGTTTTCTTAACGAATTTAAAAGAGTTTCATATTATATAAGTATATAAATACATATTGAAACAATGTGAAAATTAATGAAAAAATATTCAATGAAGTATCTAATGAGCATGTCAGGAGCTATCATTTCTTTGATCATTTCAGAAGTTTTATCAATTGTGTCGAAACTAACGAAATAAGGCATTGGATATTGTTTGTTATCGATTGAATACAAAGTTTTCAGATGTAATTTTATATTCTTGATAGTAATCAATGATTCGCGCATTATTTACCGGTCCCGTTAACCTTGCAACACCTGTGCGAGCAGCTGCAGTTATATAAACATGGTGACATTTACCAGCTGGGAAACTGAGTCAGTGTATATTAATATTTTACTTAGAATTAATTATAATCGGAACTTTCTAGTCCAGACTCAAAGACAATTTCTGTAACGTTTTACATGTTAAATCTTCTGATTTAATTTTATTTTATTTAACAATGGATAAAAAATGTATGTAAACAAAGTGATATATAAGAAGAGACCAGCATGGCTTCACTATATTTCACTTACATATTCACTTACAACTTACTTATTGTCTTGAAGGGCTGAGTTCGAATCAACTTATGAATTCATGACCAATTTCCATTTTATTTCGATATACACTACTATACTACTATCATAAAAATTCTTTATTGAATGATGTAAGAATTGGTTTTTCTATATTTGAAACTGAAATATAATCAGCTTTTTATAACAGAAGAGTAATTTGACCTAATCTCATTTGTATAAGATTTACAAAGCTCTTTGCATAACTAATTATGACATGTTTGAAGAGTGTATAGATGAAAGTTATTATGAACTTTATTCAATTCAATACTTAAAGGCCACAGGCCTACAGTACAAATATTGTACAAATGTAAAATAACATTTAACATGTAAAAAAGCTATTATTGTTGCTTGGAAATTTAAATAGGTATAGAGTTTTACAATGACAACCAGAAAACCAATGTATCTGACTTAATCTCAGAATATTAGATACACAAGTTTATTTGTATTAAAATTAGAAATTAGAAAGCTATGTTCGGCTTCTTTTATTTCAAAGCTTCACAGCAGTTGTTTCCCATTTGGTTCTGTAGTAAATACGGCATTATAAACTTGGAATGATTGTGTAAGTTGCCACAGTATCAGCTTGTCGACTGTATAACTTGACAAGTTCGTTAACTGTGTGTTGTAGATCATGACATATGTGTCTGTTTATACTTGTTCAGTACTTTCTTATAGTCTGTGTAACCTGTCTAAAACACAGATAGGACACTCCACGCATGTAAATACAGGCTACAGAGACCGATGTCTCTCTTGTAACGCCATGTATGCACAATTACGTCTACATATGTTGATTGTGGCACTAAATTGACAAACACCTCCATACGTGTGTGACACACATGGCAATTAATACATCCTAAGTGATACACCTAAGCGATCCAGTTAAAATAACGCATCAAAGATACAGTAGCACGTTTTTAATCTCTCTTTTTCAAATAATCCCAATTACATATTGGCATAGACAAAAACATATGTATTTCAGAGTTAAAAAAATTTTCATTTCGCATTCTGATTTTGTTTAATCGTTGAATGTGATGTCATGTATCAAGCAAATCCATTTAGTATGAACACCTTTTCCTCATTTCAGGTAGGAAAATAGATTGGCTTTGCTGAATCGAAGATGGTACGTCCATCTAAGAACTATTTTCATTGTTCTCGGTTTCCTTTTCATGAAATAACTGAAGTTCATGAATATTCCCTCAAAAACGTGCTACGGTTTCTTTAAGCTTGTTTGATGTCAAGACATTTCTTGATCGATTGCAATTCAATTTGACCCTTTCATTTATTCTGTGTTCTTTTGTGATAAGGATTCCTTTTAGATTCCTTATTGTTGAAAACAGACTCAAACTGTAGGAAAAATTTTACATTTCTGTTACTACTCTCAATAAAAAGTTGACAAACTTGTAAATCATATCCTTCGAGTGTCAGTTCTCCTGGTTTGTTATATGTATTTACAAATATTCCAACTGAGACAATAACTCTAAAGTATCTTCTAATTGTAAGATGAATCTAATAAACAATAGCAAGGATGAATTACCAGTATTCAGAATATGATACATAGTAAACTTTTACTTCTATACACCCCAATAAACTCTGGGAGATCCAACCAAAGGTCAGCCCCTGCATATCAATCCTCACCAGTTTGATAGAAGAGACAAGATCATAAAAATTATTGAATCCCAGTTTCTCTCATTTGGTCTCCTTCAAACCGGAAGCTAATTACATCCCTTGTCATATCGATCAGATTCTCAAGCTAACATTCTTTCATCATCATTTCTTGCAAAAATACTCAAAACGCCCCCGCAATGCCTTATGCTGTGTTTCATTGGGCTTTTTAGTGAAAATTTAATGCATTGCATGATACTGAAATCCTTTAACTTCTCTTCTAATGAGTACAAAAAACTATGATGTATCGTCTAAGTATTGATATATGCAAAAAGGAAAATGGACAAAATAAACCCACATGCACATAAGATTAATTGATCTTCCATAACCAAACAAACATATCAAACTATTTCAAGATGTGCTTAGAGTAAATCTAAATAAATTTAGATGAACAGGATTTTTTGAAGTTCGTATCTTAATTACATATATAGTTAATAACTGTCGATTTAAATGGATGTCCTTGATCAAAGCATGATGAGCACTTAATATATGTTCACATATGGTCAAATAAATTCTGTACACATCGTGAACTTGACTCGAGGTTCCCTCAGGTCACTTGAAGATAAATATCTTGCAGTCAATGGGGAAATCTACCATCCCTCTTAAAAATCAATAAGCCTTATTGACCAATATATATATTTTTCTAGTAGTCTACTTTAAGCCGGATGTTTAAAATTTATTACCTCTCTTATTCGATCAGAGTGCGTGAATTATTAATTGTTCGTGAATCGTTTCCAATAACCTTATATAATGAACATCCTTATTCGAAATTACGTGGATTAATGGATTACTGTTTTTTTCATATTATCAACATAACTTAGTCATCATTCCATCTGTAAACTTAACATTGATGGGATATTGTGTTTTCAAAACTTTTTAAAATTAAACAAAACCACCAGATCCCAAATTATTTTGAAAACATGGAATAGTAGAAAAGAAAAGACTTTCATATATATATATATATATATATATATATATATATATATATATATATATATATATATATATATATATATATATATATATATATATATATATATATATATATGTATATATATATATATATATATATATATATATATATATATATATATATCTAACTCATCCATTGTCAATCAAACTTTTTGGAAAGTTTTCTGTTTTTCTCAAACCTTTTGTTCACCATATGACTTATAGATATAACCTTGATTCTCTGACGCTAGGATATAATCATATTGCGTCACTCAAAGTCAAACTTTTAAATTGTTGCTGAATTTTTAAACTCATTTATCTGAATTTCTGCTCCTTTTCACCATTCTTCCTCCATGTGCTATTTTTGCATTTCTATGATTACAATGACATTATTCAAGACGCCCACGCGTTTTACAATATCATTTCTAAAGGGATTTTTTGCCTTCCATTTTGCAAATAATTATGACCATGTAGACAATTATTGGAGATGAGTCACTCTCCGCATAATGTATGTCCTGGTACTCCTAAGTGTGAGGGTGATGCCTTTCAATGATTTTACATCCGTTACTGATTTCATATTTATTCAAATCTAGCAGAAAATATAATATGTTTCAAGATCTCTATATACTTTTTGTAATGTAAGAAACAATGATAATGACCGACCATTTAATGTTCTTAAAGTCTATTTATGTTTTTTTTCTAGAAAAAAAACATAATTTGAAAAAGTTTTTAATAAAAAATTTATATTTTGTTTAACATATATATCTGACTGTTGAAGCAGTACCTCATAGTAGTCAAAATAGTAAAAACATTTTAAGGATAGAGCTTATCCGAGGGTCAGTATTCAAAAGTAAAATGAGTTCAGTCAAAATGGGTAAGATGTCAAAGAAAATGGGTAAAGTCAAGAAAATGATAAGATTAGGATTTTGACCAGTTTCTTTTGCTAATATGGTTATCATTGGTCACCCTGTGACACTACAAATGGTGCCCCTGATCCTCCTAATGAAATATAGTCAATGAAATCCAACGAACTACAGAGTCAATGACTTTCTGAAAGAATCCATACTTCCTCATCGATTTCGATTAAATTCTAAACACTTGTTTAATAATTCCAAATGAAAACGATTGCAAAAGTCTAGTATTTTGGTCTATATTTGAAATTTATAAAAACAAATTTTAAAAGACTCGAACACCACTGACTCATAAGGCGAGAAATCGGAGGTTGGGATTATATTTCTTTCCCCATGCAATGGAAACTTAAATCTAAACTCTACACTTGTAATGATGAATGACATTTGTAAGAGGATGTAAACATTAACAATGATCGTGTTGGTACATCCGGGTTCATATCTATCTAGAAACAGGATATTGCTGTCAGATGTACTAGACATAAACCTTTTACAGGGGATATCACACATTCTCCACACAAATGGTTAATTACATTGCTACACGTGTTGATAAAGGCGATTTTATCAATCGGTGATTTCACTTTAACACAAAACCATAGGGGATTTTATCATAAAAAGGTGGTTTTTTTTGTCGTTGAAGTGGTAGTGTTAAATGCAAAGCATCTCATTTTATTTCTGTTTATCCGGAAAAGTTAGCTTTTGATAACCCAAGTGATGTATTTGTCATATGAGTATATATGCATAAGATATAAACAAAATAGTTTTGTTGCTTCTTACGTCTTACGTTGTGACGTCTTAATAGAAGTGATCAGCTAAATCGCCCACGAGGAAACTGAAAGAGAAGTACTATACATTTTCTTTCATAAGGTCTTGAAACCGAAACGTATGACTGCCCTTATGATATCTTACATTTTTATCAGTGATTCTCTTAATTGAAACATTTCCTCCAAAACAATCCTGAAAATATTATTTTCGAAAGATATAACATTAATATGTCATAACTGATGCTTTTCAAGAAAATACATGCAACTGTCACAAACATATAGAAAGTAAAAAAAAGTTCAAATTTTAATGGAGACAATTTTCATATATACATAAGTTGAGTTGACAGATGAAATACATTAAAACCAAAAGGTTACTTTAATTTTTCATTCACTGATAAAAGGCCCTTATAACAATATGAGAGGGATTGGGTTGGTGGTCGAGATAGGAGTGTTGTTGATTCAGCAATAATTTACATGTTGATAATGTATTTTCCTACTTTTCTAACTCAGAACCATATGGCCTTTTTGGTGGATTTATCTTTAACCGTAAGCATTTCAAGCTCAAAACCACTATAATACGCTTTGTCGATTCAAATTGGCTCTGTTAAGGCATATGATGATATAGGCACTCACTGTAGCTTTCAATCGATGCAGTGAACTACTTACTATTCTTTACCTGTGATTAAACGATGATAAAGTTTAGAGACATAAAAATCTACGGTCAGCTGTGTTGGAAACGGCTGAATCCTTAATGAGTGCAGATTTTAAATTTACCTAAACTTTGAACTAAGAATAAAGGATGAAAACTTGTTTATCAAAGCACTATGGTAACTTAACCGATTTAAAATGATTTAGTTCAAGCATTGTTATTGGAATAGATAGCGACTGCCGTTTTTGCTCATCTGGCTGTAAGCATAATTTGATTATTTCCAATATCCTATTTCATGCGGATTGAATGCAACGTTGCATTAAATACTAACGGTCTTTTAGAATCAACTTTATAACATTACTACGTACATATTTCTTGAATAACTTACGATGTAGGTTACCTGAGTTCGGATTGTTAGTTTTATCAAGAGATGTGTGCGATCATTGGGCATACGAAATATATGTGTGCACTAGTGCCTTTAAATATATTACAGTTGTTGTTACATTAAACCTAGTGACTTTAACAGATTCTGGACAGCTTGCTCTCGCTTATAAGACGACTGACGATGCAGAAAGCTATGTTCTTCCTCCCACACATCTATATCTTCCCGTAAGTGTTACTTATTTTTCAAACTGTTCCTATTAATGTACACTCTAAATTTCATCAAAGCTGTTAATCATAAGAAGCACTTATACGCAATCAAATGACACATTTCTGCTCTGCACATCATTTTCGAAATCAAATTATCAGGAAGTTCTAAAGAAATTATGGAAACCAGATATTCCTCCCGATTTGACAAATGAATCTTTCTATAACCCTGACAGGCAGAATCTAGCAAAGTCAGCTACTGAATGTTCGTTTTTTTTCTATAACTTGTTAACATGGTCTTCATATCTGAGGTGATACCTCTAAATGGATACAAATAGATTTCAATAACAAATTCAAAAACTAAAGAAATGTGACATGGATAATTATACACGTCTATTTAGTTCTGAAAATTATTTAAGAATGTGACAAATCTTTAAATAAAACGAACATTCAGGTGGGGATCAACTATTAAAATGAGGTGACAAATTCAAATTACCTAATTCAATTCTTTCGATGTTTTTTTATTTACACATTAAGTATTCTTGGAGCTGTTACATAGTGGTCATTTCTCTGTTAACTACGTATACGTTAGTTTTATCTCATTTTAAACAACTTGACAAAAGTGAAAAGAAAGTTCAAAATACTAAGAAACACCTATAGAACTGTTTTAGAACTGATAAATATGTGGGACTTCTTTGTCGTTTTGAACTATTCAGATTAATTGTTTAGCTACCTCTGGTCCAGAGACAGAGGACAAAAGTCGGTAACGATGTCCTTTGGTTCTCAGATCCTCCTTCTGATATGAAAACATAATACTTCTTTGAACTTTAATAGGCTGACTGAAGTTTCGATTAATGCCAACGTTAACGTCAATTGTTCTTAATAGAAATGAAAAAGGTCACTTACATTGGAGCTATGGGCCACGTGGAGGTTTAATTGCAATGCGATCATTTTCATTTAATATTCAAATATTACATTTTTCAGGAATTCAATAATCGTCCCCTCCATGTTGAAAACACATTCGTTGTTGAAAAGTAGCTGCTTTCCGTTGAGGTTAAATGTTGTCTCTGGTAGGCCTGTGTTGGTTAGTTGAATTTAGCAAATCGTTTCTTTGTTTATACTATAGCAATTCAGGTAGAAAGAGCAGTGATGCTCTTCAGATCAAAACATCTGATGTAATTTTACGTAAATATAAAATGATAAGTAATAAGTCAGAAAACCATAGACTCCTGTCAGCAACCAAAGAGGTAAAATAGATTAAAACGTAAGCCCAGCTGACGCTAGCAAACATGTCCGCAGTGTCACAAACATCTTTTTACGCTATGGCATCACATCATTATTTAATGATTAGCCCTTTTACAGGTAAGTTGCGTGACTTAAAAAAGGCGCAAAGATGACTGCATCTAAATTAAAATGAAAAAACATTGGCAAGCTTCGGTAGTCAACGTGTAATAACAAAAAAATTATAATGTTAAAATGATCGAACTGCTGAACAAGGGTTTATTTTTTTGCGTTAGGATTTTTATGTATTGTCATCATTTTTTTGAAATCGGAATTTGTGAAGGACTAATTTTTAAACATCATATACAACGGACAGATATGTGGTTTGCCAGAGACAAGTTTTGTTTTCCGTAAAAGTGGCATGCGATCAAACTTAGAAAACTCTGATTTTCTTATTTCTGCTATGAAATATTATATGAACACGTTGTTGGCAAATTTGTGATGTAAATAAAAAACAATGTAATTTTACGAATCGTATAAGACAACATTTGTTTTCTATTTTGGACTCCATAATTGCATTCAACCATTCCAGATGTGTTCCTGTAAAACTGAGAATCATCTTTAAGTTCGTAATAGGAACTAGTCTTTTATATATTTTCACCAAAACTTTTGGACGAATGATGGATGAATATGTCGATCTCAAGTAATCACCATATTACATTATATTTTCACTATGTTTGTAAGTAATGAAACAATTTTTTGTTAAACAACCGCTAATCTCGACTTTATCACTTCTTGATTTTCGTTCAAAGATATTTCAACAAAATAAGAAGTGGGCTTGATTTTTGTTAATTTGTCCAATAAACACCTTTAATTAGCCTTTCATGAAGACAGCGTAATTATCGGCTGTGAAAAACCCACGTGGGTTAGGGGCCATAAAATACGCGTCATGCATTCACTGGTTTGTGGCCAGATAGATCTACGCGGCCCATCAAAAGTGACATTCAAAAACAGCTTTCATTACCCAACTGAACATATTTGAGTAGCGACCTTTGACCTCCTATCCAATATTGTAATAAGACGTTCACATATTCCAAAGAAAATAGTGAAATATGTTTGTGGTTATGTAAACTTTAAGGAGTTGTAGGCATACGAAATATAATTCTGGGAATGTAGACAATAATTATATTTTAATAAAAACAATAGTTCTATTATGTTTTCAAACATGAAATTCGTAATAGATTATATTTTAAAAAATCAATTCTCCCTATATTTGCTGTTGTGGACATCACGATACGGATAAAACATTGCTTCTGTTTTAATACTCTACGTATGTACCAAGCCATTTAGATTATACTTTATCAATAAGATATGAAGAGCTGACTTCAGAACGACTCGTTATAGCTGGTTCACAAAAGCTATCAGAACCGTCCCTTTCTCATTTATATATCATTATGGCATTTACAGGCATAACATTACGATTTATGGATTTATGAATAAGTAAAAGAATAAAATAAGGTTCAAATAAAAAGAAAACAAGAATCGGTTTAAAGTCAAAAGTAACTTCAGCATTTATCTGAATAAATCTTTGCAAATGGAAATCAGTTAAGCGAAATTTTTTTAACCGTTCATAGTTTGATTTCAATCTGCCATCACGGTCAGGAACGTGTCTGACAGTGCTGTGCCATGAAAGCAGAACGAATTGAGTAAAGCATACTAAACAATGGTCAATGGTACATCCATTATTTTCTTCCAACATGTTCATAAAAAGACAATTTGATCAAAATTTACCATACCAAGTTGTTCTTGTGGAAGTCCACTAATGTCCAGATAAAGACATAAGTTTGTCTCTGTCACATGATTTACAAACGTTCAAACTATTCAAATGATCAATGAAGCAATAAGAGTTGAGTTCAACACCACTCCACAAAGCTGAACCAGAGCCCAAAGTTATGAGATCAGAAATGCATTTTCTTATCTATAATCAAATAATTAAAAAACAGATTTGAGATTTATGGACATATGAATAACCATATCACAAATAAATGAATTTAAAAAAACATGTTTTGTATTACGTAACTGAAAATACAACTTGAAATAATGATAAAGATAAAAAAAAAATTTGCTTCACAACAACTGAATACTTTCATGAAGATATTATCGTAAACATACAATTGACGCTCTTTATCGTTCAACAATGTTTCATGTACGAACACACTTGAAGGACCAGCTTTATGGTATTAAATACTCTCGTTTGTTTAAGTGTGATTTTTAAAATCATATTTTACCTTTTACATGTAAGTCTCAAATCGGAAATTATTTTATTACATAAATTTAGTTGTTGATATGCAGTCATTCTAACAACATTAACTAAGAGCTCATGATTGACCTGTATGCTAAACTTTTATTACGCAGTCTACATTGAAACAACTTTTCAAATGACATTATCCATGTCACATTTCGTGATTAAACATGATGTATATGCTATGATATACACTATCTTCCCGTTTGTCGTCAGTGGCCAAATAACTTTTCACTTATAATTTGATAATATAGATATAAACATTTGAACAGGAAGATGGTTAGGAATAATACATATCCAGACTCCCCTGATGACGGAATTGTGTCAAACATAATTGATGATATACTTTCAAGTCCGTTAAAGAAAGACCGGGAAAATATTTAGTTTATATAATTTAGCATTTCTAGAAAATAAAAGTTCTTGGCCTTGACAATTACGTGCTGAAAATTTTATCATAAAAGATTATTCATTTATTACCGGAGACTGAAGCTGAGCTTTTTAACTAAGATAATGTCAAAGTGTTCATGATCTAAATCTACAGATAGGAAAGACAATCTCTTGAATATTAGTGACCTGACTTCAGCTCTTTATACATTGCTATTAACGATCTTTGTTGTAAAATCCTGTCAGACACACAAAAACAGGTTAATTGACGAAAGGCAATACATAGCCACAAATAACTTTTTTCTGGCTGCTGGTGTCAGGGGGTCAGTGCATTCCTGTCTTAGTTATTAATTACCAAGTCACATTGACGTCACAATGACTACACAGAGGTTCTAATCGATTCTTAGAACCTTTTACTCTAGTACATAGCATGCTCAAATTGTGTTTTTATTGAATCATGAAAGTAATATAAGGACAAAGATTAATTCGAAAAGTTTCGTATTGCTTTCATTCTGTCAATTTTGATAAATGGCCATCACAATATAAGTACAAAGCCTATCCACTAAAGTACCTGTTACCGTGCCAAGCGGTAGTTTCAAGATTTTCCCTCGTTTAGATGGCCGAGTCCCCAAATTTATGACATCTTTGGTAAGTTTTCATAGTCTTTTAGAGGCAGGTTCTTACAATAATTTGGGAAATTGATAGGGCATGGCTGAGTGATTTTGAGCTCACTTCAAATTGAAACATACTACAATACCTTATCTTATTCTCCTGCACAATAAACATGGAACATGATTTTATATTATCTTCCGTTTGAGAACACTTTGGTATGACATAATGAAGATCACAATGAACAACTATGTCATCACTTAGTTTAAGTTATTCATTCACATTATTTCTTACTTAAATGTTTAGAACTTCATGTATTTTTCGAATCATTTAGGATTGCATTTAGCCGATTTTTTATTTCAGAAAATTATTACGATTTGACTTGAAGTAATATCTTATAAGAATAGACTTTCAACAACTTGACATGACATAAATTAATATAAGTAGGAATACTCTTTCAATATCCTTTTTTCATATCCTTCTATCGTATCATCTGAAATATTATCAAAACATGTATTACATATATGAAAGAAGACTGCAGTATACTTGATATATTTCAAGTAAAATGAATAATTTAGGAGATTTTCCCCATCAAAATCGAGGATAATGTCATTTATTAGTAATAAAACATAGACCTGTGATACATATATTTTAGATAAATCATACTATGTGACCAAGCCTTCACGTGCAGGTATTTCATATATATGCCCACAGACAGGTTTGTGACAATATTAACTATGATATCACGGTTTATCACCTGTCTGTCCGATAAAAGATTGCACTATGTATTATATATAACAAATAAGGAAGGACTTTCAATGTATGTTGTAATGTTGATAAAGGAAAGAAACTCCTTAATAACACTTCCGATTTGCATGACATGCATCAACATGATATCTTTTTTATCTGTTCTATTGCACTGTTCATTGGCATTTAATTTATTAGGCCAAAATGAACTTGACAACATAATAATACGAGACATCAAAATCATTTTAGGTAATATTTGCTCCTGCATATTAAAATTATGTTCTTGTGTATGTGTTTGAATTATCGGCTTATGAATGTACTCAGGAACTGAAAGTGCGCATGCCCAGATATGTATGGGTCTTATTATCCTGTACTGAAGCTTTAAGTTATATTCATTTGCGAGATGCTATAACGTGGACAGCATAAGTAGAAGTGTGAAGCTACTGCTAGCTAAGTTATCATTAACAAGAAGTAAACTGAATTCGTCAATTGACCTAACAATTTTAAAGGCTTACATTTTATTTGTATTTAATTTTTGCAAATGATAAACCATTACAAATAGAGTTCAAGTAGAGTGATGTAGACGTTATGCTCACGCTTCGTCATGTTTTCGAGTATGGGAAGGATACGGGTTATATTTTAAATGCATATCATCATAATTGGTATCATCATAAATGCATTAAAGCCAAATGAAATACTATCATGGAAATCATTAATGGTTTAAAGTAGCATACCCGTAGACTACATGTACAAAATCTATTTCGCAATTAACACTAATATATAATATAATAATAAAAAATTTCAACAAGACCTTATACCACAGTATAGTTTGAACGGAATAGCTATTCCAATCATAAAATTACTTATATATAAATAATGCTTTGTTTAAGCACTACATGTGTTTCATTTCAGAGATTGTTTCGTTGGTTTACGATTTATTGATATGTGAGGATACTTTGTGGATCGATCGTGTTGTTTTAATTTAACCTTTGTATTTTGAGGCAGGAGAGAAACCCTTGTTGGTGTCAACCATAGGAAGTAAATCAGATGAATGCATATTTGAACCGAATTAACCTTTTCACTGAATGTTATTTTGGTTTTAAGATTTTTTGACAAAAGTTAGCTCATTTAACCTCTTATTACTGAATCCAATCAACTTGACATATCCGCTTTCCCGTAGAGGCACTGTTTTCTGAGGGAAATAAAAGTATCCCATAAAAAGGCAAACATATGTGAGCAATTGCAAAACAAACAATACGACGGTTTCTTAAACGAACGTTTGAAACGAATAAAGGTTTGTAAGAAATGAAAATTCTTACCATATCTTGAATGATTACAAAATAAAGTTCACAATAAGGAGGCTTTAACACCCTATTGCAACTCCACAATTGATGGTAGCCATTTTATATGTTGGACATTGTACCGTAGGCAACGTTTCAATATGCTGCCCCACTATCATATCCAATAAGATGAAAGATAATGAAACGGTATTGGATTCATTATAAGATGATTTAAAAAACCCTACAGAAATTCAAGGCAATGTTCAATTGAAGTTTTTCCGAGTCGACC
This sequence comes from Phorcus lineatus, assembly GCA_921293015.1. NCBI lineage: Eukaryota > Metazoa > Mollusca > Gastropoda > Trochida > Trochidae > Phorcus > Phorcus lineatus. Next base: position 13,416,716 of record OV121085.1, read on the forward strand.
TTGTAAAGTGAAAAAACGTGGTAACGATATCATATTAGATCTTTCTAGATGGTAATAGATAAAATGAAAATGAAAACACTGGAGTCAATGTGTCACTTGAGAAAGCAGTTCCTCAAAAGAACAACGATTTTCATTAAGAAAAAAGGATCAGGTTTGCATGTTTCCTTTTAAGATATTATAGTGTTGTTTTGATGTTTGAATGAGATATGAATTCTAGGAATGAATGAATTTATTCTGTGTCATTTTGCAGTTATTTTGACTTCAATTACATTTCTTTGATTGGTATTATAAAACTTGATCATGAACAATGAAGATAATCTTTATGGAAAGGTAACTTCTGTATTCTGTGAATGCGAAATTTAAACATAGATTCTAAGTTCAAATTATTATCACGATATTGGAATTCTTGCTCATACGCCTTTTCACAATAAATCAGTTTTTTATTTGCTAAATGATATTTTCCACTTGCTTTTCATTTCATTTTCACGAAATTGAATAAAATACAGTATCTATGAGAATTTATTGAAAAATCAATTAATATTTTAGAAACTTGATAGTTTAGATTTTGACATATATTCCTATATATTTCTGTCATTCAAGTGTACCTAATCGTTTGACCTTTACAAGGTAAACAGTACACAACAAATGATACGATGACTATGTACAAAATAATCTTTTGATCTTGATAAATGACTTATAAATAGCCTTAAAAATCATGAATGAAGATAATTTTAGATTTAGAGTCGCATCGGGTCTAAATTCAGTCAGGTCAAGTCCTAAAATAGTGTTATATCTTATCTATGAAACTGATCCAGGTGGGTCGCTGGTTACCTAACCTTAAAAATGAACGGCGTAGAAAGCACCGTCATCTTCCACGTGAATGATTATCATCTCTCCTAGGTTTGTGAAATATAACTTATTAAAACAGTCCAAACTGTCACATATAAATATTCAAAACGTCTAATGAATGTGTAATCAAAGGGGGAAAAAATCAATTTTCGTGTTTCCGTATCCAAATTCAAACAATTTTGTTACTATTCAAGTAGATTTGAGTAAATACGTCTTTAGACAGTCCAAAAACCTTGAAAAAGAATTATATTCAAGTCTTATATTAATAAAAGTAGAGCTGACAAATAAAACAAATGAAAAAAAAGTAATTTTCAGTTACAGATAAAAGGATGTTAGTTGTCTCGACTCAGAAATTGAATAAACCTAGGCCCTCATAATGAGATGAAATGAGAAAGTGGGTTGGTTGTGAGGTGTATTCCACTTAGTCTAACTCAATACTACGTGGCATAACAGGTCTTAATTTAGTTTGTTGATGAATTAACCTTGACTCATATACATGTACATAGGATGAAACACTTTTATCACAGTTGATGTTTTGTCTGACGTGAATAGATGATCGACAGTTTGTCGCTTATAACACTGCTGACAATGCAGGAAGCTATATTATTTCCTCCCACACACATCTTCATGGACACATTTCTGATCTGCACATTATTTAAAAAAATTATTTATCAGGACGTTGAGAACTGTTGAAACAAGATATTCCTCACGAAAGGTTAATCCTTTTTTAAAACAGGCAGAATATAGTACAGTCAACTGGTGCATACTGGTTCTTACCATAACTTGTTTACTTGAATTATTCTTTCAGATCTGACTTGATATCTCTACATGAATAAGAAAAGTTTTCAATAAATACATACGGACGGTATACTCAGACGCACTCACGAACCCCTAATCAACTTTATTCTCGCACATGTCTATTCACTTCTGAAGTATATCTCGTAAATGACATTTTTTTTAACAAAGAGAAAACTTAAGGTGCTGATAAGATATACTATCATGCTGACAAATTCGAAATAAATGATTTGATAAATTGTAACCCAATTAAAGATAATTGGGTTGGGGTTTTTTTGACGCAAAAAAGGTAAACATGCAAAGGAACACCTTTATAAGTATTAAAGAACTGATATAAGTGAGACATATTTGTCCTTGTGTACTATTCAAAGTCATTGATTAGGTTCCTCTTGTCCAAAAACAGAGAACAGAGGACGGTAATGATGTCCTCTGGTTCTCTTATTCTTCTTCTAATAATAAAACGTAATGCGTCTTTGACCTTTCGTAGGTTGACTGAAGTCACGATTGATGCTAATGTCCACTTTTCTTAATAGAGGTATAAAAAGGTAACTTATATTACACCAGTGGGTCACGTGGATCATCATAATGTTGAAAGGTATTCTGTCAAATAATAGCAACGTGATCACTATTTACAAATGGTTATGTTTGTACAATATTCAGGTAAAATGACGGATCAGTAGTTTTCACCTCCATGTTCATGAGGATGCACTCATAAAGAGCCACTCCGAAATCATACTTTTATAAGTGTCAATGATGAGTTGCCGATTCATTGAAATCACAAGTTTCTCGTAATCAATGAATGCGGAAGAGTGTTATGGATTTTCAACTTCTTTAAAAAGCACCTCCGTGAATTTCATAACATATTATTTACCTTTTATACGAACATAAATATTTTATGTGGTGATATAAAATCAAAACATCTTAACATTTCACGTCCAAAAGACATATATATGACAAATACTGGTTTTCCATTAAGATCTAAACACAGCCTTATAAATGCACAGAGGATATACATGGATACTAGCTATATAACCTAACAAACACTATCAACTCCTAACTGCCCTCCTTGGTGTTTTAAAATTACGTTTGATTATTTGACGCGCGCCACTGTCCGGTTTTCGATCATAATTGCGAGTTTCTACCTTCATATTGTCACTGTAAAAACCCCAATAAGCTTTAAAACGTATCTCTTTGGTAACAGTCGATACTTCACGATGACACCATTGATTAAGTTTGGCATATATGACTCCAACAACTCACGGAGTAGCTCTTTCATAACCACGAGATTCATTTTCTAAAGAAAAGTAATCATTTACTTATATCATTCTAGGTGTACACACAAGAAACTGTGCTCCTCGCCACCACATGTTCCACATACTAAAACTGTCAGAGAAAAAGCTACTTTGAATGTCTGCGAAGGGGACATGTTTGATTAAGAATTACTCACATGTGCCCAGAGTATGATACTTTTATTTTCACATCTATTCGAATAATCTTGGGGTGCTGAAATCGCTTTTTCACAATGTTTTTGGACCAGCTAGTTTTGCATTTTTTGTTGAAAGATTACGAAATGTAGAAATAAAATTGAAAAATGTGTAACAAATATAACCCTTTTCGACATAAAAGGGGCAGTAACACATTTTTCAAATTTCTTTATATTCCCGTTAAGATATCAGTTTAGGCAAAATGAATCGAAAATATTAGACTTGATATGATATTGTTTGTATCGTCAAGCAAAATTATTGCAAGAATTTAAAATGGACACACCTTATGACATATACTATACATATACTAAATTATGTATTCAAAGAGAAAACAAATTATCGACATTTTGTTGTTATCATTAAAGAATAAAAACAAAACCTTGCAGTATATTTGCTTTAATGTTTTGAGTAAAGTCACGCATGGAATATTTGTCATTTCCTTGCATTCATCAGGAATTCATTCTTGCTATGTGTATAAAACAGCTGATTAACGATACAGGGTTATTTTTTTTCAATGCATAAAATGGTACAGAAAAGTCGCCTATAATGTTTACCGCTAATCTAATGACGTGCTTACAAACCGCTGGCACGGCAAACAGCTGTGCACATTTCATGGACCTGCATATTATTTAGCTGTGTGTACGTGTTACTTTATGAGCAGTTTGGTGGGATTACTCAGAAAAGGGAAATATAATCTAACATGATATACCATTGCGTTCTTTAACGTTAAAGAATCATATTTCCTAATTTGCCATAAAACCGAAAGCTCTTTAAATTATCTCTACTGTGTAAAACCTAACTTGTGCTACTTGTAAAATCACATGGAATCTTATTGACGGAGTTTAAAAGCCACCCAGTAAAAGACACTCTAGCATGAATTTCGCGCTCAAATCGGCTATGCTTTAAGGCATATTAGAAAAAAATTAATGCACTCGCCTAAGCATTATATTGATGGAATTAAATACCTATTTTTCTTTCAAATTAACCTGCAATCAATAAAGAAAAAGATAAGTTTTTTGAGGAATATACATTTGAATATATCTGAATCTATCAACTGAGGACAAAGGATGCAATATAAGGTATCTTTACCAGGGTAGTTGATATTTTTATAATTATTGTTTAGAACATATCAGTTTATTCATCTTGAAACAAAATGTTGGACTACACGTAAAACAATCATAAAACGCAAAAAGACGAATAACATTTATATGTAATTTCAAATACCTAAATAAGTTTTGTATCCGGGACTCGAAAAAAAGAATGTTGATAAATTCTGATATACTTATTTTGATTTAATTGATAGAATAAAATAAAATGCAAGGGAATCGTTTTATTATGTTGACGTTAAATATGGCTCATTCACTAAGGGGAAGTCATCAACGATCAAGTTTAGTTTTATCCTGCTTCATCAGCGTAATTGAATCCGCTGATCGAGCTCCTACCGTATACCCTGATCTCCTTCGAGCCAAATCCCTCTTACGGCTAGCGCGGCTTTATGTTCGTAGCTCTGCTCACCTGTTATTGTTTCAGCCAATGAAATGTCGTTATCCAAGGAGCTTGAAGCTCCTCTTCTGAATTTTCCATCCGGGTTGTGCCGGCCTTGCTGGACGCGAGTCGTCTCATTGGCTGGTTAGATAGCTAGCGATACGAGGCTTTTGGCCCAAAGGATGTAGCAGGATGGTTTAGTTTTGTTCAAGGATGTCGGGAGGATCGCAAATTACTAAGTTCAAATGGCTCAAACAAGGGCTGATGATAAAATCACCATGGCATATTGAAAATAAAACCAGTATTTGGAAAATCAATTAAAATGTCTAGATTGATAAAAAATGTTTTTGAGTAAATGACTCACACTACGGTACATGTATTTACACCAAAAGTGCTGACCAAGTAAAACATAGCTATACCAATCGATTCATCGCACCTGGGTCGCCTCTATCTGCTAGACAATTATATATAACAATAACACACCTTTGTATGTGGGCGTTCAATGTTGTTTTTTGTATCAGCGGTTTTTACCTGTAAATTTCCTGTTTTGTATCAATTCCTATTTGTAACATATTAAAGTTATTGGCGTGTTTATCTAAAACATGTGAAATTGGTATTGTTTCGTGTTTTAAAAAAAAGCTTTATTTTTTCTTGACAAGATATGATTATCAATCCATAAAACGACATTGTAAAAGTATATGACATTAAAACAGATTATTTAGGATTCTGAGACCATTGAGATATTTACATTACCCAACATCTACAACCGTTCGTTACCGATGTCCTTAATTTTTAAGTTTCTTAAGTATTGTCTATGATATCATAAAAGCAGGATGTTGAAATGACGGAATAATTCGAATTAAAAAGTTTATAAAATATGCCTCAAAACCACATGAAAGTTAAGACATAAGTGAACTCATTGTGAATTCAAAATAATAAATATGCATACTTAAACCTATTTCAAAAGTTTTTATTAAACGCATGAAACAATTGTTCAACCACCATATTAAAGATTGAATAGATAATAAATTGTTGCTTTTATCAAATCACTATTGTGATAATTGTCAATGAATGTTTTCGCCTAGGGAATCAGTTTCAAGTTCAAATATGAGATAATAAGGTGTCTTGTTGTGTGTTGTTGGTATTTTAAACAAGAGGCTATAGTTCTGTCATATTGACATTTTAGTATCCTTTTGCTTTTGAAGTATTTGTAATTTCTTTATTTGATATTGGCATTAATTTTGTGTTCATATTACTATTTTTTAAAAATGATTTGAAATTTTTGAGTAGATTTCGTACAAAAGTATAAATACGTGTGAGATCAATCCGGCGTTCTGAAGATGAATCGCCTTCCATTTGACAGCTCCCTGAAATGGTTAAGTACTGACCGTTTCTTAAAGATTGAGTATATATTTGATATCCATCGAAAAGTACAAAATGCATCTTTAAATCAATCCTTTTAAAAACACGAAGCTCTTATTTTTAAAAATATCCATTAGTGTTCCGAATCCACTGTGACATTACTTCATACCAATGTTCAAATTGGTCCAGTTTTGGATATATTTTTACATTTTAAAAGGTCTGCAACTGTAATAAAACACATCCTGCTTCATCAGCGTAATTGAATTCGCTGATCGAGCTCCTTCCATATACCCTGATATCCTTTAGGCCAAAAAGCCTCGTATCGCTAACTATCTAACCAGCCAATGAGACGATTCGCGTCCAGCAACAGCGGCACAACCCGGATGGAAAATTCAAAAGAGTAGCTTAAAGCTCCTTGGATAACGACATTTCATTTGTTTAAACAATAACAGGTGAGCACAGCCACGAACATAAAGCCGCGCCAGCGGTACGAGTGATTCGGCTCGAAGGAGGATCAAGGTAAATGGAAGGAGCTCGGTCAGCGGATTGAATTACGCTGATGTAGAAGAATGAATCAAACATTGTAGAATCTTTTAATCGGTAAAGCATTTGATAACATTGATTTAAGCTCATGCATGATAGAAATTGTATAAAATTTGTATAAATAAATGACCAGATCAACTCTTCTCAAGAGGTAAGCATTATCATAAATACGAAACGTTTCGTAATGTAAGAGCAAGCCACAGTGAAACTCTTACAAATTTTGATATTTTTAGTGATTTGACTCATCGAAAAATGCTATAATTGTCTTTAATCAAACTTACTATTTTAGTTAAACAAGTATTCCTCACGTGCAACATGCATTTTGTAAAAGTTCAAATTGACATTTTACAAAAACGAAGTGTTAATTTTATGAGTGATCTTCTTACAGTACAGATGACTTCAAAATTTAAAGTATGCTTTATATGATGAGAACGTGTTTTGAATTATGAACATGTCAATTCATCTGCAGATAAACAATATTGTTGTTAATACTCGTGTAGAACATAAAAAAGCTCATCGCCGTTCAAATATCGTCTGGAATATCTCTGGAACAACACAACCGACCATTAGTGTAGAAATTAAAGATGGAAAATAGTGATAATGATTTGTATAACATATAATAAGTTCCTCACGACTAAATACACTAAAATCAAATGATTAGTTATATGCATTACAGAACAAAAAAGTACTTTGAAAACAAGGCTGAAGTTTTTGATGTATATGTAGGTCTTTGAGATTGTACGGATATACTTTAGTCTAGTCTTTGAGACTTCGAAGAGTTACACAAAGTTTTATGAGATTGTACCCATATACTTTAGTCTAGTCTTTGAGATTTCTAAGACATTGGAAATCAAACCCGGGCTTTTTGATCTGATACCGAGTCCATACAATATATTGCTTAATTATTGTTTTGTAAGAGTGGGAATGTTTAATGTAGTGACAAAATCAGTTTAAAGATAATACCTCTTCTTTCACTTTGTTACAACGAAAGGAAGATGTTTGATGGATTGATGTAGAAAGATTGCAGTTTGTTTGATAAATTACGTCTTTAATTTGTATAGGCGACTTTAGGATACATGACGAAACCTACAGAATAGGGGGTTGTTTAATCTTCATGATTTGTTACTAATTATTTACTACAGTCATATGGCAATACAGTCAAATGAAATTTGCAATTAGCAGAATAGAATGCACACAGAATTTACCAATTGCCTTTATGTTTTAGCTTTTGCTATCTTCTTTGACACATTCTATTTATAGAGTCTTTATGTAAGGGTGATTTAACACTTTTAAGAAATATCAGAAACGAGTCATACTTGATGTTCTCATAAAACCGATATAATTGTGGTCCAAGATTCTAATTAACAGATGGGCCTTGTTTGAATTGTATTTGTATAATAGTTCTTCATATTTGAACTTTTAGCGTGGCATGAGATTAAAGGCAGGATCTCTTGATCTTATCCATTAAAGTGTTGGTTTTGAGTGACCTTTTATAACAATTACTTCAATATCTAATGGAATGACGTCAATTTACTTGCCCTAAAGGACTTTTTTGGTACACTGAATTTAGTTTTATTTTGACTAATATTTAATCGATGTCATGTCAAGGCACTTGTTTTATATATTTACGGAGCTTTCTTTGCACCAGGGTAGTCGAAATTATACATCAGCGTAAGACTTTGTCAACAAAATCTAGGCCAACGATCGCCATATGTGCAGTTGAATCTTAACTCTGAGGACGTAAAAATATAAACTTCAAACGGCTTCAAACCTTAAAGAAGCCTGTTCATCAGATGGTCCTTTGAATAAAATATCGCCTTCTCTGTCTTTTAATCATCACTGTAACCAAGCAATAATACGCGCTAGAAGTTTCGTATAGAGGCTGTGTCAAATGTATTTCAATCAATTCTTTACCGATTTTTCTTTCCCTTTCAAGTACTTTATTTGAAGCTCTTTGACTTTCTAAAGTCTTACGTTCTCTGACGTCACATGGAATGAAACCGGTTGCAACCAATATTTCTGCTGGATTGCCATCTTGGATTTGAGGTTTTGCTTTTGAAGTATGGAACAATAGTTTTCTTTCATCCTGTGAAGTAAATGTCATCTCGATTGGCTTTTTCACTATTACACAACCGTATATGATTTCAACGATTATAATGAGTGCATTTTGAAATAGCATTATGATGATAATTGTTAGCTTTTAAAGATGTAATTAGTAATGAAATGAAATTAGATGCTGCGAAATCAATTAATTTATGTCACTATATTGATATCAGTCAAAAAACCCACTTTCATCTTAAATATGATTTTGAGAAAAATTTCATCATTTACAACGACTGGAGAAAGCGTTCTAGCTTGTATGACATTCACGCTTGACTGACGCAAGAGACTGAACATATTGCAGCTTGACGGAGTTCCGTTTTTGAGATTCGGATTAGATTAAATAGTGCAATTTCTTCGCTTGTTTGACAGTTTATCTTTATTTTTAACACTATCGCTCTTTGTATTAACTTGTTTAAAATCTCTTTTTATAAAAACTGGCATTGAAGAAGTTGTGAAAATTAAAAACTGAAAACCCCTCATGGATTTTGCCATTAATGGTTCTCATACATAATTGAGCTTAGGCTTTCATATTCTGAACTTTAAATGTAAAAATATTCAGTTATGTAGAAGAAATCATAAAAACGACCTTCCTCTAAATTAAAGAGGTTGCATTATTGGTAGTATGTGGTCACGATCCAATGGGAAATACCTGATACCTACTAAAACGTAGAAAAATGTGAGTATATTCTGAAAATGGACAAATACAGGGTATCAAACGATTTAACTTTCGATCATATGTGGGTTTGGGTTGAGTTGAACATTTTAAATACTACAGCAACCCAATTATAAGTTAAGAACTACAAAATGGCCTAGAGACTTTTAATAAAACACATGGAAAACCAAATTTTGTACCTGCTTACTTTGAATTGTAAAGAGAAAACTGGTTATATCAACGTTCATCAAGGGATTTACATTTAAACTACTTTTTTTATCATTAATAAATTAAATTGATATTATTGATATATTCAAGCGTTTGTAATATTTTACTGGTTTGACTGGGAACAGATTTCATGATATAAATTCACACGTAACAAAATGCTAGTATTATTTTATAAAGGTTTTTTTTATAGTATATTTTTAATGACGCATAACGGTATGAAAGGACATGCAGTTGTATGGTTTCATGGTTGAATATATGTGTTATATAGTCAGTTCTTTTCACATTTTGTCCTTGTAATTTGTATTATTTGAAAAGTCTATTTCGAGTATTTTACATTTAACATCAACACTAATTAAACATATATTATCTAATACTTAGTCCGTCAATGACGATGTATTGTACAGTTAATGAATATTATCAAAATCATTTTTACCAAAACGCCCTCTGAATTTTTTAGACTTACTTTGACCTTAAAATTATATCAAAATGAAAGTGGGAAGGGTGTGACGATTTTCGTGATCGACAAAATTCCTTGTTACCCCATGTTCAGATTTACATACTATTAGATTGGTGATATGAGGTGTAAATATAATCGAACAGTTAAAGGGAAGTTACTCTCGTTTCAACAGATTCAAGGGTAGTAATGTGGGACAAGAAGAAAACTCTTCACCTAAATACATGTTCGGATCCTTGATTTTTAAACTATTATTTCGTATGAAAATACCCTCATTATTGAAATAAAAATCTATGGAAAATATATTGGAATCCACTGTTTATAATGATTAGTAATTACATCTACACGAAAACATCACATAAGGGGTTTCAGAAAACATACTGTGACGCTAAAAGACATTGCCAAACGACGTTTCCAATACGTAAAGGTAGAATTCAGTCGATAGGTTTAGAAGTCTGACTCGTCGTTAGATTCCTTTCTGTGTTAATCTGTTATGAAGCGCCGTAAATGCAATGATGAGCTGAAAGTAATTATGTCTCTCAGTAATGTAACAACATCTCGTCGCCGTAAAGACATTACTATGTTTGCAAGCTAGTCAAACAAATGCGTGATAAAATATAGCATGTACGAGTGTTAATTAAAACAGTGTAGGCCCAACATAAAATGAAGTTTGAAGATTTTTATTTTTCATTTGATGACACTTGATACACTTTTTGAAAGACTCCATCATTCCATTATTTTGTACAGTTTTCACTAAAATGCAATTTCAGGAAAGAGAAAAGAAAAAGGTTGAAACAACCGAGTCGAAGGTTAGACGAGTATGAAAGAGGAGGAAATTCGTTATCTTGAATTTGTTGCCACTAAATGTTCGTGGGATGAGTCAACTTTGATGTTTAAAAATTATTTCGGTGATTAAACAGTATTAGAGGAAAACCATATGGACAGTTTAGAGCACAAAATTATCTTAAGATTTCACTAGGTTTGTTGAAAGGAAAACAAAGACCTCGATCCAATAACGCAATAACGCAAACAAGAACGTTTCAAAGCAGATAACCTAACGTTTTACAAATGTAGATATATATTGCCTCACATTACGTTCGGCTGGTATTGACTCTGTGTTATGATCCGACATACAAGACATCATTGATACTTTGATGTCACAATTACAAACATTCTTTACAATCTTTAATTAATCTAAATCTATTAACATTGAATCACAAACCACCTGACATGGAGAGAAAGGTTTGGAAACATGTGATAAATTTCGTTCCCTCTCTTAGAAGTCTCGAAGTTCATTATATATTGAATTCCCACTTGAAAGATGTATTCAAGTACCATACAAGAATAACATTAGTTAATGATTCCATGTCCCTGGAAACTTAAAAATGCCAATTGAGCTTGTGTCCCCCATGTGGAGACGAGAGGCGAATACCCTCTGCATTTTTGTCTGATGTAAGATCGCAGTCTGTTCTACATGAATCAACCACACCAGATGGTCTAGTGACGACAATGGTGAGATAAGATATACGGATGACGTATTCGGAAGATCCTTCATGAATGAATTGCGTTTTATCAAAGTTGAGATAAATTTTTCCCAAGTGCTTTTAGGTAGGGATCAATAACACTAAAATTAGCTGTAATGTTCTACCTCGCGAAGTTCGTCATTCCGAATATATATATATGGTCAACATCTGGATAAATACATTGAAAATATGAAGACATATTACGTTACAGTTTCGATTTTATTTAGTTTGGACATTATACATATCATAATGCTCTTATATCATATCAACCGTAATGAAACAATTTCATATTTTATATTTGAACTTGTAATATAAGTGCATTTAGTGTTTGAAGACCGTAAGTAAATGCTGTTATTAAATGAGATACTTAAAAATGTTATGAAATATCTATTTCGTTTCTCGGAGCTTTGACTTTAATGGGCTTTTAGCCTTCACTAATAGAAATTTGGTAGCAAGAATATGAAAAGTAGATATTAATGAAAACGTTCTAAACTGAAATACAGATTCTTAAACTTTTAAAACAGGCGAGATATATTTCATACCATGTTTACGTCTCTCGCTATCTGATTTAAAGCTTCTCTTATTGTTTTTGAGGCTGCGTTTTAGTTCCAGTAGGTGGGGCTGTAGCTTGTTTGTTGATATTTTACGTGCGCGTCTATCTACCTTTAATGAAAACTTTAAAATATTTTTTCATATTTTTTTTCAAATGAAACATATCTTTATGCATTTTGATTATTTTCAATGTCAAAATAGTGCGTGACGTCAAGACAAGAACCCTTCCTCCCTGACATACGCAATCCTGTAATGTTGTTGAAAGTACGTTCAACCCCAACTCACTCACTCACTATAATAGCGTACATGTATATAATTTGTATTCACAAAATTCTTATGAAAGCTGGACATCTATTGCGTTTTGAAACCAGCCAATAAAAAGACTTCTCTCAGGTAATATTGGCAGAACCCGGTAAGGAATGGAGATATGTTATTTAAGCTCTTTGCTTTAAGGCCCTATAGCACATTTGTTCGGTTCAAATTGGAAATTTTTAAGCATGCGAGGATAAAGGCACCCATCGATGCAATACAATACTTATTATGCTTTACCATTGACCTGTAATCATTAATGAAAAAGTGAGACGGCCGAAAAAAATATATGGTCAGCTGTGCACAAAATGGAAAAAATATTGGCAGTTGAAAACGGCTGAACTTGTTAATGTCTACAGATTTTGAATTGACCTAAACTCCGAACTGAGAACAATGGATAACTAGTGTACATGTAATAAAGTAATCTTTTAATGTAGCCGATTTTAAAAAATGTAGTGAAGGCATTGATATCTGTTAGTTATATAGCGAATGCCGTTTTCGCTCCTCTGGTTGTAGGCAAAATTTGAATATTTCCGATATCGAAGTTTATTTGGATTTAATGCAACACTGCATTAAATACTCCCGGTGATTAAGAAACCACCTTACAACCTGAATATATACATATTCATTGAATAACTTACGAGAGAGATTATACGAGTGCGGATCGTTGTAATATCGAGAGATATGCATTTACTGTGCAATCGTTTGTATATACGAAAACATTGGTGTGCACTAGTGCCTTTATCGGAATTTCATTTGCTAAAACCCCACTCTCATTTAAAATAGTCGTGGCCACATGAAACTATCGAATAAAACATCCTTATGGTTCCATTTTTGGAAATCGCTCAACCCCTACGCAGAACACTTTATTCTGCGATTTCAATCAGTCTGCACTGTTCACAATTGTTTGTTACTTCTTCAACAAACAAATAAAGACATACTTATAAGCGACAACGATCAATGCAATTCTATTTCTTTTATTAGAATTAACATTATTCAAATACAAAAAAGACTGAAAGCCAAAACTTAAGCCTTTATCATTATTGCGACTATTTGATAAAATTCAATAAAAAATGTACAAAGAAAATGCTTCTTTGCATAATACTAATGTAAAAAACATCGACGAAACAGTACACAAAGCTTATAATATGGTTTAAAAATGGTTGATAATAATACAGTCCCAATACCCTACGCCACGGTGTATATATAGATTTTATGTATAAATAAGCGCCTATAAAATCTCTTAACAAGATGACACACGGCCTATACTGTGACCGGAAATGGAAAGAGGAATCATTTTCAGTCTTTGACCAATTGAGCGTAAGGGAGTCAGGAAACCAGTTTATCGATTTGCGGTCTAAACAAAAACGACCGTGTCCATTGTTTAGTTTTATTTCATATATGGGTATTCATATGTGCATTTTATCTATAGCCAGGGTCTGGCGAATATGAATCATAACTATTTATCGTTTAGTCATTGTTATGACTGATAGTTTCCTTCAGACCTTGTTGATAATATTTACTGAACGACTCCTTATTTCCAAACACGTAATGTTGGGACATGTCGGGTGCGTACTTGCTCGCTGGTGGCTGTCTTCCGTACGTCTGCGCTACGATGCGAGTGAAGCTGGCTGAATTCCCACAACACAGTCCTACGTACTGTACACCAAGCTGTTTGGCTGCCTGTGCAAACTCCTCCACTTGGGTTCGACTGCACAGTTGGGCGCAGAGGTCATGAGGGAAGGCTCGTTTGCCTGTTTTTGTCAGAAGTCGTAAAATGCGTTTTTCTTTATACCGTTACATTAACCATTTTCGTCATTACAGTTACAAAAATCGCTTAACAATAATAAATGATTATAAATTTACTGTTTCACATGAAAATGACATGAATGTTTGACATGACATGTTATGTTTTGTTTACCTGGTTTGAGATTTAATTGATACATAGATAAAGAGAAAAAATGACAGGGTGTCATATTGTGAAGTGCCAAACCTGGTAATGTTAATACATACCAGTTTCTGGATCTTTCAGCGACTGCATTGTTGGGAACTCTCTACTTGTCCGATAGGGAACTGGTAGGGCGGCGATAGGGCCCTTAACGTTACATACATCATGAATCGTGGATATAAATGTGCATACATATAGCATATTTACATGTACATGCAAATGTATTGAGAAGTTACATACGAACCGCAAGATCTTTTGGATAGCAACTTTGATTCTTTGTAGTGAAGATCCCTATATACTGACTCCTTCGTTAGGTCAGATGTGAAGAATAAGATGAAGGAGTAAGCATAAACTCCAAAACGTCTTATCTTCACAATAAAGAAGTTGTTAACAAAATTATCTTGCTGTCGCATGTGTTTAATATCTTAGTGTGTGTAACATACAAAGCTTTGATTTACAAATTTACATTTACACACCTTGCATGCCCTCCTGACTTCATGCATAAGATCCATGGTTGTTCTGGGACCCCGGTGACAGTTGAGCCCCACAACAGCAGCCCCTCCCTCCTCCAGTTTGCGACACGCCTCTCCCATGGGTACCCCGTCAAGCGTTGTCTCGTCAGCCTGGGGACCGATAGTCACTACGGCTGGGAGGCCTGAAGAAGACGGATGTCGCCATGAGAATTGGACCGAATCATTTAAAAGATTCAATCACTTATCGCACAACTTATGATTTAAGGAGTCTTATGCATCAATGTGCAAAATTTGCAAATATTTTGTATTTTGTTTTAAAAGGGGCATCAGCACGTTTTTTTCGATCAAATAAGTCGCTGGAATGTTTTTGAAAATTAATGTCATCAACCGTAAAACACCCCTCTGTCTTTGGAAAATCAAGTTAATGAATGAAAGTACATGCTTCAGTGAAGCCATGGGAATCCTTTTTGTAATTCTGAATAATAAAAGGTGTTCACATTGAAATGGCCGCCATTCTATTTTGCTTTATATGGGAAACCGTTTCTAAAGCCAACGGATATTCGGATCGTATAATGAGATGTTTTGCACTTTAAATATCAAATTTTAAAGTATATAAACGTTTATAATAAATGACAAAATTGTAAAAGATTAACCAGTAAAAACGTGCTACATCCGCTTTAAAGTTTCAAGTCAGCCTTTGATGTATATCAACCATTTCAAGAAATATGAATATTTCCATGTCATAGTTTGAGCACTTATGATTAATCTTCCCTTAATTACCATTTGGGTACATACCCATACTACTTTATCCATTGTTGTTAGCTTTAAGTTTAATCATAATGTACCATCCACAGACCAAGTTGTGTAAATAATTTTTCAAAACACTCTCACCGTTCCCATATTTCTTTATAGATTCAAGAGCAAGTTGAGCTTCTCCAAAGTCGCTGAATGTCTCAGCTACGATGTAGTCTGCCCCATTGCCTGCTGCCCATTGTATTTGTTCCTGGAATTATAAAATTAGTTTCAACTTTTTACAGATGCGTTGTGTCAAGTACTGCTGTAATTTTATAGAGAGTAAATATTGAAATACCTCCGAAAATAATATTACTGACCATTCATAACAGGGAGACTATGACCGGATGTTTTAAATGATAATTACAGACTAAATACTTTTCGCATACAGCTTTGTTTCGCAACATGCACTGGAGAGGACAGAATGGCACGTTCTCTTAAATCTTTTCTTTTAGAGGACTGAATGGCACATTATTTCGCATAATGGCACATTGCAGAGGATGAAATTGCATATCATTTTGCAACGCTCATTGAATTTAAGATTACAGAATGGCATATTATTTCGCGATATGCAATTGAGAGGACAGAATGGCACATTATTTCGTGATTTCATTTGAGAGGACAGAATGGCACATTATTTCGCAATATGCATTTGAGAGGACAGAGTGGCACATTATTTCGCTGCATGCTTTGGATATAACAGTACAACACTGCTCATCAAATAGATATACCAATGTTTCTCCGGAGTAGTCACGAACAGCTCGATCCACTATTCCTTTCAGAGAGAGAATGTCCCTTCTAAAAGAAGACCATCTCACCTTGAACATGGCCTCAGTCTTCTCTATGGACTCCTGATCCCCTTTCTTGTAGACAGTGCTGTTACAGATGTTCCCTGCCATCATGGTCCCTTTCTCATCCGCCACAGCCCGAGCTATCTTCAGAGCGTCCAGGTTCAGGCGCTCCAGCATGTCTTCCTTGCCGATGAGTCGCAACTTCTCTCGATGTCCGTAGTACTGTGATGGAAGATAGCAGTCATGTTATGTCTCACTCTGATAGTTAAGAGGATATGTATATCTTTCAGATAAGACAGTTTTTTTAAATACCGTAGTACTGTGATGGAAGATAGCAATTATGTTATGTTTCACTCTGATAGTTAAGAGGATATGTATATCTTTCAGATAAGACATTAAAAAAAAAATACAATTCTTTCCAAGTAAATTTGTCAGATAAGACACGTCGTCTGTTTATTACAGTTGTACCGTGAATGCAAGGACAACTTCCGATCCTGCGTGGACGAACTCCTCGTGAAGGGATCTGACGAGGTCAGGGTGTTCAACAACCACTTCCGGTACAAAACATCCTGCGCGTAGATAGCCTCTTCTCTCAAATTCAAAGAGATAACCTTCCGCGACCACCACATCACCGCCATCTGCTAGTCGCTCAAGGAGACCTGAGATAATAAAATGATATCTTGTGATAGAACTGTTTGACGGTCATATACAGCTCAGTTATATAGTTGAGAAAAGTCCAATTAGTAAGCTTACTTTTTGAATTAGTAAGGTTACGGAAAGGAATTAGCGTGTTTACGCAATTGAGTAACCTTACTAAATGGTTATTTTCCAATAAACTTCTTTGTTCAAAATAATAATTTCTTCTTCCCATGTGGCGGGGCATTAGCTTGTGCAGCTTTAGAGACGAAGTTTTTGACAATTCTATCAATGAGTAAGGCTTTCCTCTCAAAAATAAAATTTGATGTGTCATAAGACAAAAAAAAATAGCTACTGTTTACAACGCATTTTACAATATTTCATGAAATGGAATTGCTTGTTAAAGCTTTTTTGAGTGACATTCCATGAACATTTTGTAGATATCATTTGTTTGAGTGAACATACGTTTGATCGAAAATAAGATCATACTCTTCGGTTCATGCTTTGAATCTCGAGCATTTGTTCATTACACACCGTTTCTATTTAAATCTTTTTCATTTTCTAAATACTTTATTACATGATACATATCTTGCGCATTGCAATGAAAAATATACTTTGCTTCCCGTTCAAAAACTGAACATTAATTACTGTTCTTAATAAAGCGCGAAACTTTGAGTGAGCTAGTGAGCTTCCTGAATGGATAAATAAGCATTCATATTCATTCGGATAGCTTAATTATTTATTTAGAAGGCTAATTAAATCTTCTTATAGAAAATTCCATACATAATTAGGAAGCTTACTTATCGTGATTTAGAAAGCTTATCTTTTAATTTAGTTAGACAACTAAATAGCGATAAGAGTCGCTGTTGACATCCCATAAATATCTAGAAGTTTAGTCATTGATTTATTCAGTTGACAAAAAAAACATACCGTAGATGTTTTCTCAAATAATGTTGTTTTCTTCTACTCTATACAACTTTTATCTGACACATGATCATTACGAAATAAAACATTGTCGAAGTTTAAAGGAAGGAAATAAAGATAGCGTTCATAAACTTTATGCATTAGCATCCACGAATATAAAATATATGTTGCCCCTGTTAGTCAAATAAACATTTGGCTAAATGTATCTTCAGTTAATCGTATTGTATGAACTTTTAGTTAAGTTGGACCGAACAAAAAGGTTATGTACACCCGTTTTGTGCAATTTTGCAAAATAACTTCAATTATTCCTTATGGAAATAAATGTAATCAAACAACAGAAAGGTTTAGAAGTAGTTGGCAACATAAAATATACAGGTAAAATATTACATAAGATAAACTATAGTAATCTTCAGTAGTCACGTTCATTTTTATCGTGCAACAGTTATCACAATTGTTCAAGGATATGCGACAGTTAGGAGAATGGGAGGGAGAATAATGAATGTTTTTAATGCATTATGATTTATGTTATAAAATCAAACAAGTTATGAGTAAAACGAACTTACCTTTAACTTTCATGTTTATGTGTACAAGTTGGACATTAGACAGTTTCCCACTATATATTATCCCTATAAGCCGGTTTATACTGGATGGAAGATAACCCTATCTATGCACACACGGCGTTGTTGACCTAATCGTGAACCCTACCACCATAATGAGGTCAACTGTACCTTTGGTATATATTTAACTTATTAACATTTGATTGACAAGTCGAAACATGGCAAAGTTTGTTCGAGTGTTTTTTCAATAAAAATGCTTCTGAATCATGTATCATGCAAAACATTTTGCCCTTAGTAAATATTGCATGAACTTTTTATAACTTTCCGAACTGGGGGAGGGGGGAGGGAGGGGGTGCTAAAAGGAGAACCAGGTGATTCAAAGTGGTGCAAAATCACGTGACACAAAGGTACACAACTTTCTAATATCGATGATGGTCCCCATTCCCCAGTCTACAAAAAGCAAAAAAGCTACTGCACAAAAAGGTGAGGACCCCCTCAAAATTGATTCAAACTGTCCACGGCTAACAGGCTTAATTCTTTTGGTATTGTTTCACAGCACATATAGACTGGAGATATATTGAACACGCCCAAAAATATGATGTTTAACCATATTATTGTTATCCAGTTCAGTTTGACAATAGTCAACATTTTCTCTAAGAAGACGTCATGGACTTCAAATGCATGAGAAAGTGTTGCATAACGGAACAAAAATTACTTTACCTAAATACCAGGGGACCATGGGAGGCGGAATCAGAACTATTCGATTGTTGATTCGATAAATACAGCTGCATACCGAAAGTTTGTTCACTTAACACTGAATCGTAGTGCAAATATCATGTAAAATTGAATAACTTCAGGCAAACTGACAATGGATCACCCACTGTCCATGTGTGGAATAGCCATTCTTGAACTGATTTTGGAATCGTCTGGTCTCTCGTGCAAAAATTCGAATTTTGGCATATTGATATAGACAGTAGGGGTCATATTTTCAAATTTCGATTTCGTTAAATGTCAAATAACATGTTCCATATCGATTCTCTGAGATTAAAATCAACATAATCACATTGACTTTGTGCTAAGGAACAAACGTGACTAATTTTTAAAGAAGTTGATAGCTTATCAAGGATTTAATGGAGAAAAATAAAAATTAGTGTTTTCGGAATTTTGACCCCTGGTCATTTCAATGACCTGCCAAAACTGTTATGGGTAATTGTGGGGTACGATAAACATTTGCATTAAAGTAGAATGGATCTGCATATGTGTATTGAAATTTCAATATTATATGTATCATCTTTCGCAACGCTACGATACCTCAAAGGGAGCTCAAATTACATGATATTTGCACTAGTATATTCAGGTATGTGAACAAACTTTTGCCATGCAGCTGTACAAACCAATAACTTTGACGATTTATAAGGCAGCAGACAAACTTCAACGTCTAAACTCCGTGTGATTGTTCAGTTGTTGATTCTGCCACTTATGAACAAGTTAACATCATGTGGCTGTTACGAGATAAGACGCTTCTAGTTTTCGCTAACACAGTGTTTATTTGCTTATGTGTTGACTTTAAGACTTGAGCAACTTCTTAATTTACAAAACTGAAGTTTTAAAAGTGAAAGACGTAGCAATATGAAAATCTTTTCTGAAGAGCAAACCTGATATGTCAAACTTTTCAGCGGTCGAATTAAGTGTGGATTTGATGTTTTAAGAGAACCACGTTACGTCAAAATTCCAACGGCTTTTGTTCTTTCGCGGTATTCCTTGCAAAGTTTCATTTATCGATGAGTCGAATCAGAAATTCATGTTAGTACTCGTGTTACATACCGCAGTGTAGGGTATCCGGCTACATTAAACTAGTGTATAATACCATTGCACGTAATGACGTCACAATAGTTATTGTGTGTATTTGGGACGTCAAAATGTTGACACCGCCGTCACAATGGAAATTTAACTACTACTCAATACTAATTTGATTAACCTCGTGAATGATTTGGTAGCAAGCTCGCTTTCGCTCGTTTTATACTTAATCATTCATCATTTAATAAAAATAGTATTGAGTGGACGGTAGTTAAGTACCCTCTATATACGATATGAAAATACAACCTTTGAAAAATAGAACTGGTCACTCTATTATCTCAATATTTATCCTGTACACTGCATATTTCATTTTGTCATTCAAATAATTTTCATACGTTTTTCATTATTAAAATAAATTATACCTTGTCTATGCGTTATTACATAACAATATCCACAATAAGAAAACAGTCTTCCTCTGTGCATACTTTTTAGTCTTGACACTCGGGTATATATAATGAATATAGAATATAGTTAGAAAAAGAGAGATGTTTTACATTTTCCTTAATAGATAACAGTGTTTTATAGAAGCTCCATGGGAACACATACCAATTATTACGTTTTAATCAAAGAAAACATATTAAGTACATTTCGATTATTGCCATACATATTTCTGAAAGTTAACCAAGGACCGGATGCGTCGATAATCTGGAAAAGAAAATGTGAAGGTTATCATGTATTTTAAAAATTGCACCTTTATCTAAATGAGAAAATTATGATACTTTCTTGTTTCCAATGATAGTCGGAAAAGGGCTCTGTTAATGTTAAACAGTCGAAATGTAGTGTCGAATTAACATGTTTATTAGTTAAATGACCTACTTGAAACCTAAAGCCTATTTTGTCATTGTGTTTGCTGTAAATAAGTATCTAAAATAATGTCTGAGTCTTTGGCGCGCGCCACTGTCCGGTTTTCGATCACAAATAACGAATTTAACCTGTTTAATGTCACTAAATTGAACTGACATGCTTTAGGATTCTTATTTTCTGACTACTTCTCATTAAAACGACACCATTTATAAAGTTTTCCATATTTTATTTCGTTAACGAAATTCACATTTTGCTTGACTTACTTCTTTTCACAAAAGAAGTTATGAAGATAATGGCAATATGCATCTGCCCATGAATATTCGGTCGAAGAGTTGAATGACCACAAAACGAGACAATCCCCGCCGTATGGCTGATCAGGTTGGCCTGGGTACCAGTTGGTATAGGTAAATGTTTCTCCACTAGGAAACCATTTTCAAGTTCCTTCTATTTCCATGTCTGTTCCGCCTACCCATGTCGCCATCTTTGCTCCTAAAGCTGAGAAAGATAAATGGCATAGCACCGTCTTGTTACACTTTTGTAAGACCAAAAACGACTATACTAGTTTGATTATACCAAATCAATATTTCAACATCTGATTTAATTGCTTTATCACTCGCCTGTGTAAGCTCGTGATTATAATATTTATAAAGCATTTTACTACCGATTCATGTATAACGTCACACCGGTGCGTAATTGTGACGCCCCCACATATAAGCACCGCCATCATATCAGCAAAGTAGCGTTAATGTTAGTTTCAGCATACAATCGGCAACTCTGCAGGATGTATGTGAGTTAATAAACAGAATACTAAAATCCCTATCATTTAAACTATTTTTTTATTAACTCGTCAGTGAACAGGTATCATACTCGCTACCGCTCTTTTTATGCAAAATGATTTAACTGTGCAATTTAACGAGTATGGGTGATTATTTACCTTTATACCCATCCTGCTACATCAGCGTAATTGAATCCGTTGATCAAGCTCCTTCCATATACCCTGATATCCTTTAGGCCAAAAAGCCTCGTATCGCTAACTATCTAACCAGGCAATGAGACGATTCAAATGGAAAATTCAAAAGAGTAGCTTCAAGCTCCTTGGACATTTCATTGGCTGAAACAATAACAGGTGAGCACAGCCCCGAACATAAAGCCGCGCCAGCCCTACGAGGGATTTGGCTCGAAGGAGATCAGGGTATATGGAAGGAGCTCGATCAGCGGATATAATTAAGCTGATGTGGCAGGATGCAGATTATCTCGAACCTATAAATTCTTTCACCATGGTACTGCATTTATTGCTGTTGATGAAGAGAATAACGAGGGGCATTCACCCATTACGCAACATCAGCGCACTGGTCTCCGCAGAGCTCCTACACTATTCTAATATCTATACGGAGAAAGGCTCATTACTCTATATAAAGAGACAGCAAAATGAAATGACGCCCGTCAAGCTGCACCACCAGAAT
This sequence comes from Phorcus lineatus, assembly GCA_921293015.1. Taxonomy (NCBI): domain Eukaryota; kingdom Metazoa; phylum Mollusca; class Gastropoda; order Trochida; family Trochidae; genus Phorcus; species Phorcus lineatus. Next base: position 13,439,300 of record OV121085.1, read on the forward strand.
GACTGGACCGTTGAGTTAGTGGCATTTCATTGGCTGATAAACGTACATGCTTGATTTAGCCATTTATATCCGTCGTACGCAATACGAGGCATCTGGCCAGTTATACTTAATCGGCGGATAGAAATACGCTTTTGTAGCAAGATGAAAATTTGCTTGATAGATGATATGGTACGGTAACGCAGATACGATAACGCTATTTAACAGGATGGATGGCGAGCTGTTTATATAACCGAGACAAACGTACTTGTCCTCTGATGCTGGTTAATGTCTGCGACACCTTCTTAAAGTCATAGTCTCATTTTTGCAAGGAAAATTGTAATAAATGCCGGACAAATAGTTCACCACTCACAGAAATGTTTCCCGTGACGTTTGCAACAATTTTCAGAACTCTGCAGGCATTCTAGCCCTCAATAATGAAGTTCAAACTACCCTACCCTACCCGAATATGATTTTCTTTTGCCAGCGTTAGTCCTTACCACGTCATTTCGAAAAAGGCCGTGACGAAGAACACAAAATTTCCCAGCTGAATATCCAATAAAAATAGCTAATAGCTTACGCTTTTTCAAAAACAGAAATAATCGCTGCGATGACTAGATTTCCGGTGTTTCGTACTCGCGATGGATTGCACATCGGTCTGAAACGGCATACGCCAATAAGCTGCTTCAATCAAAACTGTAAAACGGGCATAACAATGAAAGTCTTTGCAAATGCGACAGGAAATATTTGTGTTAGTGATCAGATTTTGTTCGTGAAGAATAATTAGTTCAGTTTAGTTGCCTTACAAAAATGAGACTATGACTTTAACCTGAGTTTAGATTTAAACGATTAATAGTTTAGATGAAGGTTTAAGTATAAAAACTATTACTATTTTGTTACTGTGTTTTAACTATCTAAAAAAAAACCGTACAGTTCAGACTCCCGACTAAAATGGGTTTGCCAAATTGCAGGCATAATACCAACGCGGCGGTCCTAAAAAAAAAACTTTGAATATAATCCCTTTAAATGAAGTACAATTTTTGGACTAAACAGTCCTTTAATTTTCAAATGTATATCACGTTTGTATCAAGCTGATTATTAACAATCGGTTTATAAGTTAGTTAAAATATGACATGTTGGCATGATTCAGAAAAAAGGCCCTTAACTCTCTGCATAGATTAAGATGAGTATATGGTTCTAGATTTCGTTATTGAACATGCATATGTTTCCTGAGCAAAACAATTCGGACAGTCACGTACCTGCAAATTCTTTTAAATATCCTTTGATGAAGGAATCCTCTTCAGCCGACTGGATTGATACCAATTCAGCATTGTGGCCTCGACAGATTGACTAGAGATTTGCACAGATGAACTTTGAGAACATGTTACAAGGCCTGCTTTAATTAAAGATTAATAACAAATACATAGTAAAATCAAGTTCAAGTGATAATTCAGTATGGTTTTTGAAAGAACTAAGCATGGTATATGCATCTTACAGATGAACTTAGGGCTTATGTCAGTTAGATTGCTTTTGTAAAATAATAAATCTAGAAATTATCAAAGAGCGCTTCTTGTAAAATGCTAAACCTTTCCGCCTTCATTTTTACAATGACATAATCCCTGAAAAGGACAAAGATTACTTGAAAATATACAGAAATACAAAGTAATTTACAATGGCATCGAGTAGAAAAAAAAGAAGATGACTGCAGGCTTCCATGTACTATTTTTGAAGAACATGAACTTTTCAAAAAAATATGCGAACAAAAGCAACGGTGGTTATACCACCCTGGGTCAGACTATATGTGTTTTAAGTTTCGATGAAAGTTGCAGTGGTTTAAAGCAATGCAGATTTCTGTAGTCCCTTTTCTTTTTGCCCACTAAGTTCTGGTTCAAACACATTTCAACTTACATTTGCTTCCATCCAAGTTTGACTGTTTCCAATAAATAAATAGCAAGAATTGCCATGACGTATCCAGTTTTCTTCACAACAGGCACCTGCAATTTAAAAACACAATAATCTAAGCAGATATCTTGGGAAAGGAAAGGGGGAAAGTGAGACACTCATTGGCTTTCGATGCTAAGAAGTTGAAGGTTTCAAATTTAACTTATCGTGTGATTGGATCTCTTGAATGTCAGTCGTCAACCACTATAGCTTTGGGTAGCTTATAAAAAACAACACTAGTAATCAATCACAACAAAATCAGTTAAACGGGTCTAAGGGTATCGTGATTACCTCAAGATTATTGAAATTGACATCTATTGATGCATAAGCCAAATGCTTTTACAGATCATATTTGTTTTTTTCTATATCTGTAACAGCAGAAGGATTTCCATTTTCTCTCCAAAGATGTAGCTCAAGTCATTAAATCCTACACTTAACTCTTTTCTAATGTAAGCAATTCTCGGAGTTCAGGAAGATCCCGTGGCGGCATAACATATCAACTCAAACTAGCTACCAATAATCAGCCGATGATAAACAGGTTCCTACATGTCACCGAGGCAAATGTAATTATATTGTCGCATTATTTAATGTGACCGTGTAACGTCAGGGAGGGAGAGGTCAGTTCAAAGTTGAATACTTTCTATTTACTCTAAATTACTACCTTCCTTGACCGAGAAGAGCTCGCATTATGACAGTGGTTAGTGTAGGAGATTTTGATTTGAGCTGCCTCTTTTGCGGGAGATTGCAGTATATCAGATATATCAACAGTCATAAACTTCTGAATGGCAAATAAAATAAAGTGACAACATTGGGTGTTCTAACGAGCTTAGATACACTGAATAATTGGCTAATGATATCGTAAGGCGAATAGAGTGTCGGCGAGTGGGACATCTGGAACAGCGTCCCTTTTGATCAGTGGTGATTTTGATGCGCGGAACGACTTTTGGCTACTACTGTCTTGGCATTATGTATTGTTTATTTTGCTCTTCTGTCGTCAAAATACCCTTTTGAGATCGAGTTAGAATTAAAGAGCCACTCCGTGATTTTCATAACATATTATTTATTAAGTTTGGCATATATGACTCCAACAGCTCATGGAGTGGTTCTTTAAAGTCTTATCATCATGTATTCATTTCATCTTTGTTCAAAGACTTCATGACAAAATCGAGCTTCCAGTTCGTATGGAATGCATGGCGTTGTTGTCCTTAGTCTACCTTCTGCATGAATAATTCTGAAAACCACTATAACGAAGTTGTTAACATTGTAATTCACGTTTTGCAACATTTGCATAAAAATCTTCACAAAAGAAGGAACCATCAAAATCATCTCGGAGCGATCACATCAAAGTTTCTTGTGTTAAATATTCAAAAAAGTAAATGAACATCTTGTCTTGACTGATTTTGAAATAAACATGTTCGCTTCACAACATAGCTTTTATTTTTGATGGCTTTGGAGTCATATTTTTATCCGTCGTTGTTTAAGGCATTCAGGCTCAGATTGAGTTTTTTAATCCATGGCATTTTATGGTCTTGATTTGATTGATTGGTGAGAACTGCCAGTTTATATAATATAATATATATAATATAGAAGGGAACAAAAAAGAAAACACTTATCAGCAACTGCTGTGAAAAATAATGAAAGTATCACAACCCTGGTGATCATCATGTTGAACTAGGTCTTCTTTATTACAGTGTCGCTTCCATTTGTCTGAACTGGACTTCTTATCTTTTTTCCATATGGTTAAAAACTCACGAAATCATTAACTAATGGTCGTATCATTCTTGAGTGGGTGTAAGTATTACTTTAAGAAATCATGATTGTATAAGCGGTTTTTTTGTATGTACAATTTTAAAAGGGAAATATGTAGAAAGAAGCTCCAGCAGAGTATAAGGTATACCTTCGCAGTATATGAGTCGTATCTGCCGTGTCGCAGTCGTGTATAGTAGTCAGGGTCAACTTTGAGAGCCACCCAAGCAAAACGCCATGGTTTGAGAAGATTTAATGATGTCAATATTTTTGATTAAAATTGAACGTGTTTCGAGGAATAAATATTTTTACCAAGACTCGATCGATCTTTCAGGGCCTTTCCTCTTTACATCGGTCTGAAAGCAGTCTCATTAGTTGTGTGTTCTTATACCAGTTAGACGCAGAGAAAACATAGTCAATAACGGGCCAATAACATCTTCGCGTTTGAAAGAAGAATTGCGGCAATCAGGTTTATTGAATGATAATGTGTTTGGTGTAAAAATATATTTGCGAGTGATGAATGTTAATGAATCCCAGATATTTAACAAAACCAACTATTTATCGTTCAAAGAAACGTAAGTGAATCGTTACCAATGGTGTCTCCCTCTACCGAGATGAAACCTGCCATGATTCTACCGAGAGAATGACAAATGCTCGAAATTTGATTTTGATACGATTTAATAAAGTTGATGTTACTATAACTTATTTTCAGAAGTGCGACAAACAACACTAAAAACCTAAAAACTCAACATGCAACGTCATATACTGAAAATTAAATGCTTTTAGTTGAGATTGACTTTGAAAAGACACAACTTTCCTTTTTCACCATTACAACGTACACAAATCTGTTAAAATACACATTTTCCTTCATAAACTTGTGCGCACAACTTTATTTTACGACTTGAAAATTACGTTTCAGAATCAAAGAAAATCATATCGAAATGTCAAGACTTTTTAATGTTGCGTTTCTGTCAATTTTTTCAACCTCGTAGCAGTTGGAAGACATATCTGTTCTCTTAGACTAAATTGGCTTCCTTAGAGGTGTGATTGTAGATATGAGTTGACTGAAAATGAATTTGTTTCATGCCTACAATGTCATAGCAAATGGATTTAATTTTTTCTAATGGTTAGTCGAATTCAAGTTGATCAATATAGACAATATAAAGCAAAAAGTTAAGCACTCCTTTATTTTTCAAAGATAGGGTGAATAACTGCAGCCAGTTTTCTTGGCATACCCCTTCCATTATATATTCCTGAATTGTTCCACCGGTATCCACTGCCACTCCTCGTGAAGAGCTGCCTCTTATTCCTTCCGGTTTTGTGGAAGAGGATTCCTTCCTTGTACACGACGGCTAATGATGTTCGTTTGGGCTCAATTCAGGACATATTGCTGGCCATGGAATTCGTGTCATAGCATATTAACCAGATGTTGGTTTACCGCACGTGAATGATGAGGTCGTGCATTGTCGTTCATGAACAAATGTCTTGTTGCAAGTCTGTGGTCATCGAATATACATGTATCTAGTTGTAAAATCTTTATCAACCGAAATATAATCCGCAGTACCATGTTCCAACTGGGTTATGTTACATTCATGTGATGTTAACATACTTGAATAAACAGGAATTAATGACCCCTTGAATTTATTTCAACAGACAACTCACTGATAGAACTGTCCTTTCAAGCAATTGGTCGGACAAATATCATTTCGGATTGACAGAAGGCTGAGAAATGATAGTTTCATGATTATTGTTGTATCTATTTCGGATTAAAGATGGCTGTAAACCTAATCCATTTGTTATATCCATATCACCAGGCTTGAAATATATTATCATTTATACGATGTGGCTTGATAAATAAACTGAATACCAAAAGGAACTTTGCACATTTAAAAACAAAGTTGTTACAAATTAGTTGGACAGGTTAAAAAACAAATAGGTATGAACACATCGCCCAAACGCAATCTTCCTTGACCTCCAATTTCTACCGGCAATATGCCCGTGTTTCTTTGAAAACGCGAAAATGTCAAAATCACGTGACGTCGTTACTGGGAGAAATGCACGTGCCACAGGAGTATAAAAACTGCACAGTAGCAATGTCAAACAACCACAATGCAAAAAGAACACTGAAAAATGCCACGACTTGCAGAAGGACAGCGTCAGCGAGCACTGGGAATGCTTGATATTGGGGCCACGTTGCAAGAACCTTTGGCTGTTCCCGCGTTACAGTTGGAAATTTGGTACAGCGGTTCAGACAGACTGGACGGACATCGGACAGCCCCAGAACCGGACGACCACGGGTCACCACGCCACGGGAAGACCGTTATCTTCGAACGCTGCACCTGCAAAACCGCTTCCTGACCGTGACGTCATCAGCACGGAATGGTTTGGGTCGGCGGGTGAGCCCACAGACAGTGTCCAGAAGACTACGGACAGGAGGTATCCGGGCCTTCCGACCGTTCAGAGGACAGTTATTGACTCCTGAAAATCGACGCAGACGACTACGATGGGCAAATACAGTGCGAAGGTGGCAACGTCGGCAGTGGCAACGCATTGTGTTTTCCGACGAAAGTCGGTTCTGTTTGTTTCGAGTTGACGGCAGACAGCGTGTTTATCCTCGCAGAGGTGAAAGGACTGCTGCTTGCTGCGTTAGAGAAGTCGTTCCCTACGGTGGTGGTAGCGTTATGGTGTGGGGAGGCATTTGTGGGAACCAGAAGACGCCACTCGTCGTCATTAATGGGAATCTCAACGCGCAACGTTACAGAGATGAAATCCTTCGTCCAGTGGTGCTGCCCTACCTCCAACAACAGCCCCAGGGTGTTCTGTTCCAACACGACAACGCCAGGCCCCACACACCTCGTATTGTACAGGACTTTTTGGCCGCCAACAACGTCAATGTCTTGCCGTGGCCAGCGTGTTCTCCAGACTTAACACCCATTGAACACCTCTGGGACCGCTTGAACAGGCAAGTTCGAGCCCGACAACACGTTCCCGCCAACAGACAAGAATTGATTCAAGCTCTGCAAGAAGAATGGAACCACCAGCCACCTGATCCCATCCGACGTTTGACGTCTTCAGTACGACGTCGAATCATGGCCTGTATTGCTGCACTGGGTGGTCACATTCGATATTGAATTTTAAAATGACATTTTTAGTGATTTTGAGCACTCTCCTGATGTTAATGAACTGCATTGAAACTCTGAACAATGGGATTTTCGACCCCCACCACCTTTGTTTGTATGGTGTAATTCCATTTACAGCACAGCGTTCATTTGAAGTTTTCCAATCCACTGTTGACATGTTGATGCATTAAATATACTCTACATCAAAGCGTTGTTATTTTTAGTTTTTTAATTACAGTCATGTCAATCTGATGCAAAGTTTCTTTTGGTATTCAGTTTAGTTCGTAAACAACATTTAATCTTTTTACGCTTTTTGTTCTGGAGAGGAGTATGGATATAGGTTTTCTGGGCGTGACCCCTGTAGCCCTTGTTGTCAACCAAAAAGTCAGCACATCTACAGTTTAGGATTTGGAATGGCTAAGGAGTCTGTACAAAACATTTAAGCTTTTTAAGCATGTTCATTTCTGGCGACGAAAAAGCTTTTTTTAAGGCTTTTCGTCTGTGTCTCCAATAAGGGTTTGCAGTTTAATGAAATCGACAATTCGTAATCCCAATAGGAAAAGGTACTTCAACAACACGTCCCGACTCTCAAATGCTTTCTTGAATTGGAGGAGAAGATAAAAATACGTTAAGGGTCATGTCCCAAAGTCATCCTGTCTCAGGGTAAGACGTAAAGGTGACGCTCCGCTCCACTAAGAAGAGTGGAGCCTCAGCTATAAGTCTTGCCCTGAGACAGGATGGTCCCAAAGTCGAACTTGTTAGGAGTTTAATCCATTTTTGCTAAAAATTCACCAGTATGAAAAACTTTGGGGTATAGTCATCACCCAGACTGCTATTCTTCCGTTTTATCGTTATCATCTACCGTTCGGTTCATAATTATTGAGAATCGCAATAACCTTGGAAAAAAATACAGATAATGAGAAATTTTTGCATTTTCAGAATATTTATTACTTGTACATACCCTTAGGGTTAATTTTTGTTTCAAATAAATATTTTATCAGATCACCATTAGCTTCCAGGCACAGTCTTACTCGGCTAGGCATGCTCCCTATCAGAGATAAGTGATACTGTCCCAATAGTGAACCACCTTCATATCTTGGAGATTGACTGGTCGCTTTTGTTGACACTTTCCGTCATCAACCCCCAAATGTTCTCAATGGGATCCAAATCAGGACTGTAACTGGGAAATGGTAGAAATGTCACATTTTTCTCCTGGAACCATTGCTAGGCGTGCTTTGCTGTGTGTTTTGGGTCATTGTCCTGTTGTAAAAAAATCCAATCGTTCCCATAATGACTTCTGCATTTGCAATGAGAAAGTCCTCAAGAATATTTGTGTAGCGTTCACTCGTTAATATTTCCTCAAAAACGCATAAAGGAGTCGTGCCAAGTAATGACACTCCGCCCCACACATGGAACTTGAGACTGTATTTCGGCCTGTAGTATGCCGGTGCAGAAATAGATTTAGTCCACATCTTCTCACTATTGGGATACACCCAAACCGAACATTCATCAGTGAAAATGACATTGGACCAATCAAAGTTTTCATGGTCTCTACACCACATGACACGGTTTTCTTTATGCTTGTCTTTCATGTCTGGAGTCGGTGATCGCCTCTTTTTTCCCCATCCATGATCAACTGGATTTCTTCTAATGGTTGATTTAGAAACACATGGGGATCCCCTCTTTAACATTTCATACCTGATGTCGGTTGGACTTACTCTTTCTTTTAGTTTTTAAGCCAAAATACCCAGTCTGGAAAATGCAAATCTCCGAATTCCGAATAGGCCTCCCTGCTCTTTCTTTTGCTCTATTCAAGCTCCATTCTCAACTTTCTTCTTAACTCTAAACACAGTTGAAAGAGGAGGTCCTACTCTTTCTGATAATGTTTGAACATCAGTGATACCGGCGATGTTACGGCGATGTTACGATTATACGAGGGATTCAGCCCGAAAGAGGTCAGGGTAATAGGGAGGAGAGAGAGAGCGGATTCATATACGCTGATTAAGCAGGATGGTCAATTATGATTAAAATATGATTTATCGCAAAGGCATCACAATTACCAGCAACTGCTGTGATCACAACCCTCTTCATCATAAAAGGTCTTCTTAATGTGTCTTTACCCTTGAATTTACAAATTCTAACTACCATCTCTTATCTTCATTTAATATCTTTTTCCATATGGTAAAAAACACAGTTTAAATGTACGGTTGAATTATTTTGCGAGTGGGCGTTTCACTAAATCGATGCGCATTTGTTCAGGATCGTGAAAAACATTAACAGCACCTTTCTGACCTGAAGTTGAAGGCTCATTTCATTGTCTACTAAAGTATTCGTTTGCAAACAATACAGGGTAAATTGATGGCATATTTTCTGCTGACATCCTTTAAAGTTTGCCATTAAATGCCAATTACTATTCAAAGAATTGAGAAAATTAGGGAGAACTCAACACAATAAACTTTCAAAGGAGACACCCTATGTTCCTCAGTCATGTTGTATACAGGCGTCTTGTCAGGCGACATTTGACCATGACTCTAAGGGAGAAGTTACTAATTATTGGTTTACAGTAAAAATGGCTGCCATAGTATCATTTTGTTGTTATATATTGTCGTGAACGACTTGCATGGTGGCAGCGAGGATAAAACCACAACACCGGTGTCACGTCATATATGCTGATAGATCCTGCCTTGTTTAATGTGAAGATAGAAGAATGCGCAGGCGACGGCTTGAAGGTGGAAGGCCGAATGATTAATGCTGCCAAAATAGAACTGTTATAGTTGGTTCATGCAAGGCTGGGAATTAACTATCACGGTATATCTTACCTTGTTCTCGTTCAACGGAAAGATCAAAGGTGTAACATAAAAATACAGAACCGAAACAAATTACAGCTACATGTTCGAATGACATTTTAAGTTTTAATTCTTTTAAGTCGTTATTTCAGACACTAATTTACAGCGGACACAAACACAAACATAAGTGTGTAAGGGTTTCGTAGATCACTTATGTAATGTATATGTAAATGGGACTATATATTTCGCCTTTTGACATTGATATTTCTATTTTCGATAACCACTTAAAATAATAAATAACTTAATGTCTGCATAAGAGAGATAAAAGATTGGATAGGCGATTAGAACTCAGGTTAAAGCATATGGTTTTTCCCATATATTATTTAAGCCATATAAAAAATCATTTAACACACTTCTGTAACTTTAAGTTAGTTTAAGTTTCATGAAATAAGTTTGCAATTCCGTCTCTTAAGCTTTAGCTCTCGTCTTCAAAACAAGTCGGTAAGAAATGCTTTGTTTAAAATGTCAAATTAAAGTTCCTGAGCATGCGCTGAAAGTTATTTCTCCCATCAGAGGTCGCTCCATAAAAAATTCTCAAAAGTTATCATTCAAATCGCCTAAGTTATTTCCGGGAGCTTTACAAAAGCTCAACTTTGTTCGAATATGCACATTGCACTTTGAGTCTTTACAGAACACAAGCGCCCCATTTTGCGACTGCATCATTACATGTGCGTATGTGGCAACGAATATGTTCAAAGGGGAAAAGGGGCGTCCTTAAAATCTCTTTTAAGGGCTTCTGTCCGCATATGGTCGGGGCTTACAAAACATTCTCGTCCCAATTCGAATTTTCGATGGGGATTAAGACTGAATTGAAAAGGTGTTCGAATGTTGGTTATCATTGTTTTCTGGAAAACTGCTCTGGAAATTGACCCCCGACTCAATCAAATAAAGAAAAATATACATTCAGTCTGATGTTTTTATTTGTAAACATAATCATTCATAAGTCGCATTTTGACAATTTTTCAAGTGCTTTTCAACGTAAAGATACTAGGCAGGTAAGACAATAGATAGTTAACAAACGAAGAGGACTTTCCCCGAGAGAGAATTAAAGGTTATAATTGACATATTAAGTAAAACTAAGTCAACATTTGCACAAATCTCCCCAGTGCTAATAGTACACTTTACCCATCAATATAAAATTGGGTTACGATTTACAAAGCCTAAGAAAACTATGTGCCCCTGAATTTAGTAGACATTATCAACATTGAATAAATAATAATAATTTTCCCTTCCCTTTTACTATAGGCTATCGGACGGACGAGGGCATTTTCTTACAGTGGCTCAAAATCACGATCTTACCTTCAGAACCTTAACTTCTTGAGCGAACGGACTCATTACGTCGAAATTCGACAGATATCTACGGAAGGAAGGACGGGAAATAAACGGAAGAAGTCAAGCGAAAAATTTGCGTTATGAACAAAATATTCGTTGAAACTAAGGTATTCACGAAAGATCTATGGAAGGAAAGGAAAGAACTACGGAAATTCACGAAAGAGCTATGACGCTTGTCCGTTCCACACGAAAAAACCCATTTTCTTCGTTTTCATAGAAATGATACAAAATCTCGCCCTATAGATGTTGAAATTTTGGATCTAATTTTCATGAATATTTGTTTATTTACCTACTTGACACTGTCAGCAAATACGTTTTGTTTTTAATTACGTTTGAGTTACTGGTGCGGGCCATTGCCCGGTTTTCGTTTATAAATTACACCTTAAACTTGTGTATTGTCTCCGAACTGAACTGATCAGTAATGAGATACTCTGTGTCATTTCAATCGAAACATTTTTTATTGTTGAATTTGCTTTTCTATCATTGAAATAACATTTGAGAAAAAAAAATTAATGTCCTATTATCATGAAAAATTTAAGTCTTATTATCACGTAAAATTGAAGTCTTATATCATTTAGGCATCTCATCTTCGATCAAAGATCATTATAACACTACATGACAAAATCTAGCCTCCCGTTCGTTGGTAATGTTAAGCGTTGTATGGGTCTACCTACTATCTTACTAGCTTACTACCTGTATGATATAGATCAAAATTATTGTCTTCTTTCTTGTAATACCTATTTCGAGAAACTCAATGAAAGTGTCCACATTAGCAATTCACGTTTCGATTTGAGCTGTTCAACCCATGCTTTTCTTTTCATATGATTCTTTTATCTTTTTTTGGAATCATATTCCAAGAGGTAAAAAAACAGATCTGGTCTGATAGATTTGTTCAGTGATTCTTAAATTAACATTTTCGCCTTTACATTTACTTAGCTTTGGAGTCGTAGTATAGTTAAAGATATTCAGGCTCAGATTATTTCTTTCACACGAGGCACTATTCTTGTGTTTGATTGGTGAGTGGTGAGTGAGTTGGGGTTTAACGTGCTCTGAACAATATTTCAGTTATTAAACACATGAATGACAAAGAGAGTGGACAGATCAGGGAGAAACGGAAAGGCATTGTGAGAGAAAGAAAACAGGTTTTAATGCCTTTTTCACATGGTAAAATACTCAGGAATCATTTCTTACTTTATAACATCCACTTTAAGCAAGCATAATCATTGTATTAATAAAGTGGTCAGGGAGAAAAACTGAAAGTGCATAATTTAAAAGATTAAATGATTAAAATTAAATTGATTAAATCGATTAAATTCCGAGGGACAAGTTTTAAAAAAGTGAATCTACGAGGGCTCTGAGTGAGTGAGTTGGGGTTTATTATGCATTCAACAATATTTCAGGTAATAAACACGTGGATGCCAAGCATCCAAAAGAGGGTGGACAGAACACGGAGAAAGGGGTCGAAAGATAAGAAAAAAAGACTGACAGAAAGGCATTGTGAGAGACTCAAATTTGGTCTGCCTTCTACCCGTAGACCTGTCCAGCATGTTAACTCCAGCTGGCATAGCTGTCAGGGTCTCTGAGACATATGTCACATGCTCGAGTAGAAGTTCAAGCACATTAACGCTAAAAGCAGCCTATCACGAAACTCGAGATTTTTCTTTGACCTAACCCTTGAACATATGACGATGACATAATTATTAGAAGAGTTTTCAAAACTATTATTTCAGTACAAATACTTAAATTATGGGATGATCATACACAACAAACCAGGTTTCTCTGAGCACATATATTTTTTAAATTTCAATTTAAAGAGGTGTAATATTTCTTTTGGTGTTCATTTTTTAAAAACCCAAGGCAACAAGGCGAGTTCTACTCTAGAAACTTATTAAGGGCAGATGAACGCTTATGAAACAAATGAGCGCTAAATAAGTGAAACAAAATGGAAAGTTAACAGTTATTCTGATTTTTTATTTATTAATTCAATCACACATCTGCTTTTGTCGATGTTCTTTGCACAAATGTTCTTTCATACTTTAACAAGGTGTCAGTAGCTAAAGTTCACATTGAATGGTTTTTAAAAGCATTTTTAAACTATAGGAGATTTTCATTCAAAGCAAGACATGATATTTAACCGACAACGGGGTTTGTCGATAATCTGTAAAAAAAAGATGAAATGGATCAGATTGAAATTTTATATAAAGAGATCTCACCAATGTGTCATTTGATATGAAATATTTAAACAAGAGTTGATAAAAGAAACAGATATCCGATGATTTACTCATGTCAACAAGTGTTGATATATTTCATATCAGAAGACACAAGAATGAAATCATATTGATTATCAAAAATAATTTTTTTTTATCTAATGTGTGAATTAATTTTATACATCCCTAATATCGGTTTATCTTCAATAAACAATTATAAGCTTCAAGTGAGGTTGATCCAATGATTTATCGACCTTGGACATGTGATATTCACAGAAGCCGAGGTGAATATCACATGTCCAAGGTCGATAAATCATTGGATCAACCGAGTCTGAAGTCTATAATTGTTTTATTATATGAATTAGGTATTGAATTACCATTATTCTGGTATTTCTGGTATACCGGGATTTTCGAAATTTATTTTAATCAACCGGAGGTATTTGTATTGTTATATTAACCTCTCTCGATCCACACAGGTTGGCATCGCTTGACGTCATTGCTGTCATGTGACCAAGTAGGCCAATCAGAAAGACGGAAATACTTCATTCATAATAACAAACAATATCTAAATTGGTACCCACTTCCTACCTACTGTCAGTTGGAACCAACTCTCTCTTCTCATTCAGTTATGACTGACGTTGCATGTACTTGGAAATATGTAAAAATGAACTTTGCCCTTTTTCACGGAACCCCTCTTTGTGAATAGGGTATCTTAAACTTCATAAAATTTAGTTGCTATCATTGCGACCGTTCACAAGGTACCAATAAACAGCACAATTCGAATTCATAAGGATCGCCTGCAAAATTCTTAAATTCCTAAAATTTGAACAAATAGAAAATTATGAAAACACATAAAATCTTTATGTTTACTAAAAGATGCTTTGTTTTGTTTGCACTTACCCCTTCTCACAAACGAAAGTAAACAGCATATGACACCTTGAATCTCCCCAGGAGTATTCCAATGACTTCTTGAATGGCCACAAAACGAGGCAATCCCCACCGTCAAGATGATTACCTAGTCCCGGTTGTCCAGGGAACCAGTCAATATACGTAAATGTTTCTCCATTAGGCCATTTCCAGATTCCTTCTATCTCCATGTCAGTTCCACCTAACCATGTTTTCATGTCTGCACCTAACGCTAAGTGAAACATTGAATATAAATGCCTGAAGAATTTTATCAAAAGATATGAATGAGTTTGGAGAAGTGGCAGTTTTCACGCGTTACCATAAATGCTCCATTTTATGAGGTTGCTGAGATAAACATAATTTGAAATGACAGTGTAAAAGGTCTTACCAAATAATCTATAACTTTATATGAAAAAGAGCGTAGAATAAAGATTACTGAAGGATTGTGTCATATGACATAAACAAAAACGAGTGTAAATATGCGTATTGACGAGCGAGAGCGATGCAGTAGGCGAATTCGCAAGTTTCTTAAGAGTCATAGGACATAGTTCCAAGTGTAATTAATTCTTCATTACTGATTCTGTTCAATCTAAATCGAATGTTATTATTCAGAAAATTACCTGCAACAGAAGTATACAGTGACGTTAAGTACATTGGTTTTATGACTTCAAAGATGCCGAAATGCGGTAACTCACGCTGAAATAAAAGTTGCTACGCAAACGTGATATGTGCACTTATGTGCTGAACCATAGTGGTAATTCATATAATATAATTTATTGTTTGATACTAGTTTGATAATATTCCATCGATACCATACCGACAGCAGTAGCATGAAAGGTTGTCACAAGATCAGTTAAAAGAGGATGTATCTTTATTCCTTCTCATTCTCGAGTTCATTTCCAAGACATTGAGTGTCATAACTAAAGGGAAGGATACGTACCTGCAAATTTATTCAAATATCCTTTGATGAAGGAGTCCTCTTCAGCCGACCCTATTGACGCCAATTCAGCCATGTGGTTATGACAAATAACCTGAAAAACATATGTCACACAAAAACAGTGTAGTAATTGTTTTAAAATGTTAACTAACATAATGTACACCTATACATAGCAATAATTATAAATGATAATTTTTGATATACGTATTGTGAATTAAGAGGATTAACAAATTCAGTCCAAGTTAGCAAAATATGTAGGTTTATTCTAGGTTGTGTACATGTTGTTACCATGTCTGTAAAATTGACCATGTTGAAACATACACTCTTACTTACATTTGCTTCATATGAAGATTCTTTGTTACCTGCATTTGCTTCAAATGAAGATTCTTTGTTACTTAAATTTGCTTCAAACCAGAATTCTGTCCTACTTACATTTGCTTCATACCAAGATGTTTTGTTTCTTACATTTGCTTCATAGCATTATTTTTTGTTACTTACATTTGCTTCGTATCAAGATTCTTTGTTACCTACATTTGCTTCATACCGAAATTTTGTGTTTCTTACATCTGCTTCATCCCAAGATTCATTGTTTCTAACAATTGCTTCAAACCAATATTCGTTGTTACTTACATTTGCTTCAAATCCAGATTCTTTATTACCTACATTTCCTTCAAATGAAGATACTGTATAACTAAAATTTGCTTCATACCAAGATTCTTTGCACTTTCAGTTGCTTCAAACCAGGATTCTGTCTTACTTACATTTGCTTCATATTCAGATTCTTTATTACTTAGATTTCCTTTCAAATTCAAATTCTTTGTAACTAACATTTTCTTCAAACCAACATTCTTTGTAACTAACATTTTCTTCAAACCAACATTCTTTGTAACTTACATTTGCTTCAAAACCAAGATTCTTTGTTTCTAACATTTGCTTCCAACCAGGATTCTGTCTTACGTACATTCGCTTCATACCATGATTGTTGTTTACTTACATTTGCTTCATACCAAGTTTCTTTGTTTCCAACAAACAAATAGCAGGAATTACCATATTTAATCCAATTGTCTTCACAACAGATACCTGCAAGATAGTCATAGCAAATAACGGATAAAAGAGCAGTAAATTATGCAAACTAAAATGATGAATTTTTACATTTCTACAAAAGTTTACAGGTGATCAGCTAACGATACCGTATATAGCTAGTGAGATGTAGATGCAGTTAGACGTAAAGACAGAAGCAGCTCGACTTATAACTTTTAAACGTTTTAGTCTAAAATATTTCAAAATACACTTAAATTAACGATTAATGAACTTAAATTAAAAAATTTTAAGCTCAACATGATGGGCCATATACTGAAAATCTAATGCCTTTATTTTATTTCAAATGATCAATTAATATGAAATTGTACGCAATTTTTAAACTTAAAATGATAGATAACTAGCAAGCATCTGTGATTCTACTATTTGGTATGTCTCTTATCCATTTACAGTTTTAGATCAAAGAAAATCACGTCAAAAGGTCTTGATGCTTGGATGTTGCGTGTATGTGAGTTATATCAAACAAGTGTATTGGAAGAAATATCTGTCATCTTAGACTAATTTCACGACATTAAAGATAAATGTGAATGTGATGTGTTATGAGTATGTCATTGTTTAAGAGTTTAACATTATGTAACATTGTTGTATTGTTTAGTGGGTCACACACACACTTGTTTTGATAGTCTAAGCTGGCAGTTACTACAATCTTCTATTCTAGAATGTTCTATTTATTTCTTGATTGCTTGAGTTGGACACTTCTTATTGGATATTGTCAAGGAAGTTTAAAGACATTCTGGAAGGTATCTAACCTATATATAGGCTGGCATTAGATCTCTTATCATCTTGCTTCTTACAATCAACTTTGCGATCATCTGCCGTGCCACTGATTTTTGGATACCTTTACAAGCCGGATTCATCTATCTCCTATCAAGACCCACTGACTGTTTTTTTTACACCCATCAACTATGTGATTCTTAAGTACTGGTGAATATATTTATTTAGCTAATTAGTGTGACTCATTTGATATTGTAATATTATTTGTATTAGCTTGATATTGTAATCTTAAACACTTTGTTTATTATTTGATTGATTCAATAGTTATTAATATACAATTGTCTTGTTATATTTTGCTGGTTTGACTGGGGACATTTTCTATTCCAAATTATTTTCAGAACAGATGTGAATGTGTATTGAGTAATTGTCGATATTCCCATGTACGTTTTTTCCAATTACATCACAGAAGCTAATTTGTTTTAAAGCAGAATGTCAATGCTTGAGCCAGCTTACTTTTGAAAAGGTTATTGTCTAGTATCAAAATGTAAGTTACTATTATTATTGTACGACGACCTACACAACGAAATGAAAGAATTAAAATTGATTTGATGCAGAAAATATGTCAATTATACATATTATTATTATTTATCACATAGGTAAATAAGGCAAAATTACGCCTACCAGAAACTGCCGTGATAAATATTGAAAGTATCACAGCCCTGATCATCACAAGGTCTTCTTAATGAGTGTGTCCTGTATTTATGCCTTGTATTTATTTATTCAAGCTACTAGTGCTTATCTTAATGTATTATCTTTTTCCATATGGTGAAATACTCATCGGGACAAATTGGAAGGTTGTAATATTGTTTAGTGGGCGTTTATTTTTCGACTCTAAAGTGCCTTTCTGTCCTTTTGAAGGTTCTTTTCGTTGACTGTTTAGTCACAATTTTGATAAAAAGAATTGCAATACGAAATCAGATCATTTAAATGAATCGTACATGGTAGATCGATAGCATCTTTGTTAATACCTGCCTTTTTAAGAACTGAAAGAAATTAGGGAGAACGCAACACAATTTACTTTCAAGGAAGCCACCATGTGTTCCTCACTCAGGTCGTCTACATGTTTAGGGAGACGACATCATTTCTTGGCATTCTGTAAATGAAATAGCTAAAACGGTGCTTAGCACCATTTCGAACTCAATAATATCAAAGTGAACATCTTGCTAGTTGTCAGCTAAGATACTGGTGATAACAAGGTGATCCACCTTATTGTATAGCTAAGAAGACTGTGTTTGCAACGGTTTAAAGGTAAAACGCCCAATGTTTACAAAGTAGAAAGGCGCCAAGTCGGTAAATGTAAGGGCTGAAACTCAA
Organism: Phorcus lineatus; assembly: GCA_921293015.1. Lineage (NCBI taxonomy): Eukaryota > Metazoa > Mollusca > Gastropoda > Trochida > Trochidae > Phorcus > Phorcus lineatus. Next base: position 13,457,496 of record OV121085.1, read on the forward strand.
CTTTGTCAGTATCAAATGGAAACGCTAACAGATACATAACCATAAAAACTATTTCTATTGGAATTGCTATCAGCAAGAATCAGGAGTTGATAATTCATAAAAAATCTTTGTCTTCCAATAACGTTCCAGTTACATGCTCGGATGCATGTTTGGAAACAATTTCTTACTGTAAAATAATGGACAATGCACCTGCTCATATATCCAGTATAGTAAAAGAAATCTTGATTGGACAGAGTCACAACGACAGTTTCTAGTCAATTGCATGATACCCATTGAACAAGCTTAGGACCACATTGAAAACGTCGAAATGTGTTATTACTTGTAACTAATTAGTTGTGAAAAGAATATTTTTTTCAGTTGAAAACTTACATGCTTTAAACAACCATTGAATGTCTTTAAATATCATTAAATGTCCTTATGCAAGGAGTCTGAGCAAAAATATCTCTAACACAACTGTCCGGCCATGCAATCAGGGCTCGAGATAGTCAGAGCGAAAGGAACTTGTAACCGTTACTGTCTCCGGCCATCAGGATGATTATTGTCATAACTAAAAATAGAATTCTCGACCCTTCTCATTTTGCACATTTAAGTACAGAGCATCATGAGTGAGAAGCCAATGTGTAGTTTTGTGCATGCATCTCCTTCATTCCCCTTTTGAAGACTAAACAAACTTAAGTGGCTTGTTAACATTGCTTTCTTCTGCCATCAGGAGGAATCTCAGCTTGTCAGGACCCATATTTTCGAACCACTGGACTCAATACCTTATCGTGGTGTGGTGGTTTGCGTGCTTCAGAGACCCTAAGAGCTATGCGAGCTGGAGCTTGCATGCTCCTGGTAGGGTCACCCAAGCTGGACAGGTCGACGGATAGAAGCCAGACCAAATTTGAGTGCTTCTAAAACATGTAGTCTATCTCTCACTATGCCTTTCTTTCCGTCTTTTCCCTCTTCCTGTCGTTCCCTTTCTCCCTTGTCTGTCCACTCTCTTTTGGATGCTTGTCATCCACGTGTTTAATAACTGAAATATTGTTCAAAACACGTTAAACCCCAACTCACTCACACTCCCATATTTTCGAAGTTCTCTTAGCGCTGAGATTGTCTTTAACCAATGTTAATGTACATGTATGGTACTTACGACTGTCTGAGCACTAAGAGAGCTTCGAAAAACTGGGCCCAGGACTAGAAGATTAAATTCCCATCTGAAGATGTTGAGCGCTTGATATTCTCATGTGCGCTTTCTGTTACAGGGCTTTAAAGGTTTCGTCAATTCCCCACCACAGCAAGCATGGTGATGACTTAATCTTTTTGCCGCCGATATACAAGCGCTTAAATGCTCCAACGCATCCGAATGTTCCGATGCTTCACTTAATCACCCCTAACAGTTTACATCTCAACTGAAATTACCCGCCGTTGATTTAAGAAGAAAATTGTTAGCGAGCCTTGACAACAACTCTTCAGTTTAGCATTAAAGCGACACAGCGTACATGTATGTTGGTGGAGTCAAATGTATCAAAGTTTATAAATGGTGGTGTTTTGTTGTTTGGGGTAGTGATTGTTTCTAAATATCATCATCCTAAGGTTATTAGCTCAGTATGAGAAGAATACTAATTTTTAGGTCGTCAATTGTGATCGAAAACCGGACAATGGCGCGCGCCAATGTCTCAAACGTTATTGTATAAAAACAAAACCACAGGAGAAACGGGTTGGAAGTGTTTCGAAGGTCATTTGAATAATGTATATGTAGATTGGACTCAAATTTTAGATTTTTGGACAATTGAATGGTTGCTAGACGTTTCTGTCCGGATATTATCTGGGCTTACAAAGCACTCTAATACAAGGCCGGAATATTACCAGAGATTAAGACTGATTTGAAAAAAAAGCGTTAACATATCCTTAGGTGAATAATAATAGTTTTCGGGTTATGTTCTGGAAATTGATTTTGCACGGACGAACGGAACAACTGAGAGCTAAATCCCCCTTACTCAATAAAATCGAGAAACATAAAGTCATTCTGATTTTTTTATTTGTAAATATAATCATACATTTACTTTCGTCAAGGCTCTTTTAACAAATATTCTTTCTTACGTTATTAAAGGAATTATGAAATGATTCGCAATTTGAATTTTTCAAAACAGATTTTCCACGTAAAGAAGCATTAGGAAGGTTAGACAATAGATAGTTAACCAACGACGGGGTTTGTCGATAACCTGAAAAAGATGGATAAGAAGGGTTATCTTTGATATATGTAATAATATTTGAAAATATAATTCCATTTATCCAATTATATGATTGGCGTTGCATGTACAAATGTACATGAACATATGTGAAAAAATCTGGTCCTACACACAAATGCCCAATAGTGCAAAGAGTACCTTTGATCCAATAACACTAAATTATCATCAACGGGAGCCTAATGACCTGTTGGCCTGCAGGTTAGCCTCGGGCTTGTTAATTGAAAATAATTAATATTTCAATAAAAAATATCCTCTATGCCGTCAGGCTATAAAAGGACAACCTATTTTGTCAAAGTGACTCAAAGTGATTCGTGGCTAATATCACAAATGCTACACAATGTCATCTGCAATAACTTACCTGCTTATAATCGGAACCCTATGAATACTTTTCTGTTTGCGCGAATCCTAATTTCGAACAAGTATGTTTTAATTTTTCAACCAATCGAAAATTTAAAAAAGAAGAAACATTTATTATATAAATTTCTGTTTTGTTTGTACTTACCCCTTCTCACAAAGGAAATTAAAGTGTAAATGACATCTGGAATCCCCCCAAGTGTATTCAATTGACTTGTTATGTGGCCACAAGATGAGGCAATCCCCACCGTCAGGATGTTGGGGTTCGCCCGGGAACCAGTCAATATAAGTAAATTTTTCTCCATTTGACCATTTCCAAATTCCTTCCATCTCCATGTCGGTTCCGCCAAGCCATGTTTTTATGTCTGCACCTAAGGCTGAGAGAAACATCAAACAATGTATGATTTATCTTTGAAAGTAGCAGCCATGATGCAATGACTTACGGAAGCAGTCCCTAGATCTCCGTCATGAACGGAATATTCGTTGAAACTATTGTCTGCAAGAAAGATTTACGGAAATCCACGAAAGAACTACGAAAAAAACACGAACGATCTGTGACGCATCTGTTCTACACGAGAGAACTAAATAAATCAAAAGATGACGTATACGAGAGACTGATATATTAATACGGAAGACCTGTGTTAAGCGAGGGAGAAAATGAGGAATACCATGGTAAAGGTTTGATCATGGCAAGACTACAGAATATTAGGCAAAAATCAAAGGATATTTCACAAAATTGCGTATAAAAGCAAGGGTTTGACCAGAAAGCCTCATCAAAGCCTAGAGTAGCTCTAGAACAAAAAATCGAAAATGTAAAATATACAGAAATGTTGAAAGATCTTATTGCAAAACCTACACAAGACAATTTTGAAATACTAGCAACGATCTAGTCTTTTTTTAACATTGTGAAATGCCTTTAATAGACAATTTACTGTTAAAGCTTTTAAATAATTAATACGTCCTTTCAGCATTGGTGAAGCACGATGGTGTACTGGTTAGGATGCTGGTCTTACACGCCTACTTCCTAGGTTCGAACCCAGGTAGAGGCATGGCATTTCAAGTGCTGATATAATAATGCACATTGTATCGCTTGGACTGCATATTATGCGTTAAAATCGTTGTCATTATTAATACAATATCAACATTGGTCAAAACAGTCACAGATAAATAAATCAAATTAAATAAAATCGTAAGGGGTCAGTAGCACGTTTTTTTAAGGGAAACAAAGTTATCTCACGAAGAAAAAAATATTCCAGTTGCAAGAAAATATCTTTTAAAAAGGAGCAATTGTAAAACGAACGTTCCATGGTTATTGTAAAACGAACGTTCCATGATCGATATATGCAATCTGAATCAATTCCCCTGACTCAAATGATTAAAATTTATTTTCCCCCAAAACAGGATGCCAATGTTTTTGATTGCTACTTGATTATTTCGCCCTAAACTTGGGATGATTGGGTTGAGTAATGAGATGTTCCGAAGACGATCGATCGAGAGACGATCCGAAGATAATACATGTAGCATAAAATAAAAATTAATTTGTATAATATGAAGAAATTAATCCCTTACCAAATGTCTAACAGCCCTTTTAAAACATGTCCTTTGTCGATGCTGTACGGCAATTAAAGGTCATGATGAACATCGAGGACAGAAAGTGATGTCTTTGACGTCATTGATTTGATTGAAAATGAGAACTATATTTGTGGGCACGTGCGTTCTGGTAATGAACCAAGTGATACCATATTTGATAAGAAATGAGAACTATCAGCAATATTCAATCAGGGATGAATTTTTAAACATCATAGGCTTTTTCACGACATCAAGCATGACATTTGTAGTAAGGTTTACACATTTCAACGGCTTTCAACTTTAGACAAGCGTTGTTACGACGTCGGCCAGGATGCAACAAACTAGCTATCAAACGTTTTGAGATGTCACTTGTTTTCGCCTCAGTTCTACATTACCAATGACGTGAAATACAACACTTTACGGTAATGATCTTTTTATTGACATTCCTGCCACCCGAAATAACCCCTGTTCTTCGATGCTTAAGGTAAACATCTCTCGGAACATTTGCTTTCCACTGCTCTTGATATGTGTTTGATTCCATTTTGGTATTACTGTGCTAGTTATCAAGATGCAATAAAACGCACATTTTTTATTTTCAACGTCTCTCGAAACTATGTTCCGTGAACATATTTTGAAAACTGAATTTCGTTACATGTTTTAACATCAACGATCTCTTATTTTGTAGATTCTGTTAACTTAGCGTAATCATCCGTGAAGCTACTACCATATCCTGATATCTATCATGACAAATACGCTGATGCAGCTGGACAAAATGCCTTCATCTTGTCAATATAGGGAACAATTTACAATTAACATGATTTATATAAACAACTGACAGTAGCTCATGGTAAGATTACACTTTTTATTAGGTCGGCATTTCTGAATAAAGCAGGTGTCTCTCTTAAGTATGAACGCACCTACACGTACCTGCAAATTCTTCTATATATCCTTTGATGAATGAATCCTCTTCCGCCGACTGGATCGATGCCAATTCAGCCTTGTGATTTTGACAAATACCCTGAAAAGGATTCATAGTGTAACTTTGGGTTTTTAAAGTAACAGTGCTTATATGTTATGTGACAAACTTTAGTTAGAGACTGTTGACTGTCATTTTCTCCCTTCTGTGGCTCCGTTAGAAATTCCTACACCACCCCTGTTCCAATACGAGCGATTCTTGGTCTAGAAATGTTGATTCGATGCTTTCAAGAAAGTTGTGCAATCGGCGAGGCCGTTTCAAAAGAATTCTTTACAGAACACATTCACTTATAGAGTGATTGCATCATTTACAGGTTTGGGCAACAGTTCTGTTATGGTTGACTGTATGAATATTTACTTTTACAATTTAATCCTAAAGAAGCATGTATTTAGGTTGGGTCCAGAAGTGAAGTCGTGCCGGTTGATGTAATTCCAAAGCTTTATCTGGATAAATGAACTTGTTCAAGCATACTCTAAGTTACGTTATCATATGAATGGATTATTTCCGTCTTTCTGATTGGCCTACTTGGTCACATGACAGCAATGACGTCAAACGATGTCAACCTGTGTGGATCGTGAGAGGTTGATATAACAATCCAAACACCTCTGGTGGATAAAAATAGATTTCGAAAATCCCGTTCTACCGGAAATACCAGAAGAATGGTAATTCAAGACCTAATTCATATAATAAAACAATTATAGACTTCAGACTCAGTTGATCCAATGATTTATCGACCTTGGACATGTGATATTCACCTCGGCTTCGCCTCTGTGAATAGCACATGCCCAAGGTCGATAAATCATTGGCTCAACCTCACTTGAAGTCAATAATTGTTTATTAGAGATCCTGTGTGACTTACATTTGCTTCAAACCAAGATTCTTTGTTTCCAACAAACAAATAGCAGGAATTACCATGACGAATCCAATTGTCTTCACAACAGATACCTGCAATATCAAGTCAAGAAACAAATCCGACAAAAGAGATTAGGGGAAATAAACACAGGTCCGGTAAATGGTAATGACATCATCAGTATAAAAAATAGTTAAACACCGAATGTCTGTTGCTTAGTCGTGGAAGTTGTTGATTAAACCGCGACGCGAAGCGAATTATCTAATTAAAATAAGAACGGGGATAGAACAATAACCATTTTTGCTCCTATATCAGACCATAACTTAAATCGATGTTTACATACCTCTTAAACACATACATAAAAAAACTTCGAGAAAGAAAAACACATATAATGTATCTGGTTAATATAATTGTTGAGTTGATATGAAGGGTGTATTAATATGTATATTTCCATGACTATGCATTGCGGTGAAACCTGCGAGCATTGGCTGGAACTAGCGAACCATGGGTGGTATTGCGCTGAAATGTAGTTTAGCATTGCAGCCAAACCTTACTGCGTGTAGAACAATTCTCTACTGCAGACAAAGTTGCCGAACCCCTGGCGGGATTCGAACCACGGATCTCTTGATCCGAAGCCAACCACTGCGCTATCCCGCCCCCGTTTACACCATTTCAGCTTGTTTGCACCTGCTTGAAACAGTATTGATCACCCTGACGGAGTTCTTATGATCATTGGGACACACAAACCTACACCTCAGAAGTTACTGGACAATTTTGAGACATCTTTGTGAAAGTGTGATGAAACTCAAATAACTCAATAAAAAATGACACTTAAAGAGAGTCTAGCCAATTGCAATTATTCGAAATGTCAAGAAAAGTAGAGTTAAACTTACCAGCGACTGTTTTTACAAATATCAAAAGTAGTACTGTACTGATGATCATGTTAAAGTGTTTACTCTTCATACCCTAGATCTTATAACTTTTCTAGGTTATTGGCTCCTTATCTGTTTCCCATCTGGTAAATATGAAAAAAATACTGATTAAACACAACTTTTGTACATGCCCTTATCTAGGTTCGTTATGGCAAAAATCTTAACCTCATCCGATTCGATATATCTATAAATATAATAGTTGTAAAACACTTACATTTTCTATTTTAAATTTTTAATTAATCTCTCTCACAGAAAAGGAATTACTACACAGGCGCACATGAATAGAAGAGAATGGCGGACACACATACACAAACAACAATTACTTAATATCATGATTTTGAGGAATCAATAGTTTAAGGAGATGCATGCAAATAATGCGTTTGCTCACAAAAGTGACAAATAGATATGAAATAATTGAAAGTGAACTTTTATGCACTTTCGTCTCTCAGTGTTTCTAGTTGCACCTAGTCCAAAGAGCTGCGAAGAACTTGAATAACCACAAGAACCTACTCATGATCCAGTCTCTCCGCCGAGTCATATTTGTATTTGATGCTTAATAAAGACACTTATATATAAACTCTTCAAATAAAGAAACTTGACACTGACTTTCAAAGTTCAATATAAAGACCACAGATGCAAGTTAAACATTGAAATGAAAGCTAAAACGCTGTTTGAAGATCTCTGTTCAGTAAACTTTTTCAGAATAAGCATGATCTTGAAATGCACAGGTGCACAAGTGTTTCAATATCACAGGGGTGCACAAATGTCAGTATCGGGTATGGCCACCATTGGCATTGATTATTGCCTGGCACCGACGACCCATGGATGCAATCAAGTTGTCAATCACAGCCTGTGGAATGTTCTGCCATTCGTGCTGAAGTGCTGCAAGAAGTCCTGGAAGTGTTTGAGGTGGTGGATTCCTACTGCGCACGCGTCAATCCAGTTCGTCCCAGAGATGCTCAAATGGTGACAAATCTGGTGACCTGGCTGGCCATGGCAATGTCTGGACATTGTTACGCTGTAAAAAGTCTTGACAAACACGTGCAACGTGGTTGAGCATTGTCCTGCTGAAAGAGACCACCATGGACGTTGAAGTGAGGAATAACGTAAGGCTGTAGGATCAAGTCCCTATACCGTACTCCTGTGAGGTTACCCACAACATGCACAAGGGGTGTCCTAACACCGTGAGACTGACGAATCCCGGCCCACACCATGACACTCCCACCTCCAAATGGGTCAACCTTCTGAACACAGTTGGCAGTATGACTCCACAACGTCGGTATACACGTGCTCGTCCATAACTTCGTCAAAGCAGAAAACGGGACTCATCAGTGAAGAGAACGGTTCTCCACCTTGCACGTGCCCGTCGCATCCTCTGTTGACACCACTGGAGACGTTCTGCCAGATGACGTTGCGTTAAAACGGGACGTCGAACCGGTCGTCGTGGAAAAAGTCCAGCCTTTCTCAGCCTGTTGCGTACCGTTTGGTCGGAAATTCGACGCAGGCCTGGTATCGGCGTTGTTGTTGACGTTGCTGTCCTGGTGCGTTCCCGAAGGTGGAGCAGTCCGATGTACCGATCTTGGGCCCAAGTAGTCACCCTTGGTCTGCCTGACCTTGGCCTATCATCAACGCTGTTTCGGGTGTTGAAACGGGTCCACAATGAAGAGATGGTCTGTGTGGACACGCCAAAGTGTGTTGCAACATCTCGCTGCGTCGCCAATAGCGATGTCGCGTTGCGCTCTGTTCAGTTTTGGCATTCTTCAGGTCGCTGTACAGATGTTGTGTAGTCTGAATGAACAGCGGCTGATAAGGCTTTTTATACCCCTAAAGCAGACGTATCTGCATGTAAACATTCATGATCCCATGCTGCACGTGCTTTGGCAGAAAATGCATTTGGACGAATCGCTCGTTTTCGTCCCTGAACACAACGTAAACTTTTTTGGCCATTATTTTTGGTAAATTTACACTTTTGAGCAAGAATTTCTTTAAATTACAGGTATGTATCATGAAAAAAATTGACCCGTTTCGAAAAATCAATTTCGCATGAATGTCAAGTTTCTTTTTTTGAAGAGTTTAGGTGAGGTGAGGTGAGTTGGTGTTTAACGCCGCTTTCAAGATTATTACACTTATATCGCGGCTGCTAGTATTATTGCAGAGTGAATGCCCGCAACACCATTGTGGCTATGCATTGCAGTGAAACCTGCGAGCATCGGCTGGAACTAGCGAACCATGGGTGGTACTGCGCTGAAATTCAGTGTAGCATTGCACCCAAACCTGACTGCGTTTAGAACAGTTCTCTACTGCAGACGAACTTGCCGAGCCCCTGGCAGGATTCGAACCACGGACCTCTTGATCCGAAGCCGAACGCACTAACCTCTGCGCTATCCCGCCCCCACTTATATAAAACGACCACTTTAAACAATTAAACCACAAAAGGGTATCGTTACTGTTTTGACTGCTGCAAACATTTCAGGAGGTGGGCATTGTTTTTGCGCTATTAGAAGACGTTAAACTTACACAAGTGACTGTTGTTTGCGAAGTTATTAGGTATAGTTAGAAGTTATGAAGTTATAAACCCCAGCAAAAACTTCGCACCGTAACCCATGATTCAGCCAATCAAATACTTTTATCGCGATGGTGTGCGATTAAATTTCAGCCAACCAAAGAGAGCCTCTCGAACAGGAGTTGGCTTTCGCTCTATCGTTAAATGGCGACGTCTATAGATAAACAAACTGGAATCGAAAGTTAACCGATCGACCATGGTGATAGTGTCCGAGTCCAATCATGCATGCAGTTTTAAGAGATCGGTTTGATTTACCACCACTTAACTCAATTCCTTATCATGGTGGTTTGAGTGGTTCAGAGACCCCTAAAGCTATGCCAGCCGAAGCTTACATGCTCCTGGCAGGGGCACCCAAGCTTGATAGGTCGTCGGGTAGAAGTCAGACCAAATTTTAGATCTGTCTATCTCTCACAATGCCTTTCATTCCGTCTTTTCCGTCATCCGTTCGATCCTCTTGTGGATGCTTCTCATCCACGTGTTTAAAAACTTAAATATGGTTCAAAACACGTTCATCCCAAACTCACTCACTCACTTGGTTTGGGCGATTGGCGCTGCCATATGAAATTGCCGACTTGCCTTTCAAGCACAGTCATTGGTTGATTATTTTTAGAAAGTTTGAAAGGAATAGGACACGGCGCGAAGGGTAAGAAGAGTGGAGCGTCAGCTATACGTCTAACCCTGAGACAGGATGCTATAAGGGAAAAACCTTCGCTTTCCGAGGGCATTCAGAAGATAAAATCTGCCAGGCTGATCAGTTAGAAGTGAAACAAGATTTACGGGAGGAGATACGTTATATATTTCACCCGTTTTCCGAAAAATGTGCAGATAGGCCTTAAAAATCTCTGAATCGACGTCAAGGCTTTTATTAAGTTTGAACAACGAGAAAGCTCGAATTGGTTGATCTGTTCATGAAGGGTCACAGTGCTGTCAGACCAAAGCATTCAACCAATATCAAGTGAATGCCACACTTTACTACAAAATGTTTATTTCTTTTCGAGGGCGCAGCTTTAGGAAGGTAGATGTTTTTAGAGAATGGTCTGTATCTGTCGATCCAAATGGTATCGGCTGATATTCGTCATTATTAGTCTTATATGAATTATAACACTGCCTCCCATACGAGGATTGGCAATTGTGGGATGTAAAAGCCAGTAATGATTTGTAATGATGAGTTCTAATGCTTTAAATGGACGTAACCCAATTGTTTACTCTCTGTAGTATCTAGAACTAACTCAGAATTCAATACCTCAGAATGACAGGACAATTTAGAAAAAATCTCATCTTTCACTCATCTCCCCGAAATCATAACTAGCATAACTAATACCTATAAAACCAACTTGACGATAAATAGAAGTGTCGTAAAATAACTAACTTTTGGCCCTTTACAGTGTCAAAAATGAATTATAATGGAAATTGATTTATGCACCAATAATCATACACTTAACACACAATCTACACTGGAATAAACCAATTCTTCTTTTAACGTCATGAAATACATGTAAAGTCTGTCCTTCGCATGAGAGTTCCTGAAAATTTGCCTCTCCGTGAGTTGTTGGAGTCATATATGCCAAACTTGATCAATGGTGTCATTTGGTCGCGAAGTATCGACTGTTACCAAAAAAACCAACACATTTTAAGACTTATTGGGTTTTTTACAGTTACAATTTGTAGGTAGAACGTCGTTATTATGATCGAAAACTGGACAGTGGCGCGCGTCAAATGGCCAAACGTAATTTTGAAGACTTATCGATAACAGCCAGGAGGGCAGTAAGGAGTTCATAGCGTTTGTTAGGTTATATAACTAGTAACCATGTATATTGGACGTGATACATGTATCTACACCTCTGGGCATTTGTAAGGCTGTTTTTAGATTTTCATGGAAAACCAGTATTTGTCATAGATATGTCTTTTGGACATGAAAAGTTAAGATGTTTTGATTTTATATCACCACATACGACATTTAGGTTCGTATCCAAGGTAAATAATATGTTATGAAAATCACGGAGTGGCTCTATAAGTATTGGGACACAGTTTTATCAGTTTCACTGTGGGTAATATTAGTATGAACTTCCATGGTGGAAAGTTTAAGGGATGGTATGTGAAGAATATCGGAATGTCTAGCCCTGGTTAACCGAAGATGTATGCATACAAGATCACACAAAAATATTGGAAGGAACAAGATAAGAATGTATACGTATAATTGAGTTATATTTATGGCACCGGCTGAGAACGGCGCCTATGCATGAACAAGACACTCATTTTACTGAGAAGACCGCCAGATATTATACCTCACCTTGTTTTAATGTTTGCATAATGTAGTTACTATTAAAAAATAAATTACTACAACTTTAACAAATAGAACTGTTAGTGCTGTTTTGGATACGATAGTTTCAATGTAGAGTGATCCGATCGCATTTAAATCTATTGCAAGTCGGATTTTCTAAAACAAAAAATGAAGTGAGCATTTTGTGATACTGACGTAGGAGAAAAAACCAGTTATCGTCTCAATGTATTTTCAAGGGACAAGTTACTGTAAAGTAATATAACGTTATGTAATAGGCAAACCAGGGTAATCTCTTCTACGAAATTCCGGTAATCGAAAATCGAAATTTCCGTTTTGAAAAGTATCACATTTATGTAATCTTGTATAATGAGTGTGAGAGTTGGGGCTTATAACGTGTTTGGAACAATGTTCAGTATTAAACATGTTGATGAAAAGCATCCAAAAGAGAGTGGAAAGATCAGGGAGAAAGGACGAGGGAAAATGGTACGAAAGGCATAGTGAGAGATAGACAACAGGTTTTAGAACGACTCAAATTTAGTCTGGCATCTACCCGTCGTAAAATTTGAAATAAAAATTCAAACAGATGTCACCCATTTTCATACCTTACTTTTTTTTTACTTTACTTTTTTATCATCAACTGCTGACAAAACGTATGCTTTCACTGTATGGTGTGTGCATACAACCAAATGAAACTATGAAATCGAAAAAAATAGTTCGTCAAGATAAGATATTACTCCGACAAACCTATGTAGCCTATAATACATGTGATAAGGCAGAAAGAATATTAGTGTTAACGGAAGGCAAAGATTCACAGTTCACGATGTTGGCTTCAATAGGGATATTATTATTACTTGCCCATCAGACTAGAGGTAAAACAAAGTTTCATTAGTACTTTCCTATGTTAAATAATATAAGCATTGACTAAAATTACTTCTCGCCTTACTCAATTGGCGAACAACTAGAGTAAAACGAAATCTCTCATAGCCATGTAGGATTGAATATTTAAAATTTGAATTACGGTGACTTATTTACCATTTTAGCTCTTCTGGCCCGGTGGGCTTATTGAATGGGATAGCGTCCGTCTGACTGCAAACTTTTACTATTTAATCGTATTTTTCAGAACCATTTGCTTAGGAAATCTGAAATCTTGTTTGCAGACTCCTAAATTGATGAAGTTTCCAATTAATTGATTTTGGTGATCCTGTACCTCCTTATAAGGGCCGCAATGACCATGCCCACCTTCTTCTCCAGGAACAAAAGGTCTAGAAAGTTGAATCCTTGTGTACAGACTCATTAGCTGATTGAAACTCTAATTCATAGGTGAAGTGAGTCTGTGACCCCTCATAAAAGCGACAGAGGCCCCTCCATAAAAACCTTTTATCAAAATGAAAAAGTCTTGAAAACTGAAATTTTGTGTACAGGCTTATGAGGATTTTAATAAATGGATTTGGTGATCCTGTGACATCCATACGTTGATCCTGTGACCATTTATAAATACATATAAATTATAGATGGCCTGATGAGCTATAGAGCCAATGACTCACTTTCTTTAGTTTTGTTATTGTAGAATGTGATTTTTTTCTTGACCAAATATGCTTTGATGAAATTATATTCAACAGGGAGAGACATCTAACGACAACTACCAGCTCTGATTCTCACATTCTCGCTATCTAGAGAGAGTCGAGTTATCTCCCTTGTAAATGAGTTCCAGTTTCTGACCCTCCTGATAGAAATTTCATACAAAATGACATTAACCTTTAGGGAGTTCACATTTCAAGCTTTCCTATTTATTTAGAAACATAAATTCCTTCTTGTGAAGATTCAATAAAGATATTTTGCTATTGGTGTAGGCTTCTGATTACCAGTCGAACAATTGCCGGATAAGGTATTATTACTTGTTCCTGGTTTCGATGAGACCTTCAACCCTCGTTTCTCTCATTAATAGTAGGATATTATTCTATTACAAAACTGAATATCTTGTGTTAGTGTTTTGCCTAAAAAGGTGTAAATGTAATCGAAACTAATCCGTTTTCATTGTGATCTAATCTTATCTCATAATTGAATATTATATGTCTGATCTGATATACAAATTCAAACACATGTACAAATCACTTACGAGAAATGTAGAAAACCTTGCTTAAAACTTTATTGTAAAGTTTTAACTCCTTCTTCAGGTGATGGTTGTCCAAATGGATGGACTCAATTCGAGAACTCCTGTTACAAACACCAGAATGTCAAGATGACGTTTAAAGAAGCTATTGTGAGTAAATCAAATCTAGTATTCATGTTTATTTGCGTTAATTTGTTCATTTTTTATTACCATAAGAAAGCTAACAACATTACCATGTGCGGGACATAGTCCTTGCAGTCTGATTAAAGTAGGCCTCACAATGAAAGTTTGAAAATAATCGAGATTCGAACTCACGTAGCGCATATTCTGATACCAGTTTTGTGCAGATATAACCACGGCATTAGGACCAAACACATCGTCGTATTTAAAAGAAAGATTGCAGCGATCAAGTGAAGAGGGTAGACAAAGACGGAACGAGTTCGAATCTCGATAAAGCCAATATTTTAAAACACGGTCGACTGTAGCCTTTGGAACAAATTAACGTAATCGTTGTTATTTCTAGCATCAGGTGTTTGTACTTAAACTGATCCATATAATTAATGAACATTTCTGGGTGTTATAGAATGCCCTTTTCAATATATACATTTTACTTGACTAGATGGTATGGTAATACTTTCAGGAATATTGTCAGAAAAACAATGCATATCTGATGGAAGTGACTTCGCAACAAGAAAATTCATTCATGAGGGCATTCCTGAATGAACTTAAAGGTACACTTTCATGGAACATAAATGATGTCGCTAAAATGTATAGTTTGAGTGCCATCTATTATGAATCTATGATTCTCATATGAGGTTAGAAATTTAATTATCATCTTCATAAATGATGTATACTGAAAGGTGAAACGCTGTCTATGTATCTACACGTACATACAATGAAAAAAAAAATGCATTACATGAAACAATTAGTCATGTTCGCGTACAGGTCTAGGGTTCTTGCATACATTCTTGTATATAGTGAATATTATTATTGATTCCAAGACGCCTAGCGGTTAGAACACTCGAAAAAAGTACTTTATCAGACAATAAAGGTCTAGTTTTTCCATGACGTAACAATTGGTTATATCCGCTCTTCCACGCTGCACTCTGGTGATCAAGCGTCCATGGTAACCTTTCATCTCGGTTCTTTCGATCGACATGGCTTATCCCTATCAATATATACCGTATTGGCGATTTTTTCTCAACTGTTTCTTATAATGGAGATTAGTTTCGAATCATCTAGTTCAACCGGAAAGCAAGTGCTTGTCGACTGTCGAGTCACCGCGTTGTTTCACGTCAGGTCATGTCAACCGTCTCTACTAGGTTCAATGTGATACCGTCAACCTAATAATTAAGTAATTCCGGGTGTACAGCCTCAACAGTCTGCTTATATAAGAGATCAAAGCATCACCTTCAACGTTTATGACAGCAGCAAAAAATTAGATGTCCGGATTCAGTCCGCCATCACGCTTCCAAAACAAACAATACCAACAAATCTTTGTGGATTGTTAACCACGAGATAAGCCTCATATGGGCAATGTGGCCCGCACTGCATGATCGCACAACACGAGTTTGTAAAAGTAACGTTGTTTTTAAAAAGGCAAGGTGTTTATTTATTTGTTTAAGTTTTTAAAGAAAAAAAAAGAAGAAATTACAATTCAAAATTGAATAAATTAAAAAGTTGAAGTGCAAAATTGCAGTAATCAAAGCTTTAACCAACTAAATGTCGTTTTAAACAAGGGGTTGGATTCCATACTCGGAAGAGCCAGTACTTAGTCCGGTTCATGGTTTATTAATGTGGGCGATGTAAAAACTTAATTTTCTCTCGAGACTATTAAAATCAGAGTGGTCCCGGTTTAGATCATTTAAGCATCTTTGAAAATAAATAAAGTTCGCCTTACCGCAATGTCTTTGCCCTATAGTTTTGCCCTGAACAAGGTAATAATTTTGAGAAAATTGTGTTCTTTTGGAAAGAATAGTCTTCTTGAAGGACGGACATTAAATTTTATATAATTTAATTCTAGATAATTCAATTCTAGATAATTTAATTCTAGATAATTTTCGTAAATCTTTCAGTTGACACCGGAGTGTGGCTCGGAGCCGATGATATCCAGGTGGAGGGAAAGTTCGTGTGGGACAAGTCCAAACAGGTCATGGGGTACACCGACTGGTCACGAGGAGAACCTACAGGGCGTCACGGAGGGGAAGACTGTCTGTCCAGCTGGACCGTCGAGAAGTACCACTGGGGTGACCACTTCTGTGCTAGAAAAGACCTGGGAGCTCTCTGTGAGATGAGGCAAGTGTGTTAAGGTCTTTCTTGTCCTCAATAGATAGAAAATTTTGAAATACTTCATGTGCTCTTTGGGCGTAAGTTGAAGCGGTTTTCAAATTCTTATATTGCTAAATACTAAATAACATATCTCTTATAACAAAACCTTTAGTATAACTGGAAATCGAAACCCGGACTCCTGGGAGAAGAAAACCATCTACCAACTGAGCCACCGTCCAATTTATACTATTGGTATTATTTGACCTTTATTATCTAAGGCAGACACAGTTATGACATTACTGTTGCCTTTACCATAAAACTGTATTGTGAAATTACAATTAACACTTTCCTTTCTTTTATAGCCAATACTAGCTAATTTTATTTCTAATGTGTTGTTTTTATTCCAGTGTGTCAACATGCCCTTAGGAAAACGAGAGTCGAGGATTTTGAAGACAATAAATTGTTTATGAAATCTTCTTCGATGAACCTTTCAAAGGCCCCATATGCATATGATTAACTAATCATAAGTAACATCGTTGCAGCAAAATAAAATTTGTAAAGATGTAAGCGCAGTGTCTCGTACTCATTTACACTCAATAATGATGACAGAAAACACCGCATCCAATTTGTTAAAAAATATCATGTCAATATTTTATGGGTTCCACACGGAGTGTCCAAGAAAATGAAATCCTCCGACGTCTTTAATTCCTCGTGGTCACGCGAGTCAATTGCAGGCCAGTTGGCACTTATGTGATCAATTATAGCCACGGCTTGGTACGATTTATCACCACAAGTGTGCTTTGTTACAATCCTGCATGACCTTTCTGAAATTTGAGTTGATCCTAAGTTAATGCTCTGAGATCTTAGATGTGCAAATAGGTAGTTATTCATGCACATTCACCAAGCTATACAATGGGGCATCGGAATATGACGGAACTGTAAACGTGAAAAACGTGAACTTAAGACTTGAACTGTAAATTTAGAGCATCACATAGATAGTTTGGACTAAACCAGTCATGCCTCAAGACCTTGTGAAGATGATAACCAAAAATAATAATAATAAAAAATAAACAAAATTGCATATGTTTAGTTCAACCTAACAATTATTACAGTATTCCGGCAACGACGACCAGTAATATTTCGATATCTGTATCTTACATTTACCCAATTAAGGGTTTGAATTATTTAAATTCACAAATCCACATCTCTTTCATCTGTTTCCTTCTTGCAACGTTCAACCAGTTCGGTGTTCGGTTTCAAATAACGTCGCCAAATGCACAACTCATATCATTCCAACCCCCAGGTATTCTAATACTAGAAATTTGTATTGAATAGTTAGAATAGGAAATAATTACCTTTGAAGGGAAAGACAATCATATTGAATTTAAAGAGAGTCTATCTCTCGCCTCGCCGCGTTAATGATCTACTCCAATGGCCTTTCAGCTTCAATAAATTCAACCAATCAGATTTCAGATCAGAATATAAAATCGGATGGCTGAGTCTCTTGCCTTCTCCCTGGTTGGCTAGTGACCATCCTGCTTTTTCAGCGTAATCGAATCCGTTGATCGAGCTCCTTCCATATACCCTGATCTCTTTCGAGCAAAAATCCCTCGTAAGGCTCACGCGGCTTAATGTTCGTGGCTGTGCTCACCTGTTATTGTTTGAGCCAATGAAATGTCGTTATCCAAGGAGCTTGAAGCTACTCTTTTGAATTTTCCATCCGGGTTGTGCCGCTGTTCCTGGATGCGAGTCGTGTCAATGGCTGGTTAGATAGCTAGCGATACGAAGCTTTTGGCCTAAAGGATAACAGGGTATATGGAAGGAGCTCGATCAGCGGATTCAATTACGCTGAGGAAGCATAATGGCTAGTGAGCACAGGCTGTATTAAATGATACTTATGGGGCAGTAGTCAGATCAGAACCGCAGCGAGGTACGAGTGATTTAGTATTCTAATTTTTAGATATCGTGATTCTTAAAATATTCATATGATCAGCTTCTTCCCCTAAATGAAATCCGTACAAATAGGAAATTGTTTGTACGAACTCGCCAGCTAAGGGGGATGCTAAATTGTAGATATGGTGGCTCTTTACTCCCCTCTAACGGCGAAATATTGCAACCTCATTACATGTAACTATTGCATAATGTCATACATACGGTGATATTAACTTTATCCTTCTTAACCCGACCAATGAATTATTCCAGAAACAGATACCTGCCTCGGAAGAATTGCTTTAGTTCCTGTATTTCCATTGGCATGATGACTGATATCTGCTCATATCACCGTACACACTTTCTCTAAGTTACGTCACATACAGCTGCATAACGAAAGTTGGTTCACTTACCACTGAATCGTAGTGGAAATATCATGAAATTTACGTTTCGTTTCAACGTCAATAGAATAACTTCAGCAAAACTGAAAATGGATCACCCACTTTCCATGGGTGAAATAGCCATTCTTGAACTCTATTTGGGAATCGTCTTGTCTCTGGTGCAAAAAATCAAATTTTGGCATATTGATAAAGACAGAGAGGGTGACATTTTCGAAATTTCGATTTCGTTAAATGTCTTAATGTTTAATTTTTCATATCAACTCTCTGAGATTAAAACCAACATAATCACACTTACTTTGTGCTAAGGTATAAACGTGACGTATTTTTAAAGAAGATGATAACTTTTAAAGGATTTTATGGAGAAAAATAAAAATTCGTGTTTTCGTAATGTTGACCCCAGCTGGTCACTTCAATGACCTGCCAAAAATGTTACAGGTAATTGTCGGGTATGATAAACATTTGCCTTAAAGAAGAATTGATCTGCATATATGTATTGAAAATTCAATATCATAAATTTATTTTTCGCAACAGTACGATACCTCAAAGGCATCTCAAATTACATGATATTTGCACTAGTATATACAGGTATGTGAACAAAACTTTTGGCATGCATCTGTAGTCTAGGCTAATGGTGTTTTTGTATGTACATGTGTAGCAGGAGAATTTGTCCTTTATGTAATTCAGCAGTTGAAAATGAAATACATTTTATGCTAGTCTGCCCATCTTATTCCGTCCTCAGAAGAAAGTACATTCCTGAAAAGTTTTTATCAAAATCACCTAATGTTGCCTTTACTGCCTTAATGTCCTCTCAAAACGAAAACGTTATTCTCCATTTATCATTATGTATCAAGCATAGTTTAAGACTAAGAGATGAACTGTTACAAACTAGTAATTAAAACGGAATTTTTAAACTGTCATTTGTTGAATTGTATATTATTTGTGTATTCACTATTTGTATATGTACTTTTGTATGTGGACTGGAGGCCTTAAATACAATACCCAGTGGGCACAACAACGTTGTTTCAACGTTGAAAATTGGTTGGTCGTCAACGTTGAAACTTGGTTGAAAATAGGTTGTATATGAAAGTTTTTTAGACGTTGAAATCTGACGTTGTCTCAACGTTGAAATATGACCTTTTATCAACATTAAGGTTGAAAATATACGTTTTTCAGACGTCTGTATCTGACGTTGAATCAACGTTGAAATTATACCTGACATCAACATTGAAGTTTGAGTGGCCCAGAGCCTGCTAATTTCATCTGGCTGACTAAGTTTTGCTCATTGGTTCTTCTTCGGCCGGACGTCGACAAATGAAATCGGCTGAGCATCGGTCAATCTTTGATTTACTAATTTATCTCCTTCAGTGCAGCATTTTTATAAACAAAACTGATACAATGGTAATACAATTTGAAAGTAATTCTTCCAGTTACCTAAAATATTGCTTTCTTGTAATTAGTATTTATTCACGGGTATTGAGCTCGAGCATACCGTAGGCTACAGTTAATTACTAATTATTAATAAACTGTCTCCTCTTTCCATCTTACCCTCTGCTTATTTTACAGTTGAGATTGATCATATAAAATTCTAATTCCTGGATGTAATTTTCTGGATTAAAAAACGTATTCATCAAACAAGTACATCATACCGAGACATGCTCAGAATTCAGAAAAAAATCTCCTTTAGCACAGCATTTTTATTAACAAAACTGATACACTGATAATTAAATTTGACAGTGAGTCTTCCAGTTTCCTTGAAAAGAATGATCCCATCGGTCCTAAATAAAGTGTGTTCCTGAAAAAAATAAAACATTTAGATAATATTTAATGAAATAAAACAAAATAGTACAAGTTACCTTTACTAAAATCTACAAAACATATGAAGAATTATATTACATAAAGTGATTAAAATCTTATATGATAAATATATTACAAATATTATTAATTTAATTCTTGTAAAAACGTACAAATGTATGAAAAACGGAAATTTAATGATTAAAGGTGATACTTACTCATTTCTCTGGCATTTGTATTCTTGGACCGATAGTAGGTAATAGTACTTGTGTAGTCTGATTTAGGATTGCAAAACAAAACCCCTCCTGAAATTAAAAGTTTCACATACACTGGTAGTTTGATCATGTATCCATTTATTTTATAAAATTGTTGTGATCTGATTAACTCACACATAATTCTGGTGGCAATTAAAAATATTCTTTTGATTTCTTTCATGGAGTTATTATCCCCGGGTTTACTTTTGTCTACTTTTTCAAGGACCTGAAAGTGTTGCAAAATATTTCATCTAAAACCTGTCTTGTTTATTTTAATATGATTTTTAAAAAATTGCATACTGACAGTTTGTACTATTACAACAAGATTTACCTCAATTATAAATTCATAATATATAACAAAGAAAAAAGTAAGGCCTATTGTAGACATAGTGTGCGAGTTAACATAATTTTTGATCAACGACAGTGAACTTTGACCTCACGCCAAATAGGTTTAAATGTCACTGTCTTATGAACAGAAACTTTGAGGAAAGAATCCAGGTGGCAGTAAATAACATGAACATCCAGTCATAATAATATTTGTTATCATTCAAACATCAATTTAAAACAATTCAGTGATGATCATTTGTTTTGTCTGACCTATAAAACGTTGCCCACCATGGCATATGCCTCAGTTACCCACAGTTACACAGCAATTAAAATATTTTATAAAAATCTTCAAAGTCTATTTCTAGAATTCTAGAATTCATTTGACTAATTAGTTTGTGCAATGTGCACCAAGCCAACGCACTGACATGATTAGCCTATGAACGTCAACTTTACCGTAACTTTAAAACAGTAATTTGGTTATACTAAAACATATACTCATCAGCAGAAAACATGAGCAAGTGTATAGAGTAACCTTTGTGTATCAGTCCTGGTTTTACTTTACAGACAATGAAAAGATTATCAAGTTTTTAAATACTTACATTTAACTAGGTGCAGTTTGAGTAACATCCACTGGAGCAGACGACACTGGGTTATCATCAAAACTTGCATAGTGAATTTAAAACGAAACATAAATATAAAAGTGGGATTGCAATGCGGAAAAGGATCAAGTATTAAAAAATACAAAGAAAGGATTTTGTATTGTTAAATCCAGAAAATATATTTATTCAATCATTAGTGAAATATTTTGATGTCAAATGAATTAAGGCAGAAGGCTAAATAAATACAGTTAATTTCAACTATAGTTCTTTTCTAAAATGAAAAGATGCCTGCAAATTTTCATGGAACAAAAACAGCAATATATCTATTAAAAAAACATTTAAATTATTTTCCAATTGTTTAATTCATATAAAAAGGGGAAGTACCATTTATTGATTCCAATTTACAATGTATTTAAAACAAAATGTAAACAGGAATCAATTGGTTGGAAGTGTGTTGTATTCAGACGTTGAAACAACGTTGTCCCTAAAACCAATCTCTTACGTCGCTTTCCCAACGTTGAATCAACGTTGATAAAAGGTTGATCAACCAAACAACTAAATTTCAACGTTGAATCAACGTTGATCCAACGTTGTGTGCCTGATGGGTAAACTCTTTGACTTTGAGTCTATAAGCAGGTGATAATAGAGCTATTCGATTGCAGTGAACATTTTATGACCACCAAACTTTGACGAATGACAGATATCACAATGTAAAAACAACTAAAACGTGTAAGACTTTCAGTGATTGTAAGCCTCTATGGCTTGTCAGTGACTGACCAACTCTAAGACGTTTCATTACATTTTGAAAGCTAACCACCTCCGGTTATGTTTTGACAAGCATAGTTACATGTTTATAACCAAACAGCCATATGGTGACACCATTGGACATTTCGAATTTATATTAACATATTTTTGTGTGTGTTGACAGTCGACTTAAGCACATTGGTTCATATGTAAAACAATTTGTAATGTGAGCGATATAAGAGTATGAAAAGATTAATTATTTGGAGTCTGAATAATTGATTTGAAAACTTACAGGTTAGGTAGGTTATGTATTATGTTATTCTGTCTGTGTTGGAAAAGGATTTTTTCAGTTTTGGAGATTGTTTCTGTTCTTGAGACTCACGTTTTTGCTGTTTCATAAGAGTCATCACAATGCATTTCAATTTTCATATTCTATTTCTATCTTCTTATTCATGTTTTATCTAATCCAGTGATAGCTTCCCATTCTTATTGCTCATTGGCTGAAGTGCAAAGATCATCTCACATGTTACACCTCCTGGGCTTTCCCTTTTGGATTCTCTTCAAAGGCTTCACTATAAACCCTACCCTTCTCTGTTCCTGGGGTATGGGTGTCTTTTTGCATCAACATGCTCTCAAGGATCTAAATCCGGATTTAGAAAACAATTAGTGGCCATACGATGCATGGCCATGATTCGGCCATCGTTGCAATTGTAACCAAATATTTATTTATTATGTTATATGCAAAATGTGAAAAATCATTTGACAATATCTTACAATGAAAGATAAAATTGTAAATCTACGACAAGTTACAAATATTGATTTGTTAGGAACCCAAAATCAGTCATCGTGTTTGTGCAAGATTTCAAAACTTTCTTGTGGATTGCATTGGCTTCCAATGAAGTCATTGGGTATCACTTTTAAACTGTCGGTTCGCCAAACACATAAAAAAGAACACAAAGTTGAAAAAGGTATTTATTATTAGATACAATCGAGAGATTACAAAAGCCTATATCAAATTTCTCAACCTCCAACAAGCACCGTGTTCTTTTTGAGAATTATTATTCAGATACAATATATAATCTTGCCATAGTCCTTAGTTATCAATGTTCAAAAACATGCGCTTTGTCACACGTGCACAAGCCATTTCGATGACCTGTCGGCCATTAACTATATTTTTAATATGAAATTGATCTGAAACAGATTTGTGGTTATTTTTCGGAAAAGATAAAGATATTGACATACAAGTGAAGTTAATAAATGTGTTGATACCTGAAGACATCACCGTTGATGTTGTTATTGAGATTGGCCAGACAGATAACAGACATAAACAACCCTTCCCAATCATTTCTATGAGGTTTAGAGCCTCTTTAACACAGGTACCCTACTGTAATTATGGAAAGTTCTAAAGCTGTGAAGCGTGCTGTAATCAAGTTACGAAAGAAGGAGTGAATGCGACCGAAATACATAAACGTATGACCAATGTGTATTGGATGAAAGCGACACAATATTCTACTGTTGCAAATTGTACAGCTGTGTTTAAGCGGGGTCGCAACTCCTTGGAAGATGACCAGCGGTCAGGAAGGCTTTTTGAAGCCATTACAAATGATATGGTTGTACGGGTCTAGGGCTTAATCATATCCGATCGGAAAATGAATGTGGACGAGATATTTTCAGAGTGTGGCATTTATCATAGAAATGTTTGCACCATAATTCATGAGCACATGCACATTTCCAAGGTGTCTGCAAGATGGGTGCCACGAAATCTAAATGCACAAAATCAACACCAGAGAGTTGATTAGAGCCGTGTCTTCTAAGACAATAACAATGTTGATCCCAATGACTTTCATGCCCGTCTGGTTGCAGGTGATGAAACGTTGATTTAACACTTGGATCCTGATACCGATGGAATGGAATCGTAAGCACTCTCATGCACCCAAGAAGTTGAGAACTCAGCCATCTGCTGGCAAGATCATGGCGACCATATTTTGGAATTCAAGGGGCGTGCTACTTACAGAATACAGACACAGACAACCAGCTAAAACTACACTGACGTGAGCCTACTGGTGACCTGTTGAAGCAATTGAGGGCGGCGATCAAGAAGAAGCTGGGCATGTTAACTGCTGGAGTTACGCTTCTTCATGACAACGCTACAGTGCAGGTTGCACTTCAACAATGTGGTTTTGAACAGTTCATATGGGGCCCCCAACAACTTCTATCTCTTTCGCAATTTTAAATCACTCTTGACGATGATGATGAACTCAAGGCAGCTACTGAGGCGTGGTTGAGGGGCCATTTAGAAGACTTCTAACGCAAGGGCATAACCAATCACAAAGTCAATAGGCGAAGCGCATCGAGGTCCAGGAAGATTATATTGAAAAATATAATCAATACCACAATCAATTGCTTTGTTTTATATCCAGTTCTTTGAACATATTGATTTTCCCTCGTAAGTTATAGTTCTCCCTCTTTACTATTGAAAATTGATGTTGAGATGTTGAAAGGTTGCTTAAGACAGTATTCTTTAACCTTTCAACTGAGCTATCGTATGAGTCTGTACGTAATGCTAGTCCAGAGGGGAAGATTTTGCGTACCCTCATTTTGCGAATTTTCACCAGAAAATCATCATTTTTGTGACAGTAACACACTCTTTATTGCGGCCCAAAACCGATATTAGCATGAACAAAGGCAGTTATTGTTGGCTATATTTTGGTAAAAGTTTTGGAATTTATTTCAATGAGTTAGCGAGTTTTAAAGTTTCTCGAGATATGGAAATCCCCAAACATTTCGAAATTGTAAAATTCGACATTCGAAACAAATAAGGTAGATTGCCATATGTTACCAACAGGCTAGTTGTGGAAATCAAGGGGCAGCATTGGTATCAATTGAATCTGCAGAAGAGGATAAATTTATCAAACACATTGTCAACGGCTTAGCAGGTTTGTATGACATTTGAACACTCAAACAACACCCCATTTAATCCTAGTTTGTTGTTGGTTAATCTTAATCTAGAATTTATTTAAAAGCTGTACTACCCGACAACTTGGCCTTCTCAACAGTAAAATTTCACCATTTTTCGAAATCTTACAATCTTTTGTGCCTCTTACAATTAGTCATATCCACTTGTGCCTTCGTCGAACTCACCTTGTAAACAACGTCTTACAGGAAGTTAAACTTAATAATAGGTAGTAGTACATCATTTAATATCAATAGTAAGTAGAGTACTATACCTGCCTGTAGCTATGTTTAGAATGGAGTCTACCACAGTGCTTTTAAGTGATGAAGTACATGATTTTATGGATATTCAACTTCTTCTTATATAGCTCCTTATACCGTTTTCAAGCATGTCGAAAATCTTTTAATAAAGAAGTTGAATATCCATAATGCTTGAAAACAGTATAAGGAGCTATATAGAAACGTCGCAAATCTGTTAATAAAGAAGTTGAATATAATTAAAATCGTGTACTTCATTACAACTACAACTTCTACAATGCCACTAAAAGAGTGCCTTTAAGTTCCAGTATTTGCTTGAAGCTCATGGAGGCGATTGGAGGACATGGTTGGGGGGAACTGACATGGATGTAGAAGGAGTTTGGAAATGGTCTCCAAGTGGAAGACCGTTCAATTATACTGCATGGTTACCTGGCCAACCAGAGAAGCCGGATGGAGGGGACTGTCTTGTATTGTGGAAACATGACAAGAGCGGCTACACATGGGGAGATAATCACTGCCATGAGCATCACCATTATATGTGTGAGAAACAGTAAGTTAATCAATTTCCAAAAG
This sequence comes from Phorcus lineatus, assembly GCA_921293015.1. Classification (NCBI taxonomy): domain Eukaryota; kingdom Metazoa; phylum Mollusca; class Gastropoda; order Trochida; family Trochidae; genus Phorcus; species Phorcus lineatus. Next base: position 13,483,458 of record OV121085.1, read on the forward strand.
ATTATTGTTTGAGTTCATATTTATATATTTAAAAGCCCAAAGCTGTTTATCAGATAACGGTTGTATAAACTGTATTTGCATGAGTTCCATCACTGATTTTATTTCATTCACCGCTTTGTTGCCTTACCCCTTACCATCCGCTTAAAGATTTCGGTCGTGTTCTTTATGAATATTATTAATGTTTCAAGTTATCATAGAGGGTTCCTTCCAATCTTATAATGTTCTTAGCAAGGCAAATAAAAATGATAATCTAGTCTTTGAACAGGCTTTATGTTTGCCGTGAATTGACTTCCATCCAATGTTGTATGAACCATTGTTCTCATGGTAATAAATAATTCTACATCCGGACGAACATGCTACTTTGAATTAACTAGTTTTCGTTTGACATGATTGAAAATAAACAGTACTTATCTTTAATAAACGTTTTTTAAATGACATTGACATGTTCTAATGGCACCGTTTCAAATATAAAATACAATAATACAATGCAATTAATACAACATTAACAGATGACAGCATTCTTTATCTCCAGTCAGATGTAAGAAATGAAACGGAAAAGCAATGCGTTAGCCGATATAATTAAATTTCAACACGATTGTCCATATTGCTGATCACTTTGTTTTCAGGAAAAGAACTGTCGAAAAAATTATTTGATATACAAAAAATCAGTACTTTAAAGTTGCACAGAGAATGTTTCATAATTTTTTAAGTGGCTTGAATAAGAACGGAAATACCATATTGCCTACACTGCGTTCTAATCACCTGGCTGTAGTTACATGTAGTGACATTGAGAATTTAATTTTCAAAAACAAAAAGTACTTCTCTATCAAATGACACCATTCCTGAAGTTTGAAATATTTGACCCCATCAACATACTTTTCCCCGCTTTAAAGTCAATTGAAAACCTTCAAACTTCCCTCCAAAACATAAAGTCCTCGAATCAGTAGGAAGAGAAGAAAAGACGAAGGCAGCAGGAAGAAGAAACCAATTTGAAGGACAACTCGGACGAATTGTCCTGAACAACAGATTTATACCAGCCGTACCTGCTTAATTACGAGGATTAAACGTACCCCTAATATTGCCCTACCCGATTACCGGTCCTTTCAGCGTTCGTAACAATTTGTTGTAAGTCAAAAGTGCATTCTGTACATTATTTTCACGATTTCAGTCGATTAAAACGAACACTGAAATGTTACAAAAATTCTACACAACAGCAGCGTTTTAGTATCAACGTCCCTCCTTCAACCCTAAACTCTATAACCATCTATGCAACCAACTAATGAAATGATTCCCATCCAGCAATAAGATAACATGATAAGAAGCAGGTGCGATATTTTCTTCAAAATCTGCAAAGATTGAAATCACATAATGCTGTTAGTTTACAACCGACTAAGTATAATCCATCTACCTCAAAGTGTTGCTCGGTGAATTTGAATAAATCACTGCCAGTTCGCAAATCCAAGATCAAAGTATTCCGTAGTGAATCAACTCCAAACTCAGAAAAGCAAGCACTCTAACGGAGCGCACTTTCGATGATGAAACGCTCCCACCTTAAAGGAATGCCAATATAATTTGAATAAACTGGAACCTTTCATCGTGGACGTGTCAAACAGACCTTTCACCTTCATAAATTCAAAAAGTCAGTGGCTCACTAAAATATAAAATCCTGCCAATGTTTTTTGATCGTAACGATTGGCTGGAGTGCAAAGGATACCTTTTTGTGCAGTTTTCAGTTAAAAATGTAACAAGGTACAAGTTATAGGTTTATCTGATTTTATTGAGAGTGCACGAGTTTCAACTTGGTGGCAGGAATGCAAATGATACTATAATAAGGTATTATAGACGTCATATCGATTCTAAAACACTTGTGATAAAAGGACATCATTATTTAAGGCGATAGTTTTTTTTCATACAATAGGATGTGTAACCTTTTTATTGTCTTGAAAGATACCATACTAACTTGTTTATTTTAGTTTAAGGCTCGTTGCCTAGATCATATGGCGACTTTGTTGCGTAGGTGTCACTGATGGTTAAATATATATATCTGGGGTGATTTTCATAGGTTTCAATGGTTGTTTGTAGACACAAGTAAACGCAAAGAAAGGTCTTTTTTTGAATAATGTATTGTTTGTCAAGTTCTTGATTGTTGCAAGCCTATGGACACGTTGATACACTGAAATAAAAACAGCACATATAAGAATTTAATCAGCCAATCAGCTTCAACCAAAAGGATATTGTATTAATTGCTGTAATTTAGACTCAATAGCAAATTAACGACAAATTAGAGGCATATTTCTAAACAAGAGCATTATGGAGTAACAGCACGTCTTTTTATATGAATATGGTGATCTCACGAAAACGAATGTTTTAAATTGCATGACACAGTATTTAAATAAAAAGAAACAGATAAGCAAACGCACCCTGATAGGTTGGGCTATGCGAATCAATTTCACTATCTCAAATGACTAAAAGGTGTTACAAAAAATGGCCGCTGGTAGCTTTTGTTTCATACTTTATTATTGCTTTTCCAACTACGGTTGATCGGTTTGAGTAATGAAATGTTTTGACCCTCTAATGAAAACTCATTTTGAATAAACTAATGTTGATTAGGGAAGTCTTTAGGACATTTATCTTTTAAAAAATCGTGATATTGTATCTTTAATATGTCCCCGTGGCCAAAGAGTGCCCCTATATACAGGCAATACCTGTTAGCAAGATACATTATTCCTTGTGTGTAACATCCTGCGACATATTCGTTTGTGAATCAACAGAGTTCATTTCACACCCTGATGTATTTTATGCAAAATGGCTCCTATTGCTAAACAGGTAACCAGCCACTGAATTGACTCACATCTAACAATACCTACAATACCCGGATGATAAGTCCATTTACTCAGCGATATTTGCTTCTATGACCTTGCATAATGACATTTCATTGGCTGAAAAACTTTACATGCTAAACATAGACATTGCTTTCCTGCTTGGCGCTCGGAAATATAAGGATAGAACATAGCTTCAAATGATACAGGATTGTGGCTGATGGGTGTCAAGACCTTATGAAGCATATACAGAGTGACTATGTAATGGGGACAAGAAAAGACTATTATTACTTACGTGGGCAATCCCATCGGGGTTAATATTTTAAAAAATATAAAAATCACGTTTTGATTTCAACGTCACGTCAAAAAAAGTTCGTTGACGTCACAGTTCGGTTCCGATAGCGCCGACGGCGGTCAATGCCCCAATACATGGACGATGACATTGATCATTTTCTTTGATTTCGCGACTTAAACAGAATTAACGTGTCCATGACATACTCTTTAACGACACTCATGCCCTTCAATAGTATGTGATAATCACTTGATATGACATCCTCTTTTTAACACACTTGCCTCATCTCACAGAGAGCTCCCAGGTCTTTTCTAGCACAGAAGTGGTCACCCCAATGGTACTTCTCGACGGTCCAGCTGGACAGACAGTCCTCCCCTCCCTGACGCCCTGTGGGTTCTCCTGGTGACCAATCGGTGTACCCCATGACCTGCTCGGACTTGTCCCACACGAACGTTCCCTCCATCAGGATATCATTTGCTCCCAGCCACACTCCGGTGTCAACTTGATTTCAACAGTGTAATGGGTAAAGTTAGGTGAAAGACTGTATGATTTAGAAATGTATAATCATCTGGAGAAAGTATATCAGCAAACCAAACCCTCAAAAATCCCATATTTTATTAAAAAAAGTTTCAATATGCATAATTGTTTCTACATGTATATCAATCGAAATTAGTGGTTTATCTATATCAGATATTTGATTAGAACAATGGCGCATGCGTATTTACCCAATAGTGACGTCACAGACAAATTTGTACTACGCAAAAACGCTTAACTGTATGTTTAGGTAATTAATCATTTTGACATATCTGTTATTAGTATAATTATTCTTGTTTCCCGAACTTTTATCAGTTGAATCAAAATATCATAAATCCTTGGAATTCTTTTTCAGAAGTGTTCGAAACATGGTAAGGAGTGTTCGAAACATGCTAAAACTATCTGAACCAAGTTTTTAGCATAACATCGAGTTCTCAATATTTGCTTAGATATTCACTTTAAATAAACCAATATTCGATTTGTTTAGACATTTGGTTGTTTACGTTTGTTTTGGGTACAGTGTAAGATATTTTGGCGCTTCTACATCTACTGACCTGAGAGTCAACATCAAATGTGAAAAAATATTTCGCCCTTTTCTTTCTGGAATCGTGAATTGTACTTTACAGCAAAGGTCCGATTAGAAAAATGAACGCTCAGGATGCCCTATAAGAATACACTTAACACACAGACTAAATGCTTGTTATTTCAATGAGTGGATGAGTAACTGCGCTTGGTAGCTGCATGCCATCCAGCTCCTCAAATTTCTCAATTAACTTTGTTCAGCCACCTCTTCAATTGCCAAATATTTGCATGTGTGTTTATGAAGACCTTTTCTACAGAATTGCAAAGTTTCAGTGTGAAATATTGAAGAATGTGGACATTATTTGTGATTTTCTGTACAACAATTACAGAAAATATATGTGTCTTGAATTCAACCAAGCTCACCACCCAAGCCCATACAGCCTACTACCCGGACCTGCACCACATGAGGACAATGGGGCCCAATCAGTCACCTATTGTCTATAGTCGAGAGACTCTGCTGTCTATTCAAGAGACAATCAAGAAGCTCCCAAGCAATCACGATGTAAGACTCACAAACAATGGAAAGTTCACCAAGACAACAAGGCGTATGAGAGGTTGTAGAGCAGGCAGGAAAGTGAAAAGGCATTCAAGGAATAATTTCGACGATTCTTCATACATTCAACAAAAGCTGCTTCTTTGTATTATCAACGCCAGATCTGTACGAAATAAAACTCTAGAACTGCACGAGTATATAATGGATCACCATATTGACATCTGTGTGATCACAGAGACATGGTTGAAAGACAGTGATTGTGTTGCTGTAAATGAGCTTGTACCTGTGAACTACTCCCTTCTCACCTGTAATCGTGAGGGGAGACAAGGAGGGGGAATAGCTGTTATCTACAAGACGTCTATATCAGCCGTACAACTGAAAGAGAATCAGCTTTCTTATAAAAGTCTGGAATATCTTGACGTACGACTGAATTTCAACTCTGTCACCTTCAGGTTAACAGCAGTCTACAGACCTCCAGCCTCTACAAAGAACAACTCTTCAACGGATGATGTTTTCAAGGACCTAGCTGACCTCCTAGAAACATCGGTCTCTTCAAATGAACCTCTTATCATGACTGGGGATTTCAACATTGCTTTGGACAAGTCAGACCACCCGATCACTCAGCGTTTTAATGAGTTGTTGTTTACCATGGGTCTCAAACAACATGTGAAAGATTCTACACACAGACTCGGCCACACTTTGGACTTAGTTATGACTAAGGAAATGGACAAAATTGTCTCCTCAACTCTTGTCTTGGATCATGGGCTGTCAGATCATAAAACAGTATTTTGCAATCTCAAACTTGACAAACCTGGTCCACTACGCAAAACTGTCTCCTACAGAAAGACCAGAAGTATTAACACCGACCTATTCATGGACGACGTGAACAAAGCTTTTCTTCAACACAGCCACACAACAATGGCCTCCAGTTTGAAAGAATCGAGCAATGTCACGGAGCGAGTCAATACTTACAACAAAGTACTGCACCAAGTGATGGACAAGCATGCTCCTCTGAAGACAAGGCGTGTAATCGTCAGACCTAGCTCAAGCTGGATGACAGAGGAAATCAACTATGCTAAGCATGAACGCAGACAAGCTGAAAAGAACTGGAGACGGAACAAAATCGAAATCAACAGACAGATTTATTGTGCCAGCAGGAATAGAGTAAACGTGCTGATTAGACAAGCTAAACAAGATCATGTAAAGGACTCACTTTCCAACTGCAAGAAGGACTCTAAACAACTTTTTGCAATCACAAAACAGCTGACCGAACCGAGGCAGGAGTACAATTCAAGATCAAAGGAGGAATCCTTAAAACAGGCTATTAAGTTTGGTGAATATTTTATCAGCAAAGTCACAAATCTGAGAGATGCCATCTCTACCCAGCTCGCTGATACAGTTGATCCCATGTACAAAGATACAGCCTTCACTGGACGGCCTCTGTCTCACTTCTACCCAACCACGATGCAGGAAGTAACCAAGATAATTCAAAACTCCCCCGTCAAGTCATGTCACCTGGATCCGGTACCAACTTGGCTACTTAGAAACTGTCTACCCGTGTTCGTGGAGGAATCCTATTTGATAATCAGCGCTTCAGTGGACGAAGCAACGGTACCTGACTCCTTCAAAGAAGCAATAATCAGTCCCATACTCAAGAAACCCTCCCTGGACGCATCTGTGTTGAAAAATTTCAGGCCCATATCAAACCTGCCGTTTCTTTCTAAAGTACTGGAGAGAGTAATCCTGGAGAGACTGAATCAACACCTAAGGAAGCATGACCTGAACGACATGTTCCAGTCTGCCTACAGATCCCGACACTCCACAGAGACTGCTCTCCTCAGAGTGCAGAACGACTTCCTCAGATACATCGATGGACAGAACATAGTTCTCCTTGCTCTACTAGACCTGTCGTCAGCTTTCGACACTGTGGACCACTCCATTCTGATGTCACGACTAGAGCACACACTTGGGATAACTGGACTGGCGCTGTCATGGTTCAAGTCTTATCTCACAGGACGCCGAATGAGTGTTCAGGTGGATGGTGTCACATCAAAGGCATATGACTTGACGCACGGTGTGCCACAAGGATCAGTACTGGGGCCAGTGTTGTTTTCCACCTACATTCTACCAATTGGCGGCATCATGCGCGACAATGGTCTAAACTACCACTTATACGCTGACGACAATCAGCTCTACATCTGTGCTAAGCCATCAACGTACCAATCATGTCAAACCAAGTTGGAATCATGTGTACAGGACCTTAGTGAATGGATGTGTGCAAATTTTCTAAAACTCAATGAAGACAAGACAGAGTTTATGATACTGGGAACAAAGCATCAGCTGCAGAAAATATGCCCTCGGCCTCTTTCTGTCGGTACCGCAGAGATACCATCAACGGATCAAGTAAAGAATCTTGGAGTCGCCATCAACAACACACTGTCTGCTACTCGTCATGCCCTGAAGTCTGCCCGCACTGCCACAATGCATCTCAGAAGCATCGGCAAAGTGAGGAAATATTTGGACACAGAAACCACCAAGCTGCTTGTGCACTCCTATGTCACATCATCTCTGGACTACTGCAACTCCCTGTTGATCAACTCCAGCGCATCTTCACACCTTCAACGAGTCCAAAACATGGCTGCCCGAGTCGTCACGAGGACCAAGAAGTTCGACCACATCACTCCCGTGTTGAAGAAGTTGCACTGGCTTCCGGTCAAAGAGAGGATACAGTACAAAGTACTTACTCTCACCTACGCTGCTCTCAATGATGAGAACTCACCACGCTACCTCAAAGATCTGATCCATGTCTACGAACCCACTCGTGCTCTGAGATCTGCCCAAGAGCAAAGACTGGTCTTACCTACCACAAAATCAAAATTGGCAGAAAGGTCGTTCTCAGTTGCTGCTCCAAAACTATGGAACTCTTTGCCCCTTGAACTTAAGTCCGCCACACCAATCCAGACATTCAGAGAAAATCTGAAAACCTATCTCTTCAGAAAAGCCTTTTTAAACTGACTCTTGTCAACTGACACTATAGCGCCGCTGAGCAGCTCCAGCTGGAAGATAGGCGCTCTACAAATTCATTATTATTTCACACAAATATTACCTTCATCAGTATACCATTTTTCCGATTCTCAAACCTGTGACAACTGGATTAATTGTGTTGTATTTAACTGTCTATTATTCTACATTACTCTGCTTTAGAAAAGTATACAATTTGTTTTTAGCAACATCCCTGTGTCAACTTGAACACTCATGCATAGGACTGCATACAGTTGTATGGGTATATGTTTCTAGCCTTTGCGATATCTCATTAACTAATAGGAACAACACTGTTTCAATTGCTACATATCAAACATGTACACGAATTGGAGTTTGAAGAAACAAGATACCGGTGTGCCAACAAAAACGGATGTAGAACCGATGGTAATGCGTAATGCTTTGTTGTTATTGGTTAATGACGTTTAATCAATTATGAGCAATAACTATCAAATCGCAGGTTTGCTAAAAAATAAAAACATTATTAATCTAAGATTGCCATTATTTTTGTGTCGAGCACTTTTACCTTGTCGTTCATTCAAGAATGCCTTCATGAATACATTTTCTTGTGAGGACGTCACTTCCATCAGATATGCATTGCTTTTCTGACAATATTCCTGAAAATGTTACCATAACAAGTCAAATCAAATATATATAATTCATCGTACATTTGTGTTAAATCAAGACTAGTCAATTTGTACATTTTTTAGTAAAAATAATAATATTTGTTTATACAAAATAACACTGCTTACTTCATGAGAATGTTTAAAGAATAACATCCTTTACTTGGCATGTTATTGCATAAACATGTGACACACAAATGGACAGGAACATAGAAACATGGATACGAGAATAGATGTACTCACTACAGCTTCTGTAAACGTCATCTTAACATTCTTGTGTTTATAACAGGAGTTCTCAAATTGAGTCCATCCATTTGGACATCCAATATCTGAAAACAGAATTGTGACCGAATGGTACTTCATTACATATAACTTTAAGGTTATTTGTAGCAAAAGTTTTTTGAGACAAGATGACATTTAAATGCTTTGGTCATGAATCATCTGTCAATATTTCTGTCCATATTTATTTATCTATAATCGTAATGAGACTTCATAATAAACACCTGTATCATGACATCAAAATGACAAAATAGTTTGTTAGACCTCTTAATAACGTTTTGCATGTATGTACACATGCTAAACTATATACACTAACAAACGATATTCAGTAAAGAAATACAATACTTTCCTTCTACATGAGATATATAACCGAAAACGGGAGCAAATGAGAATAGAGAATCTAATCAAGTAATAAGACCCGGCATATAATATCCGGAAAATTGGCAATATGTGAACTTGAATAACAAATAGCAAGATCATGTTAACTTTTTTTTATCCTCGGTCGGTTATCCTCCGATATTCTTCACAATCACCATTTGGAAAATTTAACAGGAAATGTTGTACTAAATCGACGCATTAGTTTCGTAGGCGTACACAGACCAAGGGAGTGTAATTTCAGTACAGCTTTTCCTGGTATAAAGTTTTCCATGCGAACAATGATCTTGGACGACCAATTAGTTTTTCATTATGAGAAATATAAACTTAAAGGCATAATGCCTCGTGTTATTGGAAGAAATGCTGAAATTCTGTCAGGAGGGTCTGTAACTTGAAATCATTTATATATAAGGGAGATAACTCGAGACTCTCTAGATAACGAGATCGCTGTATTAAATAGTTGATTTATCAATGTAACTGAGATTTGTCTATATTCTTTCTTTCAAGGCTGTGATTTTGTTTCTTATATACATTATATATTAAACTGTTACTTCTCTATTTCATTGTATATACATGTATGGTTCACTTTGATAAATATTAATTGTTACATTAAATATGATGAGTGATAAGTTTAAAACCCGAACTTTAACTTTAGGAAATGTCCTCTTTAAAGGTTTTGGAATGCCAATCAAGCTTTTGGTGATAGGGGTGATTCAAACATTTTTCGTTTTTGCACTAGTAACCTCAGAATCAAGCAAATGACTTAAATCTGACAAATTACTTGAAAAACATGTTTTAAAAATGTCTTTTAAAATGATGTATTTTTACACTTTAAACGAACAGTAGGAGTCACTCGTGTAACCATGGAGATTCACAATGAAAAGAGTGTGATCAAGCACGTCTTTCTTTTTATTTGAAATATGGATGGTGATTATAGAAAAGTGCGCAATTTGCGCATAGCTTTAAGAAACACATGACTTTTCAAACGAGGATATAAATTGCTACTTCATGACACGGATGTCGATGTCATGATGACATGATAATACCAGGAGATAGATAGTGTACACATTAGAATGCACGTATCTCTATAATGAACGGAAATTCGGCCCAATAAAAATACAATGTTTTCTTGGGTGGTGAAAAATGCGAAAAACTTTCCTGTTATATTTTTCGTGGGAATTGCGTTTAGTTATAGATATTAGTTGATAGGATAGATTCATTGTATATCTATTTAGATCTAATTTTATAAGAGGGTCACTACTTAACAATACTGATTTCAAGGAAAATGGAGTCAGGAACTTAGGAGGTCATTAATAGAATACATGATTAGTTTGAGTTTATCCTTGTGCAGCACAGAAGTGGTTGATATCTATAACAATCTCTAAAGCGATGAAAAAGATTATACAAAGGTAACACATTCAGTTTTTCCGAAACGGCTCCATTTGCTCTACATATATACGTGAATGAAAACATACAACTATAAATGTCATGACTAGCCGTACCTCATCCTGACCATTTTATAAGAAGAAGAGGGTGGCTTGTTCTCTACAAATAGTTTTGAAATAAAGATTGTTAACCTAACTGTGATCCACAGTGAGAGATCAAGCGGTATCTCCTACGAGATATCTTTTGACAGTATATTTTGAACAATGTCCGGCAAAGGCCAGTAAATGACGTCAAAATTGTTTGACCTCATGAAGCAATGACATCAAAATGATATGACGTCATAAACAAATTGCTATGTTAACATAGTTTTAGGAGTCAGTAGTGAAGAGTAACGGGAAGTCCATTTTTCATGGAAACGTATTGTGAATTTATTTTGGATAATAAACCGAATTTCACTCTCCAATGTTGATAAAATAAGCCTCGGATAATTGTAACTTTAATCTCGTGTTGATATATTTGAGATCTTCACACTTGAGTGAGATTCTCTAATTGTTCTCAACTCTTCTTACTCTACCTGCCAATTTCTTTATTTTCATGTCCTAAAACAATATAACTCGATCCTAAGATTAAATATCATCGTAATTGTAATGTCTTCTCATTCCTTAATAAATACATCATTCTTGTTACGCTGGTTAACAAGGTACAAAGGAAAAGACAATCATGTCAAGATTCTGACAAGGACAATAGAGCAATCTCATTAGAATCAGTACAAACCTCACACTCGTACGCAGCAAGTCACGTGATTTAAATGTTTTCATGACATTGACAGATTCCTCGGTATTCAGGCAGTTAACTCTATTACTAGTTTGATTTAAAAGTGTAGAAATATATAATGAGAGGTCGACAGCTAAATTCGAAATCTTCGGATAGAAGTGAGAATAGATAGTTGTCGAACCCACAATACGTCTAGTCGGAAGAAAACAATTACCAAATGTTCAGACGGGTCGTCATCGTAATTTCCTCATAAATTATAACCAACTTATACTCGTGTGTCTTAAAGGAGCAATAGCTTGTTTTGAAAACATCGTCTTTCAATTGATAACGTTTATGTTCGTTCATCGCGTTCAATAAATTCGCCAAAACGTGCTCCTGTCCTCTTAATTCGAGCAAGACCTATGAATAAACGTGTCTCTTTCTGTAGATATTTGGTCTGGTGTTTATTCAACCTCGTGGTAACGAATTATGATCTGATTTTAATGAGACTGGTGTTTAATGTAGAGATAACCCATCTTAACAAGGTCTCTAGAGGTGACCCTGTCTTCTTATCTGGTTGTGTGACTCACCATATTGTCGTCGGTTAAATCACAATACGCCAAATATGAAACGTTTTCTACTCATTTTCTGCTTTATATATTCCTTTAACGAAGCAGGTAAGATGATAGACTTACATGTTAGTATTCAAATAATTTAAAAAAAATAATAATTGCATAATAATGCATTTCAAATGAGTGAGAAGATATGAAATAATACAACCATAGTAATATGAGTCCAAGAAGGATTAGAGTACATGTGCAACAAATGTTTCAGATATCATAATCGTGAAAAACTTATATATGTTCTGTTGATTAAGGTATAATAATCTATTGTTCAGCTATACCAATATTAGATTTTAAGTAAAAGTAAATTAGGTCACAATGTAGAAGTCATCTGTTTAAATTGCTCTTTGTACAGGGAAATAAACCGACTGGTTTCATATATGCTTCACTTCATTTGCGTACAATGTAACCCCTGCTGAGGTTACGCTTATCTTATTCAAAGTTGACAAGGTAGTGCGCACTTGTGGGTAACATAATCTATATATAACTTGCAAGGTTTTTGTAAGTTGAAGGGCAATCTTGTTCTCAGTGAAACGTTAAACCTCATCCTTGTTTGACAGCATTGAGGATTTTCTGAGAAGAATTTATAAATAAGTGGTTCTATAAGATCATTTGCTGTCATGCGTCATGCATGAAAAATATCTTCATGACAAATGAAAAGATAAAAGGCCAGGTTGTGTAGAATGACATTTGAAAGGAAACATCTTAAAAAATACAAAGACGGGGAAAAATATGATAAAAGGTTAATAGTGAATATATTTTTGTTCGACGTTGTTTACGATATATCATTAAACGTACATGTTTTATAGAAGACATAAATAATAGGACACTACTTTTAAATGTGAAAGTATAGTTCAGATTTTATAATCATTATACATATGTAAGAGAATGTTTTCAAAAGAAGTAGGGTTATTAGTGTAGAGAGGTTATTAAAAAACCTGCCGTGTCTGTTCATTAATTCAACAATAAAACAAAACAATTAAACTTTTTCAAGAAAGTGGTTGTTCCTGTCCTGACGGTTGGGTAGTGTACAAGAACAGCTGCTACAATTTCATACATGATGGGCTGTACTACATGTACTCCTATGCTAAGGTGAGTTACCTTTTTACCAAAACGTATTCATAACTTGTCGTCATTTTCATAAACATACCTTAATTCGGTTTACACCTTGATGTAGAATGGAGATATCAAGGTTCTTAATTATAATTTACATTAGGAATATTTTATGAGGATGTCATTATGAAACTATGAGTAAAAGTCATTCGTTTCTTAATTTCCTGTTCATTCTCATATCATTAATGTAAATAATGTTGGCAATAAATGCGTATAAAACATATTGTGGCCAGTACTTATTTCAATTTGACAAAGTTTCATCATAAATTACAACTGATATCATAATATCTTAAAATATAGAAAAACATTTGGAATTTGAAGCATATCTTCGACAGATACATTTCCACGACTTTTCCGAGATAATATAGTTACCGGTTTTTACTTGTGAGATATAGTGGTTGTGATTTAAAAAAAATGATTTCTTTCCATTTTTACTCCAGGCAAAATGTGGCTCCTTCAACTCTTATTTACTAGAAATAAACAACCAAGACGAGTCTGACTTCATTGACGGTTTTATCGATAACTTTTCTTGTAAGTATTCTTTCCTATGATCGTTACTTATAGATAATTCATTTATGTGTAAATACAGGTATGCTTTATACTTTAAACCGACAAAGTAGTTTCGAGATGTAGTGTACACACTCTATAGTGTAGAGAAAGAGAAGTCTACGCAATGATTGATTCTTCTCTGAACATTTGAAAGAAACTACACTATATATATATATATATATATATATATATATATATATATATATATATATATATATATATATATATATCTATCTTACTGTTAAAAGAAACTACACTATCTATATATAGTAGTTTCTTTCAAATGTTCAGAGAAGAATCAATCATTGTGTAGACTTCTCTTTATATATATTATAAGCGACACAATAACTTGACCTTTTTCATGTTTAGCATATGACATCTACACTGGTCACATTATAAGAGATCTCCAGGATAGAAAAGGTATATACTGTACAAATCAGCGTCACTCGATTGGCCTTGAGTTTTAGAGTTTAAAAATGCCTTATTTGATTGCACGTGTTTGATATAAACTTCATTCTTGGTAATCAAGTGAATATAATCAAAGATTTTTCTATCATATAGCTGGTTACGTGGCTTGGCTTGGCGTGTCTGATGCTAAGCAGGAGGGTAAATGGGTGTACGAACACGGAGGTCAGTCGCTGACCTACAGCAACTGGGCACCTGGTCAGCCAGGGTCAGAAAGCGGAAATGAGGACTGTGGCCTTCTCCAAAACTATGGGAGTGGCTTCCGGTGGTATGATGCGCAGTGTCATAACCACGCATTCGTCATCTGCGAGATGTCGTAAGTCTGCTTCCTTGATAAGACAGTTACATCTTATCTTGCTTGAACAACTGTTTAATATTACTTCCTTGATGTAACCTTCATCTTACTGTTAAAATCGAATCTAATACCAAATTCGCAAAAGAATGCATAGTCTGTAAGAAGTCTGTAACCACGATGCACATTTCATCATGCTCTATGAATATTGTATTTGCGATTGAAATGCCATCTACATGACTTTATTTTATCTCTCTCACTGTAAATATGGTACACTGTATTGTTTTCAATGCTTTGTAATGTCTTTGTATGTGACTAATTAATGTTTTATATTTCATTAAGAAATGTATTTAATTATTTATAGATTCATTATCCTATATATCATTTATTTTTGTAGGCATCATCAATAAACAATCTCATTATGGCTTTGTAAATTATATACATATCGGAGTCCAGGGCTTAGATTTTCGAAGCTATTTTAGTGCTAAGATAGTCGTAAGCCAATGTTGATGTAAGGTACTATCTTAGTGCTAAGAGAGCTTTGAAAATCTAGGCCCTGCTTCGTAAGACAACCATATATGATAACCGACTATATAAAGAAATATTGTCATTTCACACGCAATATACACTTACTACTACACTACTACTTCTACTCATACAGAATATTTTATGACTTGAACGCTGTATATGTCATCGAACGTCGAATGTGCATGTATACTGTCTATAGATATATATGCAGTTAGTAATGATCTTTGAAACCCTTTCATACAAAACATCTACTGAAAATGAAAACTTTGCCCCAAAAGGGCTATTTCTAAAATACGTTTCTTCTTTTTTTTCAGAGCCACGAAGAACGGTTTGGTAGGATAATAAATTTCAGCCACTTGCATTTTATCGACGAGGTCAACACTTGAATAAAGCTTAAAACGAAACATTTTCTTTCCTATGTACAAAGTAACTAGCTTCCCCTTTCGGGTGAATGGTTCAGAATCCTTTTACTATTATATATACAGTATGATTATTAGCATTATTATTATCATTATCATTATTAATATTATTATCATTATTATTATTCAAATATTTTACTTAAAATATTACGTACTTCAAATATTGACAATGTCTGACAAATTCTGTTAGCTTACTGCATTTTACAATCGTGAAGGACATTTAATAAGAACCCTCAAATTCATAAATAGTTAAAAGCCCTGGTTCTAAACAGTAGCATTATGACGCCTATCTTGCAGTCCCGATATCTACACTGCGTGTCGTCTGAAGAACAAATTATATCCGTATTTGTCAAAAGGAGTCATGAATTTGGTTTACATCCAACCATTATGAAACACTGAAATATAAATTTTAAAACAGTTTAGAGACTTTCTGACAGTCTATTTGAAGTGTTTACTTTGTCAATCTGCTGAACGAGGAAGTAAACTATTATGTGGATTAGGCATGGGCCTGATGTTTCTAATGGTTATTACTGAGTACACGTAAATCATGAATGTTGGTTACAGCGAATAATGCAAAAGAAACATTGGTTTGTAATGTGATTTTTTAACAAGACACTAGCTTCAGTGATTATTTGTTAACACTTCTGTCGAATTTGCATTTAAAACTAACGAATGTTGATCCAAATCCAGCACAATGACATGTTCTTCTTTTTATTCATCGATTTGACTAGACAAGGAAGTGAATTATCATATGCATGTGTAATCACTTTGGTAGAAAACTTTCCTCATTCAAATTTCTATGCCCGTATTATACTACCACCTTGTCATTATACCAAATGACAGTGCATTTCAATGTATGCCGAGTAACAACCAAAAGGGAAAAATGTTAAAATCAGAATCCATTTAACCTTCCTCACGCCTGATCAAACCTAAGCAATATGATAAAAATATCCTAAGAACAACCTAACCCCTACTACCATTTACAAAAATGACAACTAATCTCTCCTATTCAACTACAAGTTACGGTTGTACTGTTTGCTATGGGAATAAGCGTTGCGGTACAGCTCACGAGGAGTTGAATAGCGCAAGAAATATTAAGTCAACGGTGAAATAAGCTGCACAAAGCTGTCCGTGCAAGGAGGAAGTAGTTTACACAAGTGGGCCTCTCCTACAATGCAACCTGATCGTGAATCATGCTTCGCATGTAATTCAGTGGTCACGATTTGTGTATCAGATACCTTAAGGAGGGTGTTGTTTATTGTTACTTGAGACTGTGCAAATAGAAGTTATCTTAGGTAAGACAAGAGGTTAAATTCAGATACACGAAGTAATTCCCTAAACGGATAAAACTCTAAAAATAGAACTTTATCTCAGTGACGTATGAACTGTAATTACTGTAAGTTGAAATATGTTTACGTTTATATAATCTACATCTACATAACAATCTATATACTAGTAGTAACACCAACCCACAGAAACCAAACATTCAAATTTTTTTCTATTCGATTTCTTCTCTACAGCTTTGTACACGATAAGATTACCTCGACTCAAAATCTTCATACGTATACGTTTTGGCGAAGTAAGGATAAACAATTTCATGCCAAAGCAGATTACAATCCCATGATTCATACCAGTCAAAACTGGGATGGACATAGCTTTTCAGGAACGAAAATGACGATATTGAACTAACAGTCGCTTCTTGATGGGCGAGTTGGCGAAAATTGCCGAATCAAGCCTTGGACTCGACTCGTAAAGTTCAAATATGTGCAATATTGCATGATCCCAAATATTGTTCCAAATGTTTACCACCTAAATGGTATGGATTTCTATTTCGTATATATCATAGTTGTATTTGTACATATTAAAAACAAATTCAAATTGATGTACATAAGGAAAGACATATATAAATCAAATAGGGTCTATAGATAGATTCCAAGGTCCTCAATAATTGAAAACTGTACTTAGGACAATTAGACATAAACTTACGGCTATTGGCATGCCCGTGACTTCTGACCGTCGTGATGAATGGACTCCGTGTTGTTGATGCATGATGTCCTGATGTATGTCCTCCGTGTGAATGAGTTGAGGTAACAACGTTTACCTGCCCATGTGAATGATGGACAGTACTTGGTTTAGAGGTTGTCGTCTTAACAGTCTTGACCGTTGTGGAGACAACTGTTTGTTGAGTTGAAGTTGTCGCCGGTGCTGGAAGGAAACAATGTTTTGAGCGGGTACCTTAAAAACTTATTTTAGGCATAATTAACAGAGGATTGGAAATAATTAAATTGTATCATAACAGTATATTTACATTGTTAGCTGCGAAACATAATATGTACAAAGAGAGCTAGACATCGGACTAAGGCTACACCTCCCCGTCTCATTGAAAGCTAATTAAGATTGCCAAAAATGTTCATATTTGGCACTGTTTTAATTAACTGAAAACTGAAAACCCTTATCTACAAAACAATTGATACCCTTGTTCCAGTCATTCGCAATCTCTTGATCATTTTGAAATTAAAAAAAAAAATGTTCATTACTTCAAGATGGTTTCCAATTCTGAATAAATTCTAAAATGATAAGCAGGAATAAAACGTATCCCATACCATGACATAAGCCACAAGTGAGTGGACACAAGTCCTTCGCTACATCTTGGTCTATACAAGGATCATTGGTTGAGTGGCAAGGGAAGAGAGACTGGTCTTCACACTCTGTAGGAGGAGAGAACGTCAACGTCGACGACGTGCCGGTCACAACGTTTGGAACCGGCAAAATGGCAGATGGGGACTTCCTTTCAAAGGCGTAATCTAAACAGTCGTGGTCTCGGCAGCAGACATTGCATGTTCCAGTCGCGCCAATGCAGTAGGGGATGTTAAGATGATTGGCGTTATTGTGGTTGTGTAGACACTGTTTATATTACCAAACATTTGTATTGTTATTTTTAAAAAAATGTTTGAAATGAGTTCACTCTTGTTTAGGAAAATAGACGTTCAACAAGATAATAATTTATCAGGATTTTAGATGAAATATATTGTTGTATTTGATTAAATAGAAAAATCGATAGAATAATATTATTTTAGGTGGGTTTCGATTAATAGGGCTAAAAATAAAATTGAATGCTACTTAGTAAAATGTTTTTGCGACTTAACTCTTAAGTAACGGAATTCCGTGCCAAGACGGGACAAAATCATTTAGGAGAGGGAAATGTTTTACTGTTTTATAAATAAAAACATGAATAACTATGTTACATATTATGAGTATGCAAAACTTTCATAGAATTAGAGATATTATTTAACAAACACAATGCAAATGCGTAAAAGAAGATTAGCATATCGCATATATATTAGATCAATATGCGCCTGAATGAACTTCGTACACTAAAGTGACATTAAATATGTTTCATAAAATATGATTTAAAGCAAATATCTTAAATAACTCAGCGCTCCTATCACCTTCATAGTGACACTATTTTGTCATGCAAGTAATTCCATTGGCTTGTTTGATACAGCGATACGATGCATTTGGATATCGATGTCAAGCATATATTCTGTGTCACTTTAATACTGTGTGGACTTTGAACCAATCAAAATTTGCAATTATATTTTTTTTGAAAAACTATTTTGAACCTATTTTTCATGACGTGATGGTAGGTTGTGTGTCATTGAACAAGAAGAAGAAATAACAGCTTAGACAACCTGTGTAGCGTTCTTGGAACAGCGTGATGTGTATAAACCGTTTTGTTTGATCACTTCACAAGTCTGAAACAAATATACTTATTGACAGTTTGAAATATTTAGTGTTTTCAATATAGTTGTTAATGTTTTCAAAATAGATGAGAAAATACGATCCGTACAATGGATTTAATGAATTTCTTTTCCATGTGATTACAACTATGACTACTGAACAATAGTAACGGTCAGATGAGCAATAAGTAATTAAAAAAACCGTTTTGTAATAAACTAAAATTATTGTTCGATAAGAACTATCGCTCAAATCAAAATCGAAATTATATTCCCATGATAGTGTGCTATGCATGCAAAAGCAAACAGTGGCAAGATTTGATCTCTGTTGATAAGTTTATTGAGATAATTTTGGTCGCTCTTGCAAACCTATGATGCTAATTCACGTAATTCAAGCGTTAAAGTAAAATATAACAGATATCGCAATAATGTCAGTGGTATAAAGCTTTATTGTTTGGGAAATCAATAAGCAACCCACCTGTTGGTGTGGTGTACAAGGGACGAAATTGTCTAAGCATCTCTGTGGGTCAGCCTCGTTCTGACATACAGGGCAATGGAGGGCGTTGGCAATCTTGTCAATACCTGTCAGGTAACATGAAGGAGACTGCAGCAGCCAGCAGAGATTGTATTATTGAACAATACATACATGTACAAGCTTATAGGTACTTTGATTTAGGGTTTCAGGCCGCTTTCAAGAGTATTCACTTAGGGCTGCTAGTATTATTGGAGGGAGAAAACCCGCAACATTATTTTGGCTATGCATTGCGGTGAAACGTGCGAGCATTGGCTTACACTAGCAATGCATGGTTTGTACTGCACTGAAATAAGTGTAACATTTACCAAACTGTAACTGAATGCCCCTAGCGGATTTTCCCGGACCAAAAACACACAAAACACTGATCTACAAGAATAAAGATGAAATTGAAACTCCGTAAATTATTTGAACTTAAATGTAGATATATACGTCAGGTGTTATTTTCAAAAATTCTCTAAAATCAAGGAACAGTATTAACATCATGTAAAAGACACACACGTATTGGCAAAACAATTTGATTTCAAAAGTGTAACGTCACCTTCTTGTATATGCCTCAATCCCGTCGTACACTCGTGACCAGTACAGCAAATAGTACACTTGTCACGTGGTCCAAAACCCGTATTTCCGCTGCAGTCAGTCGTATTGGCAGGAGCGTGTTGGCAATGCTTTGAATACAATACTTTGTGGACAAAAGCATCATCCCCTTTAACTCAGAAATACCTCTAATAATCCTTGCCTAGGCATTAAAGTGATTATTAAACGATTTTCAGTGTTATAGATTATATGTACTCTATAAAATACTTTTCCATTATGTACTTCAAACCCTATCAGGGAGTAAAATATATTAAAATGTACTATAAATTCATGTAATTATTTAAATCGTTCATTTCAACGATACTGTTTCTTTGAGAAATATTTTCATATATACCTTTGTAGTGCTGCACTCCATCGACAAGTGCCATCGTTGCATTTTTACAAGGCATACCTCGATATAGAAAAAACGTTATGAGAAATTCTTCGTAACGTCGTAAACGTTCCAAGGCATAATTTCACAAAATAATTAAATTCAATCTAATGCTGCGGTTACTCATTCTTATTTTAGCATTAGTTGTAACTGTAGAAGTTGATTTTTTCGAAATTTTTATCTACATTACCTTTAAGAAAACGCTTTCAAGAAAAAGTTTCAAATGGGTTCCAATTATCGGACTACCGATACCGTTTACACCAATAAGCGCAGAGATTCATGGAGAGGATATTTTGATCTAAAGCCCGAAATGAACAATTCGTTTCATTCTCTTATGTTTCTTATATCTTGTGCAACAAGTGGCAACAACCGCATAAAAAAATCCGTCATCACAAAAAATGACGATGTGAAAACATGAATACAATAATTTCCTTATTGATTAACAACTTGTTCAGAAAAAACTCAGCTTAAGTAGCTATATATGATATGTATCTAAACCAATATGAAATCGTGATAAAGATTTATTTTTTAAATGAGGAATATATATTTCAATAATCTTAACCTACAAAATTGAAGAAGGTAGTCATGACAATGAAATAAAACATTTTTACTTACATCTTCTTGAGGACCGCATGTGTCAGTTTGATATATGCATTCATTCACGTTTTTCGCGTGGTTGCATTTTGGACAGAACAGTGCACTCCCTGAGAAGACAAACCATTTGAAAACACTGAGAAAGAAAACAACCTTGCACATTATAACTAACATTGTCATTGGTAACGACAAAATGCATGGTGTGTGATAAGTTACTTCTCTCAACCATGCAAGTGACGAAGTGACTGTCAGTGACATACATACGTTCTTACTACGCATGGAATAATTTACGCCAGCCCGAATGACAGGCTACTTTAGTACTTGCAAAATTTCCCCAACAGTAACTTTTCTGCGCTTGCCGTCCAGGCTGCTGCGTTGGACCTCGATAGTCTAATGAAAAGTGTAATGAGAATTGCAAACAAAGAGGGCGCTGCATTCTAAACCCTTTTAGCAGAAGGATTAAACTAGCAAGTGATGACGACTGGCGCAAATTAAGGCCAAACGGTGAAAGTTGATAAATAGTGTACTCAGGTTCAAGACTTATTCAACAGAAAAAAATATTATTTGCAACTGACCATCAAAGCTAATGGAAAACTTTGGACTGAAGAAAGAAGAAAGAATTGATTGCAGGTCAACAACGAAAAAATATTTACTCATTGTTGATATATTGCTCAGTTGGATGATGACCATTCTCTCCCGCCAGAGGTAACTCCGTCATTATATACAACCTCTGTCTTAAAACGAAGGTTTCTTGGGCACGAGGGGTAGAAGTTTGATTGGATGCAATCAAAGTTAGTTGTGAAATCAGCGACGCCGTTTCAAACGTTATCATTCAAATCGCCTAATGTATTTCCTTAAGCTTTACAAAAGCTAAACTTTGTTCGAAAATGCACCTTTCACTTTGAGTCACCATTACAGAACGCATTCGCCTCATTTTGCGACTACATCATTGCATAGGCCTGTGTGACAACAAATATGTTATTCATGCATTCGGTGTTTTCATTGGCTGAAATATTGCCAGGTAGTTAAAGTTGCAATATAGCGCCGGTGGGGGAAACTACCGGAACACCGAGAAACCTTCGTATTGAGACAGAGGTTGTACAAGAATTAATTACGGAGCTAACTCTGTTGGGAGAGAATGCTATGTGTGCTGGGTAAAGTTAAAATCATGTCGAAAAATAACATTTTCATCACTTAGATGCCAAAATTATGAAGAATTATTAAGAAGTTTTAAATAACAATCGACAAACGGCAATATAAATGTTACGGGATTGACATTCAACATCTCATTCGCTTGTATACTACTTATTGGATATGCTTAACACTACCATATTGTTTTTGTGGTTGTGTCTGCTGAAGATACGTTTTCGAAATTACGTTTGAGTCATTGACGCGCCACTATCCTATTTTCGATAACGAATCATATTCTTGAGTAGTTTATTCTAAATATACTGAACTAATAAGCATTAAAATGGTAATTATCAGATACAATCAATAGTTCTCGACATAATAACACCATTTTTGAAGTTTAAAATTATTGACCCAAACAACATACTCTGTGTCCCTTTAAACATAAGAAGCATTGTGTCCTGCCGGGAAGGCAGTATTTTGCATTGGACATTTTCTTCGAAGATTCGGCGTGTAGACGTAATTTGTTTTAGGGGATGAGGTACCCAAACTGAGAGACAGATATGTACAGACTGAAATTAAACATTCCTGGTGTTATTTTACATACTATCACATTTGAGTCAAACAAGCTAAACACATCATGTTATTATTGACATTTAGAACAAAATATCGGGTCAAGATTAGATAAAGACATTATTGACTTAAACTAATTGATGAAGGTAAGGCTAAACATACCGTATGATAGACAGAGGGCAAAAAGAAGAAGCTGTTTCGTAATCAACATGGCCGAAGAAACTGACCTTGTTTTCGTGCGATATAAGATAAAGATATCTGGGAATAAGACGAATGTCGATTGTTAAAAAGAGATTCTAAGGATAGATTACACATATTCATGCCTTAGAATATTAAATATGATATACAAATGACCTTGTGTAACCGCTTTCCTAGAAAACTGGAAACTTCCATATTCAAAATCTTAGGTAAAAACGTATTGCAGCAAAAAATCCCGATTTTGATCAACTCGTTAGGACAAGGCTAATGCATTGCAAATACGTACTTATCCAGTATGCCAATATACCAGTAAATTTTATGAAATTTTAATTAATTCCTTCATCAGGTGGGGTGTAGGGCATATGAAATGGCGTTCATATATACCATAACAAGAGGTGAGGTGAGGTGAGTTGGTGTTTAACGCCGCTTTCAAGATTATTTCACTTATATCGCGGCTGTTAGTAATATTGCAGGGAGTAAGCCCGCAACACTATTGTGGCTATGCATTGCGGTGAAACCTGCGAGCATCGGCTGGAACTAGCGAACCATGGGTGGTACTGCGCTGAATTTCAGTGTAGCATTGCACCCAAACCTGACTGCTTGTAGAACAGTTCTCTACTGCAGACAAAGTAGCCGAGCCCCTGGCGGGATTCGAACTACGGACCTCCTGATCCGAAGCCGAACGCGCTAACCACTGCGCTATCCCCCCCCCCCCCCCCCCCCCCCCACCACCATAACAAGAAAACATTAAACAATAGTGAGGAAACCTACATGTAAATAGAGAGATTAATGAAATGAGAATGTAATACAATGGGGATTGACATTAATTACATGAGGTAAATACACACTTGAGTCGGAAAATAAACATAGACCTATAGGTTTTATTGAAATATTTGTACATTGTGATTTGTAATACAGCGAAGGTTGAATGTACAATTAAATTAGCAATTAGGATCACAATTAGATGGATAGGAAACATGTTGTGTTTTTGGTTTGCAATTTTATCCAAATATTGTGTGAGAAAGTGCATTTTATTCTATAGGACAAGTAACAACAACTGTGGGAAGGAAGTGAATTGGATACACTAAAATAACAATTCATGTTAACTGACACGTGTTATCGTATTTGAGTTAAACTTCAGCTTAACAAAATGTGTGATAGAAAAGGAAAAAAATTATAGTTGACGAAAACCGGATCTCGTTAAATAAAACAATGATGTGACTCCAACATAAGGATAGGATAACAGTGGGCGAAAATAAGATGACAATAAGATAAAGAATCGAGAGGGGTATCTGGGAATAAAACGAACGTTGACTATCATAGATGGGGCCTATGTAGAGATCAGAACTTTCATACCTCATGGAATTTTCATAAGAGAATTTGATATGACCACATTTCTTGAGTCGAAAACATCAATATTCAACCAAAGAAAATTGAAAATAAAGATATTTATAGGTATATGATACAAATAATACATTCTCCCTTACATGTATAGCAATACACTACAGAACTGTTGCAACTCCAGTTCATCAAATTCTTATCAGCGAGGTTTCAATGACATATCAGAAGAACATATAAAAATATATATAATATTTATACATACACACCAGTAATTTCTGGGGTTTTGATAGCATAGCATTATTTAAGTTGTCTGATATCTCATGCATCAGATATGCAAAGCCATCGATTATATAAATGAACACTATTGAAAAAGGCTATTTAAAAAAACCACAAAAACCTTTTATTCAATAGAAATTAATTTTTTTCCCTTAAATGATCTTAATTCGGCATAAAAAACAATAGTCAAATCACTGCTATACAATAATTTGTACTATCCCAGATCCCAACTTCAGTAATTTCCTATACAAGGGTTTATAAAAACATATTTTAAACATTATAGTAAGGCTATGATACCATCAAATAAATCAAATGACATAAATACCTAGCACAGATAACTGACCAAATGCAGTATTTCATGCCAAATGATATACCAACAATTACAACAGTATTGCATGGCTGTATATATTACAGTGGTATACTGTTGATACTTATTGGAAGTGGTTTAAATTCATCTGAGGAAGCAGTGACATCACTGTGACCTAGTTAGATTTAACTTCTCGGTTGTATGCGCACCAATACTGTAACACTCCTGGCTAAATACCATGGAAACTGTACTTCTCAGAACCTTCGTTTATCTTCTACTGGTACATGTAATTAGATCACATAATGTTGAAGGTGAGTAAACATTCCCAAGATAAGTAAATTATTTTAGACCTTAGTGCTGTTATTTTGTGTATGAAATTCAATGAATGGTTGAATTTTGATGATTTTCTTACATTCCTTCGAATATTACATTCCATATACATAGGTATAAAGTATTACATGTTTCAAACTTGTATTGTTCATATATGTTATTGAGATTTTAGATTTTATCATAAGTATATAAAGTGAGAAAATATGACACCTTTCTTAATTTTTATCTACAGTGAGCAAGGCGTGTTATGGATCCTCAGGTCTTGGGTTATCTGAATGTGTCAGTGTTGATGTTGAAAGTCTCACCTATGATAAACGAGCGGTATACAGTATAACATTTTTCAAACTTGTCTTGTGTAATGTACGTTATTGAGACTTAAGATTCTATGATATAAAAAAAGTGAGAGAATATGACATCTATATTAATTTTTATCTTTTGAACAGTGAGCAAGGCGTGTTATGGAACCCAGGGACCTCAAAATGAGTGTACTCGGCACGAATTGGATTGCAAGAACGGCAAATTAGCAATACAGGATGCATTTTACTCATATAATTCTAGTTGTCTGTCGACTGGTTTAGGTGACTGTGGCAGTGTTGTTGTTAAAAATCTCACCTATGATAAACGAGCGGAGTTCAACGAGACTTTAACAGAGGAACTCTACAGAAGATGTTCTTTAAATGGAAGTTGTAAATTTGATGCGGGGAGAAAAGGAGCAGAATTCAACTTTTCAGTCTTAAAATATATTTGCATAAACGGTAAGGGCACGAATTATCACATCTTATAATTCAAACGGATCCAGACATCTTAATGTAGTAGTAGAGTATATGTGCATAAAAGGTAAGCACATTATCACATTATCATAATATCTTAACGAGTTCAGAACGACATTATATACAATCATTACAATAGTGTTTGATGTTAAATTGTTCTAAAAGAGTGAATGTTACCACTTAAAAGTTTTGGTTGTTTTCTGCTATTAGATTTAGATGAAACTAAACTTTCATTGAGTTAAAAAGTATTTTAACACTTTAATTAATATTGATCTGATATAATACATTTTGGTTAAATTGTTACAATGAATTCATGATACTTGATTCGGTGTGCAGATTTCAGATTATATGATACTTTTGTTGTAGTTCGTTTCAATCGATGACACATGGTAACATGTTGAATGTTTAAGTAACATATCAACATCACTTGAATGAAGAAACTACCAAAGATCCCTAAAGCGTTTTAAGCCATATTCAATAACATGTATGCATATTAAATAGGTGACAACTGATAAGACTTCTTTCAGAACCAAAGGTACTTTGTAATGATGAAACCTTTCACGCAAAGAACACATCACTGTTATGGATGGACACCAGCATCTCGAATGTAGACCAAACGTGCTCCTGTAACATATCCACCACTGAACATGAAGCTGTTGTGATTGCTTACGATATGAGACCACAAACTGCCTGTCGTAAGCTTTCGATCACTACTAATGGAGACACGAAGCCAAACTGTCAAAGATTAATATCTTATCAGTTGTTGACAAATAGCACGATACCAATCGTTCTTAAACCAATCAATGGATTCAAGAAACTGTGGATTTCAATTATGGGTAAGTTATGTTGAGCGCCACTGTTAATTATATGATAATAATACGACAGGATTTATACCATCATTAGGTGGTTAAGCCAAATAGAACTGCAGGTATTTTGCCATTGTAAGAAACAAGATTTAATCGGACAGTGATTTATTTCTAATCCTATATACACTCAAGCAATTTGTAAAAATCACAAGTCTATTCAAGAATGTTTCAAACTCAGTTACTATTTTGACAGTTTTCATTTTTGTACCAAGTGATTTAGTTGGTTAGTTATAAAATCATTGTCTAAATCATATGTATTATTCGAGATAATTGGAATTTACAAGACTAACGTAATGATTATTAGCAGCTGCGTTCAATATAAACAAAAGTCTATGAAAGGTAACAGCCCGATGTGATTCTTTCATTTCAGGCGCAATTAATGGATCTTGCACCAAACAAAAGATTTCTCAGGACGGTGAGGGAATAATTTCCATCATACATCATATGGACGTAGATCTATTAACAAACTTGTGATTATAAACATATAAACAAGACCATTGTAAAATGATTTTGTTGCATTCTCGATTCTGATTGGTTGATTTGAAAATTTTAAATGTTGAATGACAATGAATACCCGCAAATGAGCAAATCTATTATTCAATAAGGACACATACAGATGTATGTGAATTGTACTAAAAAGCTCTGAGCAAATTTGCTTATTACCTGAACAATGCATAGCTTATGCCACAAACCAAAGAAAGACTATGCCACAAACCAAACTAAGACTATTATGTATTTATTAACACCGGTTGCTAAATATAAGTTTCGTCTGATGGTTATTAAGCCATGAAATAGTAATTCAGCTTATCTTACTTTATCAACAGGTCAGTCATCGATAACGATACTGCCGACACCATTTGCCAATATTTCGGCTCCCAAAGAACAGGAAAATAGTAAGATGTTGATATATACAGTTTCAATAATCAAATATAAAACTAATTAGATATGTTATCATTGTCTCGCACATGAATCTGAACATCGATAAAGCTTAAATTGGTAAAAATAAAGTATATCTGAGTGTGGCGATGACCATTGTCTTTTAACAGCCCTTTCATAGAAAATTCAAATTGTGTTCCTACACTTACCAATGTTAAAACTCATGTGGATAATATGTTCTTTTTTTTGGTTATAAAGTATAAATCGCGAAGCCACCAAAAGAATAGTATACTCTGGTGGATTTAAACGTGTCATGTTACATCAATGTTATTAACTCATTGGTTGCTTTATTCATACACAGCTAGAGCCATTGCTGGGGCCGTGACTGTTGTTATTCTTGTCTGTATTATCGTGGCTGGTGTTCTCGTATGGTTTACGTTCATTAGGTAAGAATTTTATCATCCCCTTATTAAAATCTTTCCAATCCATTTTAAAGGGATTTGTCTTCTTATAGTATTTTGACATTTTAAGAGATTGACTCTATTCAATGTAGTTACAAATGTAAAACAAAAGAGGAGATGGCATCGGGATAATGTCCTTCTATCACTAGTTCCTGTATAAACAAATGAAATTGACTGGAAATTCAGCATTTAAGTGATTAGTCAAGTAAAAAGAGAAACCAGTTTCAAAACGTATAATGTAAAGTATAATGTGAATTCAGAAACAAGACGCAAGGTCAGAAATCGGAAACAGGAATTGACAAGTATGTCGTAGCAGGTTCAGCTTCTACTGCTGTCCAGCGTCGAGGTAACTACGACTACGCAACAATAAACGACGGAGTCGATCCCATCGGACGCGCTCAAAATAACGTTCTCATCGGAAAAGCTCTAATGGAAGACGACTACAACCATATCAACCACCACCCTCCAAAAGGTGACACATCCTCTGGGTACGACACCACTGCTTCTGCCGCCGCGGCAGTGAAGAAGTTGATGGATGCATCATCTAATAGCACCGAGAACGATGACTACAGCCATATCGACCATAACCCTCAACAAGGTGACACATCCTCTGGGTACGATACCACTGCTTCTGCCGCTGCGGCAGTGAAGAAGTTGAAAAATGCATCATCTTATAGCACTGACAACGATGACTACAGCAATATCGACCATAACCCTCAACAAGGTGACACATCCTCTGGGTACGACACCACTGCTTCTGCCGCTGCGGCAGTGAAGAAGTTGAAAAATGCATCATCTAACAGCACCGACAACGATGACTACAACCATCTCAGAGATGGGAAACCAAGTGGCGTCTCCAGTGACTATGATACCACAGTGTCTGCTTCAAAGGCTGTGGCACAGTTCGGGGAGATGAAGGACAGTGAAGATGACTGTGATCACTTTAAAAGATCTGAAGACAGAGTCATCGATTCGCCATATGATACTGCAAATCATCACAGTAGTGTATCAGCTGATACGACACCTAACCCTTATGACCTTGCAAAATAGAACAAACTGTGACAAGAGAATATGCTAAAAATGATTGAAGTCGCTTTAATGTAACAAATTTTATCTGGAAGGTTCATTGCTTTAGATATTTGTCTCAGTCCCTGAATATTCAAATGAACTTGAACTAAAAGCTAAAGGTAAAGTATGAAAGGTGATTAAACTGAAATTGCAACTTATAATATTAAATTTTTATGAAAGATTGATATACTTGTAGCAACTTTTAAACAAGACGCACTTAGTAAATAGATGCTCCTTCAAAGGTTTCACCACGATGCATGCACAAATCAAGTAACGAAGAAATGAAAGTTATATCACTTTGGCTTAGGTTTTGGGTAATGTTTTTTCAGCAAGTTCGAAAAAAACAGGCAAGCAGAAGTAAATGATGATGAAAATAGTTTGGTTTTTGTCTAACGACGTCATGGTTTAGAAATGGTCCGATGGTCAATATAGAATATTAATAATGATTCAAGGTCCAGTATTCAAAGTAAAAATGACTCCATATTTGGCAATATCTTCCACAATATATACTCAACGTTGAAACGTTATCCCACTCCGAAACGGTACTTATATTTTAGAATTTCGCTAACCATTGGATAATTCATTGGTATTTATGGAAAAAATGAGAACAGAATTGACAGTTATCATTTAGAGCTAAATGGCTTAGTACTGCCATAATATAAAGATTAAAGTAGCGAATGTGATCGAAAACGACGACGGTCAAGCGCCAATAAGTCAAACATTATCCTGGAACTTATCTTTAAGAAAAGTATATGAAACACAAATTGAAGAATACTTACAATGGAAATAACATGCGGTGCTCCTGCAATTTATATTTTTCCAGTGGATTTAACTGAATGTGTTCAGTTCCCGAAACGTAAAAACGATAAATAACGGATAATAATGTGTAAGTGTAATGTGTCAATATTATGTTTCAAATTACAAACAAATCCCACAACAGATTCCACTTTCCGTCAATTTAATGCGCTGGACAAGATCAAAGGCACCGAATGACACCTTGAAATGAAACATCAGTATGATATGACATATAACTCAATGGTCTTTCATCACCTTGATAGAAAAGAAATAGATGTACCCGGCCTAGTCTCAACCATCATGTTTCTTACAGCCTTTTCTATTTTGTATATAATATAAATATATATATATATATATATATATATATATATATATATATATATATTAACACAAAAAAACTTCTTCATAGTTCAATATATAGTTATATATATTTAAAAAAGGAGAGTATGTTTCTCACGTGAAGGAAAGTTATATATATGATAGAGTAAACATCAGATGGTTCTGACTGGATCAATCTTCTTTAATCAATACGATGAATTCATTTCGACCAGTGTATCGGTATTTTCAAGTATATATATATATATATATATATATATATGTATTGTATATAATTGTATATATTCAAAGAAATAATATCTGGTTTCCATTCATGCATAATTTTTCATCATTTAAATGTTTGTTTGCTGACAATTGTGTACCGATGATTTGTTCATGCCCTATATTGCCTTTTATCATGTTGTATTTAAGGTTCAATACATATGCTATTCATATTTACATTTTCTTATTGACGTGTTTGCCCTATTCGCAATGAACTTATGTAGGTTGGCATCCTTCCAATATTTAAGGAGATAGGGTCATTCTATTGTAGCGAAGAAACACAACTTGCCATGTTCTTTCGGGCTAAGCTAAGAACTTACGGGGTGGCTTTCATCGATGACCGCACTCTAAGAGGGCTGAGCCTATATAAATGAAACCTAGGTTTTAGTGAATGAGATAGACTCCAGCATTATAAACAGTACTGTGTAGTTATTCTTTGTTCATTCATATCTATTCCCTGTACCCGATCAGAAGTCCCCTGTTATGTCACGCCAATGTTGATATCTCCTGATTAATAACTTAGAACAACAATTAGCCTTGTCAGGTTATTTCAAGGTCTGAGTAGCACATCGCTAAAGTGTTTGTCTTTTGCTTATTCACGGGTAGTTGACTGTAATTAGCTGTTGACTCTTTTTGATCTGTTTACTGCTCTAGTCACCGTTCATTTTTATCGTCTTGTTTTAGTCTGCAAATAAACCAATTTATGCACTCAATACTTCTCTCTTACTTTTGTTGGCTTTTTAATGGGGGCAGGATAAGGCAGTGGTTAGCGCGTTCGGCCTCGAATCAAGGGGTTCCGCTGTAAGTAAAATAATCATGAAAGCGGCGTTTAACCCGAAATCTCCTCACCTCACCTTGCTTTATAATATTATTGTGTTATCTTTATGCCCTATTAACGGGCCTAGTCTAATTTAGATTTCGTTACAGCGGGAAATTTATTATTGACTTCAAGGCACCTTGCGTCGGCCTGGTGCTTATTTTATATGGAGGAAAAACTCATAGTTAATCTATCTTTCTAGCCTCTCTAATGAAGTTTCCATGTGCAGATTTGTCTAATGTGTCATTGAAAAATTGTCGAAACACTGCGATGAAGGATTACAGAATACATTTCCTATGTATGATATAGTGACCATAGAAATATTGCACTAACTAAAATGTCTAAGGTACGTACTAACAATAAAACTATACATACAAAGGTTTTAACCCAAAAAGGAACACTGAAAAAAAGTCGTGTCCCTATTGAATCTAGTAGACAAATCCCAATGCCAAAAACCAAATTTAGAATATCTATTGCTTAGAATAAAGAGCTTTCTTAACCAAAGGCAAACAAATATGCAAGATATTAAAGTTTTCATAATGGTTGTGGGATTAACAGTTTTCAAAACATTAGTGATCTTAGCAGCTGCAAGAAGGTCTTTCTATTCATTCGTTTAGTGAGTCTTGCATACAGGGTTCAATCGTTTTTCATTTCGTATGAAATAACATGAACCCTAAAGTGTTGATATGTGGTCTGTTTTACAATTTCTTTCATATAAAATTGTCCTGCTTTATATAGGATACATAAACACGTTACATTATGCATTGTTGGGACCACATTTGACTGCGCGAATGACGAACAGGACATAATGGGTATTCATCACGCATGAATACAGTGAACAAGTTTACCTGCAAATTGCCTCCATGAAGGTTTTTTCCAAAGGAACCGCAAATATTATCGATAATGACTTGGATAAGAAAATAATAAGCTCGCAATTTACAGTGACCAAGATTCCCTGTTATTCGCCTCCACAAACGTATTTTCCAAAAAGAACCATATTTACTCTTTATGACGAAATGGGTAAGAAAAAGAATAAATTCAGAAATTATCACAAAAATCTAATTGGGACACATAATCCTAAATTCCTCTCATCTTGTTGATAATTCTTATAGTCTATATTGAGAGCAGCAGAGGAACAAGTTAGAATAACAGTAAGACATACGGACATATACTACTACCCTCTGTATTTCAATAAGCGGAATACTAAACAGTGATCTGTATGTATTCCCTTTTACAGGCAAGAAACTGAAAATGCCTTTTGCAACATGAAGCTTGAGGTTTTCTGCGTTGAAATAGTGACCCTAGTAAGAAACTTATTCAACAGATAAAGACCAAATACAACGTTATAATAGTAAACTTTTCAACATCGAAATAAGTCCTTCGTCCCTGACTCATAAGGGACCTTCTTTCGTTCCTGAACCAGCTGGTTGGAAGTCAGAACATATTCGCCAGACACTTACAGCAAATGAATATTGAATCTATAATTTCCTGGTACAGGACTGTACCTCATCTTCAGATTCCATGATTGGGATGTTGTATCCATGAATTCAAACAAACTGTAGTTACATATCACTAAGGTCTTATTGTTTGTAGCAATCATTCACAAAAGTGTCCTGTTGGTTGTTAAAGTAAGACTCTTTTGTCAAAAAGATTCCTGATATCTGACAACCAGAGAATTTTGGAAACCTCGTTGAAACAAGGCTTGATACAACGTTGAAAGAACTAAGACATCAACGCTTTACTAAATGTCTACTTGTAAAACGCATGTAGCAAGTGTAGACGTGCTCGTGTCACAACAGGGCTTAGCGTAGAATTTTATGATTTGAGCTACATGATTTTGGAAAAAATTTAGTTAATGTCAAACTCGGAATAACCATGGACAATCATTAAATTCCATATGTTTTGTTAAGTTTTTAAAAAGTTATTTTGTGTGATTGCAATTTATATATTTATCTCACGTTGAAAACACTGAAAGAAAAAAGAAAGAAAAACTGCACTAAGCTCACGGTGAGTTACCACGTATTTATCATGTTTATACAATGTCTTTGATTACTTTAAAGTCAAACACATGTTAAACATACGTTGCCCTGTGCCCTCCCGGATAGCAAACATTTGGTGTTTTTAGTTTGACATTTCATCCGACGATTTGGTGAGTAAGCACATCTATAGGACAAGTGACAACAACTAAGGGGTGGAAGTGAGTTGGCTACACTAGCTACTAACTAGCACGTGTTTCTATATTTGTGTTAAACTTCAACTAAACACAATGTGTGATACAAAAAAGAAAATTGAAATTGATGAAAATCGGATCTCGGTTAAATTAAACATTGATATGACTCAAACATTAGAGTTTATTTAAAGCTAAACATACGGTAGGATAAGTAATTGGCGAAAATGATAATAAAGTACGTAATAGTAATTAGATAAGGAACCGAGAGGGGTATCTGGGAATAAAACGAATGGTGACTATAAAAGATTGGGCCTATGTATAGATCAGAACTTTTATACGTCATTGAATTTTCGAAAGAGAATTTGATGT
The DNA here is from genome assembly GCA_921293015.1 of Phorcus lineatus. Classification (NCBI taxonomy): domain Eukaryota; kingdom Metazoa; phylum Mollusca; class Gastropoda; order Trochida; family Trochidae; genus Phorcus; species Phorcus lineatus. The sequence goes on from OV121085.1 coordinate 13,517,394, forward strand.
GACCACTTTTCTTGAGTCGAAAACATTAATATTCAACCAGTGAAAATAATCACATTTATAGTACAACTGATAATACAGTCTATACATCCATACTGTATATTGACATTTTGTCAAAATGTTCGCAATTCCAATTAGTCATGATCAAATTCTGATTCTGAGTAAATCAGGCAAACTACAGATTGACTAAACATTTCAGTCCATCTACAGTTTGACTGATTTTAGACATTGATATACATAGTTAAAAGCGTTGATAAAATAACAACAGCACACAGCAGAGCTTGTGTAAGGATTACAGGTAGAGCGTCATCTTTGCTCTTTGTACATGTCCAGCATTGTGACGTCATAATGACATGACGTCATAGACAATGTAGTCATTCTCCCTGAAGAGTAAATCGAAACATGTAGGAGAAAATGTTGTGTGCTGTTATATGTTATATATACACACACACACACACCCACACCCACCTACACCAGTAACTTCCAATTCTAGGGGTTTAATAGCATCGCATCATTTAAGGTGTCTAATGTATCATGCATCTGATATAAAGAGCCATCTATTATACAAATGGACACTACTTACAACAGCTATTGAAAAAACCACAAAAACTTAATTAGTCATTGAAATAATATTTTTCTTTTGTTGATCTTAATTTGGCATAAAAGAACAATAGTCAAATCATTGCTTTACAATAATTTGTACTATCGAGGATCCCAACTACAGTAATTTTCTTATATAAGGGATTATGAAAACCTATTTTAAACATTATAGCTAGATATGATACCATCAAATAAATCAAAAAGACATAAATAAATCGCACAGTTAATTGACCACATGCAGTAGTTCATGCCTAATGTTATACCAACAATTAGAACAGTCTATGCAAGGCAGTACATGTATATATACAGTATATTGCAGTAGTAAACTGTTGATAGTTAAAGCCAGTCATTGCACGAGTAGGAGGAAGCAGTGATATCAGTGTGACCTAGTTAGATTTAAGTGCTCGGTTGTATGTGCACCAACACTGTCATGAGAATGTTTCTCCTGGATAAATACAATGGACACTGTACTTTTCAAAACTTTCGTTTATCTTCTACTGGTACGTGTATGTAGATCACAAACTGTTAAAGGTGAGTAAACATTTCCAAGATAAGTTTTTTTCACTCCTTACTGCTGAATTTTGTGTTGTAGTTTGATGATTTTCACTTATTCATTCAAATATTACATTCCATATACGTATAGAGTATAACATATTTCAAACTTGTCTTGTTTAATGTACGTTATTGAGACTTAAGATTCTATCATATAAAAAAAGTGAGAGAATATGACATCTATATTCTTTTTTGTCTTTTGAACAGTGAGCAAGGCGTGTTATGGAACCCAGGGACTTCAAAACATGTGTACTCGTCACGAATTATATTGCAAGATCGGCAAATTAGCAATACAGGATGCATTTTACTCATATAATTCTAGTTGTCTGCCGACTGGTTTAGGTGACTGTGGCAGTGTTGTTGTTGGAAATCTCACCTATGAGAAACGAGCGGAGTTCAACAAGACTTTAACAGAGGCACTCTACAAAAACTGTTCTTTGAAAGGAAATTGTACCATCAATGCTGGGAGAAAAGGAGAAGATTTCAACTTTTCAGTCTTAAAATACATTTGCATAAACGGTATGCGCATAGGTTATCATATTTTCTATTTTCTAATTCAAACGGAACAAGACAAGATATTGTTACAAAAACTAGTTTACTTGGTAATAGCTTACATTGTATACTTCCTTTGTTCCCAGCAATACAGAAGCGATTTTGTTATAAATATCTTTATTTGCATAATCATTTCTTTATCGGAGTTCCTAAATGGTAAAGGCGCAGGTGTCATATTTTGAAAAAATAATACTTTCAGGAAAAATATGACCTAAAAATCTAATTCACTTATAGTTACATTTTGCCTCAATTATTTATTATTGCAAATACGTTTACATAATTTTATTACAGGCTTTAAGTACAGGTTGATCTGTACACTGGCGCAAAGCGATAAGTATTATTGTTACATCGTAATAAGAGTAAACTATCATTTTATGACATGCCTTATGGTATGTCACCTTTATTCGAGGTAAATAAATGTATACTATCACGTTTGTTTTTTGTAGTGTGGGTATTTTATGTGGACGATTAATATAGGCCGCCTTGTATAATCAACTAAGTTGTGCTCCTGCTTTGATTTTGTTTCTTTCAATACTGTCATTGAATAAAAATAAATAGACGTTTTATGCATCTCCAAAGTGAATAAAAATTAATCTGAAAGGATTTATTTTGATGAAAAAGGCGCTTTAATGCACTTATGCAAATAACTTAACAAAATTTGTCAAAAATAGCTTAAGTTGCCAATGTCAGTATAATCATAAATGCGGAAAACCTTTGATATTGTGAACCCGAGGAATAGTTACTAGCTCATCTCGAATGACGTCTTACTGAGTAACGTCAAACATCATGAACAAGAACAGTACTTTCTGCATAAGTTTTCGAAGAGATTTAACCAAACCCTACACCAATATTATACGTTTCATGGGCTTCATCTCTAATATTTTATTGAATATTTAATTTGATTTATTGTCTGACGTAGGCGCATTAATGTACGCTGGTCATAGGAATGGAATAGGAGCTGAAGGGTAGTTGTGCATCTGATGAAGATAGTTACTTTTATAATGACTTAAATAAGTGTTATTTTGCATCAACTAAGCATACAAGCACGACTCATGTAACAGAATTTTAAAAATAAAAATTGCCTCTATTTGATTTCCACAATGTAAGCATTCTGATTAAGAGCACAAAGTGCTAAATCAAATCATGGCCTTTTTGAAACATTACCTTATATAATCTCTAACATAAACACTTTATCTTTTTAGAAATTTAAAATGATTTAAGCTGACGATCGGACAGGGCAAACAGATTTGATTTGATAATATCTAGCTGTAGCAAGTGATCCCTGCATATTGTATTGTTGATATGCTTTTGAAGTTCCTTCAAAATGTGCCTTGGATTCATATATTTATTTACAACAAATGCATCACCTAAATCATATCATCATACCAGTGCATTTTTTTGATCGCGATGTGTTGAAAAGGTAGCCACTGTCTAATCATAATATCATTATAGAATAAGTTGTAAAGGCTTTGATTAATGAGGTCTTATGGAGCCGTATGTCATAATATGGAGCTACTTATGTTCTCAAATCTATACATGCCTTTTGTCATATTACAATGAACGTTTATGTTTTCTTAGTTTCATTTTATTATGTTTACCTATGGTATTGAAAGTCGATCAGACTGTTCATATATAGTGCTTTGTGTAAAACTGAGTTTCCGGGAGGGTAAAACTAGTCTTTACAACTTGAAACAAGTCAAAATGTGTGTTTTTGATACCAGCTTTATTTTATAAATGAGTGAGTGAGTTATTTTTAAGCGCCGCTTGGGTAATATTTTAGCCATTAGCAGCGTATTTTGTAAATGAGATGTAACCTCAACAACATCACCAAACTTTGTGTGTGAAATACCTATTAAAAACGTCTTTTGTTTGTAATCTTATTTACCTTTCTTCATTATATTTACAGTCCTGAAGGCATGTTCCAAATTACTATACCTACGAGTTTATTCATTACGTTGACTTGGCAACGCAAGTGCAAATGCATTTGTCTTGTAAACACTAGTGCATGCATCTCAGCTCTCATTACAGATTGTGACGTAACTTTAGATATAAAACAATCAATGATTATCAGTTCCGTATGGTGACAATAAACAGGTTATAGTCGAGATGTGTGATCGAAAACCGGACAGTGGCACGCACCAATGTCTCAAACGTAATTCAGAAAACTTGATAACTGTAGATTCAGCGACATATATTGGTTGGCAGTATTTGATAGGTTATTTTACTAATATTCATGTACATGGAACGCAGAATTTCTACTTATTAAGATTTGTAAGGCCGTTTATCATTTACAGTCGAAAAGAGGAAAATCATTACGTTGACATTTAAGAGACAAAGATGTAACTTTAGGAAGGCGATTCGAACTAAACACAGGTCATATGGCATTTTGGCTCTTAAAATTTATGCAACATACTCTGTGTCCCTTTAATAATATTGATTGTTTACCATTTGAAACTAATATAAGTTACCATGTGTCCGCGAGTTTGATATGGAGATCTCCATATCATACTCGCAGACACATGGTAACGTACTTATCTTGACGAGGACCCTTATTTTATGCTTTAAATTTGGCTTGAAAAATTGGATGTGTCAAAATGGCGGCGGATTTTATCAATGTTATTCTTTTATTTATGAAATTACAAATGTGATTTGTATATCATGGTTTAGAGCAAAAGAAATACCTTTAAACGAACTTGAATACATATAACGAGTTTTGCGGTGCTTCTAAAGTTTTGATTGATTGGTCACGTGACCTCGTGTATATGTTCCACCTTGTTAACGTACGATTTGAAGCGGCGCTAAAATCGCCGTAGATTTCTAATAGTCATGGCGGATCGTCGTAAAAGGAGCGATTGAGTTTTAAAATGTCGGACGCACAGAACATGCAGGCATCAGGATGGTATGAAAGTTTGATATGAATGAAGAGTCGGCGATGACCTCGACTAAAATGTGTATAGATTTGTTTTTTAGTTCACCATTTTAATCTCCAGCTTGCTGATGAAAAACCTCGCTGCAATTGCAAGTCTTGTGACTTGTCAAGGTTTTTTTGCACGAACATTTCATTTTTACAAGAACTTACTTGTTCCGATCCAGAAATTATTTTAATTAGTTGGAAAATACACTGAGCTCGTAAAGTAAGGGTGCAACAAACCAGCGCAACGTATCCTCTGTTTACCTTGCAGTTGGACAAAGGAGATAACTCTTGGCAGTACATCGTCTCTTGTTACTACGGTTGCGCGTGACCAAGTTTAACATAGAAAATATATACCTACAGCACATGAGTAGCCACAGTAGCCGACATTGTTGTGCAAGTCGAGATAAAAATCATTATCCAAACTGTCTGCAATATTAAACCAATTATATTATTATGAACAAAATATATTGTTAAGAACATTATTTTCGATTATATAAATGATTATAGAAAACAACTAATTACTCTGAGCAATAACACATGGCTCGAGTGTGGAAGTTGATTTAAGTGTCACTGATTATGTTGTCGGGGTCTAACCTTGTAAATGCTGTTATCTTATCAAATAAAACTGAATTGTATCTTAAGTACAATGTTGTGATATAATTTGCCTTGAACTCTTTACATATTTTTGACATGTTAAAATATTTTCAAGGGATAAAATGAAAATAAAAACTACCATTCTTATGTTAATTGACAATAACACGGTTTGATTAAATGATCTGATTAAATGATCGAACAAAAACAACGACATGCACCACTGAGTGAACCGTAATTTTGGAAGTGATAAATAGTAGAACTAGTCAAAATGTAATTTGGCTTTGGATATTATTTAATAAAGATTTGATCGATTATGATTGAAAAAAATGTCGCTTTTTGCAATTTTGGATGATCAAGAGATATGATATTTAGGCGAAGTCATACAATTATTCAGTGTGAAATATACTCTATTACTTTGATTAATATAATTTATCGCCATATGTTGAAATGTTTCAGAAAGCAGGAATATTTGTGATGGAAATGCATTTGGCGATCACAACAAATACTTGTTGTGGAATAAGACCAGCCACATGAATGAGGGTTATACATGTTCCTGTAGTATATCCTCAAAAAACACCGTGCCAACAGCTGTGTATGCATTAGACATGAGACCGAGATCAGCATGTACCAAACTTGCATTCGCTAAAGATGGTCAAACTTACAAAAACTGCACTCAAAATATCCAATACCAGATGTTGGCCAACACTACAGGGACAGTTATTCTCAAACCAGTCGATGCATTCGACATATTATGGATCAATATTCGAGGTAAGTCAGCATTTAAATTTCGATTTAGAATAAATAAAGCTGATGTCGTTGCTGACTGTGTTGACATAAATTTTATTTTCTAAAATGTAGTAGTTTATAATGACTGTAAGTACCTTAAACATTATATACTGTGGAAAACCCTTAAACAATGCAGAGTTCTCACTCTTAGCCTAACCACTTTACTGGCATTCCCTCTCTACAAATAGATCAGTTTCGTTCTTTATCATACCAATTGAATATCAAAAACTAATTCCCGCTTTCCCATTTTCATAAACACTTAAAGACATACAGATCGATAAGTAAACACTTATGACTTAAAGAGTAAAAATCTAATGTATCATTACTTTGTTCGTCTATTCCAGGTCATTTTGAAGTAAATTGTAGCACAACAATTACTCCAACAACTACAACTTTATCTACAACTGCAACTTCAACCTCAACTGCAACTTCAACCTCAACTGCAACTTCAAGTACAACTTCAACTACGGCACAGAATAGTTCGTAAAAGAGGAAAAAATATCAGGATCTATTTGATTACGGATTTTATAAAAATAACCTAATGGAATAACTCAATAATATGCAAAGACGAATTGTTATTCATCATCTAATCATATTATGGAAGGCTATCATTTCACAAGTAACTTTTTAGCTTTTAAAAAAGGGTGTTTTTCCTCAGATTGCATTAATATAACTATTGACATACCAACTTTAAGTACCATTTTGAACAGAAGTAAGGTTCCAATCCATGTAAGACAGTTCAGTCCTCAGCACCTCCTTCTAATTATGCTTCAGAAAACCAGTATAATGTATGTTATGACATGAATTATTTCCGCTTTTCGCCAATTCAAAAATCATGCCATGCTATTAGGAAATCAGCGTATTTATATCATCGAACCTCCTACCATAATACTATATCTATGACAGTTGGTTATTCATGCGTATGTCAATATGAAATTTATTCAGCCAATAAATCGAGTTATGAATGGCCCTTAAATTGTTTTTTAAAATACTCAATAGTCCTGTCTTACAGGTAATTCTATTATTGCCTAAAACATAAAAAAATTATTGGCTGGTCATTTATACGATGCAAGGCATTTGACTTGATAAATATCAGGGTAATGTAGGAGTTCCTCGGATGCATATACTCTGTAGCTGTCCGTTGTGTCACCTTGAAGGGATAGTATGGGAAAAATAGATGTCAAACCCTAATTCTTATTCAGTTGGTGCTATTGCTGGGGGTGCTGTTGGCGTTCTCGTTGTCTGCGCTGTTGTGGCTGCTGTTTTTCTATGGTTCAAGTTCGTGAGGTGAGGAAACTTTAAAGAAATGTGTTTAATACAAAAAAACTAAGATTAGATAAATATGTGACACTTCAGATTCAATTCCATTTATAGGGTGTCTTTAGAGCACACTATCATAGAAGTTTTGTTCGTAGAACATTAGAATCAGAAAACATATATATTTATTTTAGACAAATTAGTTATTCATTATCTTACGTGTACGGAAAATAAACTTGATTGTTGTTCATTTGTTTATTAATGGTTGTGACCATCATCAAACAAATGTCAATTTGTATTTTCTGCAACTTGTTTGATAAAGCTCATAGATGCAGATTTAAATTACTCTCTTCTGATAAATCTGATGGCATTTATAAATGTTTTGAAATATCAAATTTATTTTCAGAAACAAGAAGAAAGACAACAAACCAAAAAAAGGAAGTAGCAACCATGTTTTTGCTGGCTCAATGTCCCGTACTGCTATCAAGAAGGGGGATAGAAGAAATGTGAAGGCGGTCAGCAACTATGACTACGCTACAATACACGACGGTGCCAATCCTGTTGGACGCACCAAAAATCACTACGTCCTTGCTGGTAAACCCAGAACCGAGAATGAAAATGTCGTTATGGAAGACGACTACAACCGCATCAACTACAACCCTCCACAAAGTACCTCGTCCTCTGGCTACGACACCACTGCTTCTGCTGCTGCGGAAGTGAAGAAGTTGAAGAATGCATCAACTAATTGCACTGACGACGATGACTACAACCATCTCGGAGATGGGAAACCAAGTGTTGTCTCCAGTGACTATGATACCACAGTGTCTGCTTCCAAGGCTGTGGCACAGCTCGGGGAGATGAAGGAAAGTGAAGATGACTATGATCACTTTAAAATATCTGAAGACAGAGTCATTGATTCGCCATATGATACTGCAAATCATCAAAGTATTGTGTCGGCTGATACGACACCTAACCCTTATGACCTTGCAAAATAGACCAAACCTTTAAAGTGGAATATGATAAAGGTGATTGAAGTCGCTGTGATATACAAATCTTGTCTAGAAGGTTTATTACTTTGGATATTTTGTCTCAGTCCCTGAATATTTGAATGAACTTGAATTAACTAGATGTTGTTAATATTGAAGGTAACGTATTACAGTGATACAACTGAAATTGCAAAATATGATATACACTTTCCATGAAAGATTAATACATGTGTCACAACTTGTCACAAGATGCACTTAGTAAATGGATGCTCCGTAAAAGGTGTCACCAAAAGGCATGCACAAATCAAGTAACAAAGAAATGAAAGTCGTATTCCATTGCCAATGGTTTAGGGAGACGTGTTTCAGAAAATGCCAATAAAACCAGACGAGCAAACGAAGAGGATGTTACTTAAGATAGTTCTTCAGAAGAAGATCGACCATAATGCAACATCCTCCTTCCACCTATTGAAGACTGTCCTTTGGCAATAAATTATGTTCAACGATATTGACAACATATATACAATTACTCAACGTTGAAAAGCATACACTATATACACGGTACTTATTTTCAAAAATTTGCTTTCCATTGGATAATTAATTATTTTTTCAATAAATAGGCATGCATAAATCGATTTACAAAGAAATAAAAGCTGTATCCATTTGCCAATGGTTTAGGCAACGTTTTTCAGCATATGCCAATAAAACCAGACGATAAGAGGAAAATATTGACAACATATATATCATTACATTCAACATATATGAAAACTAGTCCCAGTCCTATATGCACACTCAATGCACACAATTAAACGGTACTTATTTTCAGAAGTTTGATTTCCATTTGTTGATTTATTAGTATTTCAAGAAAAATGAGAACAGAACTGACGATTATGATGTTGAGCTAATTGGATTATTTTTGTGATAATAAGAAGTTTAAGTAGCACTTTTGGTCGAAAATGGCCAATGAAATGTGTCAAAAAAACAAAGGTAATTTTTTACCTACAGAAAAAACATAAGAAACGCACAAATTCGAAAATATTTGGCATAAAAATTACATGCAGTGCTCCTGTAAATGTTTCCCTTTTTCAGGCAATTTTACTGAAGTGTTCAATATGTAAATTGCTGAAGCTGATTTTATATGTCAGTGTTATATGTCAATATTATGTATTAAATATGAAATAAATACCAAAACTGATTCCACTATCCTTAATGCAAAGGCCAAGATCAAAGGCACCGTATGACGCCACAAACAGCTAATCAATGACGTATAATATGGTGTTACACGTCACCAAGACTATAATTTACATATTCATACCGCAACATACATGTATAACGAAATGGTCTGTTATCACCTCGCTAGAAAAGATATAGGTCGTGCTCGAGTAGACTCAACCATCACGTTTCTTAAATATTTTACTATCATTAACCTCAAAGCACTTGCCTTCGGCATGGTGCTTCAATTATGATAGATAAAGGCAAAACCAATAGTGATTATATCTTTGTAGGCTCTTAAAAGAATTTTCAAATTGTTAATTTAGCTAATATGTCATATGTCATTTATATGTAAAAAGAAAATAATCTCGAGACACTGCGATGAAGGTTTATGGAATTCTAAACAATTAGGACAAGATGACAACTATAGACATTTTGCACTAACTAAAATGTCAAACTTAGTTTCACTAAAAGATAACATACACATGTCAAAATAAAAAGGGGACACTTACTAACATGCAGTCAAGTTTGATGAGTTCACTAAAAGTTTAAACTTCTAACTATAAGTAGTGTTCCCATTCAAGCCAGTATTCAAATCCAAATGACAAATCACTAATTCAGAGAATCTACGACATAGAATAAGAAGCTTTCTTAACAAAACACGCACAAAATATGCAAGGTATTAAAGCTTTCATAATGATTCGGAATTTCGAGAAATAAGTGATTTGAGCTACTGCCAGAATAACTTTCTATTTATTCGTTCATTGTGCCTAGGTTACACGTGGTATGTGTCACTATTTCTTTCATATAAAATTGTTTTGCTTTGCATAGTATCAATAAACACGTTACGTTACGAAATGCTGCGACTGCACTTGACCATGCGATTGAAGAACAGGACAATTAATCGAATGAATACAGTGAGTTTGCCTGCAAATCACCTCCACAAATGTATTTTTTAAAAAGAACCATAAATATTTTCAATTATGACACGGGTAAAAATAAAAGCAATGCACTCCCTGAGAAAACCAACTATATACACTGATTATCTCAGAGAAAGAAAACATCTTTGCACAAATCATTAGCATTGTCAGCGAGTAAGACAAAATCATGTGTTATCTCGTACATTCTCTCATGTTTATCTTCCCATGCATGGCATGAATTGCGCCAGCTCAAATTATTTATTTCTCCAACTCTCTTATGCTTGCCGTCCCGGCTGCTCCGACGTATCTCGATAGTGAAATGAGAAATCTAATAAGAATTGCAACTTTTAGCAAAAGAGGGGCATGCACTCAAAACAATAATTTTAGCAGGTTAGCTAACAAATGATCGGGACTGGCGCAACTTACAGTCATGCGATGGAAGTTGATATCCGTTGTTCAAAGTTCAAGCACTAGTCAACAGGAAATATATTTATTCGCAACTGACAATCCAAGGTGATGAAAAACATTGGAACATATTTCTTCAAAGTTCATATATTGCTCGACTTGATGATGATAAGGCAAAATTTCAAGTTGAAAAAAGTACAGTTAGGTATTACGGGACAGCTACCGATGAAATAATATGCTTCAGCGTAAATCATGATTAGTTTTCATGTAGATTAAATCTAGGGGACAGCAGCATTTTTTCTGTCAATTTTTATTTCATTTTTTTTCAATCGTTTGAGAACTGCTTCTTTTGATTTAGATGTATTGCCTTGCAATTAGTATTACTTATCATCTTGTATAACCCATATGAGAAGATGGACACAGATTATCATTTTTCCTGTAAGTCACACGGGAGTTACACATTTTCTTCGCATTTGATTGGATGTTGTGATCCAATGAAAAACAACGTGTTGACGGGACTATTTCATTCATCTCTCAAACGTTTCCCAACTGGTAATTTGTTTACCCTAATTCTGAATTTTAACAATGTATATTCATTCAACGTAGTAGCCATTCGTCATTTCTCAGATGTGCACAAACGTGAAATAAGCCTGCCACATTGCAGAAAAGTATAGAAATTAGCCATTATTGAATTACGTCTTCATTGCGTTAAGCTAACAGCGCCAGGTTTCGTTCTGTAATTAGGTCATAGACACGAGCGGCTATGACGTCATAGTACCATCAGTTACGTCTCAAGAAGTTCAGCCGTCTTGTAATATCACTATAGGGCGTCTCTGACCTCTTCAAACTAACTCAAAACTACTAAATGTAATTATTTTGAATGACGGTTATGAAATAAGGAATCAACTTTCAACAATAACAACATTTACATTTTGTTTTGAAACCTTTTCACAAATGACAGTCTTTTCGTGCGTAGGTAAGTGTCAAGTAAAGTCACATTCATGCTCTGACATCATGTGATGTATCCTGTGTGTCTAGGGATCAACTCTGGTGTGAGCTTGCCAGCGTTGGGCCACTAGAGCTGAGCGCTGAATTACACAACAGATCTGGCCTTGACCTGGTGTGCAGTCTGCTGTCCTGTCGTCGCCCAGTGCCACTCTCTGACGAAGATACTGAGAAGTACACAATGACTGTCATTGATGGACTCTACACTACTTGTAATGCTTAAGCAATTCTCGAGTTTATTTTCCTGATTTAATTGTACTCTTAACTTTTCTCGCATTTCCTTGTACTCTCCTTTGGAGGAATAAAAGTGTATATATAACATATACGAGTTTTAATCTTTATAGGTAATATAAACAATAACCAACTCGTGACGGGAATGACAGATTATCTTTCCCTCGTTATATAAATTGTGTAATTCTCTCGCCAAGGCTCGAGAATTACGAAATTAATATAACTCGGGAAACATAATCTGTCAATCCCCGTCACTCGTAAGCTATAGTCTATTTCCGTCACTATGTTTGTCTAAAAAGTACTACTGCTCCTGTAACGTACCGCGTCAAGCTGAAGCTACTCGTTGGATTCGCTTAGTAATGAGTAAATTGCGTAAATCTACATTATTTTATCATGATAAATTACCAAATATCCATCATGCTTATATTCGATTCACACAAAATTACCTCATAATCATCACCTTATATTCCATTCAACTGAATTACCACATGATCATAACGCTCTTATTCGATTCATACAAAATTACCACATAATCATCACAGCATTATATCATGACCTATGCATGTCAGTATGATATAAACCATTTAAAAAACACAGAAACTGATAATGAAACGTAAAAACAACTTTTCCTTTCATCATATTGGGAATTGCTATAAAACGCCTCTGATAAACCACTGCTATAAAAGCGTTGATCAAACGATATTCCCAACATTACAGTGTGGATATAAAACGAGCATTTGAAACAAAAATACATAAATAACTCCTTTTTTGTTTTAAGTTTTACATACCACAGCATATACCAGTATTCAGAGCAATATATGAAAGAACGTATTTATTACAGTGCAAGGCTGTTGATGATAAAGGAACAGTCATAATACGAGTTGTAATTTATACGATCAAGCCGTGATGTCACCGTGACCTAGGAAGATTTAACTTCCCGGTTACACAGACCCGTTTGCAGTTTACAGTTGAATGTACACGAAACTGTAATGTGTATTTTTCTCCTGGATTACTACAGTGGGGACTGTACCTCTAAAAACATTCCTTTATATTCTATTGGTACATGAAATCAGATCACATGCCGTCAAAGGTGAGTAAAATGTTCCAATAATATTTTTTCAGTACTTCCTGCTGTTATTTTGTGTGTGACAATCAATGAATGGTTGTAGTGTAATGATTTTCTTGCATTCAATCAAATCTTACATTACATAAACGCAGAAGTTATACATATTTCAAACTTAGCCTGTTCATATGTATATAAATAAGATTTCAGATTCTAATATATCCAAGAGTAAGAAAATATGACACCTTTATTCACTTTTGTCTATTGAACAGTGAGCAAGGCGTGTTATGGATCCCGAGGCCTTGAGTGTACTCAGCACACATTGGATTGTAAGGGCGGCAAAATAGCAATACGGGATGCGTTCCACTCTCATAATTCTAGTTGTCTGCCGGGTGGTTTAAGTGACTGTGGTAGTGTTAATGTTGGAAATCTCACCTATGATGAACGAGCTGAGTTCACCGAGACTTTAACAGAGGAACTCTACAGAAACTGTTCTTTAAATGAAATTTGTAAATTTGATGCTGGGAGAAATGGAACAGAGTTCAACTTTTCAGTCTTGAAATATATTTGCATAAACGGTAAGTACCTAGGTTATTACATTTTCTAATTCAAACGGAACAAGACAAGATAACTAAAGTTGATTGAAATCAATAGTCCCGTAAGCGTGAATATTGCTACTAAATGATATCGGTTCCTTGCTTATTAAACAATTCTTTGTGGTTTAAGTGTTCATCGCTCATATTTCATACTTCCTTGCTTCCCATGAATAGGGAAACGATCTCATTTTAAAAAACCTTTTTTTAGGCATTTACTTTAAGGAGAGATAGGACTTAAAAACCTACGTTACTAACGGTTTTTGGCGACAGAAGCTTGTCGTAGGAGATACACTCAGAAAAATGTGTTTCAGAAATACTCTTTACAGCTTATTGTTGTCCATCGACATAAGAATCTGTATAATAATATATACGAATAAGGACGAGATAACGTTTTGGCCTTTTTTTAGTTTTTACTTGTTTTATATGCTTCCATTTGTTGAAAATAATGCCTCATACAGAAACATGTGTTTTTCAGAATGGTAGTAACGAAACTGTTAACGGGAATAACATAACTTTGTTGTGGAATAAAACCAACAGCCAACACACATGCTCCTGTAAGATGTCAACTAATCATCATACAGCAACTGTGTCGCTTCTCGACATGAGGCCAAAATATAGATGTTATCAACTCAATATCACCGTAGATGGAGTAACAAGCCCAATGAATTGTTCAAGGAATATAATATACCCAATGCACATTAGGTCTACGATGGCTATCATTCTTCATCCAATGAATGCATTCGACATTATGTGGATACAAATTCTTGGCGAGTTATTGATGATAAAAGGCTGCTTTATTTTGTTCTAGTGATTTATATCGTAGCATTCAATGTATGTATGAAGATGACCGAATTAGTTAAAAATACATGTTAAAACTTATCAAAAAGGAGCAACGGAAATAAAACGAGACATATCATGAGTCATAATCAGTCAGGACCTTTTACTTCTTTTCACTACAATATTTGCTAACAAAGCTCATCGAACCTTTAAACGAATATTTCCTTATAATGAAATTGTGAATTGAAAAGTGATATATTTCATAATGTTGGTTATTTCATATGTTTGTCTAATTAACAGGATAAATTTACTCCGAATAAATGTCATATTAGATAAACAAATTAATAAGATATAAAAAAACTTTAAATGTTTATTTAAACAAGCACTTATGTTTGATTTGATTGTTTTTTTGTAACAAAAAATCAAGCGTTAACATATTAGTATTAATGTATTCTCACAGGTGCAGTTAATGGGTCTTGCTCTAAGAAAGGTAAGGTCATATTGATTATGATGAATTGCCTTTTTTTATGCAACTGCCAATATAATTTAATAAGTGCGTAAAACATGCGTTTCAAGTTTGCTTCTGCAATGCCTCAATTGTGCAAATAAAATGTAGTGTAATACAATTGGAACCAAAAAAACCTAAAAAGTGAAATCGTTTATAATCCGGGCAAGTTGTTGCCTTATCCTGAACACATACATGTAGCGACATGTGAGTATCAGTTATTAGTGACATCGGTTTTCGCTGGTAATTTTGTTGTTGTATAATATATGTAGTAATTATATGTAGACGAAAGTCAGCTTTACTTTATATACACACAGGTCAGTCCTCGATTACGATACTGTCTGCACCACGTGATAATGATGACGCTCACGAAGGACCAGGAAACGGTTGGCTTCCCTCTTTCACTTGTTCGATCAATTTGATAACCATCAACATATATCTAAAGGCACTGGCGCACACCAATATTTCATAATTTACAACTTATGCACAAATAAAGCAGGTATTCAGGTCAAGTCAATTCTACATGACCTGAAGTGCAATATGCAATATTTTAATGACTACGCATAATCTATAGAATGGGATATATCTAAATTTTTGCTAACAGTCGAAAAAGCCAAAAATGGTAGCCGCTATGGTTTATCCAAAGACAATGCTAAGCTATGTTTTGGAAATCGGTAAAGTTTGAGGGTTGACTTATGGAGAATACGTCGTCCTTAATTATCAGTTCAGAGATCAAGGTAAATTCAAAAGCTGCATACATTACCAGTTCAGTCGTTTTCAACAGTCCATATTTAAACCTTTTTGTGCACAGATGACTGTAGAAAGGTTTTACATTTCTAAACAGACTGCGGCCGTCCTAATTTTTCATTATTGATTGCAGATCAATTGTAAAGAAAAATACTTATTTTGTTGCATCGATAGAAAGCTAACGTGAGTGCCTATGTCCCTATAGACCTTAAAACTGCCCATTTCAGAGCAAAGATGCGTGCAATAGTGCCTTTAAACTGACTTTATATATGCCACGATTATATACGAGATTGAAATTTTTTGTATCAATTGGGCTGAGTAGTCTATCAAATTTCGTAATGCAATATATTGCGATATATTAGATAAATATATTATCAGTTGTTAAAGAGCCAAACACATATTCTTTCACACCAAAAGAAATTTGAACTAAAATTAGTTGGTTCGATTGCCCTATGAAACATAATATTGACTTCTGTTGCATAATCTGTGCTGCAAAATATTGATTTTGTGATAATACTGCACTGCCCTATATATTTATGTTTATGTTCATGCAATTAAAACATGATGATAATGACGCCATAATGTGTTTTCAGTGAAATATTTTCAAGAATTCACTGCTCTTTGAATGTCCTACTCATGAGGGAGTCAGAGTTTGAAATTTTCTTTTTTATAATTCAAAATCTTGATTCATTTGATTCAAGAAAGATTAATCTAAAATGTCTCAAAGTGAAATGTAACTATCGAAAGTCGTTTTGTCAGTATAAATCCGGTGTTCGTCAGCTGACAGACAAGGCATGGGTCACACTAGGAGAATATGGAAAGAATTTTTAGCACGTGCAATTGGTTGTCAATCACATGTCGGTGCTTAGAAAGTCAGTGCACGAGCTTGGATGAATGAATTTCAGAAGTTTCTTAAGGCTGTGTCTCATGTTTAATGAGTGAGCACCGAAGGTTAATAAATTTTAGCATACATGAGAAAAAAACTTGTTGCATTTCAAAGAAATGTATGAGAGAAACATATCAAAAGTAATAGTGATTATATTAATGTCTTGTTTCGTGAAGTTTTGCATTAATTGAGAATGTATATGAAGTAGTGGCTTCGTTCGAAAAAATGGCCCCTTCGGGGTTGTTGATTTTTGTTCACGAGTCCACTCCTCAGCATTCATTTTCCATGAATTAAATCCAGAAGAAAATAATATAAAATGAAGTAGGTGAAGTATGAAAAAAATGTATTATCCGTCAAAGGGCTCTGAGTGACAAAACAAAACAATGAATTTGATTATTTAAATGTTATATTCAACTGAGAATATCATATTGATGATAATGCTTAAAATTTATAAGGCTCGTAGCGACGTGAAGATGATTTGCAGATAATCATATCATTTAATATCCCTGTTACTAAATATTGGCTGCTTGATTCACGCACAGTGGGAGCCATTGCTGGGGGAGTGACCACTGTTATCATCATCTTTATTGTCGTTGCCGGTGTTATCTTTTGGCTAAAGTTCATAAGGTAAAGGTATTTCTTCCTCCCTGAACACACGTATCTTTCAGTGTTTGACCTTTGATTTGGACAATAATTTCATGTCATCATATGAACTAAATATAACAAGAAATACAAGAAGGAGCATCGAGTTGTAACTAATAACACTTGTTTAACAGTACTTAGACTACAAAGATAACATGATTTAAAACAATTATCAAAATGTTTCCGGAATCAGAAACTGGGAATTATATTCAAAAGCTTGATATACTATATTCTTTTCAGAAACAAGAATGAAGACAAGAAACCAGAAAACGGAATTGACAATTGTGCTTTAACTGGTTCAGCTTCAATCACTGATGTCCAACATGTAAGTAGCAGAAAGACGACCAGCAACTATGACTACACAACAATAAATGACGGATTGAATCCTGTAGGACGCTCCCAAAATCACTACGTCCCTGCTAGTAAACCCAGCACCGACGATGGAACAACTGTCTTTATGGAAGAAGACTACAACCACATCAACCACAACCCTCCACAAGGTGCCTCGTCCCCTGGGTACGACACAACTGCTTCTGCCGCTGCGGCAGTGAAGAAGTTGAAAAATGCATCAGCTAATTATAGCATTGACGACGATGATTACAACCATCTCGGAGATGGGAAACCAAGTGTTGTCTCCAGTGACTATGATACCACAGTGTCTGCTTCCAAGGCTGTGGCACAGCTCGGGGAGATGAAGGACAGTGAAGATGACTATGATCACTTTAAAAGATCTGAAGACAGAGTCATTGATTCGCCATATGATACTGCAAATCATCACAGTAGTGTTTCTGCTGATACGACACATAGTCCTTATGACCTTGCAAAATAGATCCAACCGTTACAAGCGGAATATGATTAAATTAATTGAAGTCGCTGTGATATTACAAATTTTGTCTAGAAGGTTTATTGCTTTGGATATTTTGTCTCAGCCCCAAAATATCTAAATGAAATCACTAGATGTTGTAAATATTGAAAGTAAAGTATTACAGTGATTCAACTGAAATTGCAACATATGATATACAATTTTAATGAAAAATTCGTAAACATGTCTCAACCTTTAGACAAGACGCACTTAGTAAATAGATTCCCCTTTAAAGGTGTCGCCACAATGCATGCACAAATCAAATAACGAAGAAATGAAAGTTGTATCACTTTTTCTAAGGTTTTTGCTAATGTTTTTAAGCAGGCGAACATGATGTCGATGAAAAAAATTTGCATCCGGTCTAACAACTAATAATTGGTTCTTCGTTTAGTAATTGTTTGATGGGCATTATTGAACATTAATAATAATTCTAGGGCCAATATTCAAAGGAAATAAAGACTGGTCCACCTTCAGATAGACCATTGTGTAAATCCCCCTCCCCCATTGGCAGTATGTCCCACAATATATATAATTACTTATCGTGGAAACGTTGTTTCACTACATTGGATAATTCAACGGCATTCCAGGAAAAATTAGAACAGAATTGAAAATTATCCTGCAGAGCTAACTGGCCTCAGAAAGGCGATAGTATGAAGGGTAAAGTAGCGATTGTGATCGAAAACGGCCAGGGACAAGCGCCAATAGGGCAAACGTGATCCTGAAACTTATCAATAAGAAAAGCATGTGAACGCAAGTGTTCAGTTCCAGAAACGAAAAATAACGGATAATTATGTGTCAGCGTAATATGACAATATTATGTATCAAATTCAAAATAAATACAAAAACGGATTCCACCAAGATCAAAGGCTCCAAATGACGCGATGAAAATAGGGTCCATGATGCGGCATCAGTTTAACATGGTGTTAAACATCACCAAGACTATCATTAAAGTTTACCGGCGATAGGTCTGTAAGGTGACACGTGGCAACGGCGAGGAAACTGGCCGACTTGTACTCTTGAAGACTGTACAGTTTAACCTTACCATCCCCATATGTTAATAGCTCCGCTTAGTATTCCTATCTTTTTGTCTCTCAAGTAATGATCTCCTGCATTATCTAAAATAACGTGTAGTTATTCTTTGTTCATTCCGATCTATTCCCTGTCCCTCCATCCGCCCTGAAGTCCCTTATTAAGTCACGTCAGTCGTCAGATTGATGAACTCTCGGTTTGACGGCAATTTAACTTGTCATGTTATTTCAAGGTCAGAGTAGCATTACGCTGTAGTGTTTGTCTATTATTATTCACGGGTAGTTGACCCTAATCAGCTGTTGACTCTTTTTGATCTATTTACTGCTCTAGTCACCATATCCTTTTATCATTTTGTTTTAATCTGCAAATAAACCTATTATTCACTCACTACTTCTCTCTTGCTTTGTTGGCTTTATATCATGTTGTATTATCTGTCTGTCGAATAAACGGGTCTGCTCTAGTTTAGATTTCGTTTCACCATGACATTTATTATCTTAAGAATAATCAACAAGATGCGAGGAATTACAGTTTATCTGTCCTGAAAGGTTTATTTTCATAAATTCCGAGCTTCATTCAATTCCCGATTCATCACAACAATTCACGAGGAACAGATAAAACCTTATTCCGAGCTTCGAGTTGGTTATTCTTTTTCTTACCCAAGCCGAATCTAAGAATATTTACGGTACGTTTGGAAAATACCTTCGCGAAGGCGAGTTGTGAGTTTTAAGTGAAATCGATGATTGTATTCATGCGCGTCAAACAACAATTATGTCATGGCTGAGTCTCCGCAATTCATAACATGTTTATTGATCATATATTAAGCAAGACAATTCTTAATGAACGAACTAGTAAAATAAACCACATATAACACATCCATACGAATTGAAAAAACCCATGTTTGTTTTGAAGTCTCTTTGACACGTGTATGCTAGACTAACTGAACGAATGGATAGAATTCTCAGCGAATCAGATCTCGAGTTATTTTTAGAAAAACTGTTATTCCCATGACCATTATGAAAACTTTAATGACCAGCATATTTGTGCCTGCTTGGGTAAGAATAATCTGAAAGCACTCGGCGCCGGCCTGGAAAAAAAAAGGTATGAGTGAGTGAGTTAGTGTTTAACGTGTTTTGAACAATATTTCAGTTATGAATTTATCAAAAAAATCCACTGAGGACACATAAAGCGTAATTCCTCGCAATTTGTTGAATATGTTATAGTATAGAACATTTTATTTTTAGTGCCCCAGAGGAAAAAGATAGAATAACAGCTAGAAAGATGGACATAAAATACCTTCCTCTGTATTTTCATAAGCGAGATACTAAACAGACATTTATCCTCCTGTTACGCTTAAGACACTGAACACTTTTTTCAACATGAAATATGAGACTTGTGTTGAAAAATGATCACAGTATGAAACTTATTAAACAGGTAAAACCAAAATACAACGTTCGAATAACGACAACTTTTTCAACATCGAAATTGTTCCTTGGTCATTGATTCGAGGTCAGAACATATTTACAATTTCTAGTGCCACTTCATATGTAATTGATATAAGCAACCTCAAAGACGCTTTCAGCAGTTCAACAATCAATTTATAATTGCACAGTACAGGACTGCACCTCATCATGAGACTCCATGATGGGGATGTTGTATCCATGTGGATCCATGCATTCAAACAAACTGTAGATACATACCACTTAGGCCTCATTGTTCGTAGCAACCATTCACAAAAGTGTCATGTTGGTTATTTATTATTTTGACAAAGGAGTCTTGATTTCTGATATCCATTTGGTTTTCTTTACCTCGTTGAAACAAGGCTTAATACAGCAAAGACATCAACGCTAAACCAAAAGTCTGATTGTCTAACGTATGAGGCAAGGACGTGAAAAATTGCTCGAATTTAAACAGGGATAAGTGTAGGATTTTATGATTTGAGCCTCCGTTTTTGGGAGAAAATGCAATTAGTGTCTAATAGTTTCTAAGTTTTCTCCATCTTCACACTATAAGACAATTGGCTTAACCACACATGAAAAACAGTTTACATGAGTCGAAACACATGTATATATAGTAAGCGACACCTTGATAGACTTGGACTTGGAAGTTCATTCCCTGAAATGTATATATTTTGTGACATGAAACGCTTTTCTTTAATCTTGAGTGTTGATGTTGTGTATCATTAAATCTAGACTTCTTCAATAAAGACGTGACAGTATTGAAGGTTTCCTTAATTTTACTCTTGGAGCAGATCTCATTTGATTTTATATATGATCTGTTAAATCAATATAATTTAATTACAGTTATAAAATCCTCGAAATAGCTTTTAAAAAATCGAAAGGGTCAGATTTAAAGGGCACACTTATACAAAGTGGCAAGCTTTAACTAGATAACTTCACTTACAGTATGACATCAATTTCAACTCATTTCTGATATCGGTATCAAATTCGACTGATATCATTTTTTCTCCGAACCTTTTATGAACTCTTAATTTGAACATGATTTCTTGTAATGTCAAATGTAACTGTCTGTATTTGATAATGCGAGTCGTTTATTAGCCGAGTTAAGAGCCAGAAGCTTCATGACGGAAAGCATGCATATTATATTGTAATCCGAACAAATCGACTGCCGAAATATATAGTGACTTTCTAGACACATACAAAATGTATTTTTTTTAAAAGGGATATCGAATTGCCTATGAGGATTATAGGATACAGTTTTTTAAATCAAGTTGAAACAGAAACCATCAATCTGTTAAATGAACATGTCAAGTGTGTTAAAAATATAATGAGATAGATGTATTCATGTCAGAACTAATTTCAGGTTTCTACACTGACAATTGAGCGGGGAATTGCCACGATAAACTTTTGGAAATATAGAGGACGGCACAATAAGGGAGTGATCACCCACTATTATCACATTTGGAATCGAGAAGTAACGCTTACAAAAGTGTTTGGAGTTAATATAACTTCATAAAAATCATTCTCGGGAAAAACACAACACTCGTATAGGTGATGTGTCAATCTGAAGACTTATCAACCGAGGATTCAATCACAATTTTATGAAGTATCAAGGATAATTCAACAGTATGACAATTGGAAGAGAGAAGTAATGATAACTCATCAACACCATCTTAAAACACCCTTACAAAACGGTTTCGGAGTAAATTCAACTTCCATAAACAGACATCTTTTGAAAAGTGACTTTTTTCCTTATATGAAGAACTAAACCTGTCAATTTTACTTATATCTCCTTGAGGACCGCATATGTCAGTTTGATAAATGCATTCATTTACGTTTTTTGCCTAGCTACAATTTTTACAAAGCAGTGCACTCCCTGAGAACACAAACTATATAGACTGATCATCTCAGAGAAAGAAAACATCCTCGCACAAACCATAATCAGTAATATTGTCAGTCGGTAAGCCAAATGATGTCTGATAAGTTACATTCTCTCACCTATGCAAGTTAAACTTTATCAACCACATTCTGTAATTGAGTCATTCATTAGTCAAATTAGGGCGGACCTTTTGCGGTATATTGTCCGGATTCGATAAAAAATTGCATTCATAGTGTCATTACACTTAACCGATAAGCATTCACAGGAGAAAATAGAGTAGTTTAATGAGGTTTCATGAGAAGGAAATGCCGAATTTCAGATGCAGTATACGAGAGGAAACTGGCAGTTTCGTATAATTTCATGCACAGTATACGCCTAGTTTCCAAACGAAGGATACTCTTGGAAATTATATTAAACTATATGAAACTAGAGGAAATTATTGAAAATTCTTACAAACATTCTTTACTTCAACAAAACAATATGCAAAAGGTATTATTGATTTACAACTTGAAAGATAGGTAGTTTGACGTTAATATCATGAGTTTGAATGGCATTGTCAAACATTTTCATCACAATTACTAGTGGTAGTATGACAAAAGAACAAAATTCAAAGGTTAAATGTAGAACAACGGAAGTCTTAACTTATTCAAACTTGTGGCAGGAAAGAACGAACTTTTTGGAAAATTTTAGATAACGTAGTGAATCTGACTCCACACTGACTCATAAAGCATTGCAGATTAAACGAAATATGATTATTGACTTGACAATTTTCTCGATAACCTAAAATGTTAATTACAAAGGAAAATGTGTATATAAAATAAATTTCAAGTTGGCAGAGTTATATATTATTTTGGATTTATTATACAATTAGATCTTCAAAAAACGTCTTATCAAATGTTTTTATCAACTGTAGTTAAATCACTGACATGAGCGTCAAAATTAGTATTTAGACATCTATTTGACCTGACTTGCAAAACCTGTTACATCAGTCAGACCAATAGTTTACGTACTATAGTATACATATTGGATACAAAACCATGTGTTGATTCCGCTTAACATAACAATATGATGATTGAAACGTTGCAACTTCTTTATGTATGATCATTGAATATTCAACTATTACAGTCACAACATGTTTACAAAAAGGAATATGTAGAAGGTAAACAAATAATAATAATAATAATAATAATAAATTGAAACTAATATACACTAATAACACGTAAAATAATATTCTTTCTTAATACTAATCAAATATGACTTATCCTTATCTGAATTTTCCTTTGTGAATAATCTTTCAAAGTAGCCTTTCTTACACACATTATATCTGACAATATACAAACTACATGCAAATTTATTACAGACATTCGTTGAATATCACTTTAATTCAATACCAGTTTTTATATTTTGCACCTAGTGATTCTCTTACTTTTTTACCAGCAATTACAGTGGGAGCAATGATGTGTATTTGTGGTCGTTATGTATATCAGGGTGTGTATTATGATGAAGTGACACGACTACCCTGCTATCTATATGCAAGGGTCTTCTTTTGATGCAGATACGCATTCTGAAGGACATGGCACAATATTATCTTGTTGCTAGAACTCTAAGGAGGCATATTGATATATTCAGTCTGGCTCCTTTAATTATGTAAAAAGACATCAAATTGGCAGCAATCCTAAGCCTGTACTGTCTCGTGTATCATGCCATCGTCAATATTGTGACGTATTTATTATAATGAACATGAAAGTTTGAACCTGAATCTCTATTTACAGATAAAGTGCAATTAACTATTATCTCAATCTCATTGAAATCAGCCTGAAACTAATCGCTCGTACCTCGCTGCGTTTCTTGATCTGACCACGGCTCCATAAAAGCGGTGTCAGACGGCCTTGACCGTGACCTTTCACCTCCAATTATTCTAACCGATCACGGGTCCGCGTACATATCGGTTTCGTTTGATCATGAAAGATTGCGGAAAGTTGAAAATAAGGGACGACCTGAAAAATGTTTTGCAAAAGTTTTGAAAAGATGGCATAAAAAATGAACATCATTGTTGTTGCAACTGAGATCTATCATTTTGAGTTGTATGATGAGCTTTTTACTGAAAACATAATTGTTACTCATGAGATACACACCAGTGGCGGATCCAGGAAATTAGAATGAAAGCGAAGGAGCGAGAGGGGGCACCCTGGTTGTCGATAACCCCCGGGGGTAGAGGGTCGGGGTCGGGTGAATGGTCAGCCATTGCACACTTCAGAGTTCTAAATAAATAACAGTATGTCACTTATCAAATACAATTGCAAAGGTTTCTGTTTCTGCATTTTCTGATTTATTTACCTGCCCCCATTCACAAAAATACTTAATTTGAAATTTAAAAATTTATATGAATTCCTCGAAACCCTTTGACAAAATTGTTGTCAACCTAATTTTGATATAAACTTAGACCTATTCAATAATGTGTCGTAGTTTGTTTTTGGTAAATTTCTTCACTATAACTTTTAATTTTTTTTAAAACGTCTTTTTGACGAAGAGTATGGCAAATCAAACGCAAATATTGTCACGATAATACATCTTAATCACTATTCTCCTTGGGTCGCAGACATGGCTAAATTTCCGACCAGCGTATTCATCATGATAGTCAACACACCCACGATCACTTTGCATTCATCACAGCTCGGCTTTTCTCGGGTCCATTCAGAAAAAGCTCGAATCCCGAGATACAAAGGTTAGATGTGATGTTTTGAATGTGAATTCAACAGTTGCCGAAGTCTTTCCAGCCTCTATTCTTATTGGCTGGCACAGTCTGGCGGTCAAGGCCGTCTGACGCGGCTCTTACGGAGCCGTGGTAGGATCAAGAAACGCAGGGAGGTACAAGCGATTAGTTTCGGGTTGATTTCAATGAGATTGCTATTATCTATTCGCCATTAGATATCGGTATATCACCGATTGTATAAATGGTATAATAGCTCTGAAATTATTCTTAAGACGTCTAGTTTCAGTTTACATTTTGGTATGGGCGTTGTTTGGGACGTAATTATTTCCAAAGACATGTTTACATAATACTTATTCTAAACTGTGTTGAACTGTATACAAAAACTTTACTTAAGATACATTCTAGATTATTTCCGTATTTGGTGTTGGCGTAATTATTAGTTTTTATACATTTGATATAAGTAGTTCCCATTAAAGGATGGGCAAATGTGTAATGGATACCGTTTACAATTTATATTCTGATTATAATAAACGACTTGTAACATTGTTCAAATAACACTGAGTATTCACAGAATGTTTTGTTTCGTAAATTATCTACTCAGAAAAAATGTTGCCTACTGATGCTGCCAGTATGCAAGGGGCAGTTGTATGAGTAATTCACGGTCAATTAATTTACAAATATGAAAAGGAAGGCGAATGGAGGTCAAGCATTTGAATGACATTTAGCACGTATTGTTCAAAGCACGTTAAACCCCAACTCACTCACTCACAACAAGCCGAGGAAAAACTACCAAGTGCCAATATGTGTAACTGTATCTGAATACTACTTCCTCAGATTCATTACTACAGTCGTTTGGTGGATGAAAAGAGTGAGTGGGTTGGGTATAACGTGTTTTGAACAATATTTCAATTAATAAAAGACGTTGATGACAAGCATCCATCCAAAAGAGAGTGGACAGATCAGGGATAACGGAAAGGATAAGGGAAAGAGTGAAATAGAGGCATAGTGAGAGAGAAACAGTTGGTTTTCCACGCCAGGCCTTAACCAAGAGAATGTTAGCTTCGGCTAGCTAGACAGACAGACAGAAATAGTTTATTTAAGTGTCACAAGTTAATCAAGCACATTGATAAAACATTATATAATATAAGGTAAGCCTGTTAACAACCAGTCAAATTTTGGCTTATGACACACTGTTAGAAAAGATAACACATATATACAGTATACAAGGTATAGATAAATAGATAATAAAAATCAGAATACATGCGATGATTTAAAATACTAGGTGATAAAAAGATAAGATGTAAAGAAGATTTTAAGTAAAAGACTGAAACCTTAGCTTAGTTTTAACAGTTAAAGCTATAAGTTTTAATGTTGCATAGCATAGCATAACTCACGGTGTCTGACGCACGCAAACCACCACACTATGACGTTGAGTCAAATGGTCGCGGAATGATTAATAATAATGTAAAGATACACAAAACAACTAAAAGACACAGTATATCCTTTGTTTTGTATATGGTACCTTTTAACATGTTTTACACTTAATCGTATGTAGCCATGATTATTTTTGTTTGTTTAAGTCTCTCATAACCCTCAATCGGTGGCTCTTAATCTATGTTTGTTTACCTGTATTAATGTTTTTAATGCAAAGAGGTGAGACTTTAATAAAATATTTGTCTGTCTGTCTCTACTCCCGTTAACTATGTACATATACTTATTTTCTGTTCCAGAGATATTAGATTCAGTACATTAGCGTATCATCCGAAAGTGTCTTGCAATTTTCCTTACAAAAATTAATTTTAAGCCTTCGACTATTTGTTGTGATTCAAAGATACCAAAATTAATTTTAAGTCTTCGCTAGCCAATTGTTCATGAAAAGGAAGCTCAAATGCAAAGTGCAGACTGGTCAAGAAAATGCGTATCAAAAGTTAAGTAATGTATCAGATAACATTATATTAAGATGAATATTAAAATGTTTTTGTTGTTAACAGTCATTGCATCCATATTACTCCAGCATTAAAAAACAAATATACTTTATCCTTATTTACACTGTTTTAAAATAAAAATAAAATATTTCAATAATTTTGTTTACAAATATCCTTTTCTGCTTTGGGCGAATAGAATAGCCAATACAATACACATTTTGTTAATCTGTTTAGCCGACAATCAAGGATGCCTCTTTGATCTCAAATTGGTAATTAACTGGACGCAATTAGTGTGGATGGTGGAGCAGGAGGGGGAGTGAAGGGTGACACTCACTAGGCAGAAGCCTCTGACGGGATGCTTTTATTGTTAGTTAGTTTATTAGTTTATTATTGTTATTCAGTGGTCTGTGAGACACAGAAATTATTCCCGCCATGCCCATGTCTATTTTCCCTGTAATACTGGATGATAACATGTGACCCTTATTGGTTTCATAAAAAATGCGATTTTCATTGTGAAGTCACATGAGAACTGTTCATCATATCAAAATGATATGGAAACGAGTTTACAATTTAACAAGATTAGTACGTTAGCAATTCGTTATTTTATTAACAACATTCATTTCAGAGGTCAATTTATTATATATAGAACCACAAGAACATCATACTTGAACCAAAACAGTTAAATTGAAATGTCCAAAAACATATTTATTTGTTATTTGTTAACCTCAATCGACTCAATGACGCTTCTCCAGAACACAGTGTTTAGAACAATATATTCATAGATGATGGGTTTGTAAAAGTAACAAATTGTTTACTAACGTATATCAATTCTTATTAAAATTTAGTGAAATGAGGGATTTTTCCTGGGTCACCTTTGGATGATTATATAATATCAAATGTATAAAAACTATGAAAAGACTGAAACTTACTTGCTAACAGTAAACTAAGTAAATGTTTGGATCATTCAACGACAGATTTCTTACATTTTCAAAGACATTTTATATTTCTCATAATAAGTCATCATTCCTTTTTCCATGTTTATTGGTGACTGTCAGGCATTCGACATACAGGTTTCATCACATGATGATGATGAGATTGGAGATTTTACAAGCGCTTCCAGCACAGCTGATTTCGCACTTGTGTCCGTTAGGACCATTTGTAAAGTTCCGAAATTGTTCAAAAAGTGGTAAATTTTGAGCCAAGTGCCAAAAGGGGTAATTTTGAAATTTTGAAATTTGGAATGATATATTCACATGTCATATCATCACATGTGAAAGGGTCTTATATATATAATCTAATATTACAGCTTACCTTGTCGTTGAGGTCTTACAAGGTCTCTGTTTGAACTGTGAGAAAGCAGTTGCACATTTATGCTGCATGGTAATTAACCGTTCGTTTACTAGTCTAGCCGACAATCAAGGGTGTCTCTCTGATCTCAATTTGACAATAAACTTGTTGGGCTGGATGCGGGTGTGTGAGGTGGAGTCACCAATAGAAGTGACAGGCGCTAAGCAGACGTGCCTAACACAAAAGTTTAACGAATTAAAATCAGAAGTTAAATATACCAAAGAGCATATTTTCACCACCACTGTATGCTAATAATTTCATTAAAAATGAATGAATGTATCAATTAGTCTTTATATTTTACCATCTTAAGAAACTGATGTTACCAATTCACTCTAAGAATCATGAATGAATAATCGTGAATATTGAAAAGGTAGCTTATATCAAAGAATGCGTTCATTAAAAAATTAATGAATCGGGTCATAAAATACATTGTTTCGTCCATACAATTCAAACATAAGAAATGAAGTTTACATTTATTAAGAATGTGCAATTGTCTCTTGTATCAGATTAAAACTTTGATAAAACTTCAATCGATACATATTTTCGTAATACATTTACACACAAATAATTCACTTCGTTGAATACATAGGATTTTTGTTCTTCCTATCTGAGTATATTTATTTCATTGATATATGTATTTGATACATAACTGGAAAGGTATTACTATAACACTTCTATACCAATCGACCGTCAGTTTGTTGAATAGAAATAAGTTTGCATCAAACCATATCAAAGATTGTTCTAAGGCAACAATATTAGCTTGCTTGCATGAGTTGAGAGTTTAAAAATATCAGGCAGTATATATTTTCTTTTAGTAATAAAAATGATAAAGTCAATCGGAAAGCGACAGTTCTTACAGACAAGTCCCACCTTCATTCAGACATTGAGACGCCAAGGTAATTAGTTTACGACGGTTGTCTTTTTCGGTGCTTTATGGTCACCTAATCAAAGGACATATGCCAATTAGTGTCAGCGACCAATCTGTATGCATCTCAACCTGTTTATTGTCAGAGCCTATCACCGCTGCCGATTTATATAATCGGCGCCATTCATTTTGCTTTACCAAAGGATCGGAAATAATCGGTGAAATTTTGATTATTCATCTATACATCCCTTTGGTTATTTAACTCCTTTTCTAAATTAACTTTCCCCTTTGACTTAAAGATTTACATAACAACGTCAGCAATATTACCTCATGGTGTAGGCAGTTAAGAAATGTCACAGATTATTCGATTTGGTTAAACATATATTGTTTCATAAAATGAACAGAAAACAACGTCTTTGTAATCAAATGCAAGTGAGATATCAATATTATCATTAACTTGTTGGGTTTACCTAATGACTGACTGATGCTTAAAGTTAATTGTATCAGTTGTGCTTTGGAAAGATGTAAGTAATAATTTGGTTATAGATTTAAAGAAAACGGTTACTTTTACTAATTAACTGGTGTAAAAAGTTGATTTATTCTTTGTAAATAGTAACTGCAAATTGAATAATCTATTGAACATTACAACATATTCTGCGAAAAACAATAAATAAATTATGAAGAATTAATTCCACTATGTTATCCACATTGTGTTCCTTTTGTCTAAAAGAGTGGGTAATATGGAAATGACGAGGTATATTGTATATATGTTATTTAAAGGTAGATGCCAATAAGAAAAAATAATATGTGTGATCGAGAGAGGCGCATATAATCCAAATCTTTATAGCAACAACCTGAGAAAGATGTTTGTGAAACTGTCCCGATATTTAACATTTCCTGTTGTTTGAAGATTAAGATTTGAGGATTAAGGTTAACGAGCCCACTCATGATAATAGTTATGAAAACAATTAAACGTATTCAAATCCTTTACTCACTTTGTCTATCATCGTGACCACATGCTGTTTTGATGCGTACGGTATACCAAGGTCACTAGTTTTGCTCCAAGAAAAAATACAAAGATGAATGCTGTCTTCAACGTCTCAGATAGGTCAGGTGAGAGTAATCATATAACACTCTTCAATGCTTCTTTCGGCCTCTATTTCTTCATGCCATGTTTCAAAATTTACTCTGAAAAAAATGTCATGTGATATGCTTTTTTTTTCAAAATAAAGACATATTTCTGACAACCTATTACCATGGTATCGTATAACATCTATCTGTATTTTTGATAATGATAAGTAAGGGATTTTACTTTTAATAAGTATTTTATCAATATGTAAATAATTTTTATATATATTTTGTAAATACACCATGGCATGTTCTTTATCTTGCTGGCGTTTGTATAGATAAGCATATATATTCATTGTACAATCACCATGACATGATCTATATTTTGTATTTTGGAGCGGTATTAACATAAGGTTCTAGCTTGTTTACCAATACAATTCTTTTTCGAAATAAATATGTTTAAACCATATGTAAATAATTGAAATTATCATAATTCATGTTATAAACAATTACATTTGACTCACATCTCTAACTTTCGTATCTAATTTATTATGCATTGTTATTGTGAATAGGAAAATGTTTTGCTAATTAAGATTTTCATTAGGAACCAAACTTTGACAGATGATTATAGAAGCGGTAGTTATTATCTATGAAATGTTATAATGGATTCATTGTCGCTATACATATCAATTTCTTATAGGTAGTGAGTTCAATGCTAGCCGTGAAGGACACATTTCAAGCACAAGTTAAGAAGCGTCCGTAGTAAGAAATCTTGATTTTGAGTATAGAGTGGTAATGACGTATTTCCCCTACACTTTTGATAGATTTGAGTCTAAACACAGAGCACAATTATCTTTAAAATTCTACATTAATCCCTTCTTACTGACTGTTATGAAATAGTACCAACATTTGCTTTAAATACACTGTCTGTGATATCTTATGTAGATTCCAGATAGATATTAATTTTCTAGCAAAAGTAGTAACTGATTGATCTTTGAAATTTACAATGAAAGCAACAATGAAAGTCAAAACCCTTCGAAGTTTCACAGAAGGTTACTTATGTTGTTTTAATGGATTAAAACGTTGTGTTATAATACAGGAATGAATATATGTGAATTTTCGCTCACCCTGACTGAAGGCACTGACTACTCACTGATTGACTTTTCGATTTTAACTCACCAATTACCGCTATTGTTCGCAAGATGCAGTTGGCCAGTATAATCCCCTGGTCTGTTAGTTAAAACATCACAAATGTTGCTTTCCCGGTAATGAACCGAATCTCTTTAGGAATTTGTACAAGATTCACAAAAAGTGAACTATAATTAGGTATACATTTTCAATATAACTGTCACCTTGTTTCTTTGCCTCATTACTTGATTATTTTTAGAGTGATTATTGCTTGTATTTATTATGCGTTAACGATAAACTGTTTACATCTAAACTTTGTTCGTTGTTGTTGGGTTGGGGTTTAAGCGTCTACTTGTTTTAAACAAGCTTTAACAATTATTTGTATTGGTTCCTGCAAACCGGAAAACACCAGTCATGCCTACAAAAATGAAGACATTCACAGGCGCAGTCCCTATTAAATCAACGCCAAAACCCCTTTCTTTCCCTGATAGGTGATTCAAAAGAATATCAATGATAGCAATGACACACACAAATGATCATGAATCATAGGTAAACTGTAATAGTCTGTACAAAATTAAACTGCAAACAAATGTTGTTGAAAAAAATTATATATCTATGAACTGTAAAATATACTATACATACATATTCTATACAGAAATAAAGCATTGTATTCACAGAGACAGTATTTGTTTTGTTAGTGTCTGTTTCCATTCAGACAAGTCACTCAGACCAATTACGTGCCAGACGGTGACCACTCGTTAGATAGATGTCAAAGACGCTGTATAAACACATGCAGGTGCAGAGAGGTGACCCCCTCTAAATCTCTATGTCATTAGGGTGGCGCGTCACGTGACTGCTTTATAAAAACAAAAAGTAACTCAACATTAACAAGTTGTCCAATGAGATCTCAGGGGCTAAATAACAACCAATGAACTTTAGTAAGCATTAGAGAGTCATAAAATTTGTTCATGACTTCTCTAAAGTGAAAAAACTTTGGTCGTGGTAGGTTAAAGTTGCTGCCGTCAACGTGTGCTATCAAAGATCAGTCAAAATAGTTGAATATATGTTCTTACCTATAACAGGATTTGGATATTTGTGTTTGTATGGATACATTCTCTGAAAAAGGTAAGTTTCATATGTTTGTGTTGCAGCTGAACAATCAGTATACTTTCTCTTATGTATATGCGGTTTATTTGCATTTCATTTGTAGAACATCTTTTGAATGTAGTCTTCAGTCACAGCCATGAACATTTACTAAGTTTTGTCACCGGGCTACGCAATGTCTCCAATAACGATCACATCAATGAATTGAACTAAAAACTAAAATCATATTTCTATGTTGTAACGTATAGATTATGCCTATGAATGAAATGTACCATTCATCCCTTTAATATACCAGTACAAACCTTTTAATCTTTATTAATGTCCATTTCACTTAGTATAGTATATGGTTAGAATATAAAATTCAATTAATGCTTCTTATCACTATCTATGTAATTTAGTAAAAAAAATATATATAAATATTTATTCAGATTATTCAGTATCTTTTTTTTTTATTTGTACAACAAAGTTACACAAAAATTCTTTAACATAACTTATTATTTCATGTTAGCTCTACTAAACATTTCTTCAACACATAATTGCAAACAAATTTCAACTTGACACAAACACAAAAATTTCCTGCAGTTTACTCTAGTTTAATGAAGTTTCATGGCATTTCCTTCGCTGAGGAAATTCCCTGGTTAATGCTGAGGAAATGTCATTAAACGCCTAGGGTTTCCTCCAGAGGAAATTGCATTAAACTCTTAGGGTTTAATGCCGTATAATGCATGAGGAAACCCCACCTTTTCTTGTAGTGATTGCTATGATAACATTTAGCGATAAATAAGCACAACTTAAATGTTTGCCAAATGTGTTTGCAATCTCATATTCTATGCCACTAAAGGGGTTGATCTAAAAACTTAGTGTATTGTAGTTTATTACACCAATTACGAAAAAATATTGCAATACTCTTCATATGTTTTGAAAATATTTAGCAACAAAAATAACGTGATTTGTGTTCATAAATAACAATGGTCCACAATGAAGCCGATGCTATAATGAGCTCTTAATAACAGTAATAACCTGTGTGGCGTTCTTGGAACAACGTGACGTATAAAAACCGTTTTTCTTTTATCACTTCACAAGTCTGAAACCAAAATAGATAAATATAAAACGTTTGAAATCTTTGAAAGGTACAATTAATGCTTATGGTTGAGAAAAAAGTTGTTTTATCGGTTTGCTAGAACACTTTGAATAATATTCATGACTTTCTGTTGTAAGTGATTTCACCTATGCCAATCAAAGCTTAATCAAACACATTTATAACACATTTGATAATGAAAGAAAACAAGTTTACGATTAAACGTATCGATCAATTATAAATCGAATATATATTTTAATCATAATGAATCAAGTATTTATTAATCAACCAATAATATGACTAGATCTTTGTAGATGATATAAATTGAAACAGTTTTGATCGCTCTTGCAAACGTTTGATTTAATTCAAAACATAAAGTCAAACCTAACATTTTAAGTAGGCGATATTTCAATTATGATTATCTTCAAAAGCATGATATAAAATGTGCCAGCCCTTATAACTAGATAATTTAGTTATTGCAGCCTTTCCCATTTCTCCTGCTCTTGCCGTTTTGGCTGCTGCGACGGATCTCCATAGTTCAATGAGTAATCTAATAAGAATTGCAACTTTTCTCCAAAGAGGGCGCTGCACTCAAAACAATAATTCTAGCGGGCTAGCAGAAGGATTACACTAGCAATTGATGGCGACTGGCCCAACTTGATATACGTTGTGCACAGTTCAAGTTCTAGTCAACAGGAAATTTATTAGTATGCAACTGACCATCCAATTTGATGGAAAACATTTTCCTTATTTTTTGCATATCTGTTCATTACCAACCGGTTTTACACAAATGTGATCATTAGGGTATTATACATGTGGATGCTACGTATGTAGCGTTAACAATGATAAAGGACGTTATTCATATATAACAATAAACAGTAAATATATAACAATAAACAGTAACTGCGACGTCAAAATGATTTAATATTCTAATGTACAGTTCAGTTAAGGCTTATATCCTTTAATAAACGTTCGTTCTTTGATTTTACAGCAGCTGACATGGTACAGGATATCCTAGTATTCAGAGCAATCTCTGAAAGGTCCTATTTATTACAGCGGTAAGCTATTCATAGTGAAGAACAGTCACGATATGGATTGTAATTCATCCGAGATGTCACCGTGACCTACATGTTCGAGGGTTGTCCCAAAAGTATCCGGCCCGAATATAAAAACATGCCTGAAACGCAACCATACTGTGCGTGCATGAAGAACAGTCATTGACGTGTAAATGGCATGAAAATCACTAGATGCATACTCTTCGATTGCAGATAATAGCCTGTCATTCAAAGGTACCCTCACATCTTTTACCGAAATGGAGAAAAGTGAATGTAGGGCTGTTATTAAATCTGAGTTTAAACAAAGACAATCCAAAGGAAATTCATGGGGATATGTTACAAACATTAGGTGACTCTGCTCCTTTATATAGCACATTAAATATTGGTGTGTTGAATTTAAACGGTGTAGAGTATGCATTTAAGACGAGCCCCTTCCTGCTCGTCCATCTGATGCCACCACTGGTGAAAACATTTAAGCTGTTCTTGACACAAT
This sequence comes from Phorcus lineatus, assembly GCA_921293015.1. NCBI lineage: Eukaryota > Metazoa > Mollusca > Gastropoda > Trochida > Trochidae > Phorcus > Phorcus lineatus. The sequence continues at coordinate 13,552,621 of OV121085.1, forward strand.
AATGCAAGACAGGTGAGTGACTATCAGATACTTAGCTGATACCACATCAGTAAAACATCAGATGAACGAACTATAGATGAACATTTACATATGAAAAAGGTATCAGCACGCTGGGTCCCCAGAATGTTATCTGAGGACCAAAAGCGAAAACGTGTCATGGTCAGTCAGCAATTTCTTGACGAGTATCGCGCAGACCCAGAATCCTTTTTCGCTTATGTCGTTACTCAAGATGAAACCTTGGTTCATCATTTTGATCCTGAGACAAAAAGCCAAAGCATGCAATGGAAACACAGCACATTACTCACCCCTGAAAAGTTCATATCTTGTTCCTCCGGTGGGAAGGTCATGACATCCGTTTTCTGGGACTCTCAGGGTGTAATAATGACTGATTATTTAAAGAAAGGTTCTACAATCAATGGCATTTATTACCCAAATTAACAACGACAATTACGAGAAAAACTCAAAGAGAAACGAAGGGGTAAACTGCGCAAAGGTGTGTGGCTGTTGCAGGTCAATGCTCCCGTTCACACCGCCCAAATTGCAGTCAGTGCAGCACAGGATTGTGGGTTCAAGATTATTCCTTACCCTGCCTATTCTCCAGACCTCTGACTTCTTTCTCTTTCCTCTTCCCTGAGACTGACGATTACGTCATTGCTGCAGAAGAGGAGTTTTTGGGGTCTCGTGATATGAAGTGGTTTTCAGAGTGGTTGCAGATGTTACAAAACGCTGGAGCAAATGCATTGAGGTCAAGGATGATTATGTCGAAAAATAAGTCATAAACATTTGAATGTTTCTTTGATTTTGATGGTCAGGCGGGAAATGTTTGGGACACCCCTCGTAGTAAGACCATACTTCTCCGTTACACAAACCCGGTTGCAGTTTACAGTTGTATATACTGTAATGTGTATTTCTCTTCTGGATAACTACAATGGAGGCTGTATTTCTCACTGCATTCGTTTTTCTTTTGCCAATAGTTTGATTACATGATGTGAAGGGTGATATAAAAAGCATGTGACAATATAATTATGTTCGTTGTTTGTTTTTGTAATCTTTCAAAATATGTATTTGAGGGCATGTAGTTCATAAGCATTATAATCGTACACCAATGTTTAAAGATAAATAAGTGTTAAACTGATATGTGTTCCGTTGAGTTTTTTAGATTTAGAATGTACATACAAATGTATTTAAACATAGAGAAATATATGAAATATATATAATGACAACTTTTTCCTTGTGAGCAAGGCATGTTATGGAAGCCCAGGTCTTTCGTGTACTAGGCAATCATTACATTGCACTGGCGACAAAATAGCCATACTGGATGCATTCTACTCCAATTATCCAAACTTTACCAGTTCCAAAGCAGACTTTCTTGTTTTTGATGTTGACAAGAACTACACTTACCGATCAAGGGAGCTCTGTGATTAGATTTTTAACAAAAAAAGACAAAACATGATATCATTACTAGTTTGAAGTTAACACTCCGCGTAGAGTGCACATTGCCAATAAATGACGTATTAGCTTTGCACCTACATGTTTAAGTGGTTAGCTTACTCATTACTTGCATACAAACTGATAGAAAATTTAAATTGTTTTAAAAGCTACTCTCTAAGTTTCACAATGAAGACAATTCTAATATACGACTAAGGTGTGATTTTACTACATCATTTAATATTTTCATCGGCTCTTGAAGTAGAGAGCATCAGATCTTTCAGCTCTAAGAAACAAAGGTTAATGAGTAAATTTACTTATTTTGATGTCAGATGTAGATGTTGTAACAAGATTAATGAATCTGTCCACCATTCAGCAAGGATTGCATAACATGGACACTGGGGAACCGTATATCGATAAGTCCACAATTTGTAAAAATATAACGCATTTGCATGCATGAGTAATTCAAATGTTTGGAACATTCAGGCACTGATAGAATGTTGTTATATTTTGGCAACGATGGTTGATGTTCAAATAGTTGGAGGTTTCAATCAATAATTTCTTGTAATACTAGATTATCAAAGACTTTGGCTAAAATTGCAACATTTAATCCCTTACAGTCAACTAAAAACAGGTATCCTCTCCAATGTAAAAAAATCTCTATTAGAAATCATTCTTGAATACAGGTGTTAACAATATGAATGTAATGCTGAATATTTTTGACACGTCAACACGAAAGGGGTAGATCAGTACCATTGCCCAATGATTTAAGAAATGGATTTTCAATGTGTTTGTTTTCAGGCTTATAAAAGGTTTTAAGACTGCAATTAAGACTGAAAATGGATATAAGGTAAACAATGTTTTTTCGACATATCAAGATAAACTTATGCAAAGTAACAATTATCAACTGTTGTAATCTCTAATACATATTTATCTAAATTCATATCTGGTATTTGTCTTAAAATGATAAATATTTGTTGCTCGAAATTGTTTCGCCAATTATTAACATCTAATCCTATATTCAGCTCAATATAAATGTCCGTATATGCTAAGAGAAATTTATTATTACTGACAAATGTCAGTCAGTAAAGCTTAAAGTGTTCCATCAGTAAAAGGTTCAATAAAACAAAGGAGTTATTTTCCGTTTCTTAGCCTAGTCAGGAATTAATTCACCGACGGGAGCTTTTATTAGAACCATATCATTTACCTAATGACGTAATGTGAGAGACAAGAATGTGTCAAATGGTTTGAATGCCATATAGAAAAACTATTACATAACAATTTGAACAAAATGATAAAACGGGTACACCAGTTGACAGTCACATGATCAGACCAGGAAGCTTATTCGTGTTAACTTGCGTTGGTTATACTTCATCATGAAATGGGGCTGGTTAAGTAAACAGCGGGGTAGACATTCTTCATGTGGGGAGATACTTAATATGGATAGACGTTTACATTTTGTGTTTGCCCTGGTTATTTCATTATGGCCTTGTTTGGCAGGTAAGTTTTCTTGTTCATCTCTACATATAATATAGGAGTATTGTTATATCTATCACGTCACCGCGTGTCGATAAACGAATCAAGTGTAGAAGTTTAACTTTTGTACATGATATAAGCAAACCATAATATGCAACATGAATAGTCAACAAATGTATCCATAACAGCAACACTCATAACGTAGCCTGAGAGGCGTTTCGCATTGTGCCTAACCTAACAATATTTGGCAGAATTATGATTCTTTACATGATATTTGCGCTAAATTTTAAAGTTATGAAACAATTGTTCAGAAGCTGTTAAGCGTACGTTCTTTCACGTGTCGATAACAAAATCCGGGAGAAAGCTTCTTTTGAGGGAGGACCAATTATGTTATTCGGTGCATTTTCATGGCTTGTTTGGATCAGATTACCATTCGTGGAAACCTATAAGATGGCATTCGATCCTGTACATCGCTCAGTTATCCGCTGACAGGGGAGTTCAGTAAACACTTAGACACAGGTTCGGAAACTTCTGGTGTCAAATTAGGTCAGAGACTTTATTAAAAATGTGCAATACAAAGCGGTATCTGGTTTGGAAATGATGGCAATGAAACAGATAATCAAAAGCACTTAATCAGCTGCAGGCTCCTAAGGAGGTAAGGATTGTAAAAAGAGTGATTTCTGAGTAAAAATGTGTCTTAAAGAGGAGAAGTAACGCATGAATTTGATTATTACAAATTAGTATCTGTATTCGCTTCACTTATATGAATCAATAGAGCCCAAAAATGAGAAAATATACGCTTTAATTCGACTACTAGGAGACCTTTTATACCCCTGTTTTGGATAGCCGCCTAATGAGACTGGCGAACGCTTACACAAAATCACCGAAGCATGACTCGAAGCCACGCCCAGTGCGTGACGTGCTAGTGGGCAGCTGAAAGTCCAGCCCTTTGATTTTCTCTGTATTTTTAAGCTAATTTAATAGCAAAATAGAGGCAATAGCATGACCGAAAGAATTCCAAAATACGATATATAACGGCTTCATGATATCAACTTTCCCTCTCAGTCGTCAAATCCATCTTAATTGGACTGTGACACTCCTTGGACGCGGTTTTCTTTGGTGGGTTTATATAAAAAAGGTGAAGAACTTGGTCGGTGAGAGATCCAATTACAATGGGAGATCACGTAGTGTTTCAACATGTATTTATCGATATGAAGTTATAAATTGTCTAGAAAAAATTAAGGTTTTTGTAATAAACGGGAGACAATGTAGAAACTTTTTTAAAGGCTATATAAAATTTTTTTTGTTTCACTTCACTTTCATGACAACTTAGTAGTTATTAGATGATTCGTTTGTATTTAACTAACACATATCATATTCTTATCTAGTATAATATCTCACACCGTGTTGCAATATCTCTGTCTTTGAATTTAACAATAAATGACATGAAAACATACCTGGCGCAAGCGTTAGAAACATCCTTTGTACATAATCCTAAAGAATGTTGGTTCCCGTTATTCACTATGTACTTTTTAAAATGTGTGTCATCGTCCGTAGAAGTGCATGAGCCAAATCTCCTTCTCTTAATTTATTGGTTGAATATATATTCTACAAGTTCATTGGTTCAAAATGACTGGACGCCGTGACAATAAACTAAGTACCAGTCGAATGCCAAGTGTTACGCCATTATGACAGGACATATATTCCGCTTGGCTGGTCCAAGGCGTTAAAATTCAAAAGGTATAATAAGAGACCATTAAATCAAGAATTGAAATTGAATGCGATAGGATTACATAACGGCCACCTGTGTGTCATAAATGACAAACAAACTAGTTAAACCACTTTGATTGTTGTGACAACATTTGGCAGACGTCGTAATTGATGAACAACTTAACTTTAAGGTTAACCTTAGTGACTTAAGGCTAACTAAGAGTTTGTGCAACGGGACCCAGGAAATTATCTTTGGATGTACATTTATGATGTATGACCTACAAATGTGATAGGATTTGACTTCCACTTAGCTATTCTTACGACGATATCAACAATAATGTGTCATTCATGATACACTACATGCCTACATTACATTTAGGAAATTGTGTGAACGCCAAAATACATGAAAATATGGATATCATTTTCAAATAATCCATGGTCAATAATACATTCAATTTCATTTTATGTTTACTGAAAAAGTATATAAATATAATGGAGAATTCTTTTTTTAAATAATCAGTCCAATGCAATTTAGCATTAATAGTAAATTCTTAGCCTAAAAATTAAATTGAAAATGCCAAAAGAAATTCATACCGGTCGATGTTGTTCAATCTGTCTCCGTTTTGATTGCTTGTCGTCTCTTCTGTTTCCGTGCCACTCTAACTGTCATTTGGCTTATATAAGTAAGGAAAAGTATCGGACCCGTCAATTGAAATTAGCGATTTTGAACATGATGAGACACATTGCATAGATAATGATATCTCACTTTCTGAATCCCTGTAGGACATTATGCGTTAATACTTAATAAAGGTTATATTTTTATGAGAATAAGGATGCCGGTGCATCCCTCAATATAATGTCCAATAAGTGAGCATAGTTCATGTAAGAAATACTTCCGGGATCTCACGCGTTAGCGCAATCTTATAACTATGACAACATGGCGCCGGGTCGTGACTTTTAAAAACATTCCGTAGGAAAGTGCACACAGCATAGTATTTAATCAGGGTCTTGCGCTTGCAAAAATAGAAATTTCCAGACAATGAATTAAACAATAGATTCCTTTAAGGTTTGAGTTGTTTGGATAACGTTTAGTAGGCATAACCGACGGTTTAACTGCGAGATTTACTATCGGCTAGTGTTGTTTTACATAACGAGCGAATGATGATATGCCAACTAGCACGTCACGAAAGATTCACGCTTCAGTGACCACAGGGCCTTTCAGGTTCTGCTCGCCGGTCGTAATTAGGCAATTTAATTACAAAGCCGTATTTATGTTGTTTAGCGGCCGATTTCAGAAATTTAAAGTTGAGTCCATGTCAAATTGCAATCCCTTTTAGCGAATTCCGAAATCGACCATAGGGCATTTCACCCGATCTTTAAGCTTTGACCGTTTAGCGCAATGCAAGTACCTCAATATTATAATTATCATTGAGGGACCTCAGTATCAACGAGATATCCGTGACAGTGTTATAATCCTGAATTTTTATAACCCACCATTGATCACAATACCAGGTCACATATTCATTTTGGTTTAATTTTCACTAGAATATCATCAGTAAAAGGGCAAATATGATATTTACAAGGTCATACGACAAAAAAGTTGCTTCCGAAGCAATTCCCTTTGACAAATTTACTTTAAAAAGTTGAAATCCGTATTTAATCTTTTTAAAGCGACCTTTGAAAGTTGTGATTTTTCAAAAACTCATAATTTTCAAAGGCAGATCATCAAATAACTACACACAAATGTTTTTTAGCAAATGTTATTGTTATAAAACGCATGGCTATTAAAGTATTGACCATACAGAATTGCTTTATAGCTCATACGAACAAAAAATATATAGAACCAGGGAAAATCATTGAGAGGCCATAAGACGACAGTTAACAGACAAATAGCCCTTCACGATCATTTACCTAAACACAGGTACCCTCCTGTAATCATGGAAAGTTCTTTAAGTGGGCTTTGTACTTTTACATCTTACAAGTCTCTCATAAGTTTCTCACATGAGAAGGGGTGAATGCGACGGATAAACATAAACGTATTACCAAAACCCCTCAATATTCAACTGTTTCAGCTGAGTTTAAGCGGGGTCTTAGCTACCATCAGAGATTCGAATCAGTGAGCTTTCGGACATCTCCAATGCTGATACTGATAACTTCCATACCCGTCTTGTTAAAGGGGATGAAACGTGGATTCATCACTGGGATCCTGACCACAGGCCCTCGGATCATTAAAACAATATGTACAAAATTTTTAAAAAAAATTTGAGAACACCCCCTGAATAGAATTGTTCCTCTGTATATGGAAGGCCAGACACTCCATTCACCCCCACCGCTTTCTTGACCGAATGCTACAAAAAATACGCACGCAATCAATTTAAAATCTATGCAGATATGATGTCAAATGATTTGCCTTTCTACTCCAACTCACCTAAACAAATACATCTTTGGAAAAACGATTTCCACGCCCAACGTAATGCTGATGGGACAAATGGCCGCCCGTCACCTTGACCTTACAGGGTGTGTGGTCGCAGCGACAGATCTCATTGGTTTGATGCAAAGTTAGGAACAGATAACTCTAATTCTACGTTCTTGCAACCAATGAGATCTGTCGCTGCGGCCACACATTTGGATGCTTGTCATGCACGTGTTTGATAACTGAAATACTGTTAAAAGCACGTTAAACTCACTCACTCACTCTCTCGGTTAAATTTTCGAAGGCATGGGCGACGTCATATTAAATTGGCGACTCGCCTTTCACGCGGTCATTGGTTGATTATTTTTGAGAAAGATCGTTGGTCATAGGTCACGGCGCGAAGTTTATGCTGGGGTTTACACGCAGGGTAAGGAGACTGGAGCGTCAGCTACACGTTTTACGCTTGAGACAGGATGGGGTCGTTCAAACATTCAAGAATGGGGTGAAGAGAATGACAGAGGGTAGCATCAAAACAAAGGTCTCTCGATTCTCCGTCAAGTATAGAGTCACACCACAAGCTACAACTGGAGTCTCTCCATCTGAGCTACTGTTAGGCAGAAGACCTAGGACGCACCTAGACCAACTGCACCCTGATGTGAATCGACGAGTTCATCTGAAGCAAGAAAAACAGAAGACTACCCATGATGCTCAAGCCAAGTATCGTGATATTTGATGACTGAACCTGTAGTGGTGAAGTCTGATGTGCCAAAGGTTACAGAGGTGATAACCACTCTTGTGCCAAACACAGGGGCGTGTATCGCTTAGAAATAGCTTTAGAAAGACATATATACCCATAGACCCTACCCTACTACTATATAAAAGGAAAGGGATGTAACGACCAAACCACCCCATGCTCGAACAAAGTCAGTTTTCGCATCCAAAATAATTTTTCTGGACAAATTGTTCACTACGATTCGAAAGCTAAATGATTTCCCTACAAAACGAGCTATGGATTGTCAAAATCGGGTAATTATTTCAAAAGTTACATGCAACGACGTCCCGAAAATCGCTACCGCCAGATTTTCAGGCCAAAATCCCCACTCACGGAAAACAGCAAAAACTCACCGTTTAACATCGTTTATTGATTCCAGCAATGTTGACAACACCAATGGAGAGCTCGATTCGATCGGCGACATCGAACTACATGTTCACAATATGAGAACAGCACCTAATTATTATTTCTACGAGTGCTAGCAGACATTATATAAAAAATCATCTGCTTTGCGGCTGTCTTGTCCACCATAACAGTGGCCTTGACATTCATTTGACCTCGTAGCCGCAGCAAATAAGTAAATGAGCGAACTCCGAACTCTGATCGAACTCCTCACAGTCCTTTCAATACCATGTTTGTAAACAACACAACGTGGTCGAAAAACGTTTAGGATTTTTAGACGTGTCCACCTTACCACAAGCAACTGGAGCTGTTGTTTTTTGGAAATTAGTCACATGTACTAATTTAAGAGAGCCTTTTGTAAGAGTTTAAATTTTTTATGTCTGAATCGACAAAAGAAAAAACGATTCTCCAACTCCAGGCGCTTCGAATCACTTCTCTCCGCTGCTGGAAGTGCTGGGAATACTTAATGGACCGATGCGAAGCCTCCATCAGGTAAGCCTCGGCGTATACGATGTTTTCACTGATAATTTTTTTTTTAATTGCCATCAATCTATCATTTTAACATCAATTTATTATTTTACTTTATTGATGTATAATGTAATTACTTTGCCAATATTCCATTAAAAAAGATAATAAGACAGGCTTAATTGATTATTGATTTTAGATGAAAGTGCCATGTTTTTAACATTTGACAATAATACCAAATTAACTTTATCGATTAGGTATGCATGCCTTTTGAAACTTTGAAGGTGCTATATCTGTATATGATTATAAAATATATAAAACTAGAATAGGTAAATGATAAGTTAAATTAAGTTTGAAACCATTTTAACAAAAGTCTAAATCATGATTTCTATTTTGGATTTCAGATGAAGGCATGTCACAGACATAAACAGTAAGTATTTGATTGAGAATTTGTCATTTTAATGATCTGGTTATCAATTTGATATAACACCATCAAATGTATTTACCAGCACTTCTATTTTTAGGCTGCTCAATATTTGATTTTTATTCAAGACTGTTAGAATACCTGAATTATTTCCATTTTTTAATATCATTTTTATACATGTAGATAATTTAAAGATTGAGCTTCTATATTACACTTACAAACTGATGGTGACAGCTGGTAGCCTTCTGGCTTTTTGTAATAAATATCAAATATATGATCATGTACATATTTATTCATTTGGGTAAAAGTTTCTAAAGAGAGTAGCAGAGCAAGTATGGTTTTAATTTGACAAGCACAAATACATGATGTAGCCTAGAATTATTAACATTAAAAAAAAATTAATTTAAGAAATAAAGCAATAAAAATGTACATTGTTTAAAATATAGAAGTGTTTTTTCAAAAATGATTCTCTCTTTGCAGGCATATGTCTAAATACAGGAGGAGAGAGTGGAGACACTTTCCCATCATTATTTGAAAGTTTCAGGTAAGCACAACAGCCACAATCTAAAAATTTTAATCATTGCATGATATACTTTTTTAAATTTTCTGTTAATGTATTTCAGCGGATAATGTAGAGTTTTAGATATATGCCACTGAGACATGATCCATTTGAAATATGTTTCTCAAGGTAATTTTTTAGATATATTACTTTACCATGAGTGAGAAAAGGGAAGACAATTGTCACAACAGGTTCAATGGGAGGAGAGGTAGTGGAAGGGCCTAACCATGGGGGAAAATAAGGAGATAACAAGGGGGCTTTAGGGTTATTGGTTAGGTACCATGTCTCAAGCTGTTGTTAATGCTGTATGAAACTTTTTTGGTGAAAAGTGTCACTTTGTTTCTAGAGTTTGATTGAGCAATTCTGTAAAAGAGGCAAAAGAAATCCAACTTAAATTTAAAACCTATTTGTATCAGCTTTCTTAAAAGCAAAATGTTCTAATCATAGATGTTTATACAACACACCTTTACCAATGTAGATTATGATTAACCAAATATTAAGTTCCATGATTGTTTGAATTATGAGAGCAACCACTTTGACTATACTTTGTTATTTAAAATGTTAGTTTGTAACATTAAATACAATTGATATTGCAGTACTTGAGGAGCTTTAATAAAACTGGAACAATCTTTTTTTGCCTCATATTTAATTTGGTTCCAATTTATATTTTTCAGTTACAAGATTCGATATCAAGAGGGGACAGTTTAATCTGGATAATATCCTTGCGGCATACATGGAAAAGAATCTCTAATACGTGGACACTCTTGAAAATTTTCTGCTATTGTAATTCAATAAAATCTTCAAATAAAATAAATAAATTGACTGTCAATTAATTTATTTGTGAGGATTCTTTAATATGTTTTTGTATATATACAGACATACAAGTGAGTCCCCAATTAAGAAAACAATACATTTACTTTAATCACTTATATCCAATTATATTGATTGTATTGAATTCAATTGATTCTTATTATTTGATATGTGATCATTATATGTGCCATTAACCTTCAAAGAACTCAATGTGTGTTTAGGGGAATATAAAATAGTTATTTCATGTGTTTAATACATGAATTTCTAGCCACCTATGGATAACACCTCCCTTTTCAAAGTTTTAGTTTAATACCATTAACCATGAGTAATTGTTAAGACTTTGCATAACTTAAATGATCAGTAGGTTGTACTTCATAAAAGCCTTTCATGATGTTTTTATGAATATTCAAAAGGTTGAGTTTGTAAATTTTAAAGGATGTTCAATACTGAATACAAATACTTTTATGACTATAATATATTTTCATTTTTTTCTCCTGAAGATGATAGTGAAGAAACTTGAATTTGTTTGTACATTCTAATGAGGATTCTAAACTATATATTATATATCTTGTATGTCCCTCACTAAAGTCACACAGGTCATGGCCTTATAAATATCTTCTTCTTAAATAACCTTAATAAAGCTAAGAAAGATGGAATACTATGGTCTAGTGATAATAGATTTTAAAGCCTGATGAACTCCAGGGTCATGACTCTATTCTTTTAAAACTGAGAAAAATATTACAGAACTGATGTGCCTCTGAGTCTGTGAACCTTGTAAAAAGGTTGAGTGTGTATCACTGTTAAGGTTTGTGTTATTTTATCACGCTCAACTCAAATTAATTTCAGTGAGCATAATTGATTTCTTTGAAGTGTAAAAAAGGTAGAGCCATCATTTGATTACCATTATCATTACAGACATGTTTATGAAACTAAAGAGTTTATTGCTTGCAAGGCAAACAAATTCGGGACATTTTGGGGGAAATGCCCCCATATGCAAATATTCTAAAAAATATAACTAAATCAGATTTATTGCATTTGAAACAGCAATTAAAGATACAAGTTCTGTGCCAGTCTGGAGATCTGTCACTTCAGACATGCTTTTTTTTACCTTAAACATAAAATTATTTGACACACTGTTAATGTTTGTTCCTTTATCGGGGAGAGACAGGCCTTATTTTAGGAAAAAGATACCTATCATTGAATTCTCTCTGCCAACAGGACTATTTACTCTCAACTTAATCAATTCACCTTTTAATGAGGCATAAATATCTACCTTTCAACTGAAGTTATAAGAAAATTTATTTTTTCAACATGATTATATGTAACTGTTAAGAAGTTTTAATGCAGCATGTTGTAACTTGATTTGTTTTTGTTGTTTTAATCTTTTAACTATGAAAATCAAAATTGCTTCCAATAAAGAAAACTAAAGTAACCTTCCAAGCGAGGCATTGCATTTATGCCCCTAACCACCAGGGTGGTTGAACAGTATGAATTACAAAATACAAGTCATTATCAATGATTGCTATCCACATCTTTTATGATTTACATGATCTCACTCCTGAGCCAAGCCAATATTGATAAAAAATATTTAATTCTGTCTGACCTCTGAAAAATAAATATCCCTTTTTTTGTTGAACACAGTTTTGATAATATTTTAATCATATCACTATTGTTTGAAGAAATAAAAATAAATCACCTATCTAATGGTAAACTTATTTTATTAAATAATGTAGCTGAACTGCACATCAAATATTCAACATGGAAGTAGTTTATCTAGAATTAGGAGTTTCTTTCAAATTTGCCTTTGAGATTCAAACCTCTTTACAAATTCTTTAAATTTTTGAATATTTTCTTTTCCAATTATAAAAAATAACTGAGTTTCAAAAATAAATGCTTTAATTTAGAAGGATAGCAAAATCTATCAAGTTAACGTAGGTAACAGGTTAATATTATATATGCCATCACGTTTTGGAGAAAAAGATCAAAACAATATTTTTAAGTAAACCGAGTAAAAGTTGTTAATATTCTTTAATAAAACATGAAAAATGATACTAATTAGTATATTGTTCTACATAAATTATTTTTTTAAAAATATTGTCAATGTAATCAAAGGTAATGTTGCGTTTTTCTAACGATTCGTTTGAAATTTTGACATTTGCCAGTCGAATAATTACATATTTCTGGAATGTTAATTTTTTTTTATAATTTGACCCATAGTTATAAAGAACGAGTTTATTTCATATTTTGGACTCATCAAGACACACACGACTGCAGAAGGGAATTTAAAAGAAAATACTTAATGTTAATTTCTACCAAATCCTTTAATTTTTAAATTTGCTGCGGCTACGAGGTCAAATGAATGTCAAGGCCACTGTTATGGTGGACAAGACAAGGGAAATCATTTAGCTTTCGAATCGTAGTGAACAATTTGTCCAGAAAAATTATTTTGGATGCGAAAACACTTTGTTCGAGTATGGGGTGGTTTGGTCGTTACATCCCTTTCCTTTTATATAGTAGTAGGGTAGGGTCTATGGGTGTAGATACAAGAATCACAAGTCCATACTCGCATCGACAGGGATTTAATTCTCAAATATAGCTACATGTGAAAGTCATGAAAGTCACTGACGTTAAGGCGTTGGTGTGACTATAGTCCATCGATGAGGTTAAAGGAACTAAAAGAAACAAAATAATTCTTTTAGTTACTAATCCAACAATTAAACACTTTTAGCATGAATATTCCAAATTGACAATAAAGCACTTTACAATTATAAAATAAAGTACCTCAAAATTAGAAGTTAATCTACTACAAATTTGTCAGTCCATTTCGGTTTCAAACTTTAAACAGCAACCTTTTATCCAAATATCACAATTATATTGTAAATCATACTCAAAAGTAACAACCCTAATAACAATTCATTTAAATATCATACAATAGTAATAATACAAGTCAAAAGGGTACTCACATTTGTGTTTCAATATGGATTTTTACAAACAGGCAAGTGCTCCTGTGGACAGCACACTACACAATGAAAAGCAGTAAATGCATGAAATTCTGGTGCAACTGAAGTCATGTGACCAGCTGATCTGAAAGTGAGGCTTAGAAGATTAAATTTATATTTATATACAGTCCAGTGTGCTATCCACTAGGCTACTGTACCTGATTTAACAATTTAGATATTTTAACTGTTGTACTTTGGCATTAACAATGGGTATATATGTTTAATCGCCCCTAATGGCCACAACTAGCGAATATTAACCTAAATCCTGTTATTTTTTATTAAGAATATATTTGCTCTCGGGATACTTTTTTATTCGATGTTTGGGCTACTCTTAAAAGTCTGTGAACATCCATGTTGGTGTAATCAACTGAGATTAGTATTGAGGAAATACAAAAGAATGTCTTTAAAAGGAGACCGTTCTGCATGCATAGTACCTTGGATAACTTTTATGTACCATGACAAAAGGCTGCTAACACCAATGATGATGAATACGGCCGTCAACAATATACAGCTTGATGCCTCTAAACAAATGAAACATTGCCATTTGCTCAATTTCAAATGTTGTGCCTGTACCCAAGCCGGATTAGGCATACGATTATCATCAGGCAGTCGGGGTCGTTTTGAAAGCGTCGTTGTTTGCTAAAATTACCGAAGGAGTTGATTGCCAGGCCAAAACGGTAAATTTGTCTGTAATCCTTCAATTTGGTCCTTTTCAGCCTCCCTATTGTACCGGCCTCCTTTACTTCATGATCGTGCATAGTAACCTAAGCAAGATTCGCCACCTGCTTGACCTCGACACGACCAAATTACTAATGAAGAGCCTAGTAACCTCCAGAATAGATTACTGTAATTCCCTTTATGCTAATCTTATAAGGAACTCACTAAACAGATTGAAGAAAATACAGAACTCTGCCGCCAGTTGCATCACCAAAACCTTCAAGTCAATCCATACAAGCCCCGTCCTCAAGTCTCTTCATTGGCTCCCAGTACCAGAGCGGGTGCCTTTCAAACGTGCCTCCATCGTCCACTCATGTATTTACAACACCACTTTTCCTGCATACCTCCGAGATTTTACCCTCGCATATTCTCCTTTTCGCAATCTTCGTTCATCAAGTGAGGTGCTTCTAAACTCATGTCCAAAAGAAACGATACCAACTATTTCTTTAAAAACATTTAAATTTAGCGTTCCTTTATGGATGAAACCTAGCGGAAACGATTTCCGGGATCCAAACCAAACATGTTCAATAAAAAAAACGGAAACTTTAGTTGAAACGCGACCGAAACGCACCCATCGCGAAAATGAATTTTTGTTGTTTGGCACGAAATGAACGTACACATTCACTGTATAAAAGAGCCGACTCGACACGTTGGGACCACTGCAACAAAAAAAACACAAAAGAAATGCCACGTCTTTCAGCTATCCAGAGAGAAAGAGCGGTAGGAATGGTCCAGGAGGGAGCAATGCACACAGCTGTCGCGAGAAGGCTTGGCTGCGCGCGCATAACCGTTACCAGATTAATTAATCAAATCAGGCAACGTCCCATGCCTCCAGCCAACCTCCAAGAACTCAAACAATGCCTCCTCGACAAGTGGCAGCGCATCACCCCCTACGTCATCAGAGGTTTGACGTCATCAGTCCGGAGACGTGTCTCCGCATGCATGGTTGCAAATGGAGGGCATACACGATACTAATGTGACTTTTGGATGTGTTTTGGGAACTTCTACCGACCGGTTCCATTACTTGTGCTGTTATAAAATTTCAATTATGGACCCACAGGTCTTTACACACCTGCCCTGGATATTGTTACTGCTGGATTGTAAGGAAGTTAAAAACACGTTTACAGAAATTATTTCTAAAATAAAATATACAGATTTGAACTTTTTGTGTTGTTTCGTTTTTCTGCAATCTCATTCTAAACATTGGTATCGTTTCTTTTGGACATGAGTTTACATAAACAGCAATAGGACATCGAGCTTTCTCTAGATCTGATCTCTCATAATTGAAATCTCTCCCACCTAAGATCAGCCACACTTAATCCAAAGACTCAGAAACAGCTGAAACACCTCTCTTCTCTTAAGCTCATTTTTGATTGTGATCACACTTCTTACCAAGACACTCAAATCCATTGTTCTTCATAGCGCCAGTGAGCAACCATCTGATGGAAACGAGGCGCTTAAAAAGAGAATTATTTTTTTTTTTTTGGAACCTGCTCATTGCTGTTCTTGAAACAATACTTTCAGAAATGCCCACAAGCACACATTTTCTCTGCATACACAGGAAAGGCGTGCTTGCACCTAATATATTGATTCAGACAGCAAATCCATAGTCTTTGGAATATTGAGTATCAGAAAAAGTATGTATGGTATATATGTCTATTTAAATCTTGAGCAATAAAGTTTTGCTTCAAAGTCTACAATAAGAAGTTTAACAATGAAACCATCAAGGGGTTCTAATTGTAGAGTATCGACATATTTAGCCTTCGGTGACCAAGGATTGAACAAAGTTACGATACACCCTAAAGGTTCGTTTTCATGAATGGCTGTTTCTACAACAAGTTTGATTTCGTGAAGTTAACGTTTTTCATGTTTACATGATAAATTAAACGTGAGAACTGTTGTTCTGACCAAGACATTTTTATCTGGTTATGCAAGAACATCTTACCTTTTCCTTTAGCTGCACTGTTTAAAAAAATACTCATTTTGCTAATTTCTTGTATTTTCTTGCTTTCTTAAAAAGTGGATATGTAAATTTTCTATTTCGTATAATCACTTTTAGGATACTGTGATAACTATTTTATTTCAATTATGAGATTTGTCAGGTAAGGGAATTTTTGTAATCAAATAACGATTAAATAATGAATTTTAACATGACTGTATGCCATTTTAACAGCTGAAGAAAGCAAGGCATGCTTTGGATCACCAGGACAATCTTGTACAGAGCATACCCTTACATGCAGCAATGGGCTTATTGCTATTCAGGAAGCCTTCTACATGAACAATACAGCTTGTCCCGGTGTAGGGAGAAACTGTGGCAATATCAGCGTCAGTAATATTACTCTCGATGGTCCCAAATATGACTTCAATGATACAGAACTCGACTCACTATATGGGAACTGTTCTACAGAATCTACATGTACTTTCCCAACTGGCAGAACTAGTATAAATGGTACTTTATATGCCTTATCTGTGATTAGATACCAGTGCATTTATGGTAAGTAGTTTCAGCATTTACTGTTATTTTAAACCGGAATGCATATAACTTCAGGGATTACGTTCCTTGCTATTGTTAACGCTACATGCGTAGTAAAGGCAAATGACAACTCTAATGAGTCAAAGGAGATTTTTTCAGAAACCCCTCAAATGTTTGTCAGCTCATGAACATTGATTACGTTACGTGTTTTTGAAATAACATGACCTGTCAGCAGGTGTTTTCCGACCTTCGGCAGCCATTTTTAGCTATAACATTTTTCTTAAGGTAGGTTTCATAAATTTTATAAGCTGGGTTTTGATATAAAAAGATGATAAATAGATACAGATGTTTTACTTGTCTTTTGTATCTAAAGAAGTCATTAAGGATGACATTTCAATGAATATTTCATGTTGAAATTGTGAAGCTTGTTTCTGAAGTTCTTTAGTTAAAAGCATTCATCACTAAACTTGATTTCCATTGACGTCCTTGTAAATTTAGTGTGTCATGAATAATTTTCCTAAGTCGGTTTCTGTTTGGATCTTTGTTAAACTCAACTCAGGTTTAATTCAAACCATCTCAGTTTGAAGTACATAATTAATCATTGGCCTTATATTAAACTGGACCAATTGTCATACGATATATTTACATTAACAGTAAGGGCATAGATTATCACAATTTATAATTCAAACAAACTATTTTTACCAAAACTAGTTTGAAATCAACAGTCCTGTAAGCGTGCTTATCGCTCCGAAATGATATAGGTGACGTGCTTCTTAAACGATTAGTGTATTTGCTAATAGCCTATGTTGAATACTTCCTTGTTTGCAAACAATAAAGAAGCAAATTCGTAAAAATAAATCTTGAAGTCTAATGGCGCAGGTTCTATATTATTTTTTATCATATATAGATATAAACTAGAAATCTAATTCACTTGCGGTTACATTTTGCGACAAGTACTCATTATTGTAAATACCTTTAACTTAATTTATTACATACCTTGAGTTTGGTGTTATCTGTACACTCACGCAAAGCCTTAAATGTTATTATTACATCATAATATAAGTTAAAATAAGTTAATTTTGCATCATGCCGAATGACGGGACCATCACCTTTTTCAGGTATACAAATGTATGTTTGTGTTTTGTAGTTTGTATAAATGCTTATTCTTTGTAATTTGTCAATATAAATTAATCAATATAATCAACTATTCTACTTATTTCTCATCAATTACCGTCATTGAATGCTAATAAATAGACGCCTTATGCATCTCCAATGAAAATAAAAATAATTAAGTCAGGTAAAAAAAGTCCTGTTACGTGCATATAAAAATAATTTCTAAACATTTGTCAAAAATAGCGCAATTTGCCGACGTCAGTGATATCTTAAATGACGATAACTCTTAAAATCGTAGGTGACCCCAACTTTCTGACATTTTTATTTATAATATATAACAATGTTGCTATAATGAACAAATTCGAAAACAGTATATATGACCATTCCATCTCTCCGTAAATTCAGTTTTTTTCCATATCAATCATAATCAATCTGTAATTTTTTGAAAATGGCAAAGCCTATTTTTCTCCACTGGGTATGGCTGTGATATATTTGATTGCAAAATTTTATTAAATATAGTTTATACTAAAGCATATATTTAGCGATTCGTTGAATAGTTAACTTATTTCTCTTATCAATGTCAAGGAAAATCTTAATAGCTCATCGCGAATGACTTCTTTCCTATACAAGAATATACCGTTACAACTCAGTAGGTCATGAACAAGAACAGTTCTTTCTGCATAAGCTTTGGGCGAGATTGACCTCAATCCCTTCGATCACTTCGATCTTATGCAATACATTGGCTTCTTATATTTGACATATTTTGCTTAAATTTTAGACAAGGATATACTACATTCAGTGTCTGACGGATGCGCAGTAATTTGCGCTGGCCATAGTGATAGAATAGTAACTGAGAACAATTAAGTAGTGTGAAATTTGAAGATACAATGTACGAGCTCATAGAAAACATTACAAAAACAGCATTTTGTATTATTTCTAAGTAATTTCGAATTGTGCTTTGCATTCAGGTATTTTTACGATAATTGCATCACCTTAACCTTATAAACATGCTAGTTAATTATTTGGATCGTGAAGTGTTGAAACGTAGACACTGTTATCTCATATTAACGTTATGGAATAAGTTGTACAGGGTTTGATTAATGAGGTTTTATAGAGCCTTATGTCATAACGTGGAAATGCTTACGTTCTTAAATCGATACATGCGTTTGATCATATCACAATGAAAGTTGATCTTTTCTTAGTTTTATTATTGTCAGGTTATCTATCGATCTATAGTGATCACGGACACGAAAATATAATCAGGTTTTCGGTAATTATTTCATATTCTGTATCCAACTTTAAGTTTGAATGCTAAAAAATATTTGTTGACCAGCTTTTCCCCCAAATTTTATGTTTGATGGTTTTAAAAATGAGTTTATGGGAGAGAAAATCTAATCTTTGCACCTAAATTTTTAATACCAGCTTTATGTTGTAAATCAACAACATCATTTAAAATCTATATTTTGTGTGAAATACCTATTGAAAACGTCCATTGTTGATTATATCTTATTCACCTTTCATCACAAAATTTAAAGTAAAAAAAGTATTTTACAAATTTCTATTCCTGCGAGTTCATGTATGACGTTGGCACCATACGTGAAAAGGCATGTTGCCTAGTAAACACTGGTGCAGGCATCTCTGCTCTCATTAATTTACATTCTTAGATCTTCAATATGTAAAATTTGAAACACATTTACATAGTGCTTTCCCTAGACCAATATAAGAAAAACTAGAATATTTAAAAATTTATTAAGATTACACATCTTGCTCCAGTCATATGAATAAACGCAAATAATTACATTTCGGTAAGAAATATAGTTCCGGTGATATTAATAATATTGATGATTTACCATCTGAAACTAAACATTATTATCCAAAATGTTTTTGGAAACACAAAACAAGCTCTATTAAATCAACGACTCCAATGATATTGTTATGAACAAAATAAATGTTAATGAACATCATTTTCGATTATTTTTTAATTATGAAATACACCAAATAACTCTGAGCAATGACACACACGGCTCTAGTGTGGACGTTGATTAAACAATCACTAAGTATGTCGTCGGGGTCTTATATGTGAAACGTTGTAATAGCTGTTATCTTATCTAGGAGAACTGATTTGTAGAATAGTAACATTTGGTGATTTAACTGGCCTTGAACTCTTGACATATTTTTGACATATAGAAAATGATTTTCCAAGGATGAAATACAAATGAAAACTTCTAATGTAAATTGGTTCAGTTCATTGACAATAACACGGTTTGATTAAGTAATTATCAAAAACTGAACAATGACATGCGCCAATGAGTGAAACGTAAGTTTGGAAGTGCTAAATAGTAAATATAACTTAGAATTAAGGCTTTGTGCATTCAACATAAAAGATTTGATCGAATACAAACGAACACAAATATTGTTTTTCGCAATTTGGGATAAGTATTTGGAATGATATATACTTAAAGCAAGAGATATGATATTTAGGTGAAGTCATATAATTTTTTGGGGGGGTTGGGAGAATTATACTCGAGTACTTTAATTATTGTAATTAATTGCCACATGTTGAAATGTTTCAGATACTAGTAATATTTGTGATGTAGAAGCAATCGACCATAATGAGAAATCCTTGTTGTGGAATAAGACCAGCCACATGGAAGAAGGTTATACGTGTTCCTGTAGAATTTCTTCAAATAACACCGAGCCGACAGATGTGTATGCATTAGACATAAGACCAAGATCAGCATGTACCAACCTTTCCATCACTGAAGATTATGAAACTTACAAAAACTGCAATCAAAATAAACGATACCAGCTGTTGGCCAACAATACATGGACGATCATTCTGGAACCAGTCGATGTATTCGACATATTATGGATCAATATTCAAGGCAAGTCAACATTTAAGTTTCGATTTAGAATAAATAAAGCTGATGTCGTTGCTGACTATGTTGACATTAATTTCATTGTCTAAAATGCGATAGTTTAAAATGTAAGGAAGTTCCTTAAACATGATATATTGTGGAAAACCTAAGATGCTTCACAAAATTAAGGGGTTACTTTATTTTTTGCACTTAGTATATATTGTGTAAAAATCAACATTTAAGTTTCGATTTAGAAGAAATAAAACTGATGTTGTTGCTGACTGTGTTGACATTAATTTCATTCCCAAAATTGTGTTAGTTTATGATGTCAGGGTTCAGTTTCTTAATTATGGAAAACTCCCTCCTAGTCTGACCACTTTACCGGCATCGCTCTCAACCAACATATCAATTTGGTTCCACATGTACTAAATTAATATAATGTCACAAAACAATTCCCGACACTCTCATGGACACTCACAGACAGACAGAATAATAAATTAAGACTTAGATCTAGTTGATTACTTAGGGTTAAACATATTTTATTCACAAGAAAAGGATTGGGGACAAGTTATCCAACTTAAAATGCCCTCTCCTAGTATGTACAAAATTGATTTACATAATCCATAGTGAACACAGACAGCAGACAGTCAACACGAGTAGAGTAAGTGTATCAGGAAGAAGAAATAAAATGAATAAAAAATATTATTGCCAAATATTTAATGTCAAAATTTTTTATTTGTTTCATTGATGTAAGTTTGTACCAACATAAATAAAGTTTTGTTTTGACTTATTGACATCTCTGCACTTCCCTCAAGCAATAGTTTAAGATCTATTTTAAGTCCGGTAATGCGCCGTAATGAAAACATAAGCTTTTCTCTCTGTTTGCTATACAATGTACATTGCAACAAATAATGATATACATTCTCAACATAAGAACCACAAGAACAGCTAGCGATTGTTGAAATTCCAACTTCCAACAGATTATAATTCAATGTACTCACAGCATGTCTCAATTTTGTATGGATGACATTCAATTTCCTTTTGCCAAATGAATAGTATTGTGGGGCAAAGACATGTCTATCACCAAGACCATTTTTAAATGTACAGACCGTATTTGACTGCCGATGATTGGTTGGTAGAACATTCCAGGAAGTAATTGTTGATGGAGAGTAAGCATTTTTTTAATGTTTGAGTCTTACGTACGGAGAAGATATATTTTGAGAGTTACGTAGATTATAGTCACATTTAGAGCCGACACTGTTAGGAACTAGATCTGCAAGGTATTGAGGTATTTGGTTACTTTGTTCGTCCATTCTAGGTAATTTTGAAGTGAATTGCATCACATCAATCACTTCAACAACTCCAACTCCAACTTCAACTACAGCTTCAACTTTAGCTACAACTTCAACTTCAACTTCAACTACAACTACAACTTCAACTACAGCTTCAACTTCAGCTACAACTTCAACTTCAACTACAGCTTCAACTTTAGCTACAACTTCAACTTCAACTTCAACTACAACTACAACTTCAACTACAGCTTCAACTTCAGCTACAACTTCAACTCCAACTTCAACTTCAACTACAACTACAACTACAACTACAACTCCAACTCCAACTCCAACTTCAACTACAACTTCAACTCCAACTTCAACTACAACTACAACTACAGCTTCAACAACTTCAACTTCAACAACTTCAACTTCAACAACTTCAACTTCAACAACTTCAACTTCATCTTCAACTTCAACCACGGCACAGAATAGTTAGTTATTAACCATGATAAACATATATGTCCGTTTCAACGTGTTAACAAATCTGCAAAAGCGAATTAAAATTCCTTGTTATTGAAATCTCAAATTATTTTTGGATGGTTATGTTTCATTAGTTCTCAAGCATTGAATGAGTTAAATTACACTATACTAGTCATTTTTTCAGATTTTTAGATACATGTATGTCAATTTACATACCTAATTTAAATACAATGTTGAACAGTAGTTATGTTCTTATGGGTGTCAGTCCTCAACAACTCCTAAGCATGCTGTCAGAAAGCAGGACATTGGTATGACATAAATTATGTCCGTTTTTCGTCAATTAAAAAATCACACTGTAATATAAAGACATGACCTTTCCATTTTGATTTGTAAAATGACAAATTATAAATGACTTCTGGTACCAATGATGTATACTATTGGCGTCTATCTACATGGTCATCAGCGTATTTGTATCAACGAAGCTCCTACCACATCTCTATAAGTTTGCTGACAGTTGTTCATGTGTCTGTCATAACCGAATTTATTCATCCTATAAATCGCGTTATGATTGCACCCTGACGAAAAAACAAATCTTACTCAATATTCCAATCATACAGGTAATGCTGTTTTTTCGTGAGACAAAATAATTTCATTGGCTGGTCATTTATACAATACGAATATTTTGTCTTTATAAATATAAGGGTAATGTAGCAGTTCCACGGATGCGCATACTCTGTAGAAGTCAGTTTTTTTCCCTTGAAGGGATTGTTAGGAAAAAAATAGACGTCAAACCCTGTCTCTTTTTCAGCTGGCGCCATTGCTGGGGGTGTGATTGGTGTTCTCGTTGTATGTGCTCTTGTGGCTGCTGTTCTCATATGGTTTAAGTTCGTGAGGTGAGAAATCTTTTTAAGAAAATGTCTTTGATACAAACAAAGAAGATGAGACGACTATGCGACCATTTAAGATTCTTCTATTCTAATGGTTGTTAAAAAGACAAACAACTTTAAAAGAACTGTGTTTGTTTAATACCGTTTATTATTATTATCAAACCGATTTCAAATCTTTGTCAGAATCAAGAAAGCCGAAAAAGGAAATGACAGCTGTGCTTTATCCTCGGCTTCAATCACTGTTCTCCAACATGGAGGTAGCAAAAAGACCACCAGCAACTATGAAAACGCAACATTACACGGCAATAACAATCCTGTAGCACGTGCCCAAAATGACTACGCCCTTGTCGGTATACCCAGCACCCAAAATGGAACATCTGATCTTATGGAAGATGACTACAACC
The DNA here is from genome assembly GCA_921293015.1 of Phorcus lineatus. NCBI lineage: Eukaryota > Metazoa > Mollusca > Gastropoda > Trochida > Trochidae > Phorcus > Phorcus lineatus. The sequence goes on from OV121085.1 coordinate 13,576,285, forward strand.
ACATCACCCACAACCCTCCACAGAGTGCCCCGTCCTATGAGTACGACACCACTGCTTCTGCCGCCGCGGCAGTGAAAACGTTGAACAATACATCATCTTATAGCGTTGACGAGGATGACTACAACCATCTCGGAGAAGGTAAACCAAGTGTTAACTCCAGTGACTATGATACCACAGTGTCTGCTAGCAAGGCTGTGGAACAGTTTGGGGAGATGAAGGACAGTGAAGATGACTATGATCACTTTAAAAGATCTGAAGACAGAGTCATTGATTCGCCCTATGATATTGCAAATCATCACAGTAGTGTGTCGGCTGATACGACAATAAGCCCTTATGACCTTGCACAATAGAACACACAGTGCCTAAGGGAATATGATGCATTCATTGAAGTTGCTGTGAAAGTGTTCATTGCTTTGAATAATTTAGGATAATTCGGGCTGAATCCTTATTGTTATTGGCGTCTAATGAGCATTATTTACAGCAGCTAAAGCAAATGCAACCAAATTCAATATACACATATTCCACAATGTGTATTAGCAGAAGCCTTTTGTCCAAATCGTATGAAAAGTTAAAGGTTAATTTCGAATCAAAGTTTTGAAATTAACATACAAATGCACTTACAGTCTTTTTTTAGGCATTACGCTTACACATACAAACAAAAAATGTAAATCATGGCAAATTTGTAGCACAAATAGTTTTTGCGCATATTACCTTTTCTCACTTTCTGAGATTTTTTAATCCATGCACCTTTGAGTATCAACTAATGCTGATGAAATTGCTCAAGGTACAAGAGACAGAGACGGACAGAGACAAAGAAAGGGAGGTAGACAGAGGGTGGAGGGAAAGAGGGTGGAGAGAAAGGAAGAGATAACCTAGCAAAATGCAAATACTAAAAACAAGAAGTCCAACCCTCGACAAAAATGCATGTGGAGAAAGAAACCCAATCGAAGCTGGACGATTTTCTGGACGATTTTCTGGACGATTTTCATCAATGAGCTCATTAACTCATATAGGGCTATTTTGTTTTGCTTGCGACTTTGACATTTTTTGTTTTGTGCTTTCGTTTGCTTGTCAGTCGATTGATGTAAGTATTAATAATTGTTATGCACAGAGAGAGAGAGAGAGAGAGAGAGAGAGAGAGAGAGAGAGAGAGAGAGAGAGAGAGAGAGAGAGAGAGAGAGAGAGAGAGAGAGAGAGAGAGAGAGAGACAGAGACAGAGAGACAGAGAGTCAGAGATCGTCAGAGAGAGGGGCAGAGGGTGAAGGGAAAGAGGGTGGAGAGAAAGAAAGAGATAACCTAGCAAAATGCAAAAACAAAAAAACGAAAAGTCTAATCCTCGACAAAAATGCATGTTGAAACGCATCTACATAAAGTCATAACGAACCCAATTAGAGACTTTGCCATTTTTTATCATGCTCAAGGGCCTATTTATGAGCTCATTAATTCATATAGGGCTAATTTGTGTTGCTTGCGACTTTGTCATGTTTTGTTTTGTCATTTCTTTTGCTTGTCAGTCGATTGATGTAAGTATTAGTAATAAAGATTACCTCGAAGGTAAACAAGCTTGGTCAAGATTTATTTTATATTAAAAACATCTTAATTGATAGTTTTGCAAATTTTGCAATGAGTTATGAGTTAAAGATACATTGGCTCATATTTTCATTTGAAATAATCCTTATAAATTTGATCTGTTTTGTCCTACTTAGCCCGTTTATTTGCATAATTAGTACTGTCTTATTTAAGAAAATGCCCCAAATCTAAGTTACATAATAATTCAGTATGAAATAGATCTTTTGTTTTTGTAGCTTGTACTTTTTTTAATTTTATTAAACGTTTTTGTCCTTTGGAGCTATTTTGTCAGTTAATTAAAAAAAAACTTGTTCACAAATAAATTTATGTAATAACATAGGATATCATCTGCATAGTAGCCTGGTCTGTTCATCTATCCCTAATGATTCACTATGCTGAGAAGAGCTCAATTGCAATTTCATAATAACGATGGGCTTATGGCATGACATGGCATGGCGTCCGACGTCCGTCCTTTTGAACTATTTCTCTCTTCTCCAGGACCATTGACTCGGAAGATTCCTATTTTAGGAACTTTTGACTAATATGGATTTTAATTTATACATTTGGTGACCCTGTGACCCCTACTTATGACTAGAGGAACTACGCCCTAAACGACTATTTCCATCTTCTTCATCAGAAACAAAGGACATAAAAAGCTGAAAGTTAGTCTTAAGCTGATTTAGAATAATAATTAATTGATTCGATGGTCCTGTGACAGCTCATATGGTGACCGTGTGATCATATACAAAATGAATCATAGAGGGTCTGATGAGGTCAAGAGTAAATGGCTCTTTTTTTCATTTTACATTTAAATAATTTGAATTTTAACTTCACTCAGCGATAAGTTGTGACTTTTGATAATCTAAGATTTATATATTCTCCCCCATGCTCATGAGTACAGGGATTAGGTCATTTTCACGGCTGAACTTTATAACTGTTCATTATATCTTTCTGAGGTTGCATTCGATTAAAAACTGATAGTTCTATCGTCTTTTACCCAGAAAGCAGAAAAAATATTCTCGATGAGATATAATCATTATGATAAGATAATAAAAGAGTGATGTAAAGTAACAAACATCACATAAATTAAAACGACATTCACAGAAAAAATCAGATCTTCAGAAAATACTCAATTTTATGAAATTCTGGTTATCGTGTCACAATTTGCTCTAAGTGAATATAAATCAAGACATCAAAGGACCATATCCCGACACTCATTTATAGAAAATACGATATAAATTCGAAGTTTATAACTTAGATCTTATACTTATGCTCTGACCGTTTAACGAGTTTTCTTTCCATAACCGTGTTCCAATTTCTTGTTTCTATGTGGATATTCATGTTTTGATTTTTGTGTGTGAAAAAACTGAAAAAACCCTGACCGCTTGGAGGACACTGCTACAGAATTGGTACATCAGACTTATTACCCTCGAGAGAAGCAAACAATTTATGATTACATTGTAAGTGAGCAAGGACGATAATATTACATATCAATGCCCTATCATCACACCCTTCAACATTCATTCTTATAGGGCAACTCAAATAACATTTTCAATTTGGCCGAAATGACTGAAATAACTACTGTAGGGAAAATTTTATTCGAGATAACCATTGATATTTTACACTGTCATGAACTTGTTTAAATATCAATCGAGAAAATTCAACTCATTCGTTTTGTTAATTTTTTCATGCTTTTTGGTGTGCCAGCAAATCATATAGAGACTACATCAACATCATACATCCATAGCACAACCACACATGCATAATCTTACATTTTCAGATGTCAAATATACCCGGAAAGTCCTGGCGTACCTTATCGTCATTTTAGAAATGTTTGACTCATGCCCTCTGTATATGATTATGGTAGTCCTTTATTAGCCTATTCACAAGTTTGATCAATCATCGTAAGATAGATATTATAGTTCTGTTGATAAGGACTGTAAAAAGCGTCAACCGGGAGCCTCCAGAGTACCAGAGTACTATGTACATATATATATATATATTATTGGCGATATGTGAGAAACATGAAAATGTCACCACTCCACTTAGGTCTGATAGTGTTTTTCATTGATAGACCTAATACATCACAATTTTGAAATTAACACTAAAACAATTTATACTTCTCAAATACTACTTAGATACAAAACAACTGCTGACATATTTCAGTGAGTGAGGTAGATATAATTTTGTTCACGAGTGGTAGAGTCAAAATGTTTTCTCGCCTACGAGATTATATATATGTAATTTGTCAAGGGAAACAAGTTTTTCTATTTATTGTATGACTACTTTGTGTTTTATACAGAAATTGACCTCTTTTGAAGATATATATACACCCTTCTGCTTCAAAAATTCTAAATGGCGTCATGGCATTGTACTAACGCCAAGCAAGTTGTCTTGACTTTATCGCTACCCAGCAGAGTGACCATAAATGTTATTGCCACTGTAACAATAGGGGTTTTTCACGAATAAAACAGAGTATCCCACTCTCAACTACGTAATACAAGTAATGCGATATGACACGATTAGACCAGGAAGTGTAGTCGTCTCACATGCACCTTGCCCGCATTGTGTCATTGTGAAAAGAGCTGGTTAGGTAAATCGTTTCGACAGAGAAACATTCTTCTCGCGGGGAGATACTCACAATGCCTTTGAGTTTACAGTTTGTGCTTGCCCTGATAGTTTATTTATGTCCTTGTGTTGCAGGTAAGTTTTCTTTTTCTTCCCTAAGGGGATACTCTGAATATAGATTTATTTCACGATACAGAATGTTGTTTATAGAATGTAGTATAGAACTTAATAGTATACATTCAGTAAATTTGTATGAGCAGTAGATATAGAATTTACCCACTCATGCGTGAACAGTTTAGATAATAACTTAGCCTTGTGAGTATTTTTACCATATTAAACATTGTATCAAAAGGTGATTTGGCTTTTCAAGTGGGTATATTTCATGATGATCAGAATTTACTTATTGTTGTTATCAAAATGTTATTTATACACTCTAGAAATCATGGACATACAAGTTGAACACTTCTACAGCGATCTCGCATTTCACAACAGATACTTCTTAACATATACTGTAGAGACATCTCTAAAGTATTCGAAGGCAATCAGGTTAAAATAAAAAAAGACGTCATTTAAAGCCCCTTAAATTTTTCCCTCTACGAAAAATACATCTAGTCACAGCATATTTCTTTTCAAAACTGATTGTAATGTTAAACGTGTAATGCAATGTTAGATATCGTACTCCGTTATTACATTATGGGTATTACCATAATCTGTCACGTGAATGTGAAAATAAACCAAATATTACAGAGCTGGCGTGGCTGATGCAACTCCATGACAGTAAGTTGCTTATGGACGTCTCATGGACATCCATATAAGCATCGTTTGTTTCAGATGTTTTCTGGCGAGCTTTGTGTAAGACTATGAAGACAAATCACAATAAGCAATGTGCGTTCCCAAATGTTGAAGGAGAAAAACGATAATGACAAAGGATAAGATTTATTTTAATAAAGTATAGAATTATTTCACTGTTAAATAAGGACCAACGTAGGACTAAAGACATATTGATTGTAAGCTACCGTTTTTTAAAGGACATAAGAAATCATTGGATACAATTAGTGGTGCGATGTCTTGACGCCGTAAAAAGTTACATTTGAATTTCTTAAATAGAAAACGTTGGCGCATAACTTAGAAAAAATCGTAACACAGTGTTGTATCTAGTCATGATCTTTTATGAATAACCTTTTATCGTTACAAAGGTATAATATTTTTTTACCTCAAATCGATGTTAGTTATTGCTATAAAACGTTTTCTTTGTCAAATGTACAAACTCTTATTACATACTGTATGAGTAAATTCAATTTTCCTTACCAAATAAAGCAAATATTTCTTGGTTAACGTTGTTTGCGAAACTAGTTTCAACCAAATATCTTCTTTGGTGTATGTGACATTATAATAGCTGTAACGTTTGAAAGTAACTTTTAACCTATTTTCCCAAACTTTAACTTGGTCAATAAATAGACTAAAGCAGTATCAACCTCTGCTTAAAACACTCAAGTAAAGAGTTTTAAAAGTCTATAACACAATAGGCATTGTCTTTTATATTAAGTAAGCTGATGTACAATAAATACCTATTCATAAATCAAGAATGTCTGCCAAAGACAATTATTGGAAACAATGTAAGCAAATTAAGTTGTATGCAAGTTAACAGGTATCAAGTGAAATCCATCAAGAGAGAAGCCCAAGCTTAACAAAAGCATTTATTTGATTCTTAAAATCAAACCATACATAAGAATTGAAATTTGTTTCTCCATTTTACATTGGTGTCATTTCGTAGTAGGGAAGTGCTAGTAGAGTGTTATGAATCCGATTTAGCTTGTGTCACGAGGAACTCTATATAAAGAATAATGATTATCGATCAAAATAGTTTTATATGCCAAAATTTTCAACAACGTGAATCGTTAAACATCTAATAGCAATTATGCTACAAACATTTCACGTCATCATTTTAAACCTATACTCCACCAAATTAACTACCCAAACACCTTGTGCTCCATGGCTCTAAACTGTATAATCTCTATAATCTGTATACTGTATTATCTATCCCACATATACATATGTGACGTGCTTCATTTTCATTATAGTTTGATTGTATTAGTCTGGGTCAGACACAACTAATTCGTAACAATGGTTTTTAGCGAGGGAGTAATAGACCGATCCAGTCGAGAGCTTTCAGGACCCGCCCCCTAAAATGTGATTGTCTGAAAAATAGGGGGGGGGGGGGGGGGGGGGGGGGAGTTTCAAGCAGACCGCGAAACTCAACAATGGCACTAACCAAAACATTTGGCTTTCGTTTACACCGTCATCTTTCTACACGCACATTATCCAACTTTGTATTTGTAAAACCCATATAACATTCATAATTTATCTATTCTTAAATATTTATGAAGTAATTTTATGAAATCACAGAGCGATTGATCAAGATGGATCACTTTGTAAACAAACACCTTCACTGAGTATGTTTCTACAATCAAAATGATTGTAAACTAACAAAACATACTATTACCAGTAAATTGTTGTATCTCACTTATACTTAGTAAGTGTAGGTCATTTTATATTGAAAATATTACGTAGTTATATAGGTCACGGTCGCTCAGGCTTGTTGACACTGTCATGGTTACACTCATTGGTCTCCGGACTAGTCAACATTCCTTTGATAAAAAAGTAATTGAGGTTGAGAGCCAAATATTTGAAATAGTCTAAAACAAAAAGTAGTCTTCAAAATATAAACAGTAAATGAATATAAGAAATTATGAAACATGGATAGACATAAACATATGTCCTCATATAGTATTAGTTTGTAAAAACACACACACTTTTTAAAGTATTTGACAGTGATGACTTTGGGTCTGGATTTGGACATATCCATATGATATTCTAGATATCCAATTTAAATTGATTTATAGGCTTAAGAGAAAAGATGAAAATAGCATATTTTTTAATTTTAAAAGACACAGCCTCTCATTGAAATGTATTTATTTGTATAAAAAGGCTATCAAGAAAGAGGAAATCACACTTCACATAACATAGGATGTTGTGTTCAATTCCTTTTTTGAAGAATCTACTGAAATTAAACAATCTTCATGAAATAATGGTTGTTCATGTCTTCCAGGTTTCAAAATGACAAAGATAGTAACTGGATTGGGAAAAAAAATGTTTATCAGTCAATGGATGTTTTAGCTGCAACAAGTTTCTTTTGTGAAATTATATTATAAATATTATTTCAAGATTAAACTTATAAAAATATTTAAATTAATTTATTATATTATTGTTTGTGTAAATATATCCCTTGTTACATACAGATCCATCATGAGGAAAGTTGATTCAAATGCATCATGTCTGTTTCAGACATTTTGCTTGATAATTACATACATTAATTAATTACCACCTGGAGCATGATTCTTGGAAACATAATATGTGATAAAGTATCACATACAGAATCGTATCCCGAGACTAAGTTGGTTTTTATTTTTATTTTCAAATTATAGTTTAATGAGATATTTTGCACAACACAGTAATTGTTTACAATATGACAAAACTTGACAGGAAACTTACCCAAATGTTATCGGGTAAACTCGCAAAAAAAAAAATCTCAACCAACTTTAAAGGGTTCTTGATTCAAAACTTTGAGGTCATAAAGTGACATTGTGAAAAGCTTTTTAGAGCCGTCATCTTGTTAGCATTATCTTAGATCTAGAGCGCTTTGAAAAGTGTACAATTCTTGCAATTTCTCACCTCCGAGCACTCATCCGACTCGCGATTGGTTTTTACTAATTGTTGCCCCTTTTTCACAAATTTCCCGATTAAAAACGGTAATCCTTGTTACTTAACATTTCGAGAAATACATATGCCGTGACATCGATGAATAAAAAGTGTGTAGAATCATAGAATGTTATTGTTAATAATACAAGCAACCACCGAAACATATCACCATTATCGGTTTGTTTGTCCCCGGAAGTAAAGTTGACAAATTAGCGTGATGCTATCGCCGCTCTGATTGGCTGAAATTACGCATGCGCGAGATTTGACTGACAGGCTGGATCGGTCTATTATGAATATGAAGGCATCCCTATGTTGACAATTCGTTTACGCTGTATTTTGTATCCTCTATACGCAACGTGTTCTATAACTTACTATAGAACTATAGAAGTAATTGGATGTGGCAGTTTATGAAAAATTTATGCATTAACAGTCCAATATATCAATGGATAGACTGCGATCATAACTCACTTCCGCTGCTGTTTCCGTGATTTGTTGGTCACATGTGCCACACATTATAAATTATATATATATATATATATATATATATATATATATATATATATATATATATACAAAACCACTATTCTGATGGAAAGCGAACAATAACGTCGACGCAAGTCAATTAGTAAATGTAACTTGGCAACTTATGAAAAACAGATTGAAGATAATATTTGAGTTGATAGTGATTTAAAGGTTGTATAACTAATATTCATAACTGATATTCATATGAATAGCATGTATGATTTCGACTTTTCTTCATTTTCACATTGACTGTCATCTAAAATTAACAATTGTCATGTAGTTGGCTTTGTTGGCGGAATAAACCCATTCGGACCACATACATCTGGAACGGCCCTTTTTCACCTTTCATTCTCGGATACCCAAAGGGAGCTCACTCTCCCATCCACTGCTCGACTCGCATATCACTCAACAGTCAAACCGTAACACTCCCAAACTTTAAATTAGAAATTACTAATTTAAGAAACATACTTTTAATGCATATACTAGAACGAAACACAAAATAATAGTATCATAGTTCTCAAGGAAATGATAACTTCCTTTTTGAGAAAATAGCCTTTCGGAGGCAAATCATATCAATCATTTAATGTCCAGAAAGCCTCAGAACGCTGAAACATTAATATCTCTGTATTTTAGTCATTGTAAGATTTCTCCAAATTCAGCACCAGTTTGTGGATCGGCCTGTCCACAAAGGAGAAGGAGCTGCCTTTCGACTCTCTAGCAGAAATGATTTAACTTGATCTTGGTTCAAATTTTCAAATTCATTCTTTGCCCCTACAAATTAAGTTCCCCGATCACAGCGTAACTGACGGATGGGTCCACGGAGAGATAGAGATCGTCTCAAAGCATTATTGAAGGAATCTGTGTTCAAAGATGCTGCGCTTTCAAATGTATCACCCGACAATCCATGCATGTAAATAGCACCCCATAACGTTTGAATTACTTTCTGCCTTCACGGATATAGGAGGGGCCAAAGCAATCAACGGCACAATACGTGAAGGGTTGGCATTCCTCACCTCTGTCAAACAGTATGGTTTTGTACACTGGCACTGAACACATTTGGCAATGTAGTATGAAACAAATGACCCACATCCGATAATCTAGTAACCAATGGCTCTGATCTGATTCAGTGTCCTACCTTTTCCCTGATGATGTATTTTCTCATGACAGGAACGAATAATCAAATGAGTTGTGTGATCACAGGGAATTTCATAATGTCAGAAGTTCGTATGTGTTTCAAGCGTCCTCCTACTCGCAAAATTCCATTATCGTCAAGGAATGGATCAAGTCGACATAACACACTTCTGGACTTCAGATGATGATTCTCCAAAGACTTCAACCATTTTCAATCTTCCGGAAACGCTTCTGCCTATGCAAGCTTAATGATAAGCAGTTCTGCTTGTCTGAGATCCTTATTCTGAAAGTCGACGAGTCTTTTACTTCAAACGATTACAATTACTGGATTTCACATTGTGCCACTGGCCTGGGGTAGAATGATCCCTTATTTGCCACATACACATGAAATCTCCTTGCTTTATTTGAGATGTAGCCAAGGACAATGCGGCTAACAGTCCAATATGTCTCTGTTGCGTTATCGAGTTTAAGCTCTTTCTTCAGAAACTGACCCACTTTCACGGAGAGAACAGCAGCTTGTAATTCAATCCTCGGAATGGTAATTGGTGTGACTCTAGATTTACCAAGCAGGAAACAACATTGCACTTGTTGGTTTTCATTCACAAGTCGTAGATATGAGCACTGTCCATATCCCAATGTGCTTCCATCAGCAAAATGGTGTATTTCCACAGACGCAATCGTTCCAAATTTATCAGGTTTACAACATCTCGGAATAATCAATGTGTGGAGAGAAATTGACTCTGATTTCCAACAGTTCCAAGAATCTAGAATAGTCCCAGAAACAGGTATGTCCCAGCCATACTTATCCTTGCACAACTGTTGCAGGATTGTTTAATCTTTGAGAATAACTGGTGACAGGATACCTATAGGGTCGTAAATGGAGCTGACGGTTGAGAGAATTGTGCGTCTAGTTACAAATTCAGATTTTGACGTTATGTCGACATTGAATTGAAACGAATCCGTATCAGCACACCACTGTACTTCGCAGTTCATGTTTAAGTTTTGTGCACTGTCACTGATTGCTTCCATCACTTCTTTGGAGTTTGATGTGAACTTTGCCCAGACTTTTTAACACTCTTGAATAAGATTTAGAGCCTCGTCAGAAGTTACAGTCCGTCGTCTACGTGAAAGTTGTTTCGGATGTTGTTCTTCAACGTTCTGCTTCAAACAAAAGTTTGCACATCCTGGCAAAGATACAGCACCAAATAAATGATTTTTCATTTGGTATTATTCTATTTCATTATTGTAATCTGAATTCTTTCACTAGAGAAACCTAAGGTAAACTCTATGCTCGGGGTTCACAAAAAAACTGGTGAAACATTTGTTTCACATCACACTTAATGGCTACCTGCTCCATCCTAATTCTGCACAAGACACAAATTATTTGTTAAGTCTGGACCTTTGAGCAAGCAATCATTCAAAGACAGGTTGTTGAATTTGGAGGCACAGTCAAACACAACCCTGATGTTATCAGGTTTCTTATACACGCCGTGGTGCGGCAAATACCACTTCTTGCCCTAACTTCTAAACAGATCATACTCTGGCACTATTTCAGCATGACCTGAATTGATGATCATTCATGAAGGTTATGTAGTCTTCACAGAACTTGTCATTGCTCTTAAACCGCGTCTTAAGGCTGTTGAGTCGATTAAGAGCAACTGATTTGTTCGGTACTTTCCACTACAGAAATGACTTAGTTTCCGGATCATTGAAACCATCATCAAACGACATGGAAACCAGTATTTCCACTTGGTATCCAGACAGATTTCTATAGTTTTATGTTGGTTTCCATGAGAACTGAAACCTACTTTTGCCCCAGATCAGGATGGTATCCATCACCGTTCTTTACACACTCCTCCAAGTAGGATCCACTTGGTGTTAGTGATTTTATTCATATTGTGGTTTCCATGAAACCTGAAACATACCTTGGCCCCAGATCCGGTGTTTACACACTCCTCAAAGTAAGATCCACTTGGTTTCCACGATTTTAGTATATTGCAGGTTTCAACCTAGTTTCGATATTCAGGTTTACTGTAGATTTCCACTTGGTTTCCTTTTTAAGTCAGTTTATCGTAGGTTTCAAACCAGTTTCCATGTCCTTTTTATATATTGTAGGTTTCAACTTGGTTTCTGTGTTATGTCAGTTTATTGTAGGTTTCAAACTAGTTTGTTTAATATAGGTTTCAACTTGGTGTCCACATAGTGTATGCTGTGTGTTCTTCATGTTGTAGTATTATTTGGAATATGTATATATTTAATAATAATATTTTCATAACCCTGAGTAGAACAGACATTAGCAAAACTAGAGCAGAAATGGTCTACATGAAAACAGATGGACAGAGGCTTTTAATTTACTATGCAAAACTAGTGAACAACTCTGGTTGCTTGTTCCAGTGTCGCTCGTTTTGCAAATCAATGAACAAGGAAAACACAATGAACAAACACATCTAATACCATCACATATTTATTGCAATAAAGATAAAAAGTTTCATGGAAGGTTAAAATACTTACAAGCTAAAGTTTAAGTGTGAATGTATGGTGGTTAATAGCGTATGGCGATCTTTTAAAAAGCATTCCTAATATAAAAGTATTTCATAGAAAACATTGCTAATCCATTCACTTATTAACATTTATCCAAACACAAAATTTTGAAGAATGAATTCATCTCTAAACCAGTAGTAATAAAACATAAGTTTACAATTATTTGATTACTAACCTCCGACAAATGACCTTAGCCTGTTAGCCATATAACATGTAATTGACTCATTCCCACTGATTTAAAGAAAACATCATTACCCAGAACAAACAGAGTTATCCGCCCGTCATTAGTCCACTAGGTGGCGTGACCTGTCATCCAATTAGATTAATTCACATTACAGAGTCGGTGGTGTTCATACGTGGTCGAGGCGCTCCAGGCGCTCTCCCCACCTACCTGGCTTGGAACTTGCGCCTGACACTTCAGGACTCGGACTCGGACTCGGACTTTCGGACTTGTGGTCGAGGCGCTACAGGCGCTCTCCCCTTGTCTTACTGGGACTTTTCACCTGACTCTTCAGGCAATTACTTACTTGTGGTCGAGGCGCACCAGGCGCTCTCCACTTGTTTTTCCATAATGGATTTGATACCGTGCGACTCGGCGTCTCCTTACGCGAGCTTCTGTGGCCGCTGTGCAGTTCGCGCAAGTCGGCGAGTTACGACCCTCATGTGGTCTGCCGGCTGTGCAGGAATACCTGCCCGGAGGATGACCAGTGCCGAGTGCGCCGATCTCACTAGGTAGCAACACAAGCGCTATCGCTCGTCCATCAGGAAGAGCGAGTTGCAGCAGCGCTCCAGGACGGCCAGGAGACAAACCCACTGCTCGGGCTCCCCTGCAGCCACCTCACCGCAGAATTTGATGAGCCCTCCTCACTGGCGTCGGACGTTGGATCTCTGCGTTCAGACGCGTCTCTGCGTGACCCTCTTGCCCTTAGATGTTTCTCAGTCGCCTCCCCAGCCTCCCCAGCCTCTGCAGAGGACTTCAGGGCAGCTGCGGCTGACTCCCCACAGGAGGGGAGTCGCCGCAAGAAGGCCAAAAAGTCAAAGAAGCGCTCTAAGGTGCCTCCACCTCCTCCCTTCGTCCAGAAGGCATTCTAGGACGACATCCTGGCGTCCGTGAGGGACATGATGCAGTCCTTCGTCAGGGCTCGTCCCTCGGAACAGGGCGGGACTGAGGTCCCATCAACTCTTTCTGCTACTACCATCAGCAGGAAGGACCGTCATGTAACAGTAGTTTCTCCACACCCTTCTTCTCCTGAAGCCTCTAAGCCTCCCTCGCACTCCTCCGTCCTCTGCTGGAGGAACTCGGGACGAGGAGGCGCCTGACCAGGCCGAGCGCATGGCCGCCATCGCCGACTGGTGCCAGGTGAAACTGCAGGAAGTGGACGGGAATGTTCCCGGGCCGTCTTCTCCTGCCATTGCTGATCTCAGATCGTCAGAGGTCGGGACTTCCGGTTGCCTCTTCTCCAATTTCGCTCTCTCCCCCCGCCTTGGATGACGACAAGTGGCAGTGGCAACGCCTCCTAGGATTCTTGACCTTGGCACAAGACTATATGAAGCGGGGGAGACTCCACCTCCGCCCTCTTCAGATAGTTTTGAACGGGCACATTCGGGAGAGATCGTGCGGCCATCACATTAGGATGTCGCAAGAGCTCATTCACCACCTCCAATGGTGGCAGAACGAAGACAATGTCCTGGCGCCATGTCAACCTACTAGAGTTAGACGCCATACGTCTGAGGAACCAGGTGTTGTGCGTACACACGGACAGTTCGACAGCAGCTTGGTCAATCAACAAACAAGGATTGACCAAGTCAACTGGTGGACAACCTAAACATCTCAATCAGAGCGGTGCACATCCCGGGAGCAAAGAACGTCCTCGCGGACGCACTTTCTTAGCCGGATCACCCTCCGTCCACGGATTGGTCGACAGCAGCTTGGTCAATCAACAAACAAGGATCGACCAAGTCATGATCACTGTTACAACTGGTGGACAACCTCAACATCTCAATCAGAGCGGTGCACATCCCGGGAGCACATCCTGCGGACGCACTTTCTTAGCCGCATCAGCCTCCGTCCACGGATTGGATGTTGCACCATCGAGTGTTCGAGGCTATATGTCTCCAGTTCGGAAAACCGCACATCAACCTTTTTGCGACACGGCTCAATCACCAGTTGCCGATCTATTTGTCACCAGTACCCGACCCACTTGCATGGGGTCTAGACGCTGTGGCGTTAGGGTGGGAGGGGATGGACGATTATGCTTTTCCCCCCTGCCATCCTGACACAGGTGGTGGCCAAAATCCAGGAGACCACGGTCTTGTGATTACTCCTTGGTACGTACCCGTACGACTGCTCTGCACTCAGGAACCGGTCCCTCTGCCCCTCAGGTGGGACCTTCTCAGGAGCAACCCGAGCAAACGAGTGCACGAGAACCCGCAGGTTCTTCATCAGCACACTTGGGTTGTCTCCTAGACGGGTTGAAGAGCGCAGGGTTTTCGGAAGCAGTGGCGAGTGCAGTGGCGACCTCACAGAGGTCATCTACGCGTAAACAGTACATTTTTCAATGGGCTTCCTTTATGGCATTTTGCGAGGGGAAATGGTTCGATGTGGAAGCAGAAACGGTACCTCAGGTCGCTGATTATCTCGTCTATCTGCGCACAGTGAGGGGGCTTAAGGCCTTCTCCATCAACACGTACCTCGCAGCCATAATGTCCGTCTTTCGCAAGAAGGATCCCGGTCTGGACATCTCCAACTTGAAGGAGCTTATTAAAACATACAGGAACGTGGATTGCCACCACAAAGTAAGACCACCAGAATGCGATCTGGCGGTGGTGCTTGATCACCTCAAATCTGAGCACTATGAGCCGCTGACGGACAGGACACTGCTGCGTCTTACCATTAGGACAAGTTTTTTGGTAGCAATGGGATCAGCGGCCAGGATATCAGAACCGCATGCTCTGCAAGCTGATTTGCTCAGGTTTGAACCAAGAACCAAGGTGGTAACAAACGCGGGAAGACATTCACACTGCCGTTAATTTGCCCGTCCATCGAGCCGACAGACGAGCAGGAATGTCTCCTTTGTCCTGTGCGCGCGCTACGCATCTATGTAGAGAAGACGCGGACGCTGAGGCAAACGACCTCAAAGGAGATCAACAAAAGGCAGTTGGGGGTCTACCTCAGGTCTGCGGTGGTAGACGCCTACAAAGCGGTAGGGTTACCAGCACCTGCGCTGACCAACCAGCGTGAGATTCGGGCCATATCGGCGACAATGGCCCTTCACAGAAATCTTTCGGTGGCGGACATCATGGCCGGCTGCTTCTTGAAGTCGGGCTTGGTGTTCGCCAACCACTACCTGCACGGAGGACCTGGAAGGCGTAGCCCGTCTAGGGGCGGAGGTATTTGCACAGCAGCGGACCACGGGGGCTCCCCCAGGTAGGGGACGCAACCATCCACGATGATGGCACCAGACACGTCGAGTTCGTCATCTCTGCACTTGTATATAAATTATTCTGGTTGTAACGTTTTACGGTGTTTTGTGGTGTTTTAGTTAGGGGTCGTCGACTTTGAGACGTCAGACAATTCTCCCGATTAAAACGGTCGCTCGCTAGGTCGCCGCTCCTGAGAACAATCTTGAGAGTTACCGATGAGCGCGACGATTCCTGCCCACCAACTACAGTGGTACCAGGCTAAGGTCACTTGTCAGAGGTTAGTAACTAAATAATAGTACGTTTTTGATTAAACGTCATTATTTTTACTTACCGTAGACAAGTGACCGTCGTCATTCCCGCCCGCCTCCCCTCTTACGTATCCATCGTTAGTTGGGACTCCTAGGTAATGTGAATGAATCTAATTGGATGACAGGTCGAGCCACCTGGTGGACTAGTGACGGGCGGATAACTCTGTTTGTTCTTGGTAATGATGTTTTCATTACATCAGTGGGAATGAGTCAATTACATGTTATATTGCTAACAGGCTAAGGTCACTTGTCTACAGTAAGTAAAAATAATGACGTTTAATAAAAAACGTACTATATAATTCACTTTTTATGAAATCTCCAAACTTTACTTCAAAGCATGATTATTTCTTTTATGTTTTTATTAAAATAATTATTATATATATGATTGTTTAGAAATGCATTTAATTATTCATTGAAAAATTAACAACATACAAAAGACCAAAACATAATCAAAATTCACCCTGTTTACATTTCAGGTGTTTTTGTTTGGTAATTATTCTGAAAAAGAATAAATCAATTGTATAGATACTTAAACTATACTTAAACTAATAAAATCCCCGAAATTTTACAAACGCAAATATTTATCTTCTAATATAAAGCCTATTTAACACATGTATTCTCCTTTAATCAGTTCTAAAACTGAACATCGTGTGATTATTAAGTTTCTCGTGAAAATTCTCAGAGAGTTGAATCCAGTCGTGGGCTCGAGCTCTTGGACATCTACAATGCCGATCCCGATAACGTTCATGCCCTTGGTTACAGGGGATGAAACGTGGATTCAAAACACTTATACTACAATGACAGGAATTTGAAATCACACTTGCATGGTCAGGATTTGGCGGTGATTATGAACTCCAAGAGGGGCTGAGGGACCAGTCAGAAGACTTCTACCGCAAGGGAATAGACAGTCTCAAGGACAAATGTGCAAAGTGCATCGAGGTCAAGAGAGATTATTTTCCAAATGAAATCAATATCACAAACATTAGCTTCTGTTTCTATAACCATTTCTATTACCTTCCCCTCGTAGATAATGTTATACTTATGTAGTCATCTTGGATATGCCACGAATTCCTTATACATTTGTTTTTTAAATGCCAAACCGTTATTTGAATATATCTCTATTTTTATTTATACCGTAGTCTTTTCAATAATAACCAACAACAATAACAAAATAATGTTTTTCCAATTATTTCCGATTATTTCTTTCATTATACACAAAGGAGGCACCTATCAAAATCTTTGTTACGTTTACCATTACTATTGTAAACTAATTCAACCTAAGTCACCTTTTTAGTGGCATTGTTTTGTTGTGTTTCTGTTTAACTACATTAGTTTTTTTATCAATCAATACATATTAATAAAATCGAACACAAATTTTATGAGTATCCACAAATCACTTTACAAATAATAAATACATGAAGTCATAATCCTATTCCAGCGTTATATTATTACATGAATATGAGGGCATAATTACATACAGCAGCACATGATATTAATTCATTGAAAGTTATGTTACAAATCCATCAATTCACAAATACACATATACATTATGGATAAATACAGGTCAACTAACCTCGTCTGAGGGACGCAGGCTTTCTATATAGCCAGAGATGCGCGTTACGAAGCGTGATACCTAAATAAAGATTATACTAATTGCTTAACTTATGCGGATACAGTAAAGATAGGTAAACTTGGCATATACCCTACAATATAATAAACTTAACTTAACTTAAACTAAATTACCTAAGCTAAAGTGAATTACTAGCTTGTAATGAAATCAGTAATGGTGCAAGTGTTAATAGCAACACAGGACAAGGGATATTGTAAGTATTTAAAGGAAAACATCATGGTCTTAAGCTAAATAAGTTATCTGAACACATTTAGTATGAATGATAATAAAATGTTAAAAAGAGGTAAATATGATAGATTGAAATGCAATATTTACACCTGATTACATATCCATGCCAGGTTAAACAATTTCCTGATGTTCAAGTCCATGTTGTTGATGGTGGTTGTGCGACATAAATCGTAACAGGAGTGTATACGATGCGCTATATCCATAGCTATCGATTATAACAAGTATTACTGGTAAGACAAGGTGGTCGAGGCGATGGACATGGCACATTTCATACTTCTCATTCTTAAACTCCTCTACAAATGAATTGGGAGAACAAAGCGGCGTGTCCATCTGTCCGACCGTCCATCTGCTCATTACACTTTTGTTCGGCTCCTTACTCTGAAAGCAGTTATTGCAATGTATTGAAACTTGACACCTGCAAACCCTATTTATGTAGATTTCGATTAAAACAATACTTTCTTTTCATGAATAATAAAAGTGTTATTTCTTTACGTTACGAACACGTTCCATTCATAACAAATATATGTGAAAATTTTAACAAAACATGAATTAATTTATTGCTCAACTCTTATCATTGACAATAATTGTTCGAATTTAGCAAAACCTTGCCCACTGTAATCACTACGGTATGTACATGTAGGTGTGAATTG
Source organism: Phorcus lineatus (assembly GCA_921293015.1). NCBI lineage: Eukaryota > Metazoa > Mollusca > Gastropoda > Trochida > Trochidae > Phorcus > Phorcus lineatus. Next base: position 13,594,614 of record OV121085.1, read on the forward strand.
TGCATGTTTCGCCGCCCCCCACCCCCATTTGCTTTTCAGGTTTTGCATAATATTTGTACTATGATCAGAATTGGTACATTTGTTTTTCTTGGACCCTCATTTGCAAAATAAATGCTCATTTTCTTATCCTTGAAATATTAAATCTAACTCTATTCTTCAATACATACCGCCTAAACTATACATGTAATGTTCACCAAACATGATATAAATAGCTTCATGAAAAGTGATTTACATGCCTATCTCGAAATGTGCTTTTAGGGTTAGATCTGTATATAAATTTTTCAATCGAAGTTTAGATAAATGTTGACCTAATTCCTTATCTGTATCTGAAATGTCTTTGACCGCTATGAGAAGTGAGGGTTGAATGTTGAGTTGTTCTCACCGATGCTCTTGTTTGTATGTTGATTAACCAACCATGACAAAGCAATAACACCTAATGGCTATTCCCTACCTAATAAATAATAATTTAGCAGTTCTAGTGGACACCGGCTTCGTCCAAGGGTGTGAAGTTCTATGTTGTCATTAAATCTCAATTTGTAGGTTTTATTTATGTAAAATATTGCACTTAAACTCTGGGTTACCCGTTAATATATAATCATTATTATTCAAACCATTGCCTTTCATCACATTTGGCAAAACATGAATAATATAAAATCAATTTATCACATGTTATTTACTTCATATTACACGCATAGAATTATCGTTTACTCTGTCGACAGTTGAAGAAAGCAGGGCATGTTATGGAATACCAGGAGTATCATGTACAAGACACAACCTGACGTGCAGAAGTGGAAGAATAGCCATAAAGGAAGCATTCTACATGAACAGTACAGTTTGTTTTGCAAATGGAGTCACAGGTTGTGATGGTATCAACGTCAGCAGTATACAACTCAACTCTACAAGAACTAATTTTAGTAATACAGAACTGGACTCACTGAATTGGAACTGTTCTACACAACCAGAATGCATTTTCAAAGCGGGTAGAATTGGTCCAGGATTTGCAGTAACGTTTTCTGTGATTACATACCAGTGCACACATAGTAAGTATACGTGACTAATGTTAGAAGTAAACATTTCAATTAATCACTGACAATGATCGAAAAAACATCATAGGCAGTAATGAAATATTTTTAATGATACCTTTTTAAGTACTCGGACTATGCATTAAAAGAAACACAGAAGATAGGATTTATTAGTTTGTAAAACAATGATGCCATCACATTTTTCAAAGGGAATTACCTTCTATGTTCTTATTTTAATTGTATCTTTAAATCGATATTAAACTCAGTTAATGTACAATATTTATAAAGATATGAAATATAAAAGTGATTCACTCATCTGCAAACATCAATTGATTGCTTTTCATTGCTATCCAAATATCAGTTCAGATGTTTTATTTTTCAATTTCCCCCAAGTACTGGACCAAGGAAATTAAGATTATTTTTGGTGGGTTCATTGGGTTGGATTGAAAAGTATATACTCTGTTAACAATGCATTTCTAGCAGGTGAGACCTCAACACCTTCTTCTAAAGATGATGTCAATGACCAGAGAAATGGTGAGATCAATATTTGTTTACACATTTAAGTTTCTAACCTCATCATAGTTAGGAATGGCTCCAAATTTGTGCCTAAGATTCCCTATCATATTTCTTGAAACGACAAATGACTCAAGGAAAAAATGTTGCATACCGTTTGTCTTCCTGCTACATCAGTGCATTGGTATCCTTAAAGTTCCTTCTGTACCCTGATAATCTGTCAAAGCAAATGGCTCATATCTCAGACAGTTGTTTGTTCATTTCTTTTCATGAGATTTGTCCCGATAGATATGAAGGCACTGTAGAAGCTATGAAGATACAAATACATTTGAACACAATAACAAAATAATTATTGTTCTTTTCAGGCGTTATATGCAAAATAAATAGACAACGATGTATTGTATCTACATTGTTTATATTTTGAAACAATCCCACCGACTAACAGGGATATCAAAAGTCGTGAACTTTTTCTATTTTAAACTTAGATGTCTTATAGGACATAAATAAATAAACATAACATGATGTGTTTAAGTGATTAGATGGAAGTACATACATATTTTCATCCTCATGAGAAAACACAAAAACATTTGTTTAATTAACTGAAAGAAATATTTAAAAAATTTCATTTATTCATGCGTTTCTTTTTTGGTTGAGCATATATTATCCTAGGGATACATTTTTGACACCTTGGAACAATAATAGGCTAAAAACATTCTTGAAATATCCTTAAACAATTTAAAACAATTTGATATTGTAACCGAAAAATATTTGTATCCACGAACTTCCTACAATACCCTGATATATGTCAAGGCAAATGCCTCATATCTCTGAAAGTTGGTTATTGGTGGCTCTTTATCAGATTGAATGACATTGGCTAAATGGATGGAGCTTGAAGTAAAACATATCGAACTCAACGTTGCTTTCATCCTGTTACCGCTGCTATTGGGACTGGACTCTTGCTATCAGTTGTACGCACAGTGATAAGGTTTTGGAAAGAACAAAATTTTCTGAAAGTCCCTAAAATTTCTCCATAGGGCATTAGTTATCAGTATACACGTAAAACGTGATAATAAGGTATTTGCTCCAAAATTCAAATCATAGGATATTGTTCCCTAACCCAAATTTCAGCATAGATCAATTTAAACGTTTGTATAGAGTGTGCCTGTAGTCCTTTAGACATCAATTTATATTTCTTAATTGTAACAGCCTTCCAGTGCGTCGACTAAAAAGTATATTGTACCAACATTGTACCGGTAGCATGATCTGGAGGTTCATTTTGATTCGTGATGAGCATTTTCTCAAAATGAAAACAGATGAATGGAAGGTTCAGATTTATAAATGTTCATTGACTTTATTTTCGTATTTTAAAATGATACCAAAAATTGTATTGGTTTTTTTTCAGGCATTATATACAAAATAAATAGACATAAATATTTCAAGTTTAGATGTCTTATAGGACAATGGCGTTTTAAGGGTTAATATACATAACATGCTGTGGTTTGGTGACTGGTGGCAGCACATAAATATTTTACACCAACACATACCTTCTATGTTCTCACTTTTTGATTGTATCGTGACATCAATATAAAACTCAGTTAAATTAAATGTACAATATTTATAAACAAAATAGATTATAAATAATGATTCAATAATCTACAAACATCAATTGACTGCCATTCATTGTTATTCAAATGTCAGTTTTGGATGTTTTATTTTTCAATTTCCCCCAATTATTGGATAAAGGAAATCCCTCTTGCAGTGTTTTAAGATTAATTTTCTTTCGGTTGATAAACCTAGTTTGCATACCTTTGGAACAGTATATAGCCGCATATCAAGAGTTTGTTCACTTGTTACTGTATCTTAGTGAAAACATCATTTTATTTGGGTTTGGATTGAACCGACAAAGCATCTCTCATTGTATTGTAAGATTGTTAAGTCTCTTGTGCAAAAATTCTAATTTTGGCATGAACAAACAGACAGAAGGGGTCACTTTTTCGAAGTTGTGATTAACTTAAATTTCGATTAAATATTCAATTTCGAATTTCTGAGAAAAAAACTCTGCAAAATCATATTGATGCTAACGAACAAACGACTTCTTTTTAAAGCTGTCCATCATTTAAAAAGTATTTTATGGAAAAAAAGGTTTTCGAAATTTCGACCCCTGGTCACTTCAGTGACCTGCCAAAACAGAATACGATGGCATACGATTTCGTTAAGAGACAACACTAGGATATGCAGGTATGTGAACAAACCTTTGGTATGAAGCTGTATGATATGTTAACAATGCATTTCTAGCAGGTCGACATCTTCTAAAGACCAGGAAAATGTTGAGATCTATATTTGTTTACGAATTAAAATGCTAACCTTACCAAAGTGAGACGTGGCTTTCCCAACTTGTGCCTAAGCTTCGCTGGCATGTATCTGCAAACGATAAATGGCCTAAGGAACTGATGTTGATTACCGTTTGTCTTCCTTTTACATCAACAATTCTGGTATTCTCGAACTTGCCTATAGTGCCCTGATATCTGTCAAGGCAAATGCCTCATATCTTTCTTATCCGTGGCTTTTTAAGAGATTGAATTACTCAGCCAATAAAATGTCGTTGTGCATTGAGCTTGAAGCAAAACATATCAAAGTCAAAGGTCCTGTCATCCTATTACCACCGCTATTGCTCGAGTCATTCATTTGCTGGTTATATATACGATACGAGACAATTGTCTTGATAGCTATGAGGGCCCTTAGAACCTATGCATATACAAAAACACTGTTGTGACGGTTTGGTCACTTTGAAGTGACATTTGGAAATAATAGCTGTCAAACTTTTATCCTTTTTCAGCTGGTGCCATTGCTGGGGGAGTGATTGGTGTTCTCGTTGTCTGCGCTATTGTGGCTGCTGTTCTTATATGGTTCAAATTCGTGAGGTGAGGAAACTTAGAACAATACCTTTAATGATATAACAAGCTTAAGGTGAGATAAATATACGACTCTTTAAGATTCGTCTAAATTTTCATATCAACCAAAGGAAAAACACATTACAAAAGTATTTTTTCGCGACATCTAGCCTAAATACTACACACTTTGATTTTCTGGAACAAAAAAGTTAATATTTTTTTAAAATCAATTATTGCATTCGTATGTAGTGCAAAGGTCAATTTGGTATGATCAGAAGACAGAAACACATAATCACGTTAGTCTTAAAGGTCGATAAGGTTAATGACGTCTGAATACCCTCCCAAATGAATTTCACAGAATGAAGAGAATCGATTTTAGGTGATCAGTAACGATTGTATCCACCTCTAGCGTCTCGTACAGCAACTCAACGTCTCTTCATGGATCTTAGAACGTTAGTGAACACTGCCCATTGCTCAACAAGGTGACGTTGAAGATCTTGCAACGTCTGTGGTGGATTAACTTGTTGATGAACACGTACGCAAACTTGAGAGTGGCTTTCACCTTGTCTGTGGTACACATGGGCCCTGCCGTCGGCAAATATCAAGGTAAATCGAGATTCGTCACTAAAAACAATGGAATTCCACTGTCGTTGAGTTAACCTTAAGTGCCTTGTGGCCCACGCAAGATGGTTACAGCGATGAAGAAATGTAAGGATAGGTCCTCTATAGGGTCTCCGTGCGCGAAGTCCAGCAGCACGCAAGCGATTTCTGACAGTTTTTGGGGTTATCCGTCTACCAAACTTCTCCCTACTTGTGGAAGTTGCAGCTACAAATTGGTTGCGAAGATGATGTCAACGTATTGCTGCATCTTCCCGGAGTGACGTCACACGTGACGCTCCTGGCCGCGGACGATCTGCAACTGTTCTCTTTTGATGCACTCTCATCCTGAGAATTAAAATTGTTTGTTGTGAACAGTTGAAGCCTCTTACCACAGCGACCACAGACTGACCAACATTGAGCCTCCCCATAGCGCGTTGACGTTCTTCATTTGTAAGACGCGGCGTTGCCAAAAGGTCGTCAAAATTAAACTCCAAATGAGCTTCAATGTGCTTACTTAGTTCATGCACCGATTTACCTCATGATTTTGCGTTTGCACGTGCATTCACTGTTTTCCCATTTTTTTGGCTACAAAATCAATGATTGTACGTGCCTTCACAAATTCCTCACATTAAAGGAGTCAAAACCATTACTTTCACTACAAATAGTGTTTAAAATATTTCAATGAACAGACAGAAACGATTTCATAAATTTACCTGTGTTAAGTTTTCAATTTTGTAAGTATATCAAGATACGAAAATATACATTTGGAAATGAAGTGGAAACAAAGGTTTATTTCTCATTTTCCGTGAATGGGGTCTTTGTAAGAGTGTTACGCTTTAATGAAGTTCAATCGATCAATATCGAACCAATTGTTTTTCTGCAAGGATTTGTTTATTAAATAAGACGAATAGACTATATCTACTTGAAAGTAAAATCTATTTTCATTGACCAATCTAATTGGATAAACTTGATGACATATATATGTTATTTGTTTAACCAACGTGAATTTTCAGAAACAAGAAGGAAGACAAGAAACCAGAAAGAGGAAGTACTAACCACGCTTATGATGCTTCACTTTCAAGTACTGCTACCGAGCACAGAGGCTGCAGAAAGACGACCAGCAACTATGACTACGCAACAATACACAACGGAGACAATCCTGAAGGACGCGTCCAAAATGACTACGTCCTTGCCGGTAAACCCAGCACCGAGAATGGGACAACTGTCCTAATGGAAGACGACTACAACCACATCAACCACAACCCTCCACAAGGTGCCTCGTCCCCTGGTTACGATACCACTGCTTCAACTGCCGCGGCAGTGAAGAAGTTGAATAATGCATCATCCAATAGCATCGAGGACGATGACTACAACCATCTCGGCAATAAGAAACCAAGTGTTGTCTCCAGTGACTATGATACCACAGTGTCTGCTTCCAAGGCTGTATCACAGCTCGGGGAGATGAAGGACAGTGGAGATGACTATGATCACTTTAAAAGATCTGAAGACAGAGTAATTGATTTGCCATACGATACTGCAAACCATCACAGTAGTGTCTCGGCTGATACAACAATGAGCCCTTATGACCTTGCAAAATAGAACACACAGTGGCTCAAGGAATATGATGCATTCATTGAAGTTGCTGTTAAAGTGTTCATTGCTTTGGATAATTTAGGATAATTAATTATTGTTATTGGCGTCTTATGAGCATTATTTACAGCAGCTAAAGCAAATGCAACCAAATTCAATATACACATATGTGGATTAGCAGAAGCCTTTTGTCCAAATCGTATGAAAAGTTAAAGGTCCATTTCGAATCAAAGTTTTGAAATTAACATACAAATGCACTTATAATCTTACAAGTTGTTTAGGCATTGCGCTTATACATACAAACAAAAATGTAAATCATGGCAAATTTTCCAACCCTCGACAAAAATGCATGTTCAGATGCATCTTCATATAGTCATAAGAAACCCAATCATAGACTTTGCCAATTTCAATTGAAGCTGGACGATTTTCTGAAAAACAGTTTGAAAACTGAATAGTTAGCAAGGTTAATTTCACTCTATATCATGCTAATTAACTCATATGTTTTTTGTTTTTGTTGCTTACGACTTTGTCATTTTTTTTCTCATTTCTTTTGCTTTTCAGGCGATTGATGTAAGTATTAGTAATAACGATTACCTCGAAGGTATACAAGCTTGGTCAAGATTCATTTTATATTAAAATCATCTTATTTTATAGTTTTAAACATTCACCTTCTATTGCAAATTGTGCAATGAGTTATGAGTTAAAGATACATTGGCATATAGTTTCATTTGAAATAATCCTTATAATAGTTCTGATCTGTTTTGTCCTACTACTTTTGCATAATCAGTACTGTCGTATTTAAGAAAATGGCCCAAATCTAAGTTACATAATAATTCAGCATGTTATAGATCTGTTTTTTGTAGCTTGCACTTTTTTTATTTTATTAAAAGTTTTTGTCCTAGAGACCTATTTTGTCAGTTAATATAAAACAATTTGTTCACAAATAAATGTCTGTAATAACATAGGATAGCATTTGTTTAGTAACCTGGTCTGTTCATCTATCCCTAATGATTCATGTGCACTATGCTGAGAAGAGCTCAATTGCAATTTCATAATAACGATGGGCTAATGGCATGACATGGCATGGCGTCCGATGTTCGTCCTTTTGAACTATTTATTTTCTTCTCAAGGACATTTTTTAGGAACCCTTATACTAATATGGATTTTAATTTATATATTTGTTGACCCTGTGACCCCTACTTATGACTACAGGAACCACGCCCTAAACGACTATGTTCATCCTCTTCAACAAACAAATGACCTAGAAAGATGAAAGTTTATAAACAGAGTCTTAAGCTGATTAAGGGTTATAATTAATTGATTCGGTGGTCCTGTGACAGCTAATATGATGACCGTGTGAGCATTTATAAAATGAATCAAAGAGGGTCTGATGAGGTCAAGAGTAAATGGCTCTATTTTCATTTTACATTTGAATAAGTTGAATTTTAACTTCACACAGCGATAGGTGGTGATTTTTGATAATCTAAGATTTATATATTCTCCCCCATGCTCATGAGTACAGTGATTAGGTCATTTTTACGGCAGAACTTTATAACCGTTCATTATATCTTTCTTAGGTTTGCATTCGATTAAAAACTGATAGTTCTATCGAGATGTTACTGTCGTCTTTTACCCAGAAAGCAGAAATAATGTTCTCAATCATATATAATCAGTATGATAAGATAATAAAAGAGTGATGTAAAGTAACAAACATCACAAATTAAAAGGACATTCACAGAAAAAATCAGATCTTCAGAAAATACTCAATTTAATGAAATTCTGGTTATCGTGTCACAATTTTCTCGAAGTGATTATAAAACAAGACAACAAAGGACCATATCCCGACACTCATTTAAAGAAAAAACTATATTAGTTCATAGTTTTTAACTTAGATCTTATATTTATGCCCTGACCGTTTAACGATTTTTCTTTCCACTACTATGTTTCAATTTCTTGGTTCAATATCGATATTCATGTTTTACTTTTATGTATATCAACTACAATGAATAAAGTTATAAAACAGACCTAAAAAAAATAAAACTGGCCGCTCGGGCGACACTGCTACAGAGATGGTACATCAGACTGTATTACCCTCGAGACAAGCAAACATTACATTGTAAGTGAACAAGGGGGGAAGGAATGCACTATCATTACAATGAATAAAGTTATAAAACAGACCTAAAAAAAATTTTTCAAATGACTGCAATAACTACTGTAGGGAAAATGTTATTCGGGATAACCATTGATATTTAACACTGTCATGAACATGTTAAAATCTCAATCGAGAAAATTCTACTCATTCGTTTTGTTAATTTTTTCATGCTTTTTTGTGTGCCAGCAAATCATATAGAGAGTACATCCACATCACACGGCACAACCACACATGCATAATCTTACATTTTCAGATGTCAAATATACCCGGAACGTCCTGGCGTACCTTATCGTCATTTTAGAAATGTTTGACTCATGCCCTCTGTATATGATAATGCTAGTCCTTTATTAGCCTATTCACAAATTTGATTCAATCATCATAAGATAGATATTATAGTTCCGTTGTTAAGGACTGTACAAGCGTCAACCGGGAGCCTCCAGAGTATCAGAGTACTACGTATATATAAAATTGGCGATATGTGAGAAACATGAAAATGTCACCACTCCACTCAGGTCTGATAGTGCTTTTCATTGATAGACCTAATACATCACAATTTTGAAATTAACAATAAAAAGAAAGTTTTTTGTAACAATTTTATACTTCTCAATTACTACTTAGATACCAAAACAACTGCTGACCTATTTCACTGAGGGAGGTAGATATAATTTTGTTCACGAGTGGCAGTCAAAATTTTTTCTCGCCTACATGTACGAGATTATATATATGTAATTTGTCAAGGGAAACACGTATTTCTATTTATTGTATGACTACTTGTAGTTTTATACAAAAATTGACCTCTTTTGAAGATATATTATACACCCTTCTGATTCAAAATTTCTAAATGGCGTCATGGTATTGTACTAACGCCAAGCAATTTGTCTTGACTTTATCGCTACCCAGCTACCCAGCAGAGTAACCAATGTTATTGCCACTGTAGCAATATAGTGGGGGTATTTCACGGATAAAACAGAGTATCCTACTCTCAACGACGCAATTCAAATTTCGCAATATGACACGATTAGACCAGGAAGTATAGTCGTCTCAAATGCACTTTGTCCGCATTGTGTCATTGTGAAAAGAGCTGGTTAGGTAAATCGTGTCGACAGAGAAACATTCTTCTCGCGGGGAGATACTCACAATGCCTTTAAGTTTACAGTTTGTGCTTGCCCTGATAGTTTATTTATGTCCTTGTGTTGCAGGTAAGTTTTCTTTTTCTTCCCTAAGGGGATACTCTGAATATAGATTTATTTCACGATACAGAATGTTGTTTATAGAATGTAGTGTAGAACTTAATAGTATACATTCATAAAATTGGTATGAGCAGTAGATATAGAATTTACCCACTCATGCGTGAACAGTTTAGATAATTACTATTTTTACCATATTAAACATTGTATCAAAAGGTGATTTGGCTTTTCAAGTGCGTATATTTTATGATGATCAGAATTTACTTATAATAATTGTTGTTATCAAAATGTTATTCATACACTCTAGAAGTCATGTACATACAAGTTGAACAATTCTACAGCGATCTCGCCTTCACAACAGATACTTCTTAAGAAATACCGTAGTGACATCTCTAAAGTCTATAAAATCAGAAGGCAATCAGGTTAAAGTAAAAAAAGACATCGTTTAAAGCCCATTCATTTCTTCCCTCTACGAAAAAAGCGCTTTAGAATACATCTAGTCACAGCATATTTCTTTTCAAAACTGATTGTAATGTTAAACGTGTAATGCAGTGTTAGATATCGTACACCGTTATTACATTATGGGTATTAACATAATCTGTCACGTGGATGTGAAAATAAACCAAATATAACAGAGCTGGCGTGGCTGATGCAACTCCATGACAGTAAGTTGCTTATGGACGTCTCATGGACATCCATATAAGCATCGTTTGTTTCAGATGTTTTCCGGCGAGCTTCGTGTAAGACTATGGTGACATATCACAATGAGCTATGTACGTTGCCAATTGTTGAAGGAGTAAAAAGATAATGACCAAGGATAAGATTTTTTTTCATAAAGTATAGAATTATGCCCTGTTAAATAAGAACCAACGTAGGACTAAGACAGATTGATTGCAAGCTATTGTTTTTAAAGGGCATAAGACATCATTGGATACAAGTAGTGGTTAGATGTTTTGACGCCGTAGAAAATTACATTTAAATTTGCTGAAATTGAGCACATTGGTGCAATATATAGAATAGATATAGAACAAATCGTAACATAGAGGTGTATCGATAGTCATGATCTGTTCTGAATAACCTTTTAATCATTCAAAAGTAACATTCTATACCTAATATCGATGATAAGTTATTACAATGATAACGTTTTTCTTTGTAAAATCTACAAACTCTTGTTACATACTATATGAATGAAATTCAATCTTTCTTACCAAAGAAAGCAAATATGTCTTGGTTAACGTTGTTCGCGATACTGGTTTCGACCAAATATGTTCTTTGTTATATGTGACATTCTAATTGCTATAACGTTTGAAAGTAACTTTTAACCTATTTTCTCTAACTTGGTCAATAAATAGACTGAAGCAGTATCAACCTCTGCTACAAACACTCAAGTAAAGAATTTTTAAAAGTCTGCAACACAAGAGGCACTAATAGCATATTAGCCATGTCTTTAATTCTAAAGGATGAAGGCCAAACAAAATAGCATAAAAATCACGGAGCGTCTCTTGAAAATTGCAGCAAGGATTCAGATTTTACCGAAAACTGCTCACCGTATCAAAATGTTCATCATATTAAAGTACGGTTTATAGATGATATTGTTCTCTTAGCTACCTAAATTCCTTAACAGCATAACATAAAATATAATTTGTGGCAGATCAAATAATTTTCAAAGTTGGAATGGCTGGAGTCCGGTTAACTGTTGAGTGTCTTTCATTTGGCATGCAATTTAGAAAAAGTAATTTCACTGATGAGCCACTGCTGCCGCCAGTAATAACCTGTTAAAATAATGATGAAGGAAATATGCATGAGGGATTCCCATGTTGTACCCTTATTCGTGATAGCCCGTAAGGATTTCATCACAATTTCTTCGATTAATGTTCAAGTAAATCTGAACAAAAGCACTGAACGACAAAATAATGCCATCAGATAAAGCATTTAATATGAAAGATAGTTTAATCCACGATGGATAAATACAACTTATAAATAGCTACATTGTGTCTATCGTTATTTATAAATCTTGAAACATAATGTAGTTAGGTTTCTAAAGAACACGCTTTAAGAAAAAATGTGGTTTTGGGATTTCCTTGATAGGCGAGAGAGGAGAGTGAAATATGAATTTTGGTTTGTTTTAAGATGTCCAATATCTATGAGCCGTCAATAGGCATCAACAAGGTCAAAGAAGTTGCAATGTGTCAACAGCATCTTTTCTTTATGTTAAAGTCATATGTGATAAATGTTTGACTTAATTATCCAGCGAATTTATCAACCCTTTTGTGTTTAATTAGGTTTGAAAATTTTATGGTCCATACTGTTAGAGTAACTTTGTGTATTCCTATTTACAAATCATAGACATTTACAATCAACTTTATCTGGCAGCGGTATTTGTTTTTTGACTCTGAAGAAAATTAAGTGACGTTCCTTTTGCCGTTGAGTATAGTACTTCTTAGACCAATGGGTTAACGTGTACAACTGGGTTAAGTGTCAACATACACGTATAAATATCCAACACTTCGTTAGGCTTTGACTAATGTTTAAAATAATGTCTGAAATATATACAGTTTGTAAAATGAAACACGTTTCTTAATTCATTATTTTGTGATGTTGTTGTGCATCAGTAAAATCTAGACTTGCTGAAAGGGCGGCTAGCTGTATTAAAGGCTCCAATTTAATAACAGTGTTTAAGCATTCGTATTTTAACTTAAGTTTAACTCATTGTATTGAATGCTTAACGAATTATTATAAACGATAGTGTTCTATATCAGGGTTAAACTTATACAAAGTGACAACCTTGAACAATTAAAAGTCCACTTAAAGTATCTATCAGCATTTATTTCAACTCATTTGTGAGATCTAATATAAATTCAATTTATTTTTTCGGGACATTTATGAACACTTGTTATTTGTCATGTCCCATGTTTAACTGTCTGTATTTGATATTGCAAGTCTTTTATAAGGCTAGTCAAGAGTAAAATTTGATTATTAATATGAATAGATTCAAAAGTACTTTTGAAAATACTTTTGTATCGACTGAACAATGTCATGTATTTTCGACCACCAGGAGTCTCTATAAGTTTTGTGTCGCCATAGCATTGTTATACGAGGGACAATAAAATGTAAACAGGCCGCCGAAGTCGGATAGTGTTTATTTGACTGATACAACCTATTACGTCAGAACTATTAAACCGATTCAGTGCTTAAAAATATGTCTCCTTTTTGCATCATGTCATTAAACTAAAATTAAAGATTATAAAAGCAATTATGTTACAATTTTGATTGCTCAATGGATAAATAGAATAACCTGCTGATATAAATAGGGTGTCTCTTTTGAGGATAGCATGACTATCTCGTGCAGTGAGGAATAAAAGTCTGTTCTTGACAAGAGGCACAGTTTTAAACTGTTCTAGATCATGAAATGCAATTATCATTGTATTTGGCATAACTGGGAAAACAGACATTCTATTACTTGTGACACTAATTTAAAACTTACCTCCTTTTACGGGCGACTTAAAAAGTCTAGTGACGTCATAGCATTTTATTGATTACGAAACGCGAGTGGCAATAAAGTCTATAAACGGTAAAGCACTATCGCCAATGTGGTCACGTGACCGTATAGAGGGTTTCTTTCAATTCAAATAAAAGAGTATCTCACTCTAAGTCATGTAATAAAACGTTATGTGATATATCAACTGGTTACACCAGGGAGTATAGTCGTCTCACTTGTACCTTGCCCGCATTGTGTCACTGTGAAAGGAGATGGTTGGATAAACAGCGTCGGCCGAGGAAGACATTACTCTCGCAAGGAGATACTGACGATGACTTTAAGTTTACAGTTTGTGATTGCCCTGATTGTTTCTTTTTTTGCCTTGTTTTGCAGGTAAGTTTTATCTTTTCTACCCTAAAGGGTTACTCGGTGTATAGATTTATATCACGACATCGAGCAGTATAATAAAGTATAGTGATTTAAGCAGATCATGTAGATTTGACTCATACGTGGGCATAACATACTCATAACGTTACCTCGTACAAATTGTATAAAATATATTTTGCTTTACTTTGAATGTTGGTACATTTCAAAGTGATCAGAATTTAAAAACTTGTTGCTGCTGTCAAAATATCAAGTATACAGTAAATCGATTGATTCAGATGTTTTCCAGCGAATTTCGTGTAAAAATATGACGACAAATCATTTGAGTTATTTGCGTTGCCAATTCATTAAAAAGAGTAACCATAATGATGAAGGATAACAATTAATGAGTGAAGTATAAAAAATACCCCGTTAATACATGTAGGGCTAACCAAGGACTAGAAGCAAAATTACATGTCAAAATTAACCATTGGTGCTTTAAGTAGTTCGCTAGCTCTAGATGGTATTACGTAGCAAGTTACACTAAGTTTCGAAGATATTGAGTACGTAAAAATTTAAATGAATCTGAAAATAGTTTTATCATCTACATTCATTTTTTTCCTGAATAACCTTGTGTCGTTAAAAAGCACTAACATAGACCTCAAGTTTAGAACAAAGGGAGTGGTAGCTGCCAGGTATCCAGCAAAATTAGTCAAGAAAAACGTAAAACGTTTACAATAGGATTATCAAAGCATTTTCTAACAGTTAAAAACATGCTAACCTACTTACTTTATTCTATCATTTTATTTTGCTAAATAACTCGTTAACGAGAAACACTAGTAACGTGTTTTGAAACACACAGGCTGTGGCATGAAGAAATCTATACACAGAAAAATAGTTATCAGAAGGAGGTATTTCTATCAAAATTCAAGCAAGCCATTTGACTTCATCACCTTAGTCAGGTGCTAACTGCTTTGCAACATCAAGAACTCATCAGATGATCAATCGCTTTACAAAACTAAAACTGAATATATCTAAAAACATTACACTTTTGAAAAACAGAAACGTAAAAGTGATGTCCCCCTCAACGGAATGTTATAACTAATGATATACCTCTGCCCAAGGCACTTATATTGCTAACGCCCTCTGCCCTGGGCAGTTATCTTAATAACGCCCTATCGGATTTTATATCCCTCTTCAAGTAACTGTGATTATTGGTTTTCATTTTAAGTCAAAGTATTTACTAACTTTAGGGAGTTCGCGTCAAATTCCTAAAACCAAAACCCTTGAGTTAATAATTTTGAAATTGGTGGTGGATACAAAAACTTATCATTATGAAGGCTGTCCATACCTTAATGAGTGTGTAATCATTAAATGAACGTTTTAATCCATCATTTCGTTTCGCTCTCACGAACAACTTAAAATGTGTTTCGTTAAAATGGCTGAATAATCCGCCGTGTTGGTTCCGGAAGTCTATTATATAGATTGTGCTATATAAAATGTTACGTGCTTACGAAGCGAAATATTCCTTTTCAGTTATATTGCATTTTATGGTGCTCTATTAATTGGTGTCAAGCTTTCACCCACTGTTAACTTTCATGATGTTTTGTTTCGTACCTTGACTAAAAAAAACAGAAAAAAATTCGGGGTTATATGTTTTTATTTCCATAAAATATCACAAAATGGATTATATATATAATGTACTTTATATCACATAATATGTTGTAATATTTATCACATTGTGGTTTCATATCAAATATATCAGTATAAATGCATTTTACAGATTCAATCACAAAAATTACATTTTTTCACAGAGCAGATATTGCACATTATATTTTTATAATATCAAAATTGACGCATTTTGATTATTTACAAACTCATTTATAGACATTAATATTTACACTTGTGTAAAAATCATAGAATAAAGAGCTCACAAGGGTAGAAGCATATGTCTGAAGTCTTCATAAGTGCATAGCTACAGACATGTTGAATTAAAATGAACGTTAATCAAGTTACGATTATCTATCATCTAGATTGTTATGTGAATTACTGATAATGTTCAGGTATATATTTAGGGTAACTTGATAATTCTTATTCAATTATAGCATCCGGACACAGGGTGAATATTAACTAGTTATTGACTAAAATATCTTATGATGAAAATTATTATTCACTGTCATTTATCCTTCGTCTTAATTTGATCTTAAAACAAGAATGGTATTACTATGAAATATAACTAAATATAGATATAAATTATCGAACCATCATTGGGAACATATTGCTATGCTTAAAATTTATGTACGAGAAAGTGAAGTTCCTATGAGAGATGGAGTTCAGTTACTTAAAGTCATAGTCTCATTTTTGCAAGGCAAATTGTAATAATTGCCGGACAAATAGTTCACTTCTCACAGAAATCTTTCCCCTGACGTTTGCATCAACTTTCAGAACTCTGCAGGCATTCTAGCCCTCAATAATGAAGTTCAAACTACCCTACCCTACCCGAATATTATGTATTTTTGCGACCGTTAGTCCTTACCACGTCATTTTGCTAAGGCCCTGACGAAGAACACATAAAATTTCCCAGCTGAATATCCAATGAAAATAGCTAATAGGTTACGCTTTTTCAAATACAGAAATAACAAAAAGGTGGTAAACTCAGTGAAGAATGCATCTGTCATAAGTATCGGCGCTGCGATGACTAGATTTCCGGTGTTTCGTACTCGCGATAGGATTGCACTTGATTCGGTACCTCATCGGTCAGAAACGGCATACGCCAATAAGCTGCTTCATCCAAAATTGTAAAACGGGCATAAAAATTAAAATCTTTGCAAATGCGAATGAAAATATTTGTGTTAGTGATCAGATTTTGTTCGTGAAGAATAATTAGTTCAGTTTAGTTGCCTTACAAAAATGAGACTATGACTTTAATCATAATGTATTGAACGTTAGGGAATAAGTATGCATTAAAAGCTAGATGACTGTTTGTACATATGTACCCAGTTTAAAATCCCATATGCCTCGTTAATACGCATTCGTTCTGTGAAGCGTTTCAATTAGGAATACTTAAAACGTGAAAAAAAGAAAATAGTTATTAAATTACAGAATTGTCGTAGTGAAATGAATGAAAGGCTATCGCAAATAGAAAAGCGTAAGCATGTCTACTCAAATCGTTCAAATATTAAACTGCAAATTATAAGAAGCATATGTGTCATTTTCAATAATGTCTCACATGATAATATTGTTCCGTGTGAATTCAAGAAACGTTGGTGTAAGATGGAAACATGAGGTAGGGGGAAACATTGTACAATCGTTCATACATCTGAAAAGAGCATGCGTCAGAAAATGTAATGTTAATGACAAAATAGAACAACAAAACAACGATGTATTACAATGAACTTTACAGTGGCAACATATAAAGTCTACACACATAAGATAACAAATGTGGTTGGCGAATGACATTTTCCGGATTGTAAAACGTAAAATATGTTTATACTGTCCTCAATCATCTTATTTAGAAGCAGCAAAATACGTAAAATATTGACATATATGTATGTACAGGGTTAAAATAATGCTTGTGGACGGTACAAAGATATATCATCAAAATATGTCACTGGAAAGGTTGACCAATGAAATCGTTAGAATTTATTATTTCCAAAAATATCTGATGAAGAGAAATTCGACTTACTCATATTACTGGCTTGATGCGTTCATCTTCCCGAAAAATATCCGAATAGGGGAAATGATTTTTTCAAGCGAGATTTAATAGTCGGATGCATGTCAATTTCTCGCGACTTGCACGTAAAATTACGACAATTGTCGTAAGTTCGATGTGACGTCACAACCGCGACCGAATCATTTTGTACAGGATCGAAGAGAGAGGTAGGTTGCTCGAGGCGAACTCCCTACTAACTGCCACTTTTGAAAAAATTACTCAAATGTTTAATCTGAAATGCCCTCGAACCAGTATACACATGTACTTTATAGACAAACATGCCAAACTCAACGATGATACCAGTATACAGCAACGGCTTATAGGATGACCCGGGTTAGACAGAAAATTAATTAAAAGAATTAATGTTTTTACCTGACACTTCTATGATAACTATTGGGAGCGGGTGGTTAATGAGTGAGCTTTGCTAACTAATTCTGTTGTTTGCTATTTAACAAAACATGAGAAGCTATCGATTATCAAATAGTTCAGCATTCTGAAGTATGTGTCGACATCCTCACATTTGTCAAAGTGTGAATTTGTTGTCCATATATCTAACGATCAGTTTGTAGCAATTATTTAACCAATGATTTTACAATATTTGTCTGAGTTACCCAGTTTTATAATATCATTATAATTTAGGACAGGACCATCTGCGTATCAACAGTGATTATCAACACAACGCCATTACCGTTGTCACATTTACCATAACATAAGGGACATGAAATATGTATGGTACATGGATCACTTGTAATTTCCTCATATTACAAGCATAACAAGATATTTTTTTATTTCAACAGAGTTAGAAAGCAAGGCTTGTTATGGGACACCTGGTCTACCATGTACAAACCACACCCTGAGATGCAGCAGTGGACATATAGCCATACAGGAAGCCTTCTACACGGACAGTAAAGCTTGTGGTAATGGGGTCTCTAACTGCGCTAATATCAGCCTCAGCATTATCCCACTCAATGGAACAAGATATAACTTCAATGTTACAGAGCTGGCGTCACTGAATTCAGATTGTTTTTTACATGTAACTTGCAGTTACCAAGCACGACAGAGAAACAAAGTTATCCGGAGTTTTTCTGCGATTTTATATCAGTGCATAAATGGTAGGTTAACTCGATTTTCATGGTAATATTTAAAGCTAGCATCTTAAATCAATGATCAAAAGAACATAACCACAATTAGAAAACATTTACGCAGGATGATGTCGATAGGATACGATTAAAATTAACTTTATTTTAATAAATAAAAAAGAAAAAAAAGAAAGCAAGTATTATTTTGTAATAGAAAGAGTCACCTGAAATAGAAGAGTATGGAAAAGTAACGGTAAAGTCTTTTTCTCTATGTTCTTCTTTAATAAATTAAATTTTTACCAATTACAATGTCACAAGGTCAATAATTATTATGTCATTTGAATACGAATTGTATCCATACAGAGGCTATTTCAGTTATTTCGTCCCTAGTGAAATATTATTTGCGCAAGCACTTATAGAAAAACACCTTGAAGGGTCCGGTGATGGGGCAACCTGTCCTCTTTGAGACGTAGCTCAAGTTATCTCCTGCTTACCTTTGTTTTGATTCGAGCACTCTCTTGCCTACAACTTGAGGCTGTCATATTGGAGTCTCCCTTTCTCTAGGTTTTTATAGGAGCTTACAGAGATCGTCCTTTCTGTCTTTGGAAAGCATGTGTTGGTGCCTTTTCCTCCGATGTAAAAAATAGAAATGTGCCTTTTGCCTTTTGGATACGGTGCCTTTCACTAGAAGAAAGAACGCACGTTACTCCTGGATACATGTCGTGCACATATAATTTATCAGGTGAATTATGATGAAATATAGAATAATGTCTTTAATAGTTGAAATTTGAATTAAAAATCAAACTTAAAAATGACTTCATTTTCCGCATTTGGTTTACACGGGGATATGATTCACTTACCATCGTAGACATAGGTTATCATAAACTACATAATCGAATCCCTCCGATCGCACCTCTCGTGATAATGAAACAATACTTACAAACAATTTGATACCGTCAGTTTTAAATGCACCGTTGCACGTTTTTTATAGTTAAGAGGTCCCAGGAGAAGGATGAAAATGGTAACAATTACAAAATAACAATAGTTTGTTAACATTTATAAGAGTTCTAAAACCAACGAACAATTTTCGAGTAAATTACAAATATCCATTTCTTTAACTCAAATTACATGCTAAAATACATGGCAGTTTTTTTTTAAATTACGGATAATCGGATAATCGATTAAAGTAATTAGATGGTACAACAACCAGTCTGTAGAAACTTCTATTAAAAGAAGCAAATTATAACTATTTTAACATCCACGAGGCGTGTTACAATGCCTTTTATATGATGTCAATGTTCATCCAATTCAGATACATCTGAAGCAAATTACACGTACACCAAAACAAGTATTTCAACGCATGCAACCACGGCACAGAATACTGAGAAACTTCCGTCTACTGATACTGCAAGTAAGTGTACCATAACATACATATCAAATTTAGTTTACATGCAAGTTGTTTGAGAAAATGAATTAAATGATTCAATAATCAAAACATCGATTGCCCATCTTTGTAATTCAACGCTCATATCAGTACTTGACGTTTCATTTCTAATTTTTCCGCATGTATTTGATAAAGGAAAACACAATTGCAATGTTTTTTTCTCTTTAGTTTGATATATGTACATATAGATATATTTTGATAAATTTTAACAGTATGTGATATGTCAAAGCATTTCAAACAAGTCAGTCCTTAACACAAGATCTATATTTGTTTTCGCATTTAAATTGAAAAGTTATCTATTTATTATATAAGCTTGCATAACATGATAAAGACTTGGCTTTCCAAATTTGTGCTGACGATTTATTAATGTTTATAAAACTCGTGCTTAAAAAATAGATATGAGGACATTGAAGAAGCTAAGTGGATAAAAATACACTGATGTAACAGGGTGACTGTTTAGTTTCTTAATAATAAAATAAATAAATAGATGACAAACTCTGATCTTTGTTCAGCTGGTGCCATTGCTGGGGGAGTGATTGGTGTTCTCGTTGTCTGCGCTGTTGTGGCTGCTGTTCTTATATGGTTCAAGTTCCTGAGGTGAGGAAACTGTAAAGCAATGTCTTTGATAAACATAAAACATAAAGTATCAAAAGTTGAATTTTTTCGGAGATGTCAAACAGGTGAAAACCTTGCTTCTGGAGTCCAAGAACGCATTAAGGGACGTATGTACTGAAAAGCAGTCTAGTCTTTGATATGTAGATGGAATATGTAAAACAGCACGGGAGGGAGATTTCAAAGACTGGTTTAAGAAGAAGAGGTATGATACAAATCTTGCTAATTATACTCTAACTTCATGGTATGAATATTTTAAAAATCTTTTAAATCCATTGGTTTCTGCAAATCATCATCCATTTGATGAAACAGTGGAAAGTGTTTTGTCAAACCATGAATACAATGAGTGTGAAGAATGTCTTAATGTTGATATCCTATCAAAACCAATATTGAAAGATAAGATTGAAAGAGCGTTTAACCTTTTAAAAACAATACAATCCCATCTGAAGTTTATAAAAAAACTTCCTTTCTGATTTCTTTTCTAGAACTTCTATACGTTGTGTATTAGATTCAGGAATCTTGCCAGAGATTTGGAATATAAGGATCAAAATCATTCTACATAAAAGAGGTAATGTTCAGAGTCCGATTGAGTCGCTCGAGTCCTTTTCAATGCTATAATATTTGATACATATTGATATCTAATAGCGTCGATAGTTTTATATGGTTCCAGACATTTGGGCTATTTTGTGCGAGATAAGATAAAAAAGTGCAACGTTCTTT
Source organism: Phorcus lineatus (assembly GCA_921293015.1). Lineage (NCBI taxonomy): Eukaryota > Metazoa > Mollusca > Gastropoda > Trochida > Trochidae > Phorcus > Phorcus lineatus. Next base: position 13,615,977 of record OV121085.1, read on the forward strand.
TTTTAAAGAAATATTTTGGTGTCAGTAAATTTGTGTCTCAACTCAACTATACTTTATGAGGCTGGAAGTTATGACTATGACTATGTATCAAATATTTCCAAAGATGTGTAAAATATTGGACCGGGCTACTCAACATGGAAACAAATCGCCATCCAAAGGCTTATATGATATGACGACGATTTTAGTATTAGTTGGGTGTCACATGTTCGTACTTTGTTAAATGAGAATGGTTTTTCATATGTACTGTGGTATACCGTCTTTTATGCAATGTTTAAAACAACGGTGTAAAGATATTCAGTATCAAATAAAACATAGTAAATTTTGTTCGTCCTTGTATTTGCATTAATTCAAACTATCAACTTAATGTACAGCAATATCGATATGATACAAATGGAAATACTGATCTATAGATGTGTAGAAAATGTAATTATAACGTTCACATTTTGTGAATCTAACCATAGTATAATTTAAATGGAAAAATTGTGTTACAATGGTATTTTTGTCATACCTGTCCGATACGGGAAATATGCTAAAATCTTTAAAGAATGTTGAATGCTTAAAAGATCTTACAATTTACCTGAATTGTAATATACCTATACAATCATCGACAATCAGGCGAAGTGATCTTATATAAATAGTCTTAAAAGTGCCATGCTTCGATGATTGTGTAAGATAAGAGTATAATCACATGAAACTTAATTATGGAAGATTGAAAAGAATTCTATGAATTAGACTGCAAATGACTACTCTCTGACCCCATGATATATCAAAATTTTGGTCTCACTAAAGGGGTTCAAAATGGTTTAAAAAAAACCCAACAATTTATGTATGGTCATAACTGTAATTAAAAACAATAACTAGGATTGGTTTTAAGGATAATTCGGGGAATTGAAGTTTGAAGTCTTCGCCTCATACCCCTCACCAGACGTCAAAATCGTCTTGTTGCAATCGCTGCCACCCCTTACTTCCTTTTCATGCAAGTTCTGAAGAGGAGGATCCCTGCGTAGCACCAGTAGTCCCAAATGTCCCAAAGATGTTCAAGCGGAATAAGATCCGGACTCATTGCAGGCCAGGGGAGGTGTGTCAGGGCATAGTACTGGATTACCTCGCAGGTCGTGAACGCTGGTCTTGCATTATCGTCAATGAATATTGTTCTTGAAAGTGGATGGTTGACGAAATAGGGCACAAAAACAGGTTCAAGGACTTCCCGGATGTAGCGATCTCCTTATAAGTTACCTCTTATGGTCACAAGATCATGTTTGCAGTCAAAAAAAAAGCACCTCCATACCATCACAGATCCCCCACCATATAAGGCAATGTTGGTTTCATGGTCTATACGATAAGATCGATATTCCTGGGCGCCTGCAAACTCTGATCCTGTCATCCACAGAGTGCAGCAAGAACCTGCTTTCGTGTGACCAATGAACCTTCTTCCATGATCTTAAATTCCACTCAATTTTTTCTGTACACCATGCGGGACGCAAATGCTTGTGGTTGTACTTGAGTTTGATTGCATTTCTGGACTTCAATCCTGTGCCCTTTTTCGTCGATTTCTAAAATTTTGGTGACTGAACAGACAGGTGTGGAAGCGAGTGCCATTCTCGCATCATTCGTTCTTGCATGTTTTCTGGCTAAACGATTTATGGTAGATTTATTACGTCCAGTTCTTCTTGCAATTTCCTTGAAAGAAAGACCGGCTCCGAGAAGACCATTTATCAGGCATGTGACAGCCTCTGACATTCTAGCACCTGGCATTCTTAGTTACAATAGTGTAAACGGAAATTGATAACAACCCCATATTGCAAATTTCGGAAATCGTGGAGAACAAAGTGCACGTGAAGCTTGTTGCGTTAGGATGAAGAATATCACTACAAAAACATGATAAAATCAAACCTACTAAATAGCAGGTTCGTGGATACAAACAACAGCAAGGAGGATTAGGTATGTGCCGAAATAACATAACGTCCAATTGAGGCGTGCAACACTTTTCAACATGTATATGCACACGGGTTTGTATTTTAGGTCACTCCTTCATTCACTCAGGTGCAATAAATAAACATTCGGCCCTCTAGATTCTTCTATATCTTTATATAGAACAAATTAAAAACACATATAAAAAGTATGTTTTTGGAGACATATATAATGATACTGACGTCAATATATATTAAAATAAAAAAATTCAATATTTGGAAATAAAGAGGCAACTGTGGGTTATTTATAATTTTCCGTGATGCAGACATTTTAAGGACGATTACCTCCTAGACAACTCAATCAAGATCAAACTCGGAATTATATAATAAATCAGACACATAGACATATTCTTTTGAAAGTACAATTACTTTTCATTGGCCAATCTGATTTCATACACTTTATGATGTATAAATTAAAAGTATATAAACAACATATGAATTTTCAGGAACAGGAAGGAAGACAAGAAACCAGAAAGAGGAAGAACTAACCACACTTATGCTGCTTCAATGTCAACAACTACTACCGAGCACAAAAGCAGCAGAAAGACGACAAGCAACTATGACTACGCAACAATACACAAGGGAGACAATCCTGTAGGACGCGTCCAAAATCACTACGTTCTTGCTGGTAAACCCAGCACCGAGAATGAAACAACTGTCCTTATGGAAGACGACTACAACCACATCAATCACAACCCTCCACAGGGTGCCTCGTCCCCTGGGTACGACACCACTGCTTCTGCCGTCGCGGCAGTGAAGAAGTTGAAGAATGCATCATCCAATAGCATCGAGGACGATGACTACAACCATCTCGGAGATGGGAAACCAAGTGTTGTCTCCAGTGACTATGACACAACATTGTCTGCTTCCAAGGCTGTGGCACATCTCGGGGAGATGAAGAACAGTGAAGATGACTATGATCACTTTAAAAGATCTGAAGACAGAGTAATTGATTCGCCCTATAATATAGCAAATCACCAAAGTAGTGTTTCTGCTGATACGACACACAGCCCTTATGACCTTGCAAAATAGAACAAATAGTTACTAGAGCAATATGATACAGTCTTTGAAGTTGCTGGGATATTACAACTTAGTTCTCTTATCTGAAAGGTTCATTTCATTGGATTATTTGCCATTCCCTTTTGCTTTTAGCCGATTGATATAACCCTTAGCACCTTTCCAAATAGAACAAATCGTTACTGCAGGAATATGATGTGAAGTTTATTCAATGTTTATAATATTGAAATAGTATTTAATTGGTGAAATATAAATTGAGACACTCACTTATTTTAAGAATTACATACTTAAACCTCGCAATTGCTTTCGAAATGAGTGCAAACAATTCCAGCGAACTGCAGAGTATCTTCTGACAATTTTTTTTTACGGTTATAATATTTTAAAATTGTAAATATTTATTTTGTTAATTATTCATATTTTACAATTGAAATTAATTTTTAGATTAAAATGTTTAAAAACAGTTAATAAATTGACTATTTTTTACTTTGTGCAAACTTTGGCCATATTGACATTGACCATGAAGTCTATTAAGACAGCTTGTATATTTCAGCGGGGTGCATCACGTGCATCACGCTCATCGCGTTGTTTACTGACATAGACACTGTGTCAAGGTAATTTAATTATGTTAAGCAAACGAAGCCTGCATATTTTGCATTAGTAAGCTAAAACATGCTTGAAGGCATGGTGAGCAAGAGAGTATAATAGTTACCGGTTGGTTGACTCCCCACTCAAAAGGGTCCCGATATCTGTCATGCGGACAATTTCTGAAACCTCGTTAAACATGGCTACAAATGGCATATCGCTGACAAAGACATCAACACAATATACAAGCTTGACTGACTAAACCCATTACTTGATAAGATCTTGAAAATGCTCCATTTAACATAGAAAATATATGAATGAACTTATTACGTTTATTCGGAATTACCGTAAAAACAATGAAACCAACAATTTTACAAAGTTAACGATACACCATGTCACCATACACCGTACCACATTCGCAGTGTATTGTTTTCAATCGGACTAAGTAAATAATGGGCCGTAGCACGATTTCTTAGATGAATCAAGTGACAATGTTTATTTAATCCAACGAAGATTTATCAACGAACATACCATGACTTCTTAAGCTATATGAATCCATTTTACAACCTCAAATGATGTAAAAGGTGGTCACACAAAAATGGCCATCAGTGGTTTTTGCTTCATGCTCATTAATTTCCTCTACGGATGATCGGGTTGTGTAATTATATGTTTTGACCCTCTAAAGATGATACATTTGGCTTAAACTAATGTTTATTGGCCACAATTAAAAAAATTATCTTTCAAAAATGTGTTACTGCCCCTTTAAATCTATCATACAGATTCTTCATTGAATAGGGAAGTGACTGTACTGATATAACCCGATACCCGGAAAGTATTCTACTATTACTCACAGGGGGACAATAAAATATTACTGAATATCATTGTACATGGACAATAGTTGCCATTTTATTTGACACTATGTTAATTCAAAATTAGATAGCAGAACAAAATAACCGAGGTCACCCTACCCTACATGTATTTATCTGTTAGAAGTAAGAATGTTTGCTATTCCTAAATTTCTCAAACGCTCAGTTTCAAAATAAAAACGAAACCCTGCCACCTTTTTCTATAAATCAGATAAGTATATTTGACTATCAATTTTACTTTGAAATATTTTTTCTTTCATTAAATTGCCTGGTGAGGTACATGTTTACTCTGTGTTTCACTTATAGTTAGAAAAAGCAAGAAGGCAAGCCATTATGCAAATATAAATGTACATGAGAATTTTTGCCAGAATCATTATTAAAGCAACTTCTTAAATACAGCTATTACTGTTCTATTTTTTACTATCTTGCTGTCCCGCTCTTTGAGGGTTTCCGGTTTTAAAACTTTCTTTGAGAAGGCAGAGTTTACTCATATTCTTCATGAATGATAAATCTAAAATTTCTCATTTATGAAATAAAAATACATAAAGTTTCTGTGTCAAGACTTTAACATGCAATCTTCCGAGATTTTATCATCTCGACTGCGTAGGACTAACAGATAACGAAAGCTAGCTGCCAGAAAGTTCTTCAAAGTGGAACTTACGTTAGTAACATGGGAAGCATAATTCAAGTATGTGAAATTGGCGGCCCTGATATCTTGGTACTTAAAAAATTGGCAATGAACGTGTGATGAATCCTTTTCAAGAGTGTCTTTAGGTTGTGTCTCATTTCCGATAAGTTAGCACCAAACGTTTTTCATTTTTAGAAAAATATTTTAGAAAAACGTCACATGCATTCGGGTAATGAACTCGCCCTCTCGCGGCTACTTTATTATTTTCGTAAATCAACTCCTCCTTTTTCACTCTCCATCACATTATCACAACAGCATGATTTGAATTTTAACTCATCTTTCTTTTTTAAAACTCATTTAACTATCTGATATCTGTCTCAAACCGATGTTATATTTGTTTCTTGACTGTTTTTGAAAGCTTTATCATGGCATTTATTCTTAATACCACCTCATTATTAATGTCCTCATATGATAATATGAATTATCTGTATTAAATTCAAAGTAGTACTATACAGCTGCATGCCAAAAGTTTGTTCACATACCTGTATTAACTTGTGAAAATATCATGTAATTTGAGATGCCTTTGAGGTATCGTAGAAGAACAAACGTATATTATTGAATTTTCAATTCACATATGCAGATCCATTCTTCTTTCAAATGTTTATCGTACCAAACAATTACACTACGTGCACTACGATTCAGCGCTAAGTGAACAAACTTTCGGTACGCAGCTGTACAGTTTTAAGCCTTCCCAGTATAAAATGTTTGAAAGTACATAAATTTAGTTTTTTTGTTGGTTTTTAAGCCTCGTCACGAGTGAAATTAAGTTTATCCTAAAATTAGATTTTTCAGGTCAGAAATGTTTCCGTTGAAATCGACTAAACATAATGGCTCTTTGTGATTGTCCGGAAGCTCTACTCTACAAAGTGTCGCAATATAATAATAATAATAATCTAATGACGTCATGTGACAAGAAACTGTCAACAATTGATTAAACCTGTCACATTACAGTGTTTTCTTTTTGATACTTCGCAGATATGTCGCTAAACATTTCGTATTTTACGAATAAACGTATTATGTAGTAAATAATGACCCGGTGCCGAGCGGCTATGGCAAATAAACTCGCGGGCATTTGGGTCATTATTTGGCTTACACCCCCGCGGAACTTTCCTTCAAAGTTTTATGAGTAAACATTTTATTTATAATGATTTATGACCGCTTTACTGAAATGCTTTGCGGGTTGATGTGTCCTGGCCTAACCAGTGCAATAGAATATATACTGCTTGAAACCTAGAAGCTTGATAATTGATTTGTTTAAAACAAAATATACAAAACCTATAACCTATAAATATATATTTATACAGGTTGGAAACAGTGCAGACATGACACCACAAAATCTACCCCAATTGACATGGATCCTCGTTAGCTAAAGCGGTAGAGGTATTGCTTATCTACATAGAGGTCCCTGGTTCGAATCCCACTTTCGCTGTTTAATAATCTTACATTTCTAATTTGTCAAATCTGAAAATTTTACAACTCCATGTGTTTGCGTAGGTTGAATGGTCATAACTAACAGTGGTGGTTATGAAATAACCAACCTGCGCAGATGGTAGTTAGAGGCATATATCGTTCAAATAAAACGAAGGAAATAACGTCCCAATGGTTGAAAATAAGCAACTTTGTTCCTTATCGAACACTAATAACTTCTCTCTTGCTATTTCGGATATAATTCAACCAGCTGATAAAAAGTTATCTGATATGACAAGCGAATCACTCTCAGCAAGACATGTACACAAGGAAGTTTATTCGTCTCTCCTTACACCGACTGTACGCCATTGTGAAATTTGATCGGTTAGGTAGACAACGTCGATGCGGAAGACATAACTCTATAACGGGGAGATACAGACAATGGGTCTGAGTATGAAGCTTGTGTTTATCCTTATTATTCCATTATGTCCTTGTCTTGCAGGTAAGTTTAAATTTTCAATCCATTAGATATATATGGTATATGGGTAAATATATATATCATGACACCGAGTGTTGATAAACGAATCAATATATTATATGTCAGCATATGACCGGGAGTTTGATATGGAGATATAACATGTGTCCCTGGGAAATTTCAAACTCGAACTTCGTTCTGGTTATATATTTTACTCGAACAGATGATATATCTCCATATCAAAGTCGTATTGGTAACGTATTTATCTAAAAAAGAACCCTTAATTTCAAATTTTGAATATGGCTTGAATGACTGCTTCGTTCGAAATGGCGGCTGGTCTTGTCTGTGTTATTCTATTATTAATAATTTCACTAATATGATTTTTATATCACCGTTTAAAGAACAAAAAAACTAGTATAATCTAGAACTGGCAGTGGTACTAGGCTGAAATTAACGAAATTAAATAAACATAACAAGATTTGCTGGGTTTTTTTAGTTTTAAATGTTTGGTCACGTGACCTATTGTATTAGCCCCACTTTGGAAACGTTATTTTGTAGTGGAGTTCAAACAATCATGGCTGACCATTCTTAAAGGAGCTATTGATTTTACAAGTGTCGGACGCACAGAACATGCAGGCGTCACAGCATAATGCATAGGTTTGTTTGAAAGTTAAATATGCATGAAGAGTCGGCGATGAACCCGACTAATGTGTGTAGCCTATAGATTGATTTTCTGCTTAACCATCTCCAGCTCGCTGTTGGCCAATCTCACTGCGAGAGAGTGAACCGATATTCTGTTGGCAAATCTTTTGACTTCTAAAGGGTTTTTCGCGCCACCAACAATCCTTCATTTCAACAAACCAACGTAGCGTAACCTTGTGTTACCTAACAGTGGAACTTGGGAGATAACTCTTGGCAGTACGTCGTCTCTCGTTACAAGGGTTGTGCAGTACCCAGTTTAACATAGAAACATATACCTACGGCACATGACCGCTTTTGGCCATTGAGAGGTCGACATATTGCTTTGCATATCAAGACAATGTAGTGGTTAAGTATAGTAAATGATATAAGCAGACTGTAATAGGCAATATTTATATCATCCAAACGCTTACTGAAACAGAGCTTAATGTAACCTAAATGTTTATAAGATACGTCGATAATTTAATATACATACCAGTAATCATGAAGATAATAGTATATCGCTTTCATTAGATCAATCGTATCAGTTTCAACGATCTAGCCTTCACGTGTACTTGTTAACGTTTGTCTTGAGTGGATGTCTCTTTAATGTTTATTTTCTTTTGGGCTGAGGGATGTATCAAGTAACTGCACCCTGTCACAGCAAAATGCTAATCAATTAAAATCTCCTTCAATTCTGTCATTACTTCTGGGATATACTCCGACTGTTACGTGTCAAGAAATGAATAATTTATTTATCATAATCCAAGCCCTTGTATTTTGGTAAAGCTGTCAGTGTGTTATTCTTTGAAAGGTCTTGTGGGCCTCAGTTAACTGTTAGTTGTTTCAGATTTTTCTGAAATATGAAACGAAATTTAACAAGCATACGCCGTCGAATGAATGTGTAATGCGTTCATTGTTGCAGGAGAAACTAGCAGGGAGTATGCAAATCACAAGGGAGTATTTTCAATTTCCGTTACATACATACTCACGAATGACTTACAGATGCAGGCAGTAAAACGTATAAGACTATTTTTACATATTCTTTGTTTATACAGTAAACATTGGCTAAAAATAAAACAAAATAAGAAAAATGATTAATGAAAATAGGGACAAAAAAGAAAAGGTATCACCATATCAGTTTACTACTGTAAATAGAAAGGGGCATATATTTACAGGGCCGCGCAAAGGACTTTGGGACGTTAGCACATTTAGAAGCATGATCTCAATGACGCTACATTAGCAAAAACTAGTACTGTTTCGAAGGGAGGATGCATTTACACTGTCATTTGACATTCATTGCCATGAAGGAACTAGTAAGGATAGTTATTCCTGGCAAGTAGAAATGACTGTAATCTATAACACAGTCGCAGGGATGCTGAAGATAAGCCGTAAGCTTTTTATTTCATTGATCTGCAAAGGTCAATCATAGCTTTACAGAACAAGCAGTGGTTCACTAGATGTTATGACGGACTTCTGGCACAAATAAAAGAAATCTTAATTTTAAAAAATTGAGCACGTTGAAACAGAAGTAAAAAAATATTACACAACTATTTTATCTTCCTGCATGGTCTTTCAATAATAATCCTTTATTGTAAATGTAAACGCTGATAGCATATCATTTAACGTCATATTAATCATCCTTTTTACAAATTGTCCCGCGTACCGACCTCTACAACAATCCAACTCCGCTAAACTAACATTGCTACAGGGAATTGCTATTTTGGTAAAAAGACAGATCTCGGTGATTAACGTCAAGATGCATAGTCAGGCTAGATAGTTTAGGTACATACATTTATTATCAGTCAAGGTTAAACACTCGGGTAATTAGGATATCATCGAAATAAAATAAATGTAATATTACAATTAATTCTATGAGATTTAACTGAAATGCTCCCTTGTGATTTAGTTAAACAAGGTCATGTGACAGGTATAATTTAGATAGATTAATGTCAAACACATAAGATTCAAAAGAAACACGAGGATAGAACAACTTATAATATTGTACTATATTACAGTCCCTTAGTTCCGCCCACAATAGTGGCACATCATGAATGAATGAATCAGAGACAATATTACCAAAGTACTAATGAGCTGTATTAACCAGCCTCACTATGAATGTTATGTCTCACACGTTAACAAAGACAAATAAGGAAACATTCTGTGATAGCTGTGTCATTAATTCGCAATGATGCAGTGACAAAGTACAAGTTGTTCCGGCGGTTATTTTGTGTAACCCTTACAGGAGGTTATCCTTTCAACGTTTTTTATAATTGGATTATGAATTTTAACTTTGAAATTAAAGCGATATGCTACCGTCTGATTAAACTGTACATGGTCACGTGTTTGGTAAACATTTCAGTTAACCCTAAATTGCAGTTTCCAAAATATACCCGACGTATTTTGGCTTATACATAAAGTGCTGATGGACGAAATATAATCAGGTGATCGTCTGGACTACTTAGTTAATGTAGCAGTGTGCAGTGATGAAACTACCACAAGAAGCTGTTTTCACGAACATAGTTTTGAAAATACAAAGACAAGACGAAATAATCATAATTGAGTTTAAATTCTGACTTAAATAGATAAATACTTTTTATAATTAATTTCTGTGAACTACGTTTTGTAAGTGATATCACATGATTGAATGTATGTACGGTGCACTTATGTGGGCGGAGCCAAGAGCCTTTTACATAGAAGTCAAAATAGTTGTTTGGATTTAATTTATTTATGCATTAAATGAAGTGAGATGTTTTGACCCTCAAAAGATAGTACGTTTGGCATAAATCAATGTTTATTGGGGGAATTTGATCCAAATAAATCTGAGTAGTTTGTTCGTTGCATAGGTTAGTGACTGTATTGATATAACCCGATTACCCAATAACCCGATAAACTATTCTACTATTTCTCATCTCATCTCAGTCTCATTGTACATTGACAATCGTTGCTTTTTTATTTGATACTTAAAGCAGTACTTTTGGTATTCGATTATTTTCTTAATGAATCGTTTTGAATAAATTTGCATTACTCTATTATATGACATTTTATTATGGTTAATATGTTTGTTTTTGTTTATTTTTTTAATTAGGAAGATTCATATTCGCGTTTTAACTTAGCTATGTTTTCCCTATGTGTATTATCTTACACCCATGACATAAAATCAAATAAGTGACATGTTTCAGTTCCTATGTTTCTAACTGAAATACCTTTTTTACTGTTTTTGTCACCAAATTTGTGAAACTGTGGTGTCTCAGTCTATGAATCCGGTTCAAAACTTGTCAGTAGGATAGTCATAAAATTGACATACCGAACAATAGCTTTACCGATTACAGACTACGTATTCAACAACACTGATACTGCCCTAATGATCCCATTGGTGTGAACACGTTTAGTTATGAACTTACATTTTAAAAAGGTTCATCTTCAGTCTGTCATTTTTAAAAGATCCATCTAGGTGACACTTCTAACGAAAGATCAGGTAGTAAATAATGACCCGGTGCCGAGCGGTTATGGCAAATAAACTCGCTAGGGCGAGTTTATTGTTAATAACGCGAGGCAATCGGGTCATTGTTTGGCTTACACACCCGCGGAACATTGGTAAAACAATTTTAAACTAAATTATTTAAATATATTGCATTTATAAACGTTATATTTTTACACTTTGCGGCTTGATGTTTTTTTGACCGAACAAGTCCTATAGAATACTTACAATACACGCCTGCTTAAGATTTTAAAGGTAAACACTAGATCCTTGACATCAGAAATATACAAAACCTATATGTATATATAAACTCTTCAAAAAAAGAAACTTGACATTCATGCGAAATTGATTTTTTCGAAACGGGTCAATTGTTTTCAGGATACATACCTGTAATTTAAAGAAAGGCTTGCTCAAAAGTATAAATTTACCAAAAACAATGGCCCAAAATGTTTACGTTGTGTTCAGGGACGAAAACGAGCGATTCGTCCAAATGCATTTTCTGCCAAAGCACGTGCAGCTTTGGATCATGAAGGTTTACATGCAGAGACGTCTGCTTTAGGGGTATAAATATATAGAACGTCATTCTAGTGCATTTTTTCGTTTGTATTGAACGAGTAGATGTCACAAAGAGCAAAGAAACAACGAGTTCGCAGAACGAGTTGTTTCTTTGCTCTTTGTGACATCTACGAGTTCAATGCTAACGACAAAATGCACTAGAATGACGTTCTATATTTATTACATACCCTTTTTTCGTTTAATTTACTTCAAATAAAGCCGAAGAGTGTTTACGCGTTGTCTTGACCTAAAGAAATTACTCCGCCAACCCTTTCACGTAATATTACGTCATCACATTCCTCCACCTATGACGTCACATTGCAATAGAGTGCACACGAAACTGTGATAATTATTTGAAAAAAACAGACGCAAGATATTTGATCACATGATTAAAATTTCTTTAATGACGCGTGCATATCACTTACATGTATATCAACATTTCATTCGAATACAATTTAAACATTCATAACTTGAATCATTCGTTGACGTTCGACAAATTCTAAATATAGCTGACATGACAGCTCTCTCGCTGAGAAAGTAGTTCCGTGAGAAGTGCAATACGGAGTGCAATACGGATTGAGGAGTGCAATACGGAATTCATTGTATTTCATTACGTATTACTATCGTAAGATTACATGGGTATGTAATAAAAAGCCGTATCAGCCGCTGTTCATTCAGACCACACAACATCGGTACAGCGACCTGAAGAATGCCAAAACTGAACAGAGCGCAACGCAACAACGCTATTGGCAGACTGCAAGCAGAAGCGACGCAGCGAGATGTTGCAACACACTTTGGCGTGTCTCTTCATTGTGGACCTGTTTCAACACCCGAAACAGCGTTGATGATAGCCCAAGGTCAGGCAGACCAAGGGTGAAGACTCGGGCCTAAGATCGGTACATCCAACTGCTCCACCTTCGGGAATGCACCAGGACAGCAACGTCAACAACAACGCAGATACCAGGCCTGCGTCGAATTTCCGACCAACAGCCTGAGAGAGGCTGGACTTTTTCCACGACGACCGGTTGGACGTCCCGTTTTAAAGCAACGTCGTCTGGCGGAACGTCTCCAGTGGTGTCAACAGAGGATGAGATGGGCACGTGCAAGGTGGAGAACCGTTCTCTTCACTGATGAGTCCCGTTTTCTGCTTCGACGAAGTGATGGACGAGCACGTGTATACAGACGTCGTGGAGAACGTTATGCTGCCAACTGTGTTCAGGAGGTTGCCAATTTGGAGGTGGGAGTGTCATGGTGTGGGCCGGGATTCGTGCATGGTGTGGGTAACCTCACAGGAGTACGGTATAGGGACTTGATCCTACAGCCTTACGTTATTCCTCACGTCAACGTCCATGGTGGTCTCTTTCAGCAGGACAATGCTCGACCACATGTTGCACGTGTTTGTCAAGACCTTTTACAGCGTAACAATGTCCAGACATTGCCATGGCCAGCCAGGTCACCAGATTTGTCACCCATTGACGAACTGGATCGACGCGTGCGCAGTAGGAATCCACCACCCAAAACACTTCCAGGACTTCTTGCAGCACTTCTGCACGAATGGCAGAACATTCCACAGGCTGTGATTGACAACTTGATTGCATCCATGGGTCGTCGGTGCCAAGCAATAATCGATGCCAATGGTGACCATACCCGATACTGACATTTGTGCACCCCTGTGATGTTGAAACACTTGTGCACCTGTGCATTTCAAGATCATGCTTATTCTGAATAAAATTTACTGAACAGAGATCTTCAAACAGCGTTTTAGTTTTCATTTCAATGTTTAACTTGCATCTTTGGTCTTTATCTTGAACTTTGAAAGTCAGTGTCAAGTTTCTTTTTTGAAGAGTTTATATACAGAGGGAAATCAGTGTAGACATGACACAACAAAAAGTACCTCAGCTGACATAGATCCTCGTTAGCTCAAGTGGTTGATGTGTTGCTTAAAAAAAGAGGTCCCGGGTTCGAATCCCACTTACTCCCTTTATAAATCTTATATTTCTAGCTTGTTGACATATCATAATTTTACAAGTCCATTTGTTTGTATACATTGAACATTTAGTAACCGGCACAGGGGTTTAAGAATTGAACTGTTGTTCAAAACACAAGTTAAAACCCAACTCATCTACTCATTTATATGAGATAACCAACCTGCGCACATGGTGGTTATGGCATATAACCTTCAAATAAAACAAAGGAAATAACTTCCCAAGGGGTGTAAAGATAGATGAAGTCATTGTTTGTTAAACGTCAACTCAAAACCAACTATCTACAAAGTGCAAAATGTAAATCGGGATCAACATTGATGATTATATTGTTTTGAAACTGTGCAAATCTTAATTGAGAGTCATTGTGGAAAGTTTTGTGTGTCTATAATTGACCCTGTTCTCGTGCATGTAACGTGATACTAGGCACAGTTCACATCATGCGGCAGTCAGCATGTATAATCTTACAATCTAAGATGTCAAATATACCCCTAAAGTCTTAACTTACCAGCTTCTAGTCTGAGAAAATGTGCCACATCAAAATTAGATAGCAGAACAAAAAGACCGAGGTCACTTGACCGCTTAAACGTGTTTATTTTAGATCATTTTGAGACGGTTGGTTTTGTATTTCTAAGTCTGATGCAGGTAAGCAAAATTACAATCGCGATTCAGTGATAGCATTAGCGATACGGCTTCAGCTGACTGATGTAAATAAACCCGGACTCTATATGCGAATTACACCGTAACTACTCAATTTCATAACACAACTCTACAACCCCATCGTTTCCTTGTTCAATTACGCTTTCAATGCAAGCATGTACAACTAAATACAATTAGAAATCGCAAAGTAAATCATAAAAAATAATACTCACCTAAGCTTGAGACTGCTCAATCCAAACTATTTTTAGATGCGTTTGCTTCCGCTGTCGACCGAGAATTCACGGATATTACCGATGTTTCTTCCGAAGTCTACCGATTTCCTTCAAAAGTGGGACGAACTTGCTACCGTTAGGGACTAAAAATCTCTGTTATTACCGTTTTTCACCGATGTTGACTTGTTTGTTTCGCAATTAAGCTGATTATCTTCCATTATGGAAGCTTTTCCTTCTATTAGGCACTGTTTTCCTTCAAATTTGATGCATTTCCTTCAATTACTTAGGGGGGCCTGTTCGAGGTCTGACTGTAGTGAGAAAATGTGTCACTTTCAGTCCACAATATAAATGTGCATGAGAAATTCTCACTGTTCGCCTTTATTTGTCAGAATTGTGATGAAATCAACTTTTTGCTTCAATATAACATTTATAACTTTTTTACTGTCCCGCTCATGATGGGTGTCAGGTTTGAAACTTTCTTGATAATGCACAGTTTACTCATTTACTTAAAAAATGATTAATCTAACATGTCTCATTAATGAAATGAAACTTCTGAAAGTATGTGTAACATTTCGAAATTATATCAACTCGACTAAGGAGGACTAACAGATAAGGAGAGCTAGTTAATAATTAAGTTCTTCTGCGGACGGACAAAGCGTGGAGTTCACGTTGAAAACATGGATAGCATAATCTAAGCACATGCAAGTGGCGTTCAATCATATCTCGTGCATTAGCAATGCATGAGCTTCGATGAATCCATTTCAAAAGTGTCTAAAGGTCATGCAACATGTCCGATGTCCGAAACTGTTATAAGTTTTAGCAAAATATTGAAGCACGGTTATTATATTCAAGAAATGCATGATAAGTTAACACCAAAGTAAAATTAAACATGACAGGTTCTAGATTCGTGATATGCAATGTGCACTTTATTATTTTCATGAATCAACTCCGGATCCTCATCTTGCATTCTCAATTACATAATCATAATAACAACATGATATTTATTTTCACTCATAGCTGCTATCGTTCTCATACTCATGTAACATTGGTTTCTGGACTACTTATGAAAGCTTAATCATCATTCAGCTTTATTTTTATATCCCAATATGACAATATGAATTATGTAACGTTGATATCACTTATTAAATGTTAAGAGAATTTAGCATATCTAAAATGTTTGATGAAACAAATATTTGCCTTTTCTTAGCCTACAGCTGCATACCAAAAGTTTGTTCACATACCTGCGTATCCTAGTGCAAATATCATGTAACTTGAAATGTCTTTTCGGCATCGTAGCATAGCAAAAAAGAAACGGATAAATTTGAAATTTCAATACAGAAGTGAAGGTCCATTGTACCTTAATGCAATCTTATGCCATACCCGACAGTTACTTGTAATAGTTGTTGTCCGATCACTGAAGTGACCAGGGGTCAAAATTTCGAAAACAGTAAAATTCATTTTTCTCCACAACATCCTTTGTAAGTAACCAACAGCTTTAAACACAAGTCATATTTGATCCTTTGTATCAAGTCAATATGGTTTTGTTGATATCTTTCTCACAGACTCAAAATTGAATATTTTAATAAAAATTTAAGGAAATCAGAATTTTGAAAATGTGACCCCTTCTGTCTCTATATTAACGCCAAAATTCTAATTTTTGCACCATATACTAGAAAATCCAATAATAGTTTAACGAATGACCATTTTATACATTGACAATGGGAGATCCTTTCTCAGTTCTGCTGATGTTGTTTTATTGACGCTCAAACCAAGCCTAAATTACACGATATTTGCATTAAGATACAGTAGTAAGTGAATAAACTTTTGATATGCAGCTGTAGTCACGAGTGAAAGCCAATTCATCATAAGATAAGATTTGAGAGATCACAAATCATTTCATTGAAATGGACTGAATACAAAGGCTATATCGGTAATGCCTGGAGGCTCTACTCTACAAAGTGGCGCGACATCAATGGCCTAAAAACATCATCCTAGAGACAATGAACTGGCAACACATCATCTAAGACTGATAGTGTCTTTATTTCTATTTGATACTTCCTAGATTTGTTGCTGACCATTTCGTATTTTCTAAATAAAGTGATTAGAATAAAGAAACCCTGCTTTGTTCCTTATCGGAAACTTCATAACTTTCTATATCGGATACAATTAAGCCTGTTGATAAAACGTTATGTGACGAGGCAGGAATAACAGTTATCAGCTACACGACGCGTTTAAACCAGGAAGTTTATCGCCTCTCCTTACACTGACTATACGCCATTGTGAATGGACTGGTTAGGTAAACAAAGTCGGCGGAGAGAGTTTTCTTCTTGCCTGGAGATACTTTCGTTGGATTTATTTCTAACGTTTGCGTTGACCCTGGTTATTCAATTATGCCCTTGTTTTGCAGGTAAGTTTTCATAATGGATACTCGGTAAATAGATTTATATATGTCACCAAACCGAATGTTTAACCACTCATACATATACAGACTATTGCCTTTGTACATGCAATTTCTACTTTAAGAAGCATCATTTCTCCTGAGATTACTCCTAGGAGTATAAGGATACGTACTTTACGTTCCAGTGGGATTAAACGACACTTAGAGTTAAAGCATCACTTTAGTGAGAACTGACAATGGGTAAATGGTTTAAACGTTTTTGTATTTCAACTTAGATTTGCGAACAAGCCATTTGGCTTATCACATGCTGTTGTGTACGCCTCGTTGTGGGGTTGACTGCAGCTTATGGTCATAAATTGAAGTTAAATTCAAACTAATTTGAGTAATTTAATTTCACTGAAAGCGTGTGCTTTAGTTAATAAACTCGTGTAAGGAATTGAGGATGTTACTGATCGTAAAGTAGCTCAAGCTGCCTATACCATGAACATAGAGATCCATATCTGTTCTTAAATTTTGATAGTTCAGGCAAATTAAGAGATATTGAAATGCATCTTCTTTAGCCTGTCCGCATGAACATCTGTATGTGTCTATAAATGATGAATCCCCATATCAAACTTACGGTGACATAGGTGTTCCAAGTGTAAACGGCAACAACATGGCAGCACCAGCTGAAGCTAAAGGCGATTACTTCAAACGTAAGATTCGATAATCTGTAATCTTACCTACAACTTTTGTCAACGGATATCAATGTCGACTTACGATGCATATGACGTAAACAACTCACAGCTTTTTGTTCAATCCCCTCAAAACATGCTACAGAGGCCGTGCAACCCATAGTTATTTTACAGCATTTCAAACTTGTGAAAGTCTGACAGTGCAATGAATACCAAGCCATTATTTTGGTCAAATTGTCAAAGCATGAATGATTTGTTGAGTGTTTGTTGTTTATACCACATTCAAGTTGTAGGATGCTCTAATTTATCTCCGGATGAACTCAGTAACACATTCGTATCGACTAAATATTATTACAAACGAGACTCACTCAGTCACATTTACCAATACATGAATAAATGTGGATATCATTGTCGCATACTTCACCTATCTCCCTCATATCACACGCAAATAAAATGTTCTTGTGCTATTTCAGCAACTGAAGTAAGCAAGGCGTGTTATGGAGTACCAGGATTATCATGTACAAGGCATAATCTAAGGTGCAGCAGTGGACGTATTGTCATACAGGAAGCCTTCTACATGGAGAATTCAGTGTGTCTCATTAGTGGAATCTCTGCATGTGTTAATATAAATTTCAGCATTAGCCAAATTCCTGGTACAAGATATAACTTTAGTGATACAGAACTGGACTCACTGTTTAAAGACTGTTCTTTACAATCAACATGCAGTGTTCAAGCTAATAGAAGCGGTGGAAATCCTTTTTCTACAATAAAATATCAATGTATAAATGGTAAGTAGACATACGTATCAATATATATAATGTTAACAAACAATTGTACAGATCATAAATTAACATCACTTTCATCTTTCAAGACATATATGACTGTGATCTTTATTTGAAGAGTAATTGAACAGTCATATGATTGTTTAATGATTGTTTGATTGAAACAAATTGATGCCACTGGATATGAAAAAGGTTAGTAAAAAAGTGATACCTTTTTATCTCTATGTTTATCGAAGTTCAAATTGATTCATATCTGAAGAACAGACGAACTTATTTTTCGGACTTACCGCAAATAAAAATGACATACCTAAAGCGTCAGCGCTTATGGCGTAGGCATTTGAGACAGCGACTGCGACGTCAAGGTCACAAAGAGAATATTCATGACTTCCTATGAATGATAAAATGACAAGGGAGGTATTTTTATAAAGACAAAAAATGCCTTCTTTTGCGGCCTCTGCGGTGGACGTCTCACATGCCAACGATGCTTTGAACTTAACATTATCGTAACACAGCTTAACGCAAACCAAAGTAATTATAGTTACTCGAAGAACAATCATGAAAAGAGCGTCCTTTACATCAGTCAGCACGAATCATGAAAAAGGCGTCCTTTAAAACAGTTAGCACTGTTACATGTTGGTATAGTTTGGGTTAAGCCCAGGTACAATAAACTTCTGAAGTATGACAAAACATTGTCTCGGAGTTCATGGGCTTCTTTAATCAATGGCCGACATGTTAGACAACCCAAGTCATGTCGTAATACGCAAGTATGCTAATGACATCACTCGCACTTGCTTACATTAAATTCATACCACGTAATAAGCACGATGCACAACGCACGAGGCACGGTGCAAAATAAATCGAATATAATTTGCCGGTAGCTAGTGAAATCAAAATTGTAGTATTGCGATGCTAAAACATGCTTGCAGTTGAACCATAATACGGAGGTTGTATTCAGCAACCAGGAACAGCCCTTGTCTGTAACTTTCATCATTCACAGCAAAGCATACTTTCCCGCCTGTGATAACCTTATAAAACATTTGATATAACGAAAGATCAACCCAATGACGTAATTACTGAAAGCCATAGTTTCAGAAATCGTCTGCATCAGCATGGAATGTCATATACGTTAACATAATCATGAACATAGACTATCTTTACAGATATGATCATCATACGAGGGGAAGTCAATAGATCATAGAAGTGGATATAAAACAAGAGGCCTTACTGACCGTCGGCCATCGTCCAAGGAGCTGCCACCCAACTTAAACTCAGCTAAAAATTTGCAACAGTAAAACATTGAGGGGCTTCTTTTCCATACACATTTGTCATATGTTTATGCATTTCGGTCGCATTTACCTCTTCTCTGGTTAACAAAAGGATAACCGTACGATGCTCAGTCTTAGAACTTTCCATGCTTACAAGAGGGTACCTGTGTTCAACAGGCTATAAATCTCACGAAAATGAATGGGAAGGGTTGTGTATGTCTATTAACTGTCGTCAGTTGGCATTCTTAATAATGACATGCCTTCAGGAATATATCGATACTTACTTCTATGAACTTATTGACTCCCCCTCGTATTTGATTAATCATCTGTTGCCTTTCTTTTGCATCAAATGCATTTATTTTTTAAAAGATTAAGTTTTCTTTTTGAACATCTGATTGATATGTCAGTCACAATTGAATATTGTCTTAATCTCAGTAATTTAAAATTACAGCATCCAGTTCGAGGCCCACCAGACCAAATGTATCACCAATGACAGCAAAACAAGGAACAACACGAACACTCACGATTCCCACACCCTCAGGATCGTCTTTCGTGATTCCACTAGACCAAACAACTATAAAAGAAATTGGGACTGGTATGATTGGTGCTAAACCACTATGATTTCTTTAATGTTCATATAAATTGAACCTTGAAAGCAGCTGTAAAAAAATAAAAGTATGCTATTGAGGCATCAATATTTAAATGAATTCGAAATAAAAATCTATTACCTCTGAGAAAATATATTTATCAAATTGAGAGTACATATTTGGAAAGTTGGAGAAACGTAACTAAAATTCTCAGTTCTACAAGACCTGTATGTCCAAATATTTTAAACATACTCCCCCAAAAAAGAAAGTGTGCATGCTAAAAATAACACTAACAATATATATACATATCGACTTTTATTTCATGGTAATGTCAATAAATCACAGATCAATCAATTTTTTATCCACACGAGTAATTTCATTACGCTACAGCGAAGAATCTTGATGCCATTGAGAGTCAGAGACACTACGGGTCAAACACAAAAGTCACACACTCAATATCTGGTAAGACCTCCGTCAGCATCGACTACTGCTGTGCATCTATGCTCATGGAAGCGAACAGGTTATTATGGAAGATTTGTGGGATGTTGTTCCATATTCTGATAAGCTCTCTTTGGAGTTCCACAAGCGTTGACGGTGCATGGGGAAGCCGGCGTAACTGACGTTTCATTTCGTCCCAAACGTGCTCAATGGGTGAGATATCGGGCGAATTTGCGGGCCAGGAAAGAAAATCCACTTACTTTTGCTTCAGATACTGTTGAACAACACGAGCTGCGTGGGGTCGCTTGACTAGCCTGTCCAAAGTGTTACGGTGGCAGTTGAAATGCTTGGTAACCTCTCTGTGTGTCCTGCCAGCTCTCATCATACACAGGGCAAAGAGACGTTGATTATTGGCCAATGCTTGTGTGGAGTCGTTGTAACAGCAGCGCCAGTTTTAATGTGAACGATAGGATGGCCTACCGTTAAGTGTTTAAATACCCAAGGATTCACACTGCTGCATGAATTTTCAGACTCTCCACGTGTAAAACATGCCTTTTTACAAACGTGCAGCACGTCCTTTACATAAATGCAAGTTTCACGAGGAAAACCCGTTTTTGTGTTCAATATGACTTATTCAGGAACAGGTTTACATTTTGTACACTTACGAAATAATATTTAAGGAGTTTGATCAATTTAAATAATGCACACTTTCTCTTTTGGGCTAGTATATGTAAGGCATAATCCCAAAATCAAGGCCCAAGTTCTTGTCAATATTTTAATATAATATTCCGATTGAATATTCATAAAATAAAATCATATTCCATTTCGTCATCTTTAATAAAATCAATAACATAATATGTTACGAGAATTTCAAGAGTATGAAAACATATTTGAAAATTCATTTTATATTTTAATTCAAAGTTTCTTAAAGTTGTTATTTTCTTCTACAGAAAATAGTTGACCTCCGCAGAAAACAACATACCAAGTCATAGCACGAATGACTTTCTCTTCACAATTACTTTCATCATTTTTGTTTCAAACAGTACAACTACGCTTATCGCAACACATGACAAAGATACCAGAGTGCAAGTTGAGAATATATGACAA
Source organism: Phorcus lineatus (assembly GCA_921293015.1). NCBI lineage: Eukaryota > Metazoa > Mollusca > Gastropoda > Trochida > Trochidae > Phorcus > Phorcus lineatus. The sequence continues at coordinate 13,637,801 of OV121085.1, forward strand.
AGATTAACAGACCGTTACAAACACAAAATATTTTTGTCAATGAATCTAAGACATTGAACAATGTTAGTTTAATGGTTGCTACGTTTTGATGATTTTATGACATCCCACAAAGGTTTTCAAATGCATAAATAGCTCAGAAACTTAAGTCACCATATTAATGTAAAAGCAAAGTCTCCGACAAAAATAACTTTGAATAGAATGTTGAATGCACCTAAAATTAATCTATGCAAAATCTATTCAAAGAATAGACATCGGTCAACAATTCTTTTATTTCTTTCAAACAGAAACTGACAATACAACTACGCCTATCACAACCACTGACAAAAATGCAACACTGCACAAAGGTGGGAATAACTGCTAAAATTAAACACTCTTACTCACTCACTCCCTAAGTCATTAGGACTTAAGCATTCATTTAAGCCTTCTATAGATGCGGTAGAATATTTATTACATACCCATGTAATCTTACGATAGTAATAGGTAATGAAATACAGTGAATTCCGTATTGCACACCTCAATCTGTATTGCACTTCTCACGGAATTACTTTCTCAGCGAGAGAGGTTTGATTACGTTGTGGACGAACTTTGCCGAATGTCAACGAATGTTTCAAGTTATGAATGTTTATATTGTATTCGAGTGAAACGTTGATATACATGTAAGTGATATATACGAAAATTTAAACATGTGATCAAATATCTTGCGTCTGTTTGTTTTCAAATATAATTTCTTAAGGTCAAGACAATACGTTACCACTCTTCCGTGTTCTGCTTTATTTGAAGTAAATTAAACGAAAAAAGGGTATGTAATAAATACAGAACGTCATTCTAGTCCGTTTTTTCGTTTGTATTGAACTCGTAGATGTCACAAAGAGCAAAGAAACAACGAGTTCTTCAGCGAACTCGTTGTTTCTTTGCTCTTTGTGACATCTACTCGTTCAATACAAACGAAAAAAATGCCCTAGAATGACGTTCTATATATGTATTATTCTTTACAGTTATCCGACACTCAAGTTTAGACGGCCAAAGTCGGCTAAAATATATAAAAATAATCTAAGGTCAGCTGTGAACAAAAAGGTTTGAAATGCAAGAAATAATTTTACCTTAATACTGATTTGCCAAATACCTTAAATGGTTGAACACCTGATTACGTGTCAGGCATACAGACGGGGAGGCTGAGCGCTACATGTTCTTACACCAACTTCTTAGTTTATACCATTAGTTCATCCAAAATATACTGAAATTAATTTGATGGAACAAACAAAATTATTCAGATATTATACAAGAAAGATTTTCAGGTGTAACATTTGCAGTGATATTTGACAGATGCAGAATCTAACACTGGAACAGTTGTAGGAATAATCGTCCCGCTTTGCATCATAATGGCTGGAGTCGTTACTGCAGTTATCATTTTTCGAAGGCGGTAAGATTGTCACATATATATATATATATATACTAAGCATGCCTTTTAATGGGTAATTTAAGTTAAGGGACAGAAAGAAATATAATTATAACAATTAATTTTAATTTCATGTTGGATATTCTGAACTTAGGTTTATAGGTTCTTAAAGAGCCACTCCGTGAGTTGTTGGAGTCATATATGCCAAACTTAATCAATAGTGTCATTAGATCGCCAAGTATCAACTGTAACCAAAACTACACATGTTAATGCTTATTGGTTTGGTATTTGTCATATATATGTCTTTTGGACATGAAAAGTTAAGATGTTTTGATTTTATATCACCATATATTACATTTAGGTTTGTTTCAAAAGTAAATAATATGTTATTAAAAGCACGGAGTGGCTCTTTAAAGATTATATATGCATAAAAAATGTTAAAGAGTCTCGTAAATCAATAAAAAGATGTTATGAAATCGTTAGATCTTGTTTGTAACTCATAATCCTTTAATGAAAAATAAACAAATATAATTGTTATTTCAGAAAATTAAGACAGAAGTCTGAAAATGGTAAAGTTGAACCAAACCCACAGGAAGTTTATTCCTTGGAGAAGAAGTTCTCACCCGAATATGACTATGCCACAGCCAATGAGTATCTGGACTTGGTACCTCAGACACACACGATACGGTCCCCTCAATATGGCGATGCTGATGGTGATCATTATCATCAAGTTGAACCTCTGCAAACTAAGGCAGGTTTGTCTGAATCAAACCATTCAAGTGGAAATAAAAAAGATAAGCTGAATCTTCAATCTTCTGTACGCGACTGTCCTGATGGGAACTATCATGAGCTAGAACCACAAACGGAACTAGGCTCATCTGAATATAACTTGGCTTCCAAAATGGAAAGTCATAATGTGAAAACGCAACCCGGAAAGAAAGGTTCATCTGAATACGCCTTAGCTGGGAACATCTCAAAAGGAAGAAAGGAATTCCAACAGGTTAAGACGGGATCATCTGATTACGACTATACCGGAGGTAACACCTATCATGTATTGGAACGGCAGTCGGCACTAAGAGGTTCCTCTGATTACGCCTATGCTGGAGGAAATGACTATCACGAAGTAAACCCCCAGGAATCAAATACATCAGACTACTACTATGCTACTTGTGGTAACCAACAAGCAAACCATTCTTCATCCAGGAACACTCCAACAAGACACAGTGACAATCACCATTTCGGATGTCAACCTGCAAGAGCAAATGGTCATTATGACAAAACTTCATCAGTTGCTTGCCCTTCGGAAGGACGTAGTGCCAATGAAGAGGTCTATAGTTACAATCATCTAAATGAAAAAGCTGTCACCAACACTAATGCTGATTCGACTTACAACACCACTGCCTCTACAAGACACAAAATGGATTCTTCAACCAATGACATGGAAGACGACTACGGCTACAACCATCTGGGTACTGAGTCCAAGAAGAACCTTCCTCAGAATGATTATGATACCACTGCATCTGCTATTCGAGATCTTGCAAGAATGAATGGAGATATGGAGGACTCAACGTACGATCATGCACATTTATTAACTTCGAATAGCTCGCCATCTGGAATGACCAATGCAGGTTTCCAGGAATCGGATTATGACCATGCTTCAACAACGACTGCCCACAAAGATGAATATGAATCCAACGCATCCCCTAATCGAAGCCACCAGGATGAATAAGTAGCGGATGTATACACGCTTGCTGGGGAGGCAGACCCTAATCCATATCAACTAGCGAAATAATCAAATGACTTCTTGTTTATTACTTTTTGTAATATTGACGTAAAATATGTGTTATTTAGGACATCAATAATGTTTGTTTAGAGGGTTGATGTAGATTTTCATTCACGGCTGTTCAGACCCCTCAAACATACACACACATCCCGTCAATACGGAAACGTATTGTGACCATGACGTCAGCAGCAGCAACGGCATTAGGGCACCTTATAAGGTAACATATGATATGGGATTCAAGCATATTGACTCGTATATCGTACTCTGTAAAAGCAAAAGTCAAATGCCTGGGCAAAGAAATCATATGTTATAAGAGGGATGATAGGTAACGCTAAGGGTTCACGGTTGCCATTAGATAGATTGTCTGTACAGGTATGACTTTTTCCAGATGTGTAGGTGAACTAATCTTCGGATATCGTAGTGTTCAAGGGTAAAGAAAAACCTGCTAGACATTGAAAACTAGAAATGTAGTGATGAGAATGCACGATAATACATTTTTGTGATATTGCTCATTGTTGGATCCAAATGTTTAAACCGGCATTGGTCGTCCTATAGGGTATCGCCAGCGTAGGAATACAGTGTGTTGGCGAAGGCTTTAAGCCATAACACGCCGTGGTATGAGACATATCTATCTCAGTAAAATGTAGATCTTCCTCCGAATACACTTTAGTTTCTGCATTGAAATTATTACATACATGGTCTACCTAAATTGATAAATAATGGAATAATATCTCCCTTAATAAGGCAACAGATCGCGCCTTTCGTAAATCGTCATCTGATACAGAAATGAAAAAGAAACACTACAAGAAAAGGTGGGGTTTCCTCATGCATTATACGGCATTAAACCCTAAGAGTTTAATGCAATTTCCTCTGGAGGAAACCCTAGGCGTTTAATGACATTTCCTCAGCATTAACCAGGGAATTTCCTCAGCGAAGGAAATGCCATGAAACTTCATTAAACTAGAGTAAACTGCAGGAAATTTTTGTGTTTGTGTCAAGTTGAAATTTGTTTGCAATTATGTGTTGAAGAAATGTTTAGTAGAGCTAACATGAAATAATAAGTTATGTTAAAGAATTTTTGTGTAACTTTGTTGTACAAATAAAAAAAAAAGATACTGAATAATCTGAATAAATATTTATATATATTTTTTTTACTAAATTACATAGATAGTGATAAGAAGCATTAATTGAATTTTATATTCTAACCATATACTATACTAAGTGAAATGGACATTAATAAAGATTAAAAGGTTTGTACTGGTATATTAAAGGGATGAATGGTACATTTCATTCATAGGCATAATCTATACGTTACAACATAGAAATATGATTTTAGTTTTTAGTTCAATTCATTGATGTGATCGTTATTGGAGACATTGCGTAGCCCGGTGACAAAACTTAGTAAATGTTCATGGCTGTGACTGAAGACTACATTCAAAAGATGTTCTACAAATGAAATGCAAATAAACCGCATATACATAAGAGAAAGTATACTGATTGTTCAGCTGCAACACAAACATATGAAACTTACCTTTTTCAGAGAATGTATCCATACAAACACAAATATCCAAATCCTGTTATAGGTAAGAACATATATTCAACTATTTTGACTGATCTTTGATAGCACACGTTGACGGCAGCAACTTTAACCTACCACGACCAAAGTTTTTTCACTTTAGAGAAGTCATGAACAAATTTTATGACTCTCTAATGCTTACTAAAGTTCATTGGTTGTTATTTAGCCCCTGAGATCTCATTGGACAACTTGTTAATGTTGAGTTACTTTTTGTTTTTATAAAGCAGTCACGTGACGCGCCACCCTAATGACATAGAGATTTAGAGGGGGTCACCTCTCTGCACCTGCATGTGTTTATACAGCGTCTTTGACATCTATCTAACGAGTGGTCACCGTCTGGCACGTAATTGGTCTGAGTGACTTGTCTGAATGGAAACAGACACTAACAAAACAAATACTGTCTCTGTGAATACAATGCTTTATTTCTGTATAGAATATGTATGTATAGTATATTTTACAGTTCATAGATATATAATTTTTTTCAACAACATTTGTTTGCAGTTTAATTTTGTACAGACTATTACAGTTTACCTATGATTCATGATCATTTGTGTGTGTCATTGCTATCATTGATATTCTTTTGAATCACCTATCAGGGAAAGAAAGGGGTTTTGGCGTTGATTTAATAGGGACTGCGCCTGTGAATGTCTTCATTTTTGTAGGCATGACTGGTGTTTTCCGGTTTGCAGGAACCAATACAAATAATTGTTAAAGCTTGTTTAAAACAAGTAGACGCTTAAACCCCAACCCAACAACAACGAACAAAGTTTAGATGTAAACAGTTTATCGTTAACGCATAATAAATACAAGCAATAATCACTCTAAAAATAATCAAGTAATGAGGCAAAGAAACAAGGTGACAGTTATATTGAAAATGTATACCTAATTATAGTTCACTTTTTGTGAATCTTGTACAAATTCCTAAAGAGATTCGGTTCATTACCGGGAAAGCAACATTTGTGATGTTTTAACTAACAGACCAGGGGATTATACTGGCCAACTGCATCTTGCGAACAATAGCGGTAATTGGTGAGTTAAAATCGAAAAGTCAATCAGTGAGTAGTCAGTGCCTTCAGTCAGGGTGAGCGAAAATTCACATATATTCATTCCTGTATTATAACACAACGTTTTAATCCATTAAAACAACATAAGTAACCTTCTGTGAAACTTCGAAGGGTTTTGACTTTCATTGTTGCTTTCATTGTAAATTTCAAAGATCAATCAGTTACTACTTTTGCTAGAAAATTAATATCTATCTGGAATCTACATAAGATATCACAGACAGTGTATTTAAAGCAAATGTTGGTACTATTTCATAACAGTCAGTAAGAAGGGATTAATGTAGAATTTTAAAGATAATTGTGCTCTGTGTTTAGACTCAAATCTATCAAAAGTGTAGGGGAAATACGTCATTACCACTCTATACTCAAAATCAAGATTTCTTACTACGGACGCTTCTTAACTTGTGCTTGAAATGTGTCCTTCACGGCTAGCATTGAACTCACTACCTATAAGAAATTGATATGTATAGCGACAATGAATCCATTATAACATTTCATAGATAATAACTACCGCTTCTATAATCATCTGTCAAAGTTTGGTTCCTAATGAAAATCTTAATTAGCAAAACATTTTCCTATTCACAATAACAATGCATAATAAATTAGATACGAAAGTTAGAGATGTGAGTCAAATGTAATTGTTTATAACATGAATTATGATAATTTCAATTATTTACATATGGTTTAAACATATTTATTTCGAAAAAGAATTGTATTGGTAAACAAGCTAGAACCTTATGTTAATACCGCTCCAAAATACAAAATATAGATCATGTCATGGTGATTGTACAATGAATATATATGCTTATCTATACAAACGCCAGCAAGATAAAGAACATGCCATGGTGTATTTACAAAATATATATAAAAATTATTTACATATTGATAAAATACTTATTAAAAGTAAAATCCCTTACTTATCATTATCAAAAATACAGATAGATGTTATACGATACCATGGTAATAGGTTGTCAGAAATATGTCTTTATTTTGAAAAAAAAAGCATATCACATGACATTTTTTTCAGAGTAAATTTTGAAACATGGCATGAAGAAATAGAGGCCGAAAGAAGCATTGAAGAGTGTTATATGATTACTCTCACCTGACCTATCTGAGACGTTGAAGACAGCATTCATCTTTGTATTTTTTCTTGGAGCAAAACTAGTGACCTTGGTATACCGTACGCATCAAAACAGCATGTGGTCACGATGATAGACAAAGTGAGTAAAGGATTTGAATACGTTTAATTGTTTTCATAACTATTATCATGAGTGGGCTCGTTAACCTTAATCCTCAAATCTTAATCTTCAAACAACAGGAAATGTTAAATATCGGGACAGTTTCACAAACATCTTTCTCAGGTTGTTGCTATAAAGATTTGGATTATATGCGCCTCTCTCGATCACACATATTATTTTTTCTTATTGGCATCTACCTTTAAATAACATATATACAATATACCTCGTCATTTCCATATTACCCACTCTTTTAGACAAAAGGAACACAATGTGGATAACATAGTGGAATTAATTCTTCATAATTTATTTATTGTTTTTCGCAGAATATGTTGTAATGTTCAATAGATTATTCAATTTGCAGTTACTATTTACAAAGAATAAATCAACTTTTTACACCAGTTAATTAGTAAAAGTAACCGTTTTCTTTAAATCTATAACCAAATTATTACTTACATCTTTCCAAAGCACAACTGATACAATTAACTTTAAGCATCAGTCAGTCATTAGGTAAACCCAACAAGTTAATGATAATATTGATATCTCACTTGCATTTGATTACAAAGACGTTGTTTTCTGTTCATTTTATGAAACAATATATGTTTAACCAAATCGAATAATCTGTGACATTTCTTAACTGCCTACACCATGAGGTAATATTGCTGACGTTGTTATGTAAATCTTTAAGTCAAAGGGGAAAGTTAATTTAGAAAAGGAGTTAAATAACCAAAGGGATGTATAGATGAATAATCAAAATTTCACCGATTATTTCCGATCCTTTGGTAAAGCAAAATGAATGGCGCCGATTATATAAATCGGCAGCGGTGATAGGCTCTGACAATAAACAGGTTGAGATGCATACAGATTGGTCGCTGACACTAATTGGCATATGTCCTTTGATTAGGTGACCATAAAGCACCGAAAAAGACAACCGTCGTAAACTAATTACCTTGGCGTCTCAATGTCTGAATGAAGGTGGGACTTGTCTGTAAGAACTGTCGCTTTCCGATTGACTTTATCATTTTTATTACTAAAAGAAAATATATACTGCCTGATATTTTTAAACTCTCAACTCATGCAAGCAAGCTAATATTGTTGCCTTAGAACAATCTTTGATATGGTTTGATGCAAACTTATTTCTATTCAACAAACTGACGGTCGATTGGTATAGAAGTGTTATAGTAATACCTTTCCAGTTATGTATCAAATACATATATCAATGAAATAAATATACTCAGATAGGAAGAACAAAAATCCTATGTATTCAACGAAGTGAATTATTTGTGTGTAAATGTATTACGAAAATATGTATCGATTGAAGTTTTATCAAAGTTTTAATCTGATACAAGAGACAATTGCACATTCTTAATAAATGTAAACTTCATTTCTTATGTTTGAATTGTATGGACGAAACAATGTATTTTATGACCCGATTCATTAATTTTTTAATGAACGCATTCTTTGATATAAGCTACCTTTTCAATATTCACGATTATTCATTCATGATTCTTAGAGTGAATTGGTAACATCAGTTTCTTAAGATGGTAAAATATAAAGACTAATTGATACATTCATTCATTTTTAATGAAATTATTAGCATACAGTGGTGGTGAAAATATGCTCTTTGGTATATTTAACTTCTGATTTTAATTCGTTAAACTTTTGTGTTAGGCACGTCTGCTTAGCGCCTGTCACTTCTATTGGTGACTCCACCTCACACACCCGCATCCAGCCCAACAAGTTTATTGTCAAATTGAGATCAGAGAGACACCCTTGATTGTCGGCTAGACTAGTAAACGAACGGTTAATTACCATGCAGCATAAATGTGCAACTGCTTTCTCACAGTTCAAACAGAGACCTTGTAAGACCTCAACGACAAGGTAAGCTGTAATATTAGATTATATATATAAGACCCTTTCACATGTGATGATATGACATGTGAATATATCATTCCAAATTTCAAAATTTCAAAATTACCCCTTTTGGCACTTGGCTCAAAATTTACCACTTTTTGAACAATTTCGGAACTTTACAAATGGTCCTAACGGACACAAGTGCGAAATCAGCTGTGCTGGAAGCGCTTGTAAAATCTCCAATCTCATCATCATCATGTGATGAAACCTGTATGTCGAATGCCTGACAGTCACCAATAAACATGGAAAAAGGAATGATGACTTATTATGAGAAATATAAAATGTCTTTGAAAATGTAAGAAATCTGTCGTTGAATGATCCAAACATTTACTTAGTTTACTGTTAGCAAGTAAGTTTCAGTCTTTTCATAGTTTTTATACATTTGATATTATATAATCATCCAAAGGTGACCCAGGAAAAATCCCTCATTTCACTAAATTTTAATAAGAATTGATATACGTTAGTAAACAATTTGTTACTTTTACAAACCCATCATCTATGAATATATTGTTCTAAACACTGTGTTCTGGAGAAGCGTCATTGAGTCGATTGAGGTTAACAAATAACAAATAAATATGTTTTTGGACATTTCAATTTAACTGTTTTGGTTCAAGTATGATGTTCTTGTGGTTCTATATATAATAAATTGACCTCTGAAATGAATGTTGTTAATAAAATAACGAATTGCTAACGTACTAATCTTGTTAAATTGTAAACTCGTTTCCATATCATTTTGATATGATGAACAGTTCTCATGTGACTTCACAATGAAAATCGCATTTTTTATGAAACCAATAAGGGTCACATGTTATCATCCAGTATTACAGGGAAAATAGACATGGGCATGGCGGGAATAATTTCTGTGTCTCACAGACCACTGAATAACAATAATAAACTAATAAACTAACTAACAATAAAAGCATCCCGTCAGAGGCTTCTGCCTAGTGAGTGTCACCCTTCACTCCCCCTCCTGCTCCACCATCCACACTAATTGCGTCCAGTTAATTACCAATTTGAGATCAAAGAGGCATCCTTGATTGTCGGCTAAACAGATTAACAAAATGTGTATTGTATTGGCTATTCTATTCGCCCAAAGCAGAAAAGGATATTTGTAAACAAAATTATTGAAATATTTTATTTTTATTTTAAAACAGTGTAAATAAGGATAAAGTATATTTGTTTTTTAATGCTGGAGTAATATGGATGCAATGACTGTTAACAACAAAAACATTTTAATATTCATCTTAATATAATGTTATCTGATACATTACTTAACTTTTGATACGCATTTTCTTGACCAGTCTGCACTTTGCATTTGAGCTTCCTTTTCATGAACAATTGGCTAGCGAAGACTTAAAATTAATTTTGGTATCTTTGAATCACAACAAATAGTCGAAGGCTTAAAATTAATTTTTGTAAGGAAAATTGCAAGACACTTTCGGATGATACGCTAATGTACTGAATCTAATATCTCTGGAACAGAAAATAAGTATATGTACATAGTTAACGGGAGTAGAGACAGACAGACAAATATTTTATTAAAGTCTCACCTCTTTGCATTAAAAACATTAATACAGGTAAACAAACATAGATTAAGAGCCACCGATTGAGGGTTATGAGAGACTTAAACAAACAAAAATAATCATGGCTACATACGATTAAGTGTAAAACATGTTAAAAGGTACCATATACAAAACAAAGGATATACTGTGTCTTTTAGTTGTTTTGTGTATCTTTACATTATTATTAATCATTCCGCGACCATTTGACTCAACGTCATAGTGTGGTGGTTTGCGTGCGTCAGACACCGTGAGTTATGCTATGCTATGCAACATTAAAACTTATAGCTTTAACTGTTAAAACTAAGCTAAGGTTTCAGTCTTTTACTTAAAATCTTCTTTACATCTTATCTTTTTATCACCTAGTATTTTAAATCATCGCATGTATTCTGATTTTTATTATCTATTTATCTATACCTTGTATACTGTATATATGTGTTATCTTTTCTAACAGTGTGTCATAAGCCAAAATTTGACTGGTTGTTAACAGGCTTACCTTATATTATATAATGTTTTATCAATGTGCTTGATTAACTTGTGACACTTAAATAAACTATTTCTGTCTGTCTGTCTAGCTAGCCGAAGCTAACATTCTCTTGGTTAAGGCCTGGCGTGGAAAACCAACTGTTTCTCTCTCACTATGCCTCTATTTCACTCTTTCCCTTATCCTTTCCGTTATCCCTGATCTGTCCACTCTCTTTTGGATGGATGCTTGTCATCAACGTCTTTTATTAATTGAAATATTGTTCAAAACACGTTATACCCAACCCACTCACTCTTTTCATCCACCAAACGACTGTAGTAATGAATCTGAGGAAGTAGTATTCAGATACAGTTACACATATTGGCACTTGGTAGTTTTTCCTCGGCTTGTTGTGAGTGAGTGAGTTGGGGTTTAACGTGCTTTGAACAATACGTGCTAAATGTCATTCAAATGCTTGACCTCCATTCGCCTTCCTTTTCATATTTGTAAATTAATTGACCGTGAATTACTCATACAACTGCCCCTTGCATACTGGCAGCATCAGTAGGCAACATTTTTTCTGAGTAGATAATTTACGAAACAAAACATTCTGTGAATACTCAGTGTTATTTGAACAATGTTACAAGTCGTTTATTATAATCAGAATATAAATTGTAAACGGTATCCATTACACATTTGCCCATCCTTTAATGGGAACTACTTATATCAAATGTATAAAAACTAATAATTACGCCAACACCAAATACGGAAATAATCTAGAATGTATCTTAAGTAAAGTTTTTGTATACAGTTCAACACAGTTTAGAATAAGTATTATGTAAACATGTCTTTGGAAATAATTACGTCCCAAACAACGCCCATACCAAAATGTAAACTGAAACTAGACGTCTTAAGAATAATTTCAGAGCTATTATACCATTTATACAATCGGTGATATACCGATATCTAATGGCGAATAGATAATAGCAATCTCATTGAAATCAACCCGAAACTAATCGCTTGTACCTCCCTGCGTTTCTTGATCCTACCACGGCTCCGTAAGAGCCGCGTCAGACGGCCTTGACCGCCAGACTGTGCCAGCCAATAAGAATAGAGGCTGGAAAGACTTCGGCAACTGTTGAATTCACATTCAAAACATCACATCTAACCTTTGTATCTCGGGATTCGAGCTTTTTCTGAATGGACCCGAGAAAAGCCGAGCTGTGATGAATGCAAAGTGATCGTGGGTGTGTTGACTATCATGATGAATACGCTGGTCGGAAATTTAGCCATGTCTGCGACCCAAGGAGAATAGTGATTAAGATGTATTATCGTGACAATATTTGCGTTTGATTTGCCATACTCTTCGTCAAAAAGACGTTTTAAAAAAAATTAAAAGTTATAGTGAAGAAATTTACCAAAAACAAACTACGACACATTATTGAATAGGTCTAAGTTTATATCAAAATTAGGTTGACAACAATTTTGTCAAAGGGTTTCGAGGAATTCATATAAATTTTTAAATTTCAAATTAAGTATTTTTGTGAATGGGGGCAGGTAAATAAATCAGAAAATGCAGAAACAGAAACCTTTGCAATTGTATTTGATAAGTGACATACTGTTATTTATTTAGAACTCTGAAGTGTGCAATGGCTGACCATTCACCCGACCCCGACCCTCTACCCCCGGGGGTTATCGACAACCAGGGTGCCCCCTCTCGCTCCTTCGCTTTCATTCTAATTTCCTGGATCCGCCACTGGTGTGTATCTCATGAGTAACAATTATGTTTTCAGTAAAAAGCTCATCATACAACTCAAAATGATAGATCTCAGTTGCAACAACAATGATGTTCATTTTTTATGCCATCTTTTCAAAACTTTTGCAAAACATTTTTCAGGTCGTCCCTTATTTTCAACTTTCCGCAATCTTTCATGATCAAACGAAACCGATATGTACGCGGACCCGTGATCGGTTAGAATAATTGGAGGTGAAAGGTCACGGTCAAGGCCGTCTGACACCGCTTTTATGGAGCCGTGGTCAGATCAAGAAACGCAGCGAGGTACGAGCGATTAGTTTCAGGCTGATTTCAATGAGATTGAGATAATAGTTAATTGCACTTTATCTGTAAATAGAGATTCAGGTTCAAACTTTCATGTTCATTATAATAAATACGTCACAATATTGACGATGGCATGATACACGAGACAGTACAGGCTTAGGATTGCTGCCAATTTGATGTCTTTTTACATAATTAAAGGAGCCAGACTGAATATATCAATATGCCTCCTTAGAGTTCTAGCAACAAGATAATATTGTGCCATGTCCTTCAGAATGCGTATCTGCATCAAAAGAAGACCCTTGCATATAGATAGCAGGGTAGTCGTGTCACTTCATCATAATACACACCCTGATATACATAACGACCACAAATACACATCATTGCTCCCACTGTAATTGCTGGTAAAAAAGTAAGAGAATCACTAGGTGCAAAATATAAAAACTGGTATTGAATTAAAGTGATATTCAACGAATGTCTGTAATAAATTTGCATGTAGTTTGTATATTGTCAGATATAATGTGTGTAAGAAAGGCTACTTTGAAAGATTATTCACAAAGGAAAATTCAGATAAGGATAAGTCATATTTGATTAGTATTAAGAAAGAATATTATTTTACGTGTTATTAGTGTATATTAGTTTCAATTTATTATTATTATTATTATTATTATTTGTTTACCTTCTACATATTCCTTTTTGTAAACATGTTGTGACTGTAATAGTTGAATATTCAATGATCATACATAAAGAAGTTGCAACGTTTCAATCATCATATTGTTATGTTAAGCGGAATCAACACATGGTTTTGTATCCAATATGTATACTATAGTACGTAAACTATTGGTCTGACTGATGTAACAGGTTTTGCAAGTCAGGTCAAATAGATGTCTAAATACTAATTTTGACGCTCATGTCAGTGATTTAACTACAGTTGATAAAAACATTTGATAAGACGTTTTTTGAAGATCTAATTGTATAATAAATCCAAAATAATATATAACTCTGCCAACTTGAAATTTATTTTATATACACATTTTCCTTTGTAATTAACATTTTAGGTTATCGAGAAAATTGTCAAGTCAATAATCATATTTCGTTTAATCTGCAATGCTTTATGAGTCAGTGTGGAGTCAGATTCACTACGTTATCTAAAATTTTCCAAAAAGTTCGTTCTTTCCTGCCACAAGTTTGAATAAGTTAAGACTTCCGTTGTTCTACATTTAACCTTTGAATTTTGTTCTTTTGTCATACTACCACTAGTAATTGTGATGAAAATGTTTGACAATGCCATTCAAACTCATGATATTAACGTCAAACTACCTATCTTTCAAGTTGTAAATCAATAATACCTTTTGCATATTGTTTTGTTGAAGTAAAGAATGTTTGTAAGAATTTTCAATAATTTCCTCTAGTTTCATATAGTTTAATATAATTTCCAAGAGTATCCTTCGTTTGGAAACTAGGCGTATACTGTGCATGAAATTATACGAAACTGCCAGTTTCCTCTCGTATACTGCATCTGAAATTCGGCATTTCCTTCTCATGAAACCTCATTAAACTACTCTATTTTCTCCTGTGAAAAGAAACTGAAATTTGTTCGTTTGTGAGATAACTACAGACTATGACAGAACAATTCTTGTGATGTCAGTCAAGTAGTATTTGTGACTTATTATGGGTTGGTTATGTGTACTTTTACTTATGAATTGATATCAAACAGTTAAACATGTTTTTGAATAAATAACTATATCCTTCCAATATGATTGTCTGTGTTTCCATGTTTATTCAAACACAATGTATACTTGATTATGATCATTAGCTACCATGTAAGAGAACATGACTTCTGAGAATGCGAACCAGTTACTTTTTATTACGTGTGCAACTTGAATTTGTATATATGAATTTATTCAACACTTAAAGGACACAGGCCTAATGTATACGTATGGTACAAAAGTAACAATCATTTATTAGGTCAACAACACCTTCAAAGGGATAACATTCATATACATGATCATACCAAACATATCATAGGGTCACCTATTTACATATGTACTATATATATGTTATCACAATTCATCGTAAATTTGTATCAAATTTCGTCATATAGGGGGACCAATAATCGATCAATGTAGCTGCATCCCGAAAGTTTGTTCATATACTTGTCCATCATAGTCCACATATATATTTTGGGAGGTTTTTAAGCATCATGCATACATAAATCAAAACCGACAATGATGTGTTTCAAGTTTGAACGATTGAATGTTAATAAAATTTCACAACAAAATGTAAACTTCAACTGCTTATGAACCTCTTTGAAGTGAGCAAGGGTCACTCGAAAACACCAAACTCCAGTTTCCATTCTTACTAATAATTGTTAAATCACTAAGAGGTGATCGACAGCGTCATACATTATAAAATAATTTATCTCATAACTTTTTAATGTTTTCATGCAATGATATATTGCAGCCAAGTAAATTTGTCTATCTATTCTGGACGAATTTCGATAAATTGTAATAACCTTTCGCAGATCCAATGTTGAGTTGCAGAATAATCATGCTACACGTGGACATAAGAAGGTTTATTGCAAGAGCCAAAACATTAAAGCAATTATCCTATCAAGAAAATCAAAATTACATGACATTGCTCACAGGTAGGTGAACCAAATGTAAAATCCAATCATATATTAAGTAGCATGCCATGATAAATTAAAGTTGGTAAGAAGCAAATAGGATAAGTATTTATAGTATTCAACATGAGAGAATTTGAACTTGTTTTGATGAACAAAATAGTGTTGTTTGATATAGTTTGCTAGATAGTGGGATTGAGTACCTGAACATTCAAATGGATTTAGGAATTATCATATTATAAAAGTGGTTGTATTTTAAACATATCAGTCAAAGGGTGAATCAGTAGATTTATTTAACAATACTTGGGTGAATCCTCCAAAAGAGTGTGGATAGATCAGAAAGGGGATAGAAAAAGGTTCAGGGGTGGAGGGGTTACAGACGGAGAAAAGGTGAGATGGAGACAAAAAGTATATTAATGACATCCTCAGTCACCGAAGGTCCAAGTTTCTAATACTCTTAATAACTCAAATTACACGCCTTTAAGTCTTGCAATGAATGAAACTGTTTGATAGGAGAAAATGGAAACAAGTGTTGAAAGCGCCGATTTTAAAAGTGTGCTTTTCATCGCTTACTCGGGAACTTGAATGTTAAAGGTTATTGAAAGATTTATTTCTTAATATTTTCTTAAATAAATATCATTTTATGCAAAATGTATTAGATTCAGTGGGTCAAAACGTCTCATTTTAGAAACTGATCATCTGTAGGCGTAGAGAAAAGAATCAAGTAGAATATAATGATCACGGTATATTAGATTGAAAAATTTTTCTTTTGATAAAAAATCATTGTCTTGCAATTTGAAATCTTTTTGTTCATTTAAGTGAAATAAAGTTTTTTATCTCACAAAAACATGCTACTTATCATTTAAAGTTCAAAGAAAACTTTCCCTCAAGATTGGCTCTGAACAGTAAAGATTTAAGTCAATAGCCGCAAACCAATTTTCTCACAAAGACTAAAGCTTTTTGTTACACGCTTCATCGTAGGCTCGCAGGTCCAATCAACGCAGCAGGTAATTGGCTTTTTAAAACCCAAGGGTGGGTAGTTTGTGTAGGATAAAACATGACCCGCCGGCATTATTGAAAAGTATGCCCGACGAAATGACTGAAACAGCGGGAAAACTATTTTTTACTGAAATATTAAGTGGTCGACACTGTAATGAGAAGCCGATCCAATGTGTTTTTGGTTTTGAAATGCATCTGTATTGGGACATTGAATCGCGTACTTTTCACTTAAAAATTGACTAAAAAGCCTAGATCGTCAAATAATGTTTAAGAATGATTAAAATATGTTCTTAGCCCTAGTTTACTTTCAAATAAACATACTAATATCAAATATCAAACCACTCAAAGATAATTGCTCGGGACAGAAGCCATTATCAAGAGAATTGCCCGGGCTAGAGGGACATTATTAATATGATTGCCCGAGGTAGCGTGATTGAATCAGGTATGAGGGAAATTACGGAAAATAGTGTCCCGCGAAGACAATGGAGTAACGTCACTGGAGGTTCATAAGAGTACATATTTCCGGATAAAAGGTCCCAGTGCTGGTAAAGTGGAGAGCATCGGATCTTTCTGCTCTGGGAAATGAAGGTTCCTTCAATGCTGATGTTCTAACAAGACTATTTCATATGTCTTTCATTCAGCAAGGATTGCCTAACATACACAGAGAAAAAACTGATAATTTCTTAAGTTGTAACATTTAACGCATTTGCATACCTGAGTAACTCAGAGCTTTTAAATATTTTTTTAAATTTTACTTCTTTTTCAGGTATACATACAGAGTGACTTGCAGGGTAATATATAAAAACATGTTATTCCATATACATACATTTCAAAATAAATATATTGTTCATTATATAATTTAAACCGTCTTTTCATTATTTCTAAATAAAATATGCAAATTAGACCACAGTTTAAGGAAATATTATTCCTGGTCTTGATAACTATAGATATATTTTGTTATATTATAATATTGTATTTTTTGTATTTTGATATATGGATACTTGGAATAAACCCCTTATTACTAAAATACTATATATATGATATTTTAACTTCTATGACCACAGCATAAAAGACATAATTATTTTGTCATTTCACTCCAAATACTACTTGAGAGATCGTAATACTGATTTGTACAGCAAGAGTGTTTAGCCCCATTTTAAGTTCACGCCATGTATTTTTCACCTTGCTTACCTCCCAGAATATGTGTTAGATAGCTCTGATTCATTGCAAAAAGCGCAAAGTGTTATTAGTACATTTGTTTGCACTCGTTCTAAGGCATTCCCATTTTGAATCAGTATAGTGCGAACCAGTGACATATTCCCATTTGTTATATCAAGGGAGTTTAACAAAGCCTGAGTCAAGTAACAGATCATACATGTATAGTTTCTGATGACCCAAAAAATGTTTGTACATTTGATTGTGAAAGAATATACAGGATTGTATAGCTTACTATCGGACAGAGTAAAACCTATTGTAATTATAGAACTGCACGTGTAATACCTTCGTAAGAGATTATGTTAGTATCAAGAGAATACACGATACACAATTCTTCCTTGGATTAAGAGTTTCCATTTTCATTAAATAAATCAGTCACAAGTATTATACCGTTTTTAACCCAACTTCTGTATAAAATACTCTCATTTCAAACCTTTATGCAATCATTATTCCATATAGCTAGTATATCATAACTCAGAGTTTGTATAACATAAAATTCCGGCATCGTTTGAATTCTGCAACATGTTAATGCAGGCAATAATGGTTGATGTTCTAATAGTTGTAAGTTTACAATCAATCATTTCATGTTTCTTTTAGGTTTTCAAAGACGTTTGCTCAAGTAACACCATTGAATCCCTTACGGTCAGCTAAATACAGATATCCTCGACACTGAACAAAAATCTCCTTTAAAACCAATGAGAAATAAATTTAAAAACAGGGGTTAACAATATAAACACAATGATCATCATATACATATTTAGGTCACGTCATAACAGAAGGGGTTAGATCAGTATTATTGCTAGAAGTAAAGACAAATAAAGATAAAACATACTTTAAAAAATTTTTTTTTTCATTATGGTTATATTCATCTCTTGATAAGAATTGCCCTCAAGGTACGAAATGTTATTCGGAATCAACGTGGGTAACTCATACAGTTTAGGTTATTAAAGTGTTAAAATCGTGATTGAGAATCATAAGAGAAATTTCAAGTTTCAATTTGTATTGTGTATTATTAACAGTTTGCAACGCACATTTAGACTTCAACTCTATCTCAATATGTCGACAATTTGCATAATCACAGTTGTATAGTCCTACAGCATAAGATGTCAAATGCACCCTTAAAGTCCCGACTTATATATATCCTATTTTCATTTAAACGTCATCTATAAATTGTTTGACAGGACACCGAAAAGACACCTTGATTAAGGGTCTTGACAATATCCATACTGACATTATAACAGTTGAAAATCTTAAATCTTTATGTTGAAAATGAATTAATGATCAAATTTAATTTGAAAATAAAATAAGAAATTAATTTGAAAAATAACGACATGTCAAGATAAACTTGTGCAGAGTAAAAACCGGTTATTATCTCAAATACATATTTATTTAAGCTCATATCTGATATTTGTCTTAAACTGGTATTATATTTAGTACTTGAAATTTTGTTCACACCAAATATTAAAATATATTCTTATCATCACCTCAATGTATACATGTACCAAGAGGAAAAATGTAACATGTTAGTTAGTAAAGCTTTTAGCCTTCCAATTGTAAAAGGTTAGATCATACAAAGGAGTTATTTTGTCGTTTCTTACCCGAGTAATTTCAATGACGAGAGCCCTTACCAGAACTATAGTCGTCATATCATTGACTTATTGACATTTTGTTAGAATTTGTCACTAAGCCAAAGCTTGGTATGCAATATAAATAACCTATCCTATAACAATATGAAAACCAATCTAATCTTTTGAAAATGTTTATCTGATCATTTGATAGTTCGTAAGATGATAGTTTTAATACACTTTAAAAGTAGGGCTTTCCTATTTCATACAATTGGAAAGTTTTACTTTCTATCTCGTATACAATGTAACCTGCTGATAAAACCGTATATAAGACGGGTCCATTAGTTGTCAGTCACATGATCAGACCAGGAAGTGTATTCGTGTTACCTTGCGTTGACTGTAGGCCATTGTGAAATGGCTGTTTAAGGTAAACAACGTCGGTGGAAAAGACATTCTTCATGCGTGGAGATAATTGCAATGCATTCAACTGTAATTTTTGTGTTTGCTCTGATCATTTCATTATGTCCTTGTTTTGCAGGTTAGTTTTTCTATTCTTCCCCAAACCGATACTCTGAATGTACATCTATGTATCGCGACACCTTGTGTTGATCTGTGAATGTATAGTAGCATTATTACTTCAGCATAAGAAGACTGTAAAACGCAACACTGTATATATTCAAACGTAGCCTGATACGTATATTGTGTAGTGCCTACCATAAAGTAATAGCTAAGTGAATAAAGCAAAAATATATCTTTTAATTAATTTCTAATCTTTTCCTATGATTGACTTTCGCTTTTTTTATATGCTGCCATTAAGAACGTTGTAGTTAATATTTTTAACCTCGCTATAAAAAAAATGATCGTTACCTGATCATATCAACACCTTGGGTCTTTAGTTTTGTTTTCCAACTTTGATATCATATCTAATAATAAGAAATTTTAGCCTTCGTAGTGTAAAATGTTAAGTAATAATATATTTTCGTTTTTAGCCTAGTCACGAGTGAATGCCAATTCATCATAGGACAAGATTTGAAAGGTAAGAATTGTACATGTTTTGTTGAAACGACTATATATGTGACCTTTCGGAGGCTCTACTCTACAAAAAGTCAAGATAACGATGACCTTATGACGTCATTTAGAATTTAATTTCTGTGTTGATAAGTCTGTTTAATTACAATTTAAACCAATTTGATACTTAAAGATATATCTGTATAAATTTTCTCTTCTGACATTTTGGAGACAATTTAACCTGCTGATAAAACTTTATATTATATGACAGGTACAGCCCTTATCAGCGACACCATTGAACCTCTCCCCTATCACTGACAATAGGCATTGTGAAATTGACTGGTTAGGTAAATAACATCTATTGAGAAGACATTCTTCTAGTGAGGAGATACTGACGATGGATTTTATGTTAGATGTTATGTTGGTCCTGATTATTCCATTTTGTCCTTGTTTTGGAGGTAAGTTTGAAGTTTCTATCTATTTGAGATACCTGGAACACGGCTTGATATATATCACGACGCTGACTGTTGATTGCCGAATCAATTGTATTGGTTTAGGTTCAATAAATGATATAATCAGACTGTAAAAGGCAATATGTATATTTTTCAAACGCATACTGGAACAGTATCGTAACGTAATCAGTATATGTTTCGTGTTTTGGATTACCTTACCTGTGTCCTTTGGTCAATAAATAAAACAAACCTTCTAACACAGTGTTTCAAAACGTATATAGTTTCATGAGATTAAGTGAACAGAGTTAAATGTGACCAGAATGTATATGAAATATATAGACATTTTATTAGATATACTAGTAACCATGTTGATACAAGTATATCGCTTGAATGTCTTTACAATAATAGTATCAGTTACTATGATCGACCCTTCTTGTGTACTTGTTAACAATCATTGTCTTGACAGCTTTGAAATCTCATCAATATTAGGTGTTTACGATTTTAAGTGAAGAGAACTCAATGTGACCAGAAAGTATATAAAATATGTCGACAATTTAATATAAAGACTAGTAATCATGAATGTACAAGTTTATCGCTTGAAGGCCATCACTATAGACTTATCTGTTTCAACGATCTGGTCTCACATATACCTGTTTACAATTATGATCTTGACAGCTTTAAATTCATATTAGGAATATGACTGTTTTGTTTTACTACAAGAGGCCGTAACGTAAGTTTATTAAAGAGACCATCCATCCGCGAGTTGTTAGAGTCACAAGTACCAAACTTTATGAATGGTGTCATTTTATAGAGAAAAATTTAATGTTGCATTTCAATACTAATTCAGATGAAATACTATGAAGAGGTAACAATTCTAGATTCAGATATAATACCAGTCAATGAGTTAAAGGTAAGTTTAGAAGCTGATCTCAAGCAGGAAAAGATAAAATTGAAGTTGACTGGCATTTGTAAAAGCTTGTCAATGTTTTTTTTCTTTGACAGTCTTCCGGGACGCAATTAACCGTCAATTGTTTTAGATTGTTCAAGGAAATATGAAATGAATTTTACAAGCATATGACCTGGATCAAATGCTTGTGTAATGAGTTCATTATTGCATGAGAAACTATGCAAATTGCAAATCACAAGAAGTTATTCTAAATTCGGTGATATGGGCTACACACTCACGAATGACTTAAGGATGCATGCAGTAAAACAATCAATCAAAAATGAGAAGCGCAACACTCTTTCGACCGGAAGATGTTTTTGCAAGTGCGTTGCCATAGCAACTGTGCAATTGACAATAATTGCAGTGAATGAATTAGCAAGGATAGTTATTCTAAGCAAGTTAAAACGACTGTTAAAAAAAACTGCTTTCATTTTCCGATCGTATCTCTTAAATATATAAGTTTTGGTATTATACTTCAAATTACGATTAAAATTTTTGTCGTCGATAAAAAAATTATAATTTTGATGGCAAATTATTAGTAAAAGATTATTTAAAATATAGTTGGATACGCATTTGAAAATCGTGTTGTGGCCGTGTCGATCGTGTAGCAATTGTATGGTGATTGTGTGGTGTATGTGTTGTTATTGTGTTGATCGTGCTTCAACCTTAGGACACGATAAAATCACAACCTAAACACAACCACAACATGATCGATAAATTCTCCTCTTGCACTCGTACTATCATCGTACTCATGTTCAATTAACCCTTATCGTGCTTAACTTTAGGACCACGATGACAGCTCGTACATAACACGGTGTCACACGATTACTGTACGATCAGAATACAATCGTTACCCGATATTGGATTGAACTTGCACCGAAAAGAGCATTTCCCATCAATTCCCATTGATTGATTGATTGAAGAGCGTTTCCCATCAAAACGTTTTCATCACGTGTGCTTCGCGTATCCTTTTTTCAGTCAACATATCAGCACAAACGATAGTAAGGTATAGAGTGTAAGCGATGGAAACGAGCGAATCGCCCCGTTACTGCCAACAATTCTCTATCCGTTACACAACCAATCTTCTCATATGTGCTCTTCTCGGGCTTCACGTAGGTTCCCCCAACGGCAAAATACTGCACCATAAACTGCAATGCAATATTTTGGCCAATGGACACGCTGCATACAGGTGTAACACATATGTCGCCACACAGGCCTCTGCAAAGTCGCTTCGTCGGTAAAGAAGACTCAAAGTTTAAAGTGCGTATTAGATATTATGTAGTTGTGTACTTTTGGGTGTATCAGTTATTTGAAATTATATTTTGTGCAGAATACAAAATTAATGCATAAATGGGCACTATGTGCGAAAACCAACAATGAATATTCAACATAAAAGTATACCTTCACATGATAGAGAAGAAAAAGCTTACGAGTTACTGCTCCAAGATTATGATTCAAGGTATGATAACATGCATCAATAATTCATAACAAAAACATTATGCGGTAGCCCGTCAAAGGTATGGTATTGCTATAAACTGTATACTGTAAAATTGCATATAAGAAAAATGAGTGTTTAAGATCTACATGCTATTCTGAAGATTATGTACATAAGTATCACCTTTATGTATAATTTGCATAAACATCGTACGAAACTTCAAATAAGTAAATAGAAACCACCTCCTCAACACATTAGATAAAGAAATAGTGATTTCACTAGAAAATGGAAATTGTTTCCTTTGGTTTGTTCTTTGTGATAATGAATCACACATGTACTTGTTTTCAAACTGAATCACTTGAACAAAGCATTCAATAATGATAATAATGGGGTACTTATAGTGCGCTGAACTCACGCGACATTACTTTCTCAGAACAAGTGTAAAGTATTTACCAAAGACTCACGTTTTTGGAATGATAACAATGAATGATCTAAACTTCGAAAATGGTAATTTGGTAGGAAGCGAAGTATAATGTACATGTCCTCAATTATCGATCGACTTTGCCAGTTTCTCAATGTCAAGATGTAAACTCCCTTACATGGTCTGGAAATTCAACTGCTGTGAGTCAGAAGGAATGTCTGTGAAAACACCATCGGTAGTTATTTGCATAAAGCAAGAAGATGAGAGAAAAATATTAGCATTAGTAATTTATGCCCTCTTGTCGTTATCGCGATGAAATTGTATTTGATAAGACAGACTTCTGGAGCAAATATATAAATCTTCATCTTGCAAAATTGAGCACGTTGAAACAGATTTAAAAATAATTCACAACTTTTTTTCTACCTGCATGGTCTTTCAGGAACAATCCATTATTGTAAAGTGCATTTTTTCTGTAACGTTGACAACATATTATATAATGTCATATCAATCTCAATCTTCATTTTGTCAAATTGCAACTGCTATAACCATCCATTTCCGATACGTGCCATTTTGGTAAAAAGACAGATCAGAGTGATTACAGTTAAGAGGCGTAGTCAATATTGATATATGAATTTAAACTTGGAAATTAAAGTGATATGTTCCAACAAGGTTGCGTGATCGGTTAACATTTTAATAACCCCTTAACTTCAGTTTACAAAATATAACCAAGGTTATTTGGCGTTTAAATAAAATGCTACCTCCTGATTGTCGAAACAGGATCGCGTGCAGTGATGAAACCACCATAATAAGCTGTTTTTACAAATGTTGTTTTAAAATACTTTGATAAGCCTTGATACTCATACTTCAGTTAAAAGTTAGATTTAGACATCTTATCAAAAAGATTAATCACATACTTGCCATTAATTCCTTTTTGTGATTAATATTAATTGTTAAAATTGTACCCTTTCGACTCTTTAAATGCCAGTGGAGAAACACATTACGACATGTTATTTCAGTGATGCAGTGATCCTTTCAGACGTCAGTTAGTGCATAGCTCATATATTTATTTAGGTTTTCTTTCTCCTACAACAGTTATATCCTGCAAAGAAATAGTCCTGTCCAAGTATACAATAACCACACCTACACAGTCATTAAATGATACTTTACTTTTTCCGCAGTTGAAGTAAGCAAGGCATGTTATGGCTCAGAAAGACTATGTACAAAGCACAACCTCAGGTGCAGCAGTGGGCGTATAGCCATACAGAAAGCCTTCTACACGAACAGTACAGATTGTGGTATTGGAGTCTCAGCTTGTGTTCTTGTCAATACCAGCAGTATTTCACTCACTGGTAAACCATCTAACTTCAATGATACAGAACTGGGTTTACTATACAGAAACTGCTCTACACAATATGCATGCAGTTTTCCAGCACCAAGGCGTCATCGTGGTTCCCTATATTTTTCTGTTTTCAAATACAAATGTGTTAATGGTAAGTTAACATAATTCTATTAGAATCACGTAACGAACTGTATTATTTCACATTTCATAACAATGTGATTGCTTTTAAAGTAATAATACCGAATAAGTCCGACAAAAACTGAAGCTGGTAAGAAACTTATTTAATTCATACTTCAACATATATGCACCTCATTATGATCAACGTACAGCCCTCTACTTACCTAAGCAATTGCATTATCATAGATAGCTCATGTGAGCGTACAGTCTGAAAAAGACATAGCATGGCCGAATCAGAGGCCTTATTGGGGGTTTAATACGACCCATACAAGAGACAACGTAAATTATATTAATAATGAATACACTCGTCGGGTTGACAAAAACTGGTCAACTCAGTATCTATTGTACATTTTCAACAGTCCCCATGCTCTTTAATGCTATGTTGGGATAATCTGTTGCCACTCATCATGCATTGGTCAATTACTGATGGTTGGAAACAGAAGAGTTCCTTGCTTTCACCCTACGACCCTATATGTCCAACAAATCAAAAAGAAACGTCACAAACGACCTATGGCCAACATCAGAAAATCCCGTTTAAGTAAGAGTAAAGAGCTTGAAAATAGCTGGCAATATTTTTGAAGAAATGTGTATTGTAAAAAATTCTCTGACATTTATTTGAACGTATCACCAATTGATGAACGAATGAAATTAGATAATCGTTTTTGCAAACTGTCTCCACAAAAAATCCCAAGTTGTTGTCATTACAAAAGATGTTAAATGAATATATTTATCATACGTTTTTAATCAGAATTATGAATAACAAACGCCTATTTGAAAGCACGCAATTAATCGAAAAACGTAGAAAAAACATGTTATACAGTTATAAATTGTCAGGCCCTTTCTCTTCATGTATGACTAACTAAAAAAAAAACGTCTCAAATTTCGTCAAAATGACAGTTAATAGCAATTCAGAAGCTTGAAAAATATCACGAAAATACGTTTATCATTTACATAAAACGTGGTTAATACCCCTTTCGTACAAGTATTATAGTCATCAACAACGACACCAATATGTATAACAAAAGAACAAGGCTTTCATGTATCAGTAAAATGCTTCTATTTATCTTTTTGTTTCAAACAGAAATTTACCGTAAAACTACACCAGTGCCAAATCAAGAAAATGATACAAAAGCACAAAAAAGTAAGTTTGCATGACAAAACTTCATAATGCTTTTGGACCAAGGCCCACTCTTCTTTGCAACTAAGAATTGGACAATGTGTACAATGTCACTTTAAATGTTGAAACCTTTCTTAACCTTATCTTTGAGACACAGTAATAAGTAAATGATATTGGATTTGATGACGTCATAAACGTAATTTCTCTAGTCTCTAATAAATAAAGAGTGTTATGTAAGGAACGTAGGTACTTAAATTAATGTTCGAAAATCGAAATACTGTCATACAATAACAGAGTTTCTGACAAAATACACTAGAGATACGATGTCAAATGTATTTAAGATATTGCTCAAAATGATACATTTCTGAAACTAAAATTGATCGAGAATGAATTCTTAACATACCATGTGGGTATTTCAGAAATTGTTGGATATTGAGTTTCAATGTATAGACAGACTTTGGGAGTATGTAAGAGAAGGTTAAAGATGATAATGTGGAAATTTTATGATTATAACACTAATCAAGATTTCATTGTATTATCTATTGGCTTTTAGGACTTTGTTTTGATCTGATGAGTAAAAGCTTGACATTATACAGGTGCAGATTCAAATATTGGAACAATTATAGGAATAATCATCCCACTATGCATCATCATTGCTGGAGTCGCAACTGTTGTTATCATTTTTCGAAGGCGGTAAGATTGAAAATCATTAAAAATATATTGTTAAAGAAAAGTATTGGTTTCGGGACAGCATATGTTATAAATATAGCAAATATTCCAGCCAATGTTGAATATTTTGAACCTATTATCATACTCTCTATATACTCTCTATGCAAAGACAACAGTTAAAGTATCATATATTAATGAAACGATGTAATAAAATGGCTACTTGGTGTAAGGAAATCATAAGTTTTTTTTAAACATAAAATAAAACCATTCTGAATTTCAGAAAATTGCAACGGAACGGTGGAAATGGGAAAGTTACAGAGCCAACATCAACCCCTCTACAAATATACCCATCGGGAAAAACGTCTTCACCTGACTTTGGCTATGCCAGAGCCAATGATTATCTGGACTTGGCACTAGAGACACAAAAGTTGCGGTCCCCTCAAAATGCCGATGCTATTTCAGGGTTGCCTGAATCACACAACTCAAGTGAAAGTAAGAATGATAAGTTGAATATTCAAATAACAAAGGAACTAAGCTCATCTGAATATAACCTTGCTTCAAAAATGGAGAGTCATGATGTGAAAACGCTATCAGGAAAAAAAGGTTCGTCTGAATATGTCTTAGCTGGGAACATTTCAAGAGGAAAGGAATCCCAACAGGCTAAGAAGGGATCATCTGATTACGACTACACCGGAGATAACACCTATCATGTATTAGAACGGCAGTCGGCACTGAGAGATTCCTCTGATTACGACTATGCTGGAGGAAATGATTATCATGAAGTAGAACCCCAGGAATCAAATACCTCTGACTACGACTATGCTACTTGTGGTAAGCAACAAGCAAACGATTCTTCAACAAGAAACACTCAGACAAGAGACAGTGACAATGATCATTTCGGTCGTGAACCAGCAAACGCAAATGTTCATCATGAGACCACTCTATCCGTTGCTGGCACCTCGGAAGGAATAGATGCCAATGAAGAGGTCTATAGTTACAATCATCTCAATGAAAAAGCTGTCAGCAACGCCAATGCTGATTCGACTTACAACACCTCTTCCTCTACAAGACACAAAATTGATTCTTCATCCAATGACATAGAAGACGACTATGGCTACAACCATCTGGGTACTGAGTGTAAGAAGAGCCTTCCTCAGAATGAATATGATACCACTGCATCTGCTATTCGAGATGTTGCAAGAATGAATGGAGATATGGAAGACTCAACGTACGATCATGCACATCTTTTAACTTCGGATAGCTCGCCATCTGGAATGACCAATGCAGGTTTCCAGGAATCGGATTATGACCATGCTTCTCTGTCAACGACTGCCCACAAAGATGAATATGAATCCAACGCATCACGTAATCGAAGCCACCAGGATGAAGGAGGAGCGGATGTAAAGACGCTTGCTGGGGAGGCAGAACCTAATCCATATCAACTTGCGAAATAATCAAATGACTTCTTGTTTATAACTTTTTGTAATGTTGACGTAAAATATGTGTTATTTAGGACATCAATTATGTGTATTTAGAGGGTTGATGTAGATTTTCATTCACGTCTGTTCAGGCCCCTCAAACGAACACATATATCCCGTCAAGATTTCTCGGGAAACGTATTGTGACCATGATGTCAACAGCAGCAGCGGCACTAGGGCACCATATAAGTTAACATACGATATTAGATTCGAGCATATTGACTCATATGTCCTACTCTGTAAAAGCAAAGACGTCAAATGCCTGGGCAAGGAAATTATATGTTGAAAGAGGGATTATTGGTGAGGTTTTAAAGATTGTCTGTACAGGTATGACATGTTTCCTGATGTATCAGTGAACTTATTTTAGGATATTGTAGCGTTTTAGGGTAAAGAAGAAACATGTTACGAATTGAAAACTAGACATGTGGTGACGAGAATGGTAGTACCGTAGGGTATCGCCAGTGTAGGATTACAGTGTGTTGGCGAAGGCTTCAAGCAATAACATGCGGTGGTATGTCACATACCTATCGAAGTAAAATGTAGATCATACTCCGAATAAATTTGATTTTCGTTTTTAGAATTATTACATATATGGGCTAGCTAAATTGATATATATGCAGACTAGCATTGTCTGTTATCACCTTTCAATAATGGAATAATATCTGCTCCAATAAAGGCAACAGATCGCGCTTTACGTCAACCGTCATCTGATACATTTTGAAAGAAATGGTATTTGTTCGTTTGTATGTAACTGCAGTCTATGACAGCACAAGCCTTTTGATGTCATAGTCAAGTGGTATTTGTGACTCATTATGGGTTGGTTGTGAGTACTTATACTGTTACTGTTACTGTTATACTGATATCAAACAATTAAACATGTTTTTGAATATATAAATATATCCTTCCAATATGATTGTCTATGTTTCAATGTTTATTCAAACACAATGTATACTTAATTATGAGCATTAGCTACCATGTAAGAGTGCATGACTTCTGAGAAAGCGAACCAGTAACTTTTTATAACGTCTGCAACTTGAATTTGTTTCCTCCGCCAGTAACTAATTAGTGAAGCTATGCCTCGAATTCAATAAACTTTGTTTGCTTATTAATGGAATACCTCATATATACACATTTATTCAACATTTATAGGACACAGGCCCAATGTATAATTTACATAAGTAACAAGCATTTATTATGTCAACAGAACCTTCAAAGGGATATAACATTCTCAAACATATTTTCATACCAAACATATCAAATTTCATCATATAAAGAGACCGATAATCGAACAATGTAGCTGTATCCCGAAAGTTTGTTCTCATACACATATATATTTGGGAGGTTTTGAAGAATTTCAGCATGATAAAAAAAAACCCGACAATGATTTGTTTAAGGTTTGAACGGTTGAATGTTGATATAACACAACAAACTTTCGGAATCCAGCTGTAGAATCCTATCATATAATTTCATACATGATTTTATCTATAAATCAAATTTAAGTTGATAGTGAGACAATAAGATAAATATTTTCAGTTTTTAACGGGAGAGAGAATTTACTTTATTTTGATGAACAAAATAGTATTCTTTGATAGAATTTGCTAAATATTGAGATGAGCACTTAAACGTGAAAATGCATTTAGGAATTATCATGCAATAAAATGGTTGTTTTTTAAACACATCAGTAAAAAGGTGAATAAGGAGATTATTAAAATTACTTGGATGAAGATCATACAAAGAGTGACAGATAAGAAAGGGATAGGAAACTTGAGTGACGCAGAGTTTACATATAGTCCGCCGGCCAGGAGGGGTCCCCATGCAACCATATTCTTGGTATCTAAAGGTATGTTTAGAAGTTCACTGAATCCATTGACAGACATTTCAGATAGCTACCATGAGTCAGTTGTACGAAATTTTAGGTTTCTGTTACAAAAACTCATCATTCATGACTTCGATCGGTAAAAATTCTATTTTCTCTTCTCTACAGTTAATGTATATCATTTTATTTTACATTATTTGCACTGAGAATGGAATTATGAGTACTTGTAACCCTTTTGTGTACTTATTTGTACTTATAACAAACAAATTAAGTGTCCAAAAGCAAACCAAGGGACCTACCGTTAATCTACTATCATTGAAATACACCAACTCAGCCTTCGAAAAAATCTATTTTCTCTTCTCTTCAGTTAATATATATAATTTTATTTTATATTATTTGCACTGAGAATAGAATTATGAGTACTAGTAACCCTTTTGTGTACTTATGTGTACTTATAACACACAAATTAAGTGTCCAAAAGCACACCAAGGATCCTAACGTTAATCTACTTTCATTGAAATACACCAACTCAAGCTGTCACATTGCAGGGCCTTGATGTCGACCAACTCTCTAGGAAGAGCGCACTGGCTCTACCTTCCCATCAACAAGAGTCGAACTATGACTCTCATTAGCAACAAGAACAACAGACATTGGAACAGAGATGTATTCCATAGAGCCTCCTGCTAATTGAAATGCATTGTATGATACTCTAGGCTTTTGATGGTATCATGATAATGTCCATGTTAAATTGTTTGACTCATCTTCACAGCGATATTCATTCAGTTGCAAACAGCAAACTTTATCAACATTTTTTATGTCAGGTCCATCATAGACAACAAAAATGAAATCCTTATATGGCTTTTATAAGTGATATGTACATAAGGAAGACAACATTTTCTGCTTAACAACTGTATTTTAAAATTCGCCGATTCCAAGATTGTGAAGGGCTCAGATATCGTCATTATATGAAACTAGGACTCAGATATCGTCATTTTATGAAACTAAGGGAATATAAGAGCCGATTCCTAGATTGTGACGGGCTCACAGCTCGTCTTTAACTCAAACTGACGGAGTATAAGGGTCGATTCTCAGATTGTGAAGGCTCATAGCTCGCCTTATTGTCAAACTGAGAGGGTATAGCAGTCGAATCTCAGATTGTGATGGGCTCATAGCCCACCTATAAATCAAACTGAGGGAGTATTTGGGTCGATTCCTAGATTGTGAAGGGCTCGGTGCTCGCCTTTTAACTCAAACTGACGGAGATTAAGGTCGATTCTCAGATTGAGAAGGGCTCACAGCTCGCCTTATTGTCAAACTGAGAGAGTATAGGGGCCGATTCCAAGATTGTGAAGGGCTCAGATATCGTCAATATATTAAACTAGGACTCAGATATCGTCATTATATGAAACTAGGACTCAGATATCATCATTTTATGAAACTAAGGGAATATAGGGGCCGATTCCTAGATTGTGACGGGCTCACCGCTCGCCCTTAACTCAAACTGACGGAGTATAAGGGTCGATTCTCAGATTGTGAAGGATCATAGCTCGCCTTATTGTCAAACTGAGAGTGTATAGCAGTCGATTCTCAGATTGTGATGGGATCAGATATCGTCATTATGTGAAACTGAGGGAATATAAGGGCCGATTCCTAGATTGTGAAGTGCTCACAGCGCGTCTGTATGTCAAACTGAGGGAGTATAGGGGTCTATTCTCAGATTGTGAAGGGCTCAGATATCGTCATTAGGTGAAACTGAGGGAGTATATGAGTCGATTCCTAGATTGTGACGGGCATTGCGCTTGTCTTTGTGTGTTGTTTTAGCTAGTAGGGGGTTCAATTCATATTGTGAATATGTGGAGGTAGAAAACTAAATTTGTATCTCGATTCTGCGTTTTTTAGATTTTCATTAATCATAGTTTGCGGTGACCCATATAACACTGTCTGGAGGGTGTTACTATTTATGTAGAAGTAGGAATTAGTTCTTATATGTGTAAAAGGTTTGCATATGGAAATCAATAAATAACAATTCACTATGAAAAGTAAACTTATTATCTGAAAAGTTAATTACACTGAAATTTAATTCTTCACTATCGCTTATTTGACTTAAGTGAGGTAAACAGTTAGCATTTTGTGTTGTCGTGAATAATGAGCGCAGATGTCTAGCTGGGTCTGCTTATCAAAGCAACGTGTCACTGTGTCGCGTCTCTACTCAGACCTGCGCGTAAATTCGCGTACAATCACATTAACTTCCTCTCTATAATTTGATGTTTATCTATCGCACGATATCATGGGGCAAATACTTATGCAATAATGAATTGTCTGGAGTAAAATGTTTAATTGCTTTTCGGTCACACTATGGTCAACATTTTGACACATGTTTTTCTGTAACGTTTTTAATAGTTTCCGTTATTTCGGTTTGTGAATTTTACAAAGAAATGTTTTATTTGATTTATTTATCATCTGATTCAATATTTTAAGAATATTATATTTGGAATGGATTATTTACTACGCTGCAAGAAGATTCATATAATGGCATCGTCTCTACTCCGTGCTGCGACCATAGTGACGGGAGTGGCAAACAACTAATTTCTCCTGTGTGATTTAAACAGTATTTAATTTCCATGAAACATGTAATACACAACAATCAGAATATATATATTCAAAAAGGAAAAAGGATTAGCAAACACGCAGCAAATGCCTATATAAATGGTTCTCCTGAAACAAACATGAAACGATTAAGATATCAAGTACATTGGTGAAAATATATATTTGCAATTATTCTTACTAAAATCAAATTCATATTAAGCATTCTCTACCTTTGCATTTGGTACCGATGTAATTAAAAAGCTATAAAAATCGGTTGGGATCATTTATGAAATGATACACAGATATTATTAGGGATTCGTTAGCACTCTGTGACAAGGATTTGTCGCCGCTCGAGGTAGATTTTAATATTATATCGTTTTTTAAAAAGTATTGATTTGATCGGAATCTATAATATAGTGGGCATTCAAAGACATAATGAAAAGGATCCTCCCGAATGTTTCCACAAGAATAGGCGGGATTTACTAACAACAATAAGTGGACTTGCTTTGCGTAGTATATTTTCAATATGATGCTGCCATTTTCTATCTTACTTTTCCATTTTCATCTGTGTAAACAGCTTCTATACCCCCGTATATATGACGTAAAGTCGACCTATGAGCGCTTCACAATCTGTGAATAGACTCTTATACCCTCTCAGTTTGATAAATAGCCAGCTATGAGCCCTTCCCAATCTCAGAATTGACTCCTCTACCCTCTCAGTTTAAATACAGATTAACTGTGAGCCATTCACAATCTGAGAATCGACCTCTATACTCCGTCAGTTTGATTTATAGGCGAGCTATGAGCCCTTCACAATCTAGGAATCGGCCCCTATACTCCCTCAGTTTGGCATAGACGAGCTATGAGCCCTTCACAATCTGAGAATCGATCCCTATACTCCGTCAGTTTGACATATAGGCGAGCTGTGAGCCCTTCACAATCTAGGAATCGGCCCCTATATTCCCTCAGTTTGGCATAAAGACGAGCTAGGAGCCCTTCACAATCTGAGAAACGATCCCTATACTCCGTCAGTTTGACATATAAACGAGTTGTGAGCCCTTCACAATCTGAGAATTGATCCCTATATGCTACCTCAGTTTGACATATAGGCGATCTGTGAGCCCTTCACAATCTGAGAATCGACTGCCATACCCTCTCAGTTTAAATAAAGGTGAGGTGTGAGCCCTTCACAATCAGGGAATCGACCCATATACCCCCTCAGTTTGACAAAAAGACGAGCTATGAGCCCTTCATTATCTGAGAATCGATCCCTATACTCCGTCAGTTTGACATATAGGCGAAATGTGAGCCCTTCACAGTCTGAGAATCGACTCCTAGATACCCTCTCAGTTTCATATATAGGTGAGCTGTAAGCCCTTCACAATCTGAGAATTGACCCCTATGCTACCTCAGTTTGACATAAAGCGAATCGACGGCTATTCCCTCTCATTTAAAAAAAAAGTGACCCGTGAGCCCTTCACAATCTGGGAATCGGCCCCTATACTCCCTCAGTTTGACATAAAGACGAGCTAGGAGCCCTTCACAATCTGAGAAACGATCCCTATTCTCCGTCAGTTTGACATATAGGCGAGTAACAGTTGTGAGCCCTTCACAATCTGAGAATTGACCCCTTTGCTACCTCAGTTTGACATAAAGCCGATCTGTGGGCCCTTCACAATCTGAGAATCGACGGCTATACCCTCTCAGTTTAAAAAAAGGTGAGCCGTGAGCCCTTCACAATCTGAGAATCGATCCCGATACTATACCACCTCAGTTTGACATAAAGACGAGCTATGAGCCCTTCACAAACTGAGAATCGATTCCGATACTCCGTCAGTTTGACATATAGACGAAATGTGAGCCCTTCACAATCTGAGAATCGACTCCTATATACCCTCTCAGTTTAAATAAAGGTGAGCTATGAGCCCTTCACAATCTAGGAGTCAACCCTTACATCCCCTAAGTTTGACAAAAAGACGAGCTGAATGTCCTTCACAATCTGGGAATCGGCCCCCATACCCCCTCATTTTGAGAAAGAGACAAGCTGATTGCTCATAACAATCTAGGAATCGATCCTTATACTTGCTAAATAGAAAAACCTTAATAAGCTAAATAAGTCCCATTCTATGATGATGAAAATACTACTAAAACACACATGCCCAGATTGTGATCATTACCAGATTGTTCAGATCGCACAATCTGCAGATTGTTTAAACAATCTAGGATATACCCCAGATTGTTCGTAGCATAAACACCTTGAAATCCACTGAAAAATACAATTTTAAACAGAGGTTAACAATATAAATACATTGATTATCGTTTTCATATTTAGGACACGTCAAGATAAAACATAATAAAATATGAAATTTGTAATTAGATGATAATCAGCTCCTGATAAGAGCTGACCTCGAGGGACAAAATGTAAATTGGAATCAACATTGGAAACTCATAAAGTTATTTATTTGCTCAAATCTTGATTGAGAATCATAAGAAAAACTTCCAATTGCTATTGTCTATTAATAACAGTTGGCAACATACATTTACACTTCATTTCTTTATCTATCTGTCGAAAATTAGCAGTTCACAGTTGTACAGTCTTACAGCATAAGATGTCAAATGTAACCAAAGAGTCCGGACTTATATAACCTATTTTCATTTAAAAGTCATCTGCAGATTGTTTGACATGACACAGAGAAGACACCTTGGTGAAGGGTCTTGACTATATTCATACTGACATTAAATTTTGTTATTGTTATCATTATAATTATCATATTAATTGTATTTATTTAAGCCCATACCTTTTATTTGTGTTAAACTGATATAATTTTTGGTACTGTAAATATTTTTCACACCCGAATTTAACATCCATTCATATCATCACCGCAGTGTATACCATGCTTTAAGCTTTAAGCTTTAAGCATGCCAATTGTAAAAGGTTACATCATACAAAGGAGTTATTTTGTCGTTTCTAACCGGTTTCTTATTAGAGTAATTTCAGCGAAGAGAGCACAGAGCTATTGTCGCAATATCATCGACCTAATGACGTTTTGTTCGAATTTGACACGGTGGCTTGGATGGTATGCCATATATTTTGCCTATCATATAACAATTTTAAAACCAATTTCATCTTTTGAAAACATTCATCTGATTATTCAATACTTTTTTAGATGAAGAGTAGGTCTTACCCATGTCAAACATTTGCTAAATGTTCCTTTCTATACCATATACAATTTAACCTGCTGATAAAACGCTATATAATAAGGGTAGAGTAGTTGTCAGTCACATGATTAAACCAGGAAGTATATTCGCTTTACCTTGCGTTGACTTTACGCCATTGTGAAATTGTCTTGTAAGGTAAACAACGTCGGTGAAAAAGACATTCTTCATGCGTGGAGATACTTACGATAGCGATGCATTCAATTTAAAGTCTTGTGTTTGGTCTGGTCATTCTATTATGATCATGTTTTGCTGGTAAGTTTTTCTATTCTTCCCCAACCCGATACTCTGAATGTACATCTATCTATCACGACACCTTGTGTTGATCTGTGAATATATAGTAACATTATTCAGTTCAGTGTAATAAGACTGTAGAAAGCTACATGATGTATGTTTAAACATGTCCGTGAACAGTTAAACTCATAACATAGCCTGATATGTGTTTTGTGTTGTGCCCTACCTGAAGTTATATGACAGTCAATAAAGATAGCTTTCCAATGGCCAATTGTAAACATTTTTGAATATTTTTTCTCAAATGACCTAAAATCATATATGGCTTGTCGACTGTACATGCGACAGTGCAATAACATGTAAATACAATTTTATTGCTGGAAGGCCTATTACTAAATGATATCTGTTTCAACAATCCCGGTCACAATTTATACATATAAACATATATGTCCTTACAGTGTTTTTCAGATGGATAAAACAGGTTTTTGAGGACTAAATTCTTTGAATGTCATTTGTAAATGATACCCTGTATGTTAAAGGCCGTGTCAAGTTTCCACATCTAATTAATGGTAAACTAATTATAATTTTAACTTGGGTAAATACGTTTACTGTATTATCATATTTTATTGTGTAATTATTAGTTTAACCAGCTAGAACATGTCTAAAATTAGTCGTTAAATCCAGTGTCAGTGACTTATTTTTGACGGTCTTGTGATCACAAATTGCTTTTTATGTTTCCCGCCGAGTTAAAATTAGGTGACAAGCTTACAGTGAAGCTTATTTTGTTGACTAGTCGTTGCTGCAAGTGAAAAGGGTAAGATAAGCAGTATCAAAATCTGTATACTGACGGGCTATAGAAGGATTACTGGCAGTAGTAGAGAGATAACTCTTTTTAATGGTGAGTCAAAGTTCCGCAGAGATCAGTTGAATTTGAAAAATAATTATAATGGCTTTTGGGAACTCTTGATTGTGATTGGTTGATTTGACTAATTTCCCTTTAGCTGACCAAGGTTTGAACAATGATCCCATTCAAACATTATGAAAAACTGTATAATAAAAAAATATGTGGAAAATATTATCCAGAAAACTATCTGTCAGAAATAGACTCTCTTATTGATTTATTATGATGTACATCTACTTGCCCAAGTTTCCCACAGTTTTGACCTAACTACGGACAGAACCGCGCCATGTTCTTTCATGCACCCCAGGTTTAAGATCTTCAACCTATTATCCCCATAAATATAGTTTAAATCGTGCATCCACAAGAACATTATAGTATTATGCAATAGTGAATTACTGTATAACTCAAACACTGCATGGTTTCCGATCATATGAGTAATTGCATGCATCGTTAGATATTGATTATGTCACTATCACATCGCAATTATAAGCGCTTTACTTATTGTAACCTATATATTCTCATCTAAGACGCCCGTCTTATGTTCCTAATGTTTCCTGAGCCTATGTCGGTCAATTGGAAATCATTATATGTCGGTATAATGAATACTCATAAGTAAACAATCCATGGTGAAAACTGTCCGAACCAAAGCCAATCCAAAACTACTTTTTATTAATAATTCACAAGATTTTGTTTATTCTATAATTTATCCTTTCGTACAAATTATTATATTTCGGCAGTTTCACGTAAACTTAAAAGGGAGTCATTAATAATATATCAATAATATACCAGAAATATCCATCGAGATAAAAAATCAAAGCGGTGAGAAAGACTTGACTTTTTTAATAGAAATGTTCGCATATATTAAAGTTGAAACTTTAAGTTGATCCAAACATTGTCATTCAATGTGAGTTGAGGTGTTTCGGGGTTTAACGCCGCTTTCGAGAGCATTCCGCTTATAGTATAATTGCACGTGTGACACCTGCATACATCCGTTAAACTAGCGAACCATAGGTGGTACTGCGTTGAAATTAATGTAGCGTTGCACCAAACCTTATCACATTTAGAACAGTACTCTACTGCAAACGAAGATGCAGGGTATATTTTAGAATAAAATACACTACATGAAGAAAATAGTACAAATTTTCTAGATATGTCTAGAAAGTTTCTAGTTCGTATTTAGAACGTATCTAGAATGTTACTTGAGCCCTAAGGCCTTCAGGCCTAAGGTACATTACATTAACATTTGTTAGTACATATTTATCATATTTATGAAACACTTCGATTTCTGTATACAGATGCGTAAAATATATACAAGGACAGGTTTTCAGATTTTTTATTTAAACTATTTAAAGATTTGGAGAATTTAAGCAATTTTTGATATTATACAAGTAAGAAATAATATTCATTTTAAATTTCCTTGACTGGCATATGTGGCAGAATCAATGCTCTCTCCTTATATAGAAATATCTACCTTCTCACTAAATAAATCATTCGACGGAATGATGTTACGAATTGGGGATGCCAATTTCCATGCTTGTGCCAAATGTTTCCAAAACCAGTTGAGGACAGTAGCTTCTTTACACCTGTCACCCAGTTTTTATGTCCATTTCTAACAAATCAAAGCATCATATTATAGCATTTTTCTGGTAGGCAGTTTGACAACATTTGTAATGTTCGTTGTATCCAGTACCGAATTACCTTAAAATATGAATAATTATATAAGGAAACCTGCCACATTCTCCAAAAACCATGACACTAGGAGTGTTCTGCTTAACACCCAAACATCACTAAAAACTAAAAGACCAGTATATTCCATGATTTATTTCTGTTCACAGAATCAAAAGCTTCAGCAAAGTCAACGATTAAGGCATAAAATTTCCACCTTCAACATGTTGATATCTTTGAAGAAAACATTAAAACATAATGTCAAAGGTTGTGTATCTTTGTCTAAAACCTACTTGGCCTTTAGTAAGCTTATCCATTGTTTCTCTCTAGAATATTAAGATATTATTGAAAATTGAAGTGAACATTTTGCTGAAAATACTGAGCTGTGTTATCCCTTTATAGTTATGTTCTTTGCGTATATCACCACTTTTGTGTAAGGGGATGATTATTCCCATTGACCATTCTTTCAATAAGTTATCTGTTTCAAGTATCAAGTTGAATACTTAATCTAGATAAGGGATCAAAATATCAGCCGAATATCTTAACCTTTCAGATATCACATTCCTGAAATTTTGTAAAATTTCGGGTTATGCATACTGTCTTATATTTCTTCTCAAGTTATGGGTAACTGTTAGTTAAAAATTTACGTCGGAACGTTGATGATTTACCTCAGCTTTTACTTCATTAGTGTCACCTTCTCCTGGGTTTTAAACTCAGTGCTTCAACACTATATCAAATACTCCTAACAATGCATGTAAATGCGTGAGTTATCAACGATATATCATCATCGGATAAAAGATGTTGTCAAAACTGTTCCAATTGTTTCATATCCAATATAAACTTAAAACCAGTCTTACTCCCAGAATCACACACAGAAGATATTAAAACTCTTCAAAAAAAGAAACTTGACATTCAAGCAAAATTGATTTTTTCGAAACGGGTCAATTTTTTTCACGATACATACCAATACTCAAAGTGTAAATTTACCAAAAACAATGGCCCAAAAAGTTTACGTTGTGTTCAGGGACAACAACGAGCGATTCGTTCAAATGCATTTTCTGCAAAAGCACGTACAGCATGGGATCATGAAGGTTTACATGCAGACACGTCTGCTTTATGGGTATAAAAAGCCATATCAGCCGCTGTTCATTCAGACTACACAACATCGGTACAGCGACCTGAAGAATGCCAAGACTGAACAGAGCACAACGCAACACCGCTATTGGAAGACTACAAGCAGGAGGGACTCAGCGAGATGTTGCAACACACTTTGGCGTGTCCAGATAGACCATCTCTTCATTTCAACACCCGAAACAGCGTTGATGATAGGCCAAGGTCAGGCAGACCAAGGGTGACTACTCGGTACATCCGACTGCTCCACCTTCGGGAACGCACCAGGACAGCAACGTCAACAACAACGCAGATACTAAGCCTGCGTCGAATTTCCGATCAAACGGTACGCAACAGGATGAGAGAGGCTGGACTTTTTCCACGACGACCGGTTCGACGTCCCGTTTTAACGCAACGTCATCTGGCGGAACGTCTCCAGTGGTGTCAACAGAGGATGAGATGGGCACGTGCAAGGTGGAGAACCATTCTCTTCACTGAGTCCCGTTTTCTGCTTCGACGAAGTGATGGACAAGCACGTGTATACCGACGTCGTTGAGAACGTTATGCTGCCAACTGTGTTCAGGAGGTTGTCCCATTTGGAGGTGGGAGTGTCATGGGACTCGTCGGGATTCGGGCCGGGATTCGTCACGGTGTTAGGACACCCCTTGTAAATGTTGTGGGTAACCTCACAGGAGTACGGTATAGAGACTTGATCCTACAGCCGTACGTTATTCCTCACGTCAACGTCCATGGTGGTCTCTTTCAGCAGGACAATGCTCGACCACATGTTGCACGTGTTTGCTAAGACTTTTTACAGCGTAGCAAAGTCCAGACATTGCCATGGCCAGCCAGGTCACCAGATTTGTCACCAATTGAGCAGATCTCTGGGACGAACTGGATCGACGCGTGCGCAGTAGGAATCCACCACCCCCAACACTTCCAGGACTTCTTGCAGCACTTCAGCACGAATGGCAGAACATTCCACAGGCTGTGATTGACAACTTGATTGCATCCATCGGTCGTCGGTGCCAAGCAATAATAAATGCCAATGTTTGCCACACCCGATACTGACATTTGTGCACCCCTGTGATGTTGAAACACTTGTGCACCTGTGCATTTCAAGATCATGCTTATTCTGAATAAAATTTACTGAACAGAGATCTTCAAAGAGCGTTTTAGTTTTCATTTCAATGTTTAACTAGCATCTGTGGTCTTTATATTGAATTTTTAAAGTCAGTGTCAAGTTTCTTTTTTTGACGACCCATGGATGCAATCAAGTTGTCAATCACAGCCTGTGGAATGTTCTGCCAGATGGATAGATGACAGCTGGCCATGTTTGTGAGAAGACGACGATGCCATCCTTCCAGGTGATTGTTTGTTCTTGGAAGGCTGTCCTTGGTTCTCTGATGTTGGTTCCATGATGGAATGGGGAAGAGAGGCAGACGTCGCCCTCTCCTCTGTGGACGGCCGATGTAAGTGTCCTCAAAGTAGTCTAATACTGGCTGGAGTTCTAATACAGTCTGCGTCTGCATCTCAGCGGAGGCACTGTACTCTGTCTGCAGACCTGAGCTCTGGACCTTTCTGAAGATGTTTTGGCTCATATGATAAAAACACCCCTTCACTTCGACATCCGGGAATTCGGCAAAAGCAGCATTCCATTGGTTTCTCATTGGTATCTCTGCTTTTTGTTAGACAATTAATTTCTAAACAGAGGTTTGTTTATACTGTGGAAAAGCTCAACTCAACTTAATTTACCTTGTCATAACACTTATTAGATAGCACAAATTTTCAGCCAAGCCAAGCCTTCATTAATTTCTAAGTGTAAATCTCAAAATATTCTTTGCATAATATTTTTTGTTAGGGTGGGAATTGTCCTGGCTGGGAATTGTCCTAGGTGGGAATTGTCCTAGGTAGGAATTGTCCGGATGGCAATTGTCAGGTGGGAATTGTCTGGGTGGCAATTGTTGTCCATCACAGCCTGTGGAATGTTCTGCCATTCGTGCTGAAATGCTGCAAGAAGTCCTGGAAGTGTTTGGGGTGGTGGATTCCTACTGCGCACGCGTCGATCCAGTTCGTCCCAGAGATGCTCAATTGGTGACAAATCTGGTGACCTGGCTGGCCATGGCAATGTCTGAAGATTGTTACGCTGTAAAAAGTCTTACCAAACACGTGGTCGAGCATTGTCCTGCTGAAGGAGACCACCATGGACGTTGACGTGAGGAATAACGTTAGGCTGTAGGATCAAGTCTCTATACCGTACTCCTGTGAGGTTACCCTCAACATGCACAAGGGGTGTCCTAACACCGTGACGAATACCGGCCCACACCGTGACACTCCCACCTCCAAATGGGACAACCTCCTGAACACAGCTGGCAGCATAACGTTCTCAACGACGTCGGTATACACGTGCTCGTCCATCAATTCGTTGAAGCAGAAAACGGGACTCGTCAGTGAAGAGAACGGTTCCGCCAGATGACGTTGCGTTAAAACGGGACGTCGAACCGGTCGTCGTGGAAAAAGTCCAGCCTCTCTCAGGCTGTTGCGTACCGTTTGGTCGGAAATTCGACGCAGGCCTGGTATCTGCGTTGTTGTTGACGTTGCATTCCTAATGCGTTCCCGAAGGTGGAGCAGTCGGATGTACCGATCTTGGGCCCGAGTAGTCACCCTTGGTCTGCCTGACCTTGGCCTATCATCAACGCTGTTTCGGGTGTTGAAACGGGTCCACAATGAAGAGATGGTCTGTCTGGACACGCCAAAGTGTGTTGCAACATCTCGCTGCGTCCCTCCTGCTTTGTAGTCTGCCAATAGCGGTGTTGCGTTGCGCTCTGTTCAGTATTGGCATTCTTCTGGTCGCTGTACCGTTGTTGTGTAGTCTGAATGAACAGCGGCTGATATGGCTTTTTATACCCCTAAAGCAGACGTGTCTGCATGGAAACCTTCATGATCGCATGCTGTACGTGCTTTTGCAGAAAATGCATTTGGACGAATCGCTCGTTTTCGTCCCTGAAAAAAACGTAAACTTTTTGGGCCATTGTTTTTGGAAAAGTTTTCACTTTTGAGCAAGCCTTTCTTTAAATTACAGGTATGTATCATGAAAAAATTGACTCGTTTCGAAAAAATCAATTTTGCATGAATGTCAAGTTTCTTTTTTTGAAGAGTTTATATAACTTTCTTGTTAACCTGCCACTTATTTGTATTGGGTAAATACCTACAAAGGCTAATATCGAAGTGCTTTAGCTTGTATAATTGTATTTGGAGAACCCTTAATATGAAACTAACAACTAAAATTATATTGTATTGCATGATGTTATCAATTTCTGCCAAATGTGTATATTGTATACGATGTGTGCCATATATGTAATATATAATCATGCTGACGGAAAAGGGATCTTTTAGAAATAAAGGTTTTTTCATTTGAACATGAATATGACACGCTAAGAGTATAAAAAGCAATGAGTTCGATAATTCACTAGTCGTAAAACAGAAGAAAATGCCACGTTTAACAGCATCAGAGCGAGAAAGAGTCATTTGAATGTCGCAGCTGGAGTTTCAACAGCCAGATTGCTAGGACGTTTGGTTGCTACAGACAAACGGTCAATCGACTCTTTCATCGCCTTAACTGTATTGACTGTAGAGGGGGTCACACTCGATATCAACTCCACTATTAATGAGAATCATACAACATAATATCGCCTGATCTGTCCATGTAAATTTCAAAATATATCCCCAGTGGACAAAAATAGATATAGAAATAGATAACAGTTTCTTTAAAGTTTGTCCTGTAAACTTTAATATCCAAACTCCAAGCACTGGAGTAACGCGCGTTCATTCCATAACTTTCCAAATTTGGCAAGGCGGTCGTGCCAAAAACTGAAAGGCGTCCTTTCCACACTAAGGAAAGGTCGCCTTTCCGTTGCCTATCTTTCCAAATCGATTAAGTCAATGAAGCGCGCATAAAATCGCACTTTATGTTTTTCTCAATTCTAAGCAGTATGGTTGAAAAGGGTTTTTTATTTCTTATTTGGAACATGAATTTGATTTCATGAAATTACGAGATCATGAAACTGTGTTAGTCATGGACGTGGAACGATTATTTTAAAATTAATAACTAGGAGAAAAGTGAAATGAAAAGCTGTTAAGAAGTCATTTTGAATTAAGTTAGTAGTTTAACATGTATTAAATCGATTGGTTGAGTGGCATATATAAAGAAACAGTATCATATTTAATTGGATAACATAGTTCACATATCTATAAAGGTCATCAATGGAATTTACTTTATAGTTATTTAACGTATAAGGTGATTGTTATAATTATTTTATGGATAGTTATATGGCACTGATACATGTTTAAAGTGCATTACTCTGAAGGTAACGAATTTGCAAAGCGCTAAATTAAGTTAGGTAAAAATGAAAAGCTGCCGCATATACTTTTTCATAAATCAATAAAGCATGTGTTAGTTGATCAGTTAAACATGTGGAACGTACCTTTTCAGTGAATGTATCCACAATAACATAAGTATCCAAGTCCTTTTTAGCTTAAGAACAGAACAAAAACCCATCACTGATCA
Organism: Phorcus lineatus; assembly: GCA_921293015.1. Classification (NCBI taxonomy): domain Eukaryota; kingdom Metazoa; phylum Mollusca; class Gastropoda; order Trochida; family Trochidae; genus Phorcus; species Phorcus lineatus. The sequence continues at coordinate 13,682,380 of OV121085.1, forward strand.
GTGGCTAAACAGATAAACGACACAATCTCTACATCCAGCTATCACATTCAAACAATAATGGCGACCAGATGAGAAAAAGAAAGCCGATGCAAAACTAGTTTGATAATTTCTTATCTAACCTCTCAGATTTCATTGGATAACAGGATGCGGTAAAGCAGTGTATCCTGTTGTTTCAAGACACGAGAGACACCGTTCTGACAAAACAGACTGATACATGGTCACTTGTCTACAAGCCACCTGCATGTGTTTGTACAGCACGTTTGACACCTGCTCAATACCTGAAGCTGACAACTGGTCATAGTCTGATAGGTTTTATTGATCTGAGATGCTAAATGGTATTATCTGACGCTAACTCGTTGTTTTAGTAACATTTGTTAATTTTTCTTAAATCAGAACAAGATAACAATAATAAAATCTAAATTTGCCCATGCGGATCTTAGAAAAATAAGTCACTCACTGTAAAAAATAATATTGAATGCTGGATGACATAGATGAAAGAGAATGACCACACAAAATCATTTTGCATAGAGGCACGAAAAAGGATGAACATACATCTTAATAAATAATTAATAATAACAAAAAGATCAGCACACACATCTCATATGATTTCCTCTGATACTAAAATATTTAGTGATATTCGGAATTTTACCATGAGTTTATAACAACATGCTGTTTTTTCTATATTTTGCTTGAGGCATCAAGTCAAAACGGGTCTAGGACAAATGCCACCCGGACAAATGCCACCCGGACATAACCCACCCGGACAATTGCCAGCAGGACAAATGCCACCTAGGACAAATGCCACCTAGGACAAATGCCACCCAGACAAAAGCCACCTAGGACAAATGCCACCCAATATTTTAAAAACAAAAAACGATAATTTGACTCATGATATATGTATATTCTGTAAAAACAAGTGATCATATTCTTGTTTTCAGCACTATAATGTATTCAGCACTACATTTGACATTACCACTAGGCAAATCATTGCATTTCACGCATACACATGTGTATGTCAGTTCACTGTCAGTTCAAAGTCGGATGTTGTGTACAACACTCCTCAGGTAGTCAATTTGTTGTCTGTTCCTGAAGTCTTCCTGAGGTCTGGAGCATGAGTGTGTTCATGCAACATGCCAACACATTGGTCATCTAGCACCTTTATGGTCACCTTGCATTCTCCCTTACGGCGCAGCTCACAATGGTAGATCACAACACCACGCGACAGGTTCTTGTGTCTAACAAAGCAATACGCTCTAAAATGTAATTTACCAACTCCTCTCTGCGATGCAATGAACTTTACTTTGAAGTGGAATGATGATATTTTGTAGAACCATTTTATATGGTATACCTTAATTGATGCTTTGTGTCTTCATTTCAAGTTGGTCAAAGGATCAAACGGTTTACAAATATACATAACCCTTACTCTTCTGTCTCTCTCAATTATGATACAAGCTGGGAAATTGATTAAAACAATATTTTATTTCCAATAATGATACAACATATTGTGCAATACAATAAAATTACGCAACGGAAAAGGATCAGTAAACAGGCTACATCAGCCTATATAAATGCTTCTCCTAAAACAATAAGGGTTAGAACAATAAAGTTTATAGTTACATTGATGGAAATGTACTAATGTTAATCTAGTTTATTAGTTGGTCATTTATCATGCATCAGGTACCGCACTTGAAACAAACGACTGTCAAAAACGGTTGGTATGAGATATGGAATGATAAACAGATTTTATTATAGTTTCGTTATCGCTCTGTGAGCTGGGAAATGTAATAAGCAAAAGAACTATTTCAATCACAAACATAGAGTACATTTGCTTGGACTGTGTAATCCTCTTTAATCCTCATTAATACAACATCCAAAGCTCACTTCTACTCCAGAGGTAATCTTAAATTTTTATTAAAAAAACACTGATAGGCATGACATGACAACGTCTCCTTAAACATAGTGTTTACATGAAGGAACTATTGTTTCATCATTTTAGTTTTATATGATTGTCCGTTTTATATGATTTAGTTGAATTTGATAATAATAGTGGAATATTGTTGTGATTTTTCAATATTTTAGATAATTTTTATAGGTATATATTGCTTCATGTAGTATTAAAAACATAACTTTATTTTTTGTCTTGTAATATTAAAAAAACCTAGGTGGCATTTGTCCTAGGTGGCTTTTGTCCTAGGTGGCATTTGTCCTAGGTGGCATTTGTCCTGGTGGCAATTGTCCGGGTGGGTTATGTCCGGGTGGCATTTGTCCGGGTGGCATTTGTCCTGCTCCCAGTCAAAACATATTAATGAACATAGAAACCTATGTTTTAAGGTAGAGGAATTTGGATGAGGTACCACTTTTCATAAATAAACAATTTAACTTAGAATAAAGCCACTTTAAGTAAAAGGCATCAAGTTATTTTCATATATAAACAGTTGATATGATAAACTTTTGTCATATGCTCTATATAACCATTTATATAAGAAAACAAGTTTGAAATTAAGAACCCTGCAGAAGCAGGGACCTTGGATCTAGATGGATCTTGATGTTGTTTTAGATAGGATTATTGTTAACTAAATGCTAAAGTGGGTATGTAGTGTAATCTGTTATTTCTGTTTTGATAATAAATCTTTTAGAAGAATCCCGGAGTAGCACTGAGCTTGGGTCTAGATAAATAAGTCAATCTTGATGTTGTTTTAAACAGGATTACTGTGAACGACCCTTTGTCAATAATTTACAGAAGAACATTGCAGAAAAGAGTAGGGGATGTCAGTATCAGTATTACACTATGTATTCTTAAATGGGGCGTGTACATTTTGACGCTCCAGAAGCAAGAGTGTAATGTGTTTATGAATTTGTTGGATAGAAAGTTTGAAGGGAACTAACCCGAATGCGCCAGGACCATCTTCATTCTGAGGTAAGTGATTGACATAAATAATGTCTTAATCAAGGTTATTTTGTTGTATAAAGTACATCTCTTTGTTAGATCAATGCCTACCAAATATAGATCACTGATATTCTAACATAGATTATGAATAACGAGACATATATCTACAGCCACCTTGACTTGTAAATGAATCAGAATTTGTCAAATAATATATTGCTTTCTTCGACTTGAATGCAGCGACCTAAATGAATATAAAATGAACGTTTTATATATCCAACATCAGCCTGTTCTTGTGGCGTTAATTATGAAGCCTCTCTTCATTATTTCATATTATTTTGTGATTTTCACCAAGACATGATTTTCTATACTAAAGGATTTGATTTAAAGCAATATTATTGGTAATCAAACCTTGTCTTCAGTTGAAAAAAGGTAACTGCTAAATTCAGTCCACATGCTTTTAAATTAAACAGGCAGATATTTTCCCACATAATGTTCACATGACATACATGTAGTCATGTGGATGCCCAAAAGCATGAATTTTTCTAGTTGAATAAAGACATTCATTGAAACAACCAACCTTTTCAACATTCGAGAATACAGTGATATTTTATGATTTCATATTTTTTTAATTCTAACAACAGTATATATATCATTATATTTTTATGAAACCATTGGTATACTTTATACTTTGGGGGAGGAAATGCCCTATTAATTAATTAATTTCTTATATTGATCTCGTTAATCTTTGTTGTCAAACAACGTCACTTCTTTTGCTGACTCTCTCCCTGCCCCTCACACACGCCCATCAAGTTTATTGTCATGTTAAGGTCAGAGAGACATCCTTGATTGTCGGCTAGACTAGGTAACGAACGGTTAATTACCATGTAATAAAATTGTGCAACATCCTCTCTCTGAGTTGACAGAGAGACCTGTGTAGTTACTTAGCAAGGTAAGCCGTATTATCAATTTGTATGAGATTGTTTAATAACCATTTTTTTATTTCGTACAAAATTTGGACTGGCCAACAAGTCATTTGGCCTATTTCAACGCCGTACCAATACAAAATTAAACAATACATGGATACAGAACATAACAACGAATTAGAGAAGTAAAAAACTTGTGAGAACTTGTGCTATAAATAACAAAGCATAACAAAGCAAAATTGTTGCTCAACTGAAGCACGTGATTATAAACATGAATTAAATTCAAAATAATCTTAGTAATTCAAAATCGTTTACTTATGTGTATAAAACGTGTTGAATTAAGGATGTTTCTATTCGTTAAGTAGCTCAAAATGTCACTACCGTATAGAACTCATATCCATGAATATAGAAATATATTTGCTCTTAAAATTTTAGACAAATTAAGAGAAAATGTAACATAATTTGTCAATTTCTCCAAAAACATCTGGACGTGTCCGATATTTGTCTATTAATTTTTTTGCATTCACTACAATCGAGCTTGAGGCGCACTTGACTATTTGACATAATCAAGAGCTTGAATGTGAAAAGAATGCGACATTATCACATGGTATGAAACCGTTTGTTGAACGGCAAAGAGAACATTCACAGAAAGACATATGAAGCAAGATCTGGAGCATGGAGAGTTGATAAAAGAAATGTAAGACATCTCAGTATAACATGATATGAAACCCGTTGTTGATTGTCTTAACCATCCATTTATTTCACTGTTAGCACACCATGGAAGCAAGTCCAAATTTTATTTATTAGACAGAGGTTAATACGCAAGGTGAAGTTTTTATTTACAATATTTACCACTTTTAATGGATATGTGTACATATTGTAGTATCAGTATGTATAAAGTATCGTCAGTTGATTATAAATATCCATTAATATGTTTTCATACATCCGTTTCTGTGACTTGATATTATTGATAATTTTACTTTACACCGCGTTTCTAACCTTGATACAGAAATTTAAATTATTTCCTTAATTTCAAAAGAATTGATACAACATAGGAATTGTCAGAAAACAATCTTATACCGTTTCATGAATGAGCAAACCTATCAACAGAAATGAATTGTTCATAAAACTATATTTTAAGCTATGTATGAGCCGATTGAGCTTTCTATAAAATCTTTTGTGGACATTTGAGGTTTGGTTCAAGTATGTGGTTACTGGGTTTGATATATTAAAACGTGACCTCCGAAATAAGCCCTGTTAATGTAATAATGAAAAGCCTAATGTTTTCATCATAAATTGTAAACTCGACCATTGGCTTAATCTATATTTTATATATGACATTCAAGTGAAACTCAATTCATAATCCGTTAGTCCAGGTCTCGGCAATGGCATAGCGGGAATACTATACCAAAGACGGCCAAATAGCAATGAAAGCAATGTCAGACGCTCTTTCCAAGCGAGTGTCACTTCAGGACGCCCCACCCCTCACGCCCCCTCCCCCTTTCTGGTCCAGCCTCTACACTAAACGCATCCAGGTAATTACCACTATGAGATCAAAGAGTCACTCTTGATTGTCGGCTAGACAAATTAACAAGATGTATATTGTTTATAATTCTTTGCACAGAAAGCCTAAGGATCATTATTTGAAATAGGGGATATGTAAGATTCAATAAAGTATTTTTGTGGATCTGTTTTATAAGATTTTTCTGTTTTGCTTGTTATTATCAAACAATAGCATTAGATTGTATGTTTCTAAATTCTATTTCTAAGATGTTCTTTATTATGTTTAGCTCATGAACAATGAATTAATATTAGATCAACGCTTTGTATTTGATATCATAAGTTTTACCATAATTATACATGACATTGTAAGTTGCAATTTACATACACATATCTAAATGTTTCCTTAATTTGGACAGCGAACGGATCGGCGAACTAGCTGTTGCCTTAGAATTTACTTTCCTGTAATGATAATTTATGAGACATATATATCTTTTCGAAATACATATCGAACAGTCATAAACATGCATGATTAATGTAGTCATACATTTAAGTACAAATATTCGTTATATGATCCTGTAATAAGTTGTTTTATATAAAATTTATATTGGATATTGTCATCTTCACAGTGCTCTTATTACATCAACATTCTATATTCTTTTTAAGAACTCATTCATACATTCTTGTATGCATAATAGTTTTTACCTGATCCAATTAAATTTTGAACCTACGAAGCTTGGAATTTAAAAAAAAAACAAATAAAAACACTTTTTTAGTTTTGATATTTATTTATGAAACTGGTTTTGTCAATTATGTACTTCATGCTGAGTTTAGAATGTGGCGACGCAATTGCACATCAGAAGACACTGCTCAGATTCAATGCATACTGTCCATAGCTGGGTCCTAATTTTGTAATAATTAACAGGTGCCTATTATGTAATCTATTTCCTGTCAAATTTCATTGTCAGATTATTTGTCTCAAATAGCAGGCCCACACCTGTGCTTTGGACCCTTTGGTAAATGGCGGCTTATGTCAACATCCGTTCATACTGACATAAGTCTTGGCATTACACAGCTAATTAGTACATCTTAACAACGACAAACGTTATAAACCAATGAACTTGTAGAATATACGTTCAACCAATGAGAAGAAAATGTTCGGCAATGCTATCGATGCTTACAGTCACTTGAAAAAAGTAGATCATTTGGAAAGGTACCCAAATTTAATAGGATTATTCAGGAAGTCGATCAAGTTGCAAACAATTCATGAATTACTTTTTCTGACGATTGAAACGGGTATGTACTTTGTCATTGATAATCTTTCAAACTTCACTTTCAAAAAGGTCACCATTTACCTTTGAAATCAAACAAATTATTGCGAACAAATGATAATCATTGCCAAAAATTGTTTATTAACATTTTCCATGATTAAATTCATACAATTTTCTAAATATCTTTTAATTTTAAATGATGCAATTTTCAAACTCTATATCTCTTATTCATTTCATGTGTTTAAGCCAGTCCTTAAATAGTAAAATGATTTATTTAATTTCTGCAATAAACTAACTTGCAGGATTTGATTCATCATTTTAAAAACAAAGTCTTCTTTTGTTAAAAAATTGCGATGAAAAACATTTTAAATTTTTTTCAAAGGTAAATTAAATTTCATGTCTTTTAAGAATCAATCTTTCAAATAAAATAAATATTTTCAAAATGTAAAAATAACTATAGGTTAACTTAATCAAAAACTTCAAAAGGTATCCAATAACATGACGAATTTGACAAACAGAATAAAGGGACATAACTCTTGGTCAGACAGGTAAGGTGCTAATTAGTTTTAAAGGCTGTGGAAAGGTGACCTTGCCGTGCGTTCTTTCCAAAGAGGCTTTGGAAAGGGCGTTCTTTAAGCCTATGGAAAGGTGTGGAAGGGTGCCTCTTTCCTTTATGGAAAGGTGTGGAAGGGTGCCTCTTTCCTCTTGGAAAGGACGCCTTTAAGCTTTTGGAATGAACGCTCGTTACTCCAGTGAAGGGTGTGTTCTTTCTTTTGTACTTCGGTTTAGTTATGCTAGTGTGCAAATCTTATAATAGAATAATAAATTACATTGATCCATTCATTAAATCTATATTTGTCCTTGTTCTAAATAATTAGATAGAACAACAAAAGGACAGAGGTCACCTTACCCTACATGGATTTAAAAGTTTATATTAGATAATTTCACGAAAGAACGTTTACTTTATCTAAATTGTCCTTAAAGCTTAGTTTAAAGATAAAAACGAAAACCTGCCACACTTTATCTAAGAAGGTGTGCCTTTAACATGCAGCGTTCCAATATTTTATCAACTCCCCTAGCGAGGAATTATAGATAACAAAAGTTGGTATGTCAGTAAGTTTCTCAGCGGAAGTACCCAAGGTGAGACTACCATTGGAAAATTCATAGCATTATTTTAGCATGTCCAGTTGGCGGTCAATCATATCTCGGTGCGTGAAAATGGCATAAGGGCAGGTAAAATTTAAATTGACAATCTGTAGGTTGTTTATTGTTTCCGTGAATCTCCTCATCCTTATCATGTATTCTCCATTACATAATCTTAACAACAGCATGCATTATTTCAACTCATATCTGCTATTTTTCTCAAACCGATGTAATAGTTATTTCTGGAGTGTTTATGAAAACTTAGTCATTATTCATCTTCATTTTTATTGTCATCCAAATAATATTGTCCCACATGACAATATTTATTATGATACCATATTTAATTATTAGAGATTTTAGCCTTCGTAGTGTAAAATGTTAAGTAATAAAAATATATATTTCGTTTTAAGCCTAGTCACGAGTGAATACCAATTCATAATAAGAAATGTAAGAATTGATTTGTTGAAACGACTTTATATGTGACCTTTCGGAGGCTCTACTCTACAAAAAGTCAAGATAACGATGACCTTATGACGTCATTTAGGATTGAATTTCTGCTTTGATAAGTCTGTTTAATAACAATTTTAACCAATTTGATACTTAAAGATATATCTCTGTAAATTTTCTCTTCTGCCATTTTGAGACGATTTAACCTGCTGATACAACTTTATATTATATGACAGGTACAGCCGTTATCAGCGACACGATTGAACATCTCTCCTTTCACTGACAATAGCCATTGTGATATGGACTGGTTATGTAAATAACATCTATGGAGAAGACATTCTTCTAGTGAGGACAGACTGACGATGGATTTGATGTGTGTTGTTTTGTTGGTCCTGATTATTCCATTTTGTCCTTGTTTTGAAGGTAAGTTTGAAGTTTCTATCCATTTGAGATACCTGGAACATGGCTTAATATATATATACATTGCCGAATCAATTGTACTGGTTTAGGTTCAATAAATGATATAAGCAGACTGTAAAAGGCAATATGTATATTTTTCGAACGCATACTGAAACAGTATCGTAACGCAATCAGTATATGTTTCGTGTTTTTGATAACCTTACGCGTACCTGTCTCATTTAGTAAATAAAACAAACCTTCTAAAACAGTGTTTCAAAACGTATATTCTTTCATGAGTTCAAGTGAACAGAGCTAAATGTGACCAGAATGTATATAAAATATATATACAATTAATAAATATGCTAGTAACCATGTTGATAGAAATATATCGCTTGAATATCTTTACAATAATAGTATCAGTTACTATGATCGACCCTTCTTGTGTACTTGTTAACAATCACTGACAGCTTTGAAATCTCATTAGGAATGTTAGATGTTTATAAGTGTAAGTGAAGACAACTAAATGTGAACAGAAAGAATAATTGAATATTTCAAAAATGTAATATAAAGACTAGTAATCATGTTTAAAGTTAATCGATTGAAGGCCTTCACTTTATCAGTTTCAACGATTCATATACCTATTTACAGTTATCATATTGACAGCTTTAAATTCATATTAGGAATATAACTGGATAATTATAAATTCTATTCTGTACTTCGTTGAGAATAGTCCTTTGAAAATTGTTCTATTTGGCTTCAGATTTAGGGAACCCAGAAATATTCTTTTTTCATTAATCATTCATTCAATTATTTGATGAAATTTGAAAAGCATTTTTATATTACTTTTTGAGACCTTTGTGCTTTATGAATGTGGAAAGGTGGGTGTGTTCTTGTTGCTCGAATATTTATATAAATTATCTACAGATCGCTCGATATGGGTTTCCAATACCATAATGACCTATACCATAATGTAAACGTCACACTTGATATATATGGTACAAAAATCACATGGCCTTTCCTCATTTTACACATACACACATGGTTTACTGTTTTAACAGGTAAAGTAAGCAAGGCTTGTTTTGGAACACCAGGAATATGCACGAGGCACATCCTGAGGTGCAGAAGTGGACGTATCTCAATTCAAGAAGCATTCTACATGGACAGTGCAGCTTGTGGTTTAACTTGTGTCTCTAACTGTGCTAATGTCGACCTCAGCAATGTCCCACTCACTGGCCCAAGAAATAACTTCACTGATACGGACCTGGACTCACTGTATCAAAATTGTTTTTCAGAATCGTTTTGCAAATTGCAAACTCTTAGAAGGAATACAATATGCTTTTCTGCAATTATATACCGTTGCATTGATGGTTTGTAAACAAAAAAAATATTTAAGTTATCGGTTAAAATCATGAACATGTTCAACTGATGTTGAGATTTTATTTTTGAATGACGGGTTTAAGAGGATTTTTTTTTATAATTATGGAAACACCGAAGAAAACCAATATGAATTTTGAAAAAGATGAGGTATCACAGGCCTATCATTACAATAATATTTAATATTCGCTCATTAAACTATTAGATGAAGTATACATTTTGTATATAGCAAAACTGTTGCCAAAAAAACCCTACACCTTTCCCTTCACAAACGTAACATTTTGCTGCCGTACGAAATTACAAATTACAAGTCTTCACCATAACCTTCTTTCAAGTACATATGGTGACTGAAAGTCTTTTTTTTACTTTTCTTCCGAAAATTTCAACATAGTAGGCAACGAAATGCCGACAACTGAAGCTGATGAAATAAGTAAAAAATTTATTTGAAAAAAAATAACTGAATGATAGTAATAATCTCGAAAAATGTGTTTTATTATCCAATTTTGTGCAATGGTTAAAAGATGGACCGTCGACAACTTTCGTGCATTATTACTTCTTATTCGCGATAACATCGCATTTACGATGCCCATATACTAAAAAGCGCTTGCACTATAGGGTCCATCCTCCTTGTGCAGTGGATTCATTCATTTTAGATTTTTGATAATGATACCAAGTTTTCTGTACGGCATAAAGATGTGACATGTATTCACTCATCTGCAGCTTGTTTTCATGATAGTCAAATATCGGAATCAGAAACGTACAAGTAAAAAAGTATATTAATAGAACGATTTAAAGGAGGTGAAGTGACCCCAACTTAGATAATAGGTGTTGTCATAATCGTTGTCTTTGAATGAATTGAACACGTTTGAGAGAAATTCGTATATCTGTCATCCACAAACTTTACATATATGATTATTCAAACGAATAAAGTTCACTTATAAGTACTCGTTTTGAATATTTGATTTTCTTTTTGAACGATTGATAGATATGACAAATCAGTCATGATTCAATACTGTCTCACTTTTAGCAATTTGAAATTACAGCGACAACTTTAAAAACAAGTAGAAAAGCATCTATGACGACAACAACCCAAGGAACACTTACGGGTCGAACATCTTCAGGACCATTTACAATAATTCCACCAGACCAAACAACTAAGGGAGAAATTGGTATTGGTATGTTAGATGCTTCAACATTATGGTATCTTCAATGTTCAAACTGAATAGCAGGAATGATGGTAGGTACAGTAACAATAAGGAATGATATTGAGACACCAATATCAAAATGATATCTGAATGAAATTCACACAAAAAAGTTACGTACTAATTTCAGAATATTATTTCGGAAATTTTATATATTAGTGCTAACTCTGTAAGCCAAATACAAAATATGGAATGTACACTATTATGAAACTAAGGTCTGGTTAGATGAATAATTTGAAATATTACCTCTCCTCTCACTTTCAAGTGAATGATTACGGGTAATTCATTTTCAATTTTATCATCTATGATACGACACTTGCATGATTTAGGAGGGGTATGAAAAGTATCTCAAACTCATTTTCTTTCTACTGCAAATGTTCGTAGCATTGTTGATAGCTGCTATCGAAAATATTGGATCTTCAAAGAAAACAAAATAAGGAATCCTGTTACCAATGACTTTCTCTAGCAACAATAGTTTTCTTTCCAGCAGAAATTGACAGTACAACTACGCCTAAAGCAACTCATGACACAGGTATCAGAGTGGAAGGTAAGAATATTTGACAAAAATACACAGACCTTTACATACAAATCTTTCCCTAACCTTAAGTCATTTGAACAAAAAAATCAAAAGAATGAAAAAAAGGTATAGAAAATGTAATACACTGATGAATTGATGAATAAAATTTGTAATAATCAAATATTTTACCACTCTCTATTAGATCATTAGTATAAGTACCAAGTCGCTAAGAGACTTTAATTACCATAACAAAGTAATGAAAAAGTCTTCGACAGAAATTACTAGGGATAACAAAATCGATGCATGGAATAGACATCAGTCAACAGTTACTTTAATCTTTTCATCATACAGAAACTGACGGTACAACTTCGCCTATTGCAACCACTGACGAAAATGCAACAGTGCACAAAGGTGAGAATAAATACAAAACGTAAACAGAACAAACATGCACAAGCCCAAGTTTGCGGTCGTAACGAAAGCATTGACCAACAAGAATTAAGTAATTTGATCCCAATTACTCATAATATTGCAATTTTTTAACTTCTATTTACCTGACCTAAAAGAATGCAAATGAGAATATTGTAATGTTATTTAACAATTTGAAAGCACTCAAGCACACATTTTCCGGCTCAAATACGACATTAGCATTCCTTGTAGCTCTCCATTGATGATAAAGTATGTATTTATCTATACTGATACCTTACACTCAATAACGAGAAGAGAACGTATCGATGGCAGAAGATGGTCAAGAGAGAAAAAATCTAAAGTCAGCTTTGCACAACGGTTGAACTAGTAATTTGTGCAGCTTTTGAATTTACTTTAAAAAAGGAATGAAATAGTGTTTATAAGGGAATCCTGACTCTTTACCTATATTGTAAACACATTATTAACATTGTGGTTGATCAACCATAGCGTCTGCCATTTTTTAATTTTCCGGCTGAAAGTTAAATTTGTATATTCTGAGTGTAGTTCATGCGGATTTATTGCAAAGTTGCATTAAATACTACCGGTCCAAAACAATATATCCTTAATACTGATTTGCCAAAAGATTAAATGGTTGATTACCTGATTGCGTGTCGTTAGACACCATTTGGATTTTTTAAAATCAGGTATGCAATAAGGTCGTAAATAATAAATAATATTCAAAAGGGAAACAAAGAAATAAAATGGTCAGGCATACAGACGGGGAGGCTGAGCGCTACATGTATGTACACCAACTTCTTAGTTTATACCATGTATTCATCCAAAATATACTGAAATTAATTTGAATGAACAAAAATAAAATATTCAAATATTATATGAGAAAACTTTTCAGGTGTAATATTTGCTGTGACATTTGACAGATGCTGAATCTAACACTGGAACAGTTGTAGGAATAATCGTCCTGCTTTGCATCATCATTGCTGGAGTCGTTACTGCAGTTATCATTTTTCGAAGGTGGTGAGATTTTATACTAAACATTTCTTATAAGGTGTAATTTAAGTTGAGGGAGAGAGAGATTTATAAATAAATCAACTATTTTATATTTCATGTTGAACATTAATATATATAAAGTTTATATATGCATATAAAATGGTAAAGAGTATCGTAAATCAATAAAAGGATGTAATGAAATCGTCAGTTCTTGTTTGTAACTAAAATTCCTTTATTGAAAAATTAACAGAAACAATTATCATTTCAGAAAATTAAGACAGAAGGATGAACATGGTAAAGTTGTAAAGTCTGAACCAAACCCACAGGAGGTTTATTCCTTGGAGCAAAAGTTCTCACCCGAATATGACTATGCCACAGCCAATGAGTATCTAGACTTGGTACCTCTGACACACACGATACGGTCCCCTCAGTATGACAATGCTGATGATGATCATTATCATCAAGTTGAAACTCTGCAAACTAAGGCAGGGTTGTCTGAAACAAACCATTCAAGTGGAAATAAAAAGGATAAGCTGAATCTTCAATCATCTGTACGGGACTGTCCTTATGGGAACTATCATGAGCTAGAACCACAAACAGAACTAGGCTCATCTGAATATAACTTGGCTTCCAAAATGGGAAGTCATGATGTGAAAACGCTATCAGGAAAAAAAGGTTCATATGAATACGTCTTGGCTGGGAACATCTCAAAAGGAGGAAAGGAATCCCAACAGGCTAAGAAGGGATCAACTGATTACGACTACACCGGAGATAACACCTATCATGTATTAGAACGACAGTCGGCACTGAGAGATTCCTCTGATTACGACTATACTGGAGGAAATGATTATCATGAAGTAGAACCCCATGAACCAAATATCTCTGACTACGACTATGCTACTTGTGGTAAGCAACAAGCAAACGATTCTTCATCAAGAAACGCTCAGATAAGAGAAAGTGACAATGACCATTTCGGAAGTGAACCAGCAAGAGCAAATGGTCATCATGACACCACTCTATCCGTTGCTGGCACCTCGGAAGGAAGTGATGCCAATGAAGAGGTCTACAGTTACAATCATCTCAATGAAAAAGCTGTCAGCAACGCCAATGCTGATTCTACTTACAACACCACTGCCTCTACAAGACACAAAATGGATTCTTCAACCAATGACATGGAGGACGACTATGGCTATAATCATCTGGGTACTGAGACTAAGAAGAACCTTCCTCCGAATGATTATGATACTACTGCATCTGCTATTCGAGATCTTGCAAGAATGAATGGAGATATGGAGGACTCAACGTACGATCATGCACATTTATTAACTTCGGATACCTCGCCATCTGGAATGACCAATGCAGGTTTCCAGGAATCAGATTATGACCATGCTCCAACAACGACTGCCCACAAAGATGAATATGAATCCAACGCATCACCTAATCGAAGCCACCAGGATGAAGAAGTAGCGGATGTATACACGCTTGCTGGGGATGCAGACACTAATCCATACCAACTTGCGAAATAATCAAATGATTTCTTGTTTATAAAGTAATGTAAAATTGACGTTATGTTATTTAGGAGATCAATTAAATTAAATGTTTGTTTAGGTTGATGTAGATGCTGTTCAGGCCCCTCAAACATACACACACATCCCGTCAATACATCCCGGGGAAACGTATTGTGGCCACGACATCAACAGCATCAGTGGCACTAGGGCATCTTACATATGGGATTCGAGCGTACTGACTCGTATATCCTACTCTCTAAAAACAAAGACGTCAATTGCCTGGTCAAGAAAATCAAATGTTGAAAGAGGGATGATTGCGTTCACAGGTGACGTTAGATTGATTGTCCCCACAGGTATGACAAGTTTCCAGATGTGTCGGTGAACTATCTTCCGATATCATAGCGTTTTATGGTAAATAAAAATCTGTTACGAATTGAAAATTACACCTGTGGTGATGAGAATGCACGAAAATACATTGCTCATTGTTCCAGATGTGTAGACCGGCATTGGTCTCACTGTAGGGTATCGCCAGTGTAGGATTACAATGTGTATATATATATAAAGTCTGGAAATGATTTCAATCCCCGACCGGTTTCACACTATTCAGTGATCATCATGGGGTCTTTATACACTATTCACTATATATATATATATATATATATATATATATATATATATATATATATATGGGCCACTTCACTACTATCACCTTTCAAAATATGAAATAATATCTGTTTCAATAAAGGCAACAGATCGATCTTTACGTCAACGTCAACCGTCATTTGATATCTTTTGAATTAAACGGATATTTGTTCTGTTGTGTGTAACTATAGACTATGACAGCTCAAGTCAGGCAGAATTTGTGACTTGTTATGGTTTGTTATTGTGTACTTTTACTTTGCAATTGATATCAAACAATTAAAATAAATTAATATATAAATAAATCCTTCTAGATATGATTGTCTATGTTTCCATATTTATTTAAACACTTATTTGTACACTTAATTACGAGCGTTATCATTATTATTAAGAATTCATGACTTCTGAGAATGCGAACAAGTAACTTTTTACAACGCGTGCAACTTGAATTGGTATCCTAAGCTGGAAACCAAATAGTGAAGCTATGTCAAATAAACTTAATTAAATTCGATAAACTTCATTCGCTTAATTATGTTATACCTGATATATATACATTTAATCAACATTTAAACGACAGACATCTATGGCGCAAAAGTAACAAGCATTTATTAGGTTAACAGCACCTTCAAAAGGGATAACATTCTTATACATTTTCATAACCAACATATTATAGAGTAATAATAATATCCCTATGTATTATGAATATGTTATTACAATTCATCGTAAATTTGCATCAAATTTCATCATATAAAGAGACCAATAATCGATGGATGTAGCTGCATCCAGAAAGTTTGTTCATGTACTTGTCTATCACAGTCGACATATATATATTCGGGAGGTTTGCAGCTTCACAGCCTGAGTAAATCAAACCGACAATGGTTTGTTTCAAGTTGAACAATTGAATGTCAACATAATTTCACACTTCGGTTTACTGTAACTGTTTTGGAACATCGTTGAAGTGACCAGTATCTATTTATTCTGGCGAAATTAAAAAAATTGCAATAACCATTTGTCGATCCAACTGCAGAAGTTGCAGAATAACCATGCTTCACGTGGACATGGGAAGGTTTATGCAAGAGCAAATAAAGTTAAGAAATTATCATATGAACGAAATCAAAATTACATGACATTGCACACAGGTGAGTGAACAAACTTTCGCGATCCAGCTGTACAATCCAACCATAAAGTTTCGTTCATGATTTTATCTAAGTAGCATTCCATGATACATTAAAGTTGATGATGAACAAATAAGATAGTATTTTCAGTATTTAACAGGAGAGTAAATTCAATTTATTTTGATGAACAAAATAATATTTTTGATACAATTTGCTAGATATTTGCAAATGCAAATGCATTTAGGAATCATCATATTATCATATGTTCGAATCTGTCACGATGCCTTTAAAGTTCAATGGTTGGTATTTCATATATTTTACAAATTTCAAAAACAATATAATATTTTGAAAATATTTATCTGATCATTTGATAGTCTTTTAGATAACAAGTAGGTCTTAATCATGTCAAACATTTGGTAAATTTTCCCGTTCTATATCGTATACAATTTAACCTTCTGCTAAAACGCTATATAAGACGGGTACAGTAGTTGTCAGTCACATGATTAAACCAGGAAGTGTATTCGTATTACCTTGCGTTGACTGTACGCCATTGTGAAATGGACTTGTGAGGTAAACAACGTCGCTGAAGAAGACATTCTTCATGCGTGGAAATACTTACGATAGCGATGCATTCAATGTTTGTGTTTCACTTTTTATGTCCTTGTCTTGCAGGTAAGTTTTTCTATTCCTCACCTATACTCTGAATGTACATGTTCACACCACGACCCCTAATGTTGACCTGTGAATGTAGCGTTATAAGTGCAGTATAATACTGTAAAAAGCAACATTATATATATTCAAACGTTGCTTGATATGTATATCATGTGGTGCCTAGCCGAAGTAATAGGTATGTCAATAAAGCAAAAAGATATATTTTAATGTCAATTGAATTTTTTTTATCAACAATTACTTTATTTTACATTTTCGAGTTTTTAAAAAAAAAATGATCAGATTTCATACATTGTATATGACTTGCCGTCAGATCAATGTCTGTACAAACTACAGTGTAGTAATATGTAAATGCATTTTTATTGCTGGAAGGCCTTTTACTAAAGTGATATCCGTTACTCATATTCTTCATAAATTGTTTATCTTTAATGTCACAATGTCTCATGTATGAAATGAAGCTTCTTAAAGTATGTTGCCTTTAACATGCAGCATTCCGATATTTTATCAACTCCCCAACCGAGGACTTACAGATAACGAAAACTAATTTGTCAGTAAGTTTCTCAGCGGACGGACCCAAGGTGAGACTCCCATTGGGACATGCATAGCATTACCTAAGCATGTGCAGTTGGCGGACAATCTTAGAGCGTGAAAATGGCTATGCACGAATTCGATGAAACCATTTCAAAAGTGTATTGAGATTGTGTCACATGTCCAATGAATTTGTGTTATATTAACGAATTACGAATCCATATCAAAGGAAAAATTTAAAATGACAATCTCAAGAGTGTTATGTGGGTTAGGAATGCGAATGCATTCGGGTAATCCACTCGCCCCCGTGCGACTGATAATTTTTTTCGTGAATCAACTCCTCACCATGCATTCTCCAATACATTATCTCAATAACAGCATGATACTTATATTAGGTCATATCTTATATCTTTCACAAACTGATGTAATAACTGTTTCTGGACTGATTATGATAACCTAATCATTATTTATCTTAATTCTTATCATCATCCCATATGACAATATATATTATGTAACTTGGATATCATATTTAATGTTAAGATATTTTAGCCTTCGTAGTGTAAAATGTTAGGTAATTATAAATATATATTTTTCGTTTCTTAGCCTAGTCACGAGTGAAAGCCAATTCATTATAAGACATGATTTAAAAGGTTAAACTTGTTGTTGTCGAAACGGCTATACATGTGATCTTCCGAAGGCTCTACTCTACAAAAGGTCAACATAACGATGGCCTTATGACGTCATTTAGGAGACAGGACACTGTCAACACATCATTAAAGATGGGGGAAGGGTAATTTCTGCGTTGATAAGTCTGTTTATTACAATTTTAACCAATTTGATACTTTTAAAGATATATCTCTATAATTTATCTCTTGACATTGTTGAGACCATTTAACCTGCTGATAAAACTTTATATGATATGACAGGTACAGCCCTTATCAGCAACCCGATTGAACCAGGACGTGCATATTACACTCTCCTTTCACTGACAATAGCCATTGTGAAACGACTGGTTAGGTAAATAACATCTATGGAGAAGAAATTCTTCAAGAAGGGACATACTGACGATGGATTTAATGTTGGATGTTGTGTTGGTCCTAATTATTCCATTTTGTCCTTGTTTTGGAGGTAAGTTTGAAGTTTCTATCCATTAGAAATACCTGGAACATGGCTTAAAATATATATCACGACACCGAGTGTTGATAACCGATTCAATTGTAGTGGCATTAGTTCAATAAATGATATAAACAAACTGTAAAAGGCAATATTATTATTTTCAAACGCATACTGGATCAGTATCGATCGTAAGGTACCCAGTAGATGTTTCGTGTTTTGGATTACCTTACCTGTGTCTTTTAATCAATAAATAAAACAAACCTACTAAAACAGTGTTTCAAAACGTATATTGTTTCATGATTTTAAGTGAACAGAGCTAAATGTGACCAGAATGTATATGATATATATAGACAATTTTATAAATATACTAGTAACCATGTTGATACAAATATTTCGCTTGAATATCTTTACAATAACAGTATCAGTTACAATGATCGACCTTCCTTGTGTACTTGTTAACAATCATTGTCTTGACAGCTTTGAAATCTCATTAGTAATATTAGATGTTTATAATTTTAACTGAAGAAAACTCAATGTGACTAGAAAGTATATTAAAATATGTCGACAATTTAAGATACAGACTAGTAATCATGAAGGTACAAGTTTATTGCTTGAAGGCCTTCACTATAGACTTATCAGTTTCAACGATCTCGCCCTCACATGTGCCTGTTTTCAATTATCGTCTGGACAGCTTTAAATTTATATTAGGAATATAACTGTTATGTTTTACTATAAACAAAAGAAACTCCGGCAATTTACTAAGTGATTTGAACAACTTTGTCCAAGCGAAACTTGTTTACAATAGATAAGGAACCATGCCAACAATGGAAATAAAAGTTAAAATGCTTTCAACGAAACAATGGTAGAGGGATAGTAAACGTTCATTAACATTTAAAGACCGTAGCTTGCGAATGAAGTGTAATCTTTGTTGACATTTTTTGAAAACTGCATCACTATTAGCATCAAAATTTATTCTACTGTCTATTAATGTTTCCTTTTTTTCTGAAATTGATGTTGAGTTCTTCTTCATATTACATAAAGAAATTTTTCTCACACCACGTCACAAAATGATTAGCATTTTGCTGCAAGACAGTTCATTTTCTTGAATAAGTCCTACTAACGCGGTATTGTCAGCAAACTTTACTGTTAGATTGTTTGGGTTACATGTACTTCCAACAATCATTCGTGTAGAAAGTAAATAAAACAGGTGAAAGGATACAACCGTGTGGGGCTCATGTATATGTGTTCAATACCTGGGGAATTTGGTCTTTAAACTGATTTCCAAAGGTAAAAGAATTCTTAATCAATAACAATATATTGCAATTTACATCCATATGCAATAATTTCCCTCATAATATGTGCGGCTGGATAGTATTGGATGCAGAAGAGAAGTCTACAAATAAAGTTCTCACATATGATTTTGGAAGCTCTAAATTCTTACGCACGCTATTTAGAATACAGTTTCACATTTACAACGTCACTTCTTGCTCTGTACGTAAACTGGTACGGGTCAAGATTGTGGCTAACATCACACAACAGGAAGTTAAAATTAAGCGTACAAAATATTTCATAGCAATGGAAGTAAGAGCGACTGGTCTGAAATCGTTCATTTCAGTAGAATTAATCTTCTTTGGTACTGGAATAATCTCTTATTTTTTCTATATTTCCGAGATTACATAAAAATAAATGGAAAGTTTGTATAGTCGGCAAAACAGGACGATGCCTCATAAACGATCGCGTCCTGGCGCTTTCCTTAATATTGATGCAATTTAACTATTACTGATGTTCCATCGATGTTTTCTGCATCTTTGATATTAAGATTGTTGAGCACAGCTTCCCGTTCACTACTATAAAGTATAAAATCTTGCTTAGAAGTTGTTCAGTTACTCTGCATGTTTCTGATCATCTGTTGTGTTGATTGGAGAACGGATTTTTGGACAGCCGATAATGTTCTTCATGTCTTGCCATGCTTGACTGCTCTCCTTGACAGTGAATCGGACTTAAACTTTCTCCTAATAATAGTTTTTACATTTCTTTATCTGAAAATTAATTTCTTTCTGTTTTGCTTTTCGTTGTAATATCATTTAACACCCGTCCATTTAAAATGCTTGTTCAAATAGCAAATTGCGCATTAATAGGACACACGGCCTTTGGTTGTGTTGCTCACTGAGCACACAGTGTGTAATTGGATAGACTTGACTGTAGCCTAAAATATTGCGGGAAAGCTTTGCCGGCCATGGCCAGGACTGTACAACACTCCTTTGAATTTACACACATTATGAAATCGTGACAAGAACATAACAATAGTATCTTGTTGATATATTTTGAATTATTCTTTTTATTTGTGAAGTTTTTTCTAGTTCTTTCACGATTGTCACGCAGCTTCAATCTCCCTATGGTAATAATCAACTTAACATCTAAACATTCGATAGTTATGAATTCGATTCTTTATTTCGTTGAGAATAGTCCTTTGAAATTTGTTCTATTTGGCTTCATACAAAGAGAACGCAGAAATCATGTTTTAGATTTATCAATCTTTCAACATTTAAACTATTTCTCAAAAAGCAAATTATATATTTAATTTTGTGACGTTTGTGCTGAGTGAATGTGTACAGGTGGTATGTTCTATTCTGTATCATATTAGATTTTATAGGTTGCTCTAATATCTATATAAGTTATCTACCATAGCTCGTCCGATATGGGTTATCAATACGAAGAGGGTAATGACCTATACCATAATTATAATGCCACAACCACTGCTACGCTTGCTATATATGGTACAGAAATCACACATATATTATCCTTTTCTATTTGATAGATGAAGTAAGCAAGGCATGCTATGGATCAACTGGACTATGTACAAAGCACATCCTGAGATGCAGCAGTGGGCCAATTGTCATACTGGAAGCCTTCTACACGAACAGTGGAGCTTGTGGTCCAACTGGTCTCTCTAACTGTGCTAATATTAATCTCAGCAAGGTCTCACTCACTGGCCCACGATATAACTTCAGTGATACGGACCTAAAGTCACTGTATCAAAGATGTTCTTCAAAATTGTTTTGCAGTCTTCAAACTCTTAGAAAGGATATTCTATACTTTTCTGCAATTATATACCGATGCATTGATGGTTTGTAAACAAAGTTTTCATTCAGGTTAACGGTAATAAAGCATGAATATGTTAAACGAATCAATTGATGTTGAGATTTCATATTTTGAATAACGGTTTTTAGACGATTTTTGATAATTATGGAAACGCAGAAGAAAACCGAAAGGTATTCTGAAATAGCTGAGGTGTGACAGGCCTCTCATAAAAATGATGTTTAATATTAGCTCACTAAGCTATTAGATAAAGTATACATGAAGTTCTGTATATAACAACAACTGTTTCTAAACAACCCTAGACCTTCACGTTCACAGACAAAACATTTTGCTGTCGTATCAAGATTACTGATAAAAAAATCTTCACCATAATCTTCTTTGAAACACATATTGTGACTAATAAATCTTTTAAATGTTTTACTTTGCTACCGAAAATTTCAACATAGTATGCACCGAATTGCCCACAACTGAAGCTGCTAAAGCAAGTAAGAAATTTATTTGAATAAATAAACTGGATCATAATAAGCTTAAAAAATTAGTTTATATTGTGACTATATGTACAATGATTAAAAGATGGATAGAAGACAGCATTCGTCCATTATGACTCACCGAACCTTCTTGTCTCCGATAACTTTGCACTTACGATGCCCTTGGTACTAAAGCCGCTTAGACGATAGCGATAGTCCTTGTGCAGTGAATTGATACCAAGTTTTCATCAGCATGATATCATACATTTAACATACAACAATCAATACAGGATGCACTCATCTGCATCTTGATTTCTCCTTTGAGAAGTTAAGCTATATATTCAGGATTTCTTGATACTTGAATATATCTGATTTCAACTAATACTAGGCAAATCAGAAACGAATAGGTAAAAATTATTTTAATAGAATAACGTAACCCCAACCTACAGATAATATGTGTTGTCAAAATTATTGACTTTGAATGAATCGAACATTGGAGAGAATTTCTTATATCTGTCATCGACAAACTTTACCTTTATGATTATTATAATGGATGTGCTCATAAAGTTCACTTATAAGTTCTCGTTTTGAATATTTGATTTTCTTGTTGAACGTATGGTTGATATGTCAAGTGATTCAATACTGTATTAGTTTTAGCAATTTAAAATTACAGCGACAGCTTTAAGAACAACCAGAACAAAAGTATCTACGACGACAGCAGCACAAGGAACAACACAAATACTCACCAGTCTTACATCTTCAGGACCGTTAACAGTAGTTCAAACAGGCCGAATAACTATAACAGAAATTGGGACAGGTATGTTATATGATTCAACATTATGATATCTTTAATGTTCAAACTGAATATAAGGAATGATGGTATACGTAGGTACCGTGATAAATAAAGTATGCTATTAAAACTATATTTAAATGATTTCTAAATAAAATTCGCTAAAGTGAAAGAAGTGAAGTAACTTCAACTCTTAGTGCTAAAATATCTGTAAGCCAAATACAAAATATGGAAAATACACTATTATAAACCAAAAATGAAGGTCCGAGTTGATAATACATTTGTAAGATTATCTCTGCTCTCACTTTCACAAGTGAATGCTTATTGGAAAATCATTTTTCATTTTGTCATCTATGATACGACAGTGACATAATGTAGCAGGAGTATGAGTGTCTCAAATTCATTTTCTTTTTACTATTTTTACTATATTTTTTTAAATGTTCTTAACGTTGTTGATAGCTGCTATAAAAATATTGGATCAAGACACAGAATCATAGCAGCAATGACTTTCTCTAGCAATGTATCTCTTCACAATTACTTTCATAGTAGCAAATTTCATTCAAGCAGAAATTGACAGTACAACTACGCCTATATCAACCCATGATAGAGGTACCATAGTGCAAGGTGAGAATATTAAGACAAAACATACCCTTACACACAAATTTGTCAATAAGTCATCAGAAATTTTTTATTATAATTATCGCAACATTTTGTTAATTCTTTAGTTTTAAAATCAAAGGGATGAAAAAAACTGCTTAGTATGGGTAATGCATTGATGAAGTTAGAAATAAAAGTAATAATAATCAAATCTCTTTTCTTTTGAAAAATCAATTTCGTCTAATATTTTCAAAACAACTAGATATCTAGGATGATTCTAGGATTTTCCAAAACGTTTCCAATGCATAACTAAATAACAGTAATAACAAAGTCTGCGACAAAAATTACTAGGTATAGAATATCAAATGCATGTAAAATACATGTTACGTCTTTTTTTCAAACAGAAACCGGCCGTACAACTACGCCTATTTCAACCATGGACAAAGATGCAACAGTGCACAAAGATGAGTATAAATGCAAACAGTGAACAGAGCTAACATGCCCAAGCATGTGGTAGTAAGTAAGCTTTAACTAGCAAGAAATAAGTCATTTGATCAATATACCTATAAATTAGTCAACGTTTTAACTTTTATTTATTCGACCTTAAAGAATGAAAGTGAGAATATTGTATTGGTATTCAACAATTTAAAGGCACTGAAGCACTCATTTTCCGGCTCAAATTGGCGAATATTAAGACATTAAACACTCATTTTAGCTCTCTATCAATGTGATTAAATATGTATTATTCATTACAGTTACCCTGGCCTACAATCAATAATTAAAATGTTTAGACGGCTGAAGTCGGTCAAGAGATATAACAAATCTGAAGTCAGCTGTGCACAAAAAGGATTAAATTTTGACTGTTGAAAACGGCTGAACTAGTTATGTGTGCAGCTTTTGAAATTACTTTGAAAAAGGATGAAATAGTGTTTATTAAGGGAATCCTGAATCTTTACCGATTTCGTTAACATATTATTACATTGTGGTAGATTAACCATAGTGTCTGCCATTTTTTATTTTTCTGGCTGATAGCTAAATCAGATATTTCTGAGTCTGTAGTTCATGTGGATTTATTGCAAATTTGCATTTAATACTTCCGTTCCAAAAGAATATAACCGTATTACTGTTTTGCCAAAATCTTAAATGGTTGATTACCTGATTGGTGTCGTTAGACACTTTTTAGGTTGTTTAAAACCAGGTATGCAATAAGGTCGTAAATAATAAAAATATTCAAAAGATAAACAAAGAAATAAAAAGGCCAGGCATACAGACGGGGAGGCTAATCGCTACATGTATGTACAACAACTTCTTAGTTTATACCATGTATACGTCCAAAATATACTGAAATTAATTTGAAGGAATAAAAGTAAAATATTCAAATATTATATTAGAAAGCTTTTCAGGTGTAATATTTGCAGTGACATTTTACAGATGCTGAGTCTAACACTGGAACAGTTGTAGGAATAATCATCCCACTTTGCATCATCATTGCTGGAGTCGTTACTGCAGTTATCATTTTTCGAAGGCGGTAAGATTGTTATATGTATACTAAACATGTCTTTCAAGGAGTAATTTAAGTTAAGGGACAGAGAGAATTATAAATATACCAACTATTTCGATTTAATGTTGAACATGATTAGGTTCGTAAAGTTTATATACGATGGTGAAGATTCTCGTAAATCAATGAAAGGATGAAACTAAATCGTCAGTTCATGTTCATGTTTGTATCTCATAATCCTTTAATGAAAAATATACAAAAACAATTGTAATTTCAGAAAACTAAGACAGAAGGGTGAAAAAAGTAAAGATGTAAAGCCTCAACCAAACCCACAAGAGGTTTATTCTTTGGGGAAGAAGTTTTCACCCGAATATGACTATGCCACAACCAATGAGTATCTAGACTTGATACCTCAGACACACACTATGCGGTCCCCTCAATATGGCGATGCTGATGGTGATCATTATCATCAAGTTGAACCTCTGCAAACTAAGGCAGGTTTGTCTGAATCAAACCATTCAAGTGGAAATAAAAAGGATAAGCTGCATCTTCAATCTTCTGTACGCGACTGTCCTGATGGGAACTATCATGAGCTAGAACCACAAACAGAACTAGGCTCATCTAAATATAACTTGGCTTCCAAAATGGAAAGTCACAATGTGAAAACGCAACCCGGAAAGAAAGGTTCATCTGAATACGCCTTAGCTGGGAACATCTCAAAAGGAGGAAAGGAATTCCAACAGGTTAGGACGGGATCATCTGATTACGACTATACCGGAGGTAACACCTATCATGTATTGGAACGGCAGTCGGCACTAAGAGGTTCCTCTGATTACGCCTATGCTGGAGGAAATGACTATCACGAAGTAAACCCCCAGGAATCAAATACCTCTGACTACGACTATACTACTTGTGGTAACCAACAAGCAAACCATTCTTCATCCAGGAACACTCAGACAAAAGACAGTGACTACGACCATTTCGGACGTGAACAAGCAAGAGCAAATGGTCATCATGACACCACGCTATCTGTTGCTGGCACTTCGGAAGGAAGTAATGCCAATGAAGAGGTCTATAGTTACAATCATCTCAATGAAAAAGCTGTCACCAACATTAATGCTGATTCGACTTACAACACTACTGCCTCTACAAGACACAAAATGGATTTCTCAACCAATGACATGGAAGACGACTATGGCTACAACCATCTGGGTACTGAGTCTAAGAAAAACCTCTCTCAGAATGAATATGATACCACTGCATCTGCTATTCGAGATATTGCAAGAATGAATGGAGATGACTCAACGTACGATCATGCACATCTATTAACTTCGGATAGCTCACCATCTGGAATGACCAATGCAGGTTTCCAGGAATCAGATTATGACCATGCTTCTTTGTCAACGACCCGCAAATATGAATATGAATCCAACGAGTCACATAATCGAAGCCACCAAAAGGAAGGAGTAGCGGATGTCTACACACTTGCAGGGGAGGCAGATACTAATCCATATCAACTTGCGAAATAATCAAAGAATTACCTGTTTATAAAGTTATGTAATATTGACGTATGATATATGTTATTTAGGACATCGATTAAACTAAATGTTTTTTAGAGGGTTGATGTAGATTTTCATTCACGTCTGTTCAGGCCCCTCAAACGAACACACAAACGTATTGTAACCATGATGTCAACAGCAGCAACGGCACTAGGGCACCTCATAAATCGACATACGTTATGGGATTCGAGCATATTGACTCATATATCCTACTCTGTAAAAACAAAGACGTGAAATGCCTGGGCAAGGAAATCATATGTTGAAAGAGGGATTATTGGTAACGCTAAGGGTTCACGGGAGACGTTAGATATAGGTATGACATGTTTCCAGATGTGTCGGTGAATTTATCTTCGGATATTGTAGCATTTTAGGGTAACGAAAAACCTGTAAGGAATTGAAAACTAGAGATGTAGTGATGAGAATGCACGATTATACATTTTTGTGATATTGCTCATTGTTGCATCCAAATGTGTAAACCGGCATATGTCATACTGTAGGGTATCGCCAGCACAAATCTTGTGATGTCAGTAGACAGTATTTTGTGACTTGTTATGAGTTGGTATTGTGTACTTTTACTGTGGAATTGATATCAAACAATTAAACATGTTTTTGAATATATTAATATATCCTTCCAATATGATTGTCTATGTTGCCATGTTTTTTCGAACACAATGTATACTTAATCATGAGCATTAGCTACCATGTAAGAGTACATGACTTCTGAGAAAGTTGAGTAACTTTGTATAACGTGTGCAACTTGAATTGGTATCATCCGCCAGTAACTAAATAGTGAAGCTATGTCTCAAATTCAATAAACTTTGTTTGCTTAATCATAATATACCTAATATATACACATTTATACAACACTTAAAGGACACAGGCTCAATGTATAAAGTAACAAGCATGTATTATGTCAACAGCACCTTCAAAGGGACATAACATTCTTAAACATTTTCATACTAAACATATCAAATTTCATCATATAGAGAGACCAATAATCGATCAATGTAGCTGCTTCCCGAAAGTTTGTTCTCATACACATATATATTTGGGAGGTTTTGAAGCATTACAGCATGATAAAAAAAAACCGACAATGATGTGTTTCAAGTTTGAACAATTGAATGTTGATATAACACAACAAACTTTCGGAATCCAGCTGTAGAATCCTATCATATACTTTCATACATGATTTT
Source organism: Phorcus lineatus (assembly GCA_921293015.1). Taxonomy (NCBI): domain Eukaryota; kingdom Metazoa; phylum Mollusca; class Gastropoda; order Trochida; family Trochidae; genus Phorcus; species Phorcus lineatus. The sequence continues at coordinate 13,710,234 of OV121085.1, forward strand.
ATCTATAAATCAAATAAAAGTTGATAGTGAGAGAATTTAATATTTTCTGATGAACAAAATAGTATTGTTTGATGGAATTTCGGTAAATATTGGGATGAGCACTTGAACGTGAAAATGCATTTAGGAATTATCATGTTATAAAAATGGTTGTTTTTTAAACACATCAGTGAAAAGCTGAATAAGGAGATTATCAAAAATACTTGGATGAAGATCATACAAAGAGTGACAGACATGAAAAGGATAGAAAAGTTAAGTGACGGAGAGGTTATCGAGGAATAAAGGTTAGAGGGAGACAGAGGGTTAATCAATGACATCCTTGGTCACAAAGGGGCCACTTTTCCGATACTCTTTATAAACAACAGTGGACTTATCATCAGGATTTGTTTTACTCAAATTACCCGCCTTTGAGTCTTGCATAACCAAATTAAACTGCTTGATACGAGAAGTTGGAAAAAGGAGTTGGAACTGCTGATTTTAAAAGTGCGCTATTCATCGCATGCTCAGGAAAGTTGTCAAAAGCTTCGAACCAATTACCTAAACGGAAGACTAATGCTTCTTAAGGGGTGCGCTGGTCCTAATGACGTAGCAATTCATTGGTTTTCTAAACCCAAGGATGGGAAATTAAAGTACACTAGAGAGCATAAGATATTTTAGCTCTTGGAAACAGAGGTTTAGACAGTGAGTAAATTTACTTATTTTGATGTCAGATTTGGTTGTTGTAACAAAACTATTTAATCTACAATAATATAGAAGGATTGCCTGACATGGACAGTAGGAAACCCCATATCGATATGTCCATAATTTGTAAAATATAACACATTTGCATATCTGAATGTAACTGAACGTTTTGGGAACAATGGAATACTGTCTTTGATGGAATGTTGCAACATATTTGTTCAGATAATGATGGTTGATGTTCTAATAGTTGGAACTTTACAATCAATAATTTCAAAGGTAGGTCCTATCCGTGCCAAACATTTGGTAGATTTTCTTCTACACCGTTCACAATTCAACCTGTTTATAAAACTTAATTTAAGACGGGTACTATAGTTGTCAGTCACATGACCAAACCAGGAAGTGTATTCGTTTTACCTTGCCTTGACTGTACGCCATTGTGAAATGGATTTGTAAGGTAAACAACGTCGGCGAAGAAGAGATTCTTCATTCGTGGATATACTTACGATAGCGATGCATTCTATTTTAAGTTTTGTGTTTGCTCTGGTCATTTCATTATGTCCTTGTTTTGCAGGTAAGTTTTTTATATTTTTCCTAAACCGATTCTGAATAGACATCTATATATCAAGTCACTGTGTAATCAGACTATCGAAAGCGACATAATATTCAATTCAACGTGTACGTGAACAGTATAATTTATAACGTAGCCTGATATGTGTTTTGTGTTGTGCCTTACGTGAAATAATACGTCTGTCAATAAAGCAAAAAGGTATTTTCCGACCTCAATTGAAGACATTAATATTGTATCAAACATTGCTTTATTAAAATTTTCGAATAGATTATTTAAAAATGACCTGTATTCATATATGACCTGCCGACAAATTAATGACTGTACACACTACTATACAGTGTAGTTACATGGAAATAGAAGTCTATCGTTTGAAAATCATATGCATGTACTAAATGATATTTGTTATGATAAGCTCCTTCACAACATATATATTTAAACATTTACCCTCGTTACAGTGGAACAGTGGTCTTAAATCAGTTAGATAAACGATTTGAATGTCATTTGTATATAATTTCCTGTATTTGGAAGGACATGTAAGTTTCTACATTTAATTACTTGTAGCCTTGTGTAATTTATTTAACTACATGTAGCTATAATGTTATACACGCTTTAATATTTAACTGTTTTTTAGTTGTTTCTTTAAGCCAGTGTCAGTGACTAGTTTTTGGACGGTCTCATGATCACCATTTGCTTTTTATGTTTTGCCATTTTACAAAGAGATGACAATCCCACAATCAAGCATATGTATAGTTCGTATGATTAAAAGTTTCCATACGATAAAAGGCATATCTGTCCGGTATCATACAACTGATAAAGTTTATGTCTCTATTTCGCATCCAACTCAACCATCTGGTAAAACGTTAAATGATATAACAGTTATAGCAGTTATCAGTCACATGATAAGCACGTAAGTGTATTCGTCTCATCTTGCATTGACAAGACGCCATAGTGAAATGGGACTAGTTAGGTAAACGATATTTACGATGGATTAGATTTTTCTGTGAGGTGAAAAGTTTTGATATACTTAAAAAGAAGGTCTTTCCCTTTAATACAATTAATAAATTTACTCTTTCTATTTCGTATAATATTTAACCTGCTGATAAAACCTAATAAAAGACAGTTACAACAGTTGTCAGTCACATGATTAGACCAAGAATTTTATTTGTTTTACCTCGCGTTGACTGTACACCATTGTGAAATGGCCTTGTAATATAAACAAATTCAGTGGAGAAAAAATTATTCATGCATGGGGTACTAACCATGGATTCGATTTCAAATTTTTGCCCTGGTCATTCCATTATGTCCTTGCTTAGCAGGTAAGTTTTTATTTTCTTCCCAAAACCAATGCTCTAAATGTACAACTATATATAAGAACACTGTGTGTTGATCTATGAATGTGAAGTAGCATTGTTAATTCAGGATGATCAGATTATTATTAGCAACGTATTGTATATTCAAACGTGTAGTGGAAAGTATAAAACATATTAAGGTAGCCCAGTCAAAGTACCATGTACATACATTTTTATCGCTGGAAGTCCGTTATCTATATATTTGTTTCAACAATCTCCTTCACAACATGTACATTAACAATAGTTATAGTGCTAAAGTGGATATCAAACTTGTTCTGTCATTAACAGATAACCCTGCCATGCAATGGCTCCTTATAGGGTAAAAGACTGCAAAGTAAAAAATATATCTGAATTCTTGAGCACAAGAAGTTTACTTTCCATTTCCGCCTGTAGAATCATTAAATCCGCTTATTTTTTCACAAAATGAAGTCCAACTTAGCTGATTCTATACTAGCCCTCTTTCTAGCAATAATTGAAGAAATAGATGCACTTGATCTCCTTGAACATCTAGAACCAATGGATTTATTTGTCTCTTATTTATATGATTTTGTCCTAAATCTGATTTCAGGGTCCATTTCTTCTTCATAATAGTTCCTGTGTGGCCTTTTCTCCATTCTATCTGTATTCCCATTCATTTCCATCCTATAATGTTCCTGGTGCAAAGTTCTTTTACTGTTCTGTCATTAACAGATAACCCTGCCATGCAATGGTTCCTTATAGCGAAAACACTGCAAAGTAAAAAATATATCTGAAATAGTAAACTATTACACTTCAAACAGCATAATCGCACTCAAACAACATATGTATTAACTGTTCCTATGGAAATATTTTACGGGCGCTTCACATGGAAATTTGGGACAAGAACAGCCTTACAACTTAATAAAAACTGCTATATAGAAGGAAGGTGCATATTTTACGGTAGCTTCAATTATTTACTTTGGCCAGCAGAATTGTGGTGAAACACTCTTTACATGAAAAATACAATGAACTTACAGTGCAAACTTAGGCAAAATGTAAAATGTATCCCTAACATAACTAAAAACAATATAAGGTGCATATTTTACGGTAGCATCAATTAGTTACTTTGGCCAGCAGAATTGTGGTGAAACACTCTTTACATGAAAAATACAATGATCTTACAGTGCAAATTTAGGCAAAAGGTAAAATGTATCCCTAACATAACTAAAAACAATATACATACATTTTGGTGGGCCTATATTTCCTTTTGAGCATGAAATGCTCTCTAAACATAAATATTTTCGACCATGCGGCCGCCAAATCTCACATCCGGTGCTGTACGAAGGGTGATAAGTCTGAAACCCCAAACCCAAATAATACCACTAACAATTTAATAAAGCGCTTGTTACTAATGTAACAGAACACTCCCCACCCAATACTTGATAAAGATATTGCCAATGAAAAAGGCAAAAAATATAAAAATATCACTAACCTTTAAAACAACTGAAATATCTACCCGATATATAAGACACCTGCAAATTCAATTAAAACACTGAGAAAATTACAGAAAAGAAGTCTTCCGCTTAGGATTAAGATAGTAGTTCTATGATACCCAAAGTCCTTCCTGCAATTGAAGCATCTTAATCACAAATATCTGAATTGTAAGTCCAACATGCCTATATAAAAAAAACCCTGAATAGTTCATATGTAATATGAAATTCTTCACTTTTGGGTTAAACTTTAAGTCAATAGATATAAGTCCTTCAAACTTGAGAGTTTCTGTGGAATGTCACTGGGATCAGTCCTTATTGGATACCAGCATGACCATATCTGTGACAGGCCTTGTGAATTCAGTCGGTTTGTCCTTCACGACAACACAAACAGTCGCCTTCCTAATCCTACCATCCCGGCTTGGGATAGCGTCTACTATTCTGCCTGTCTGCCAGTCATTCCTATGTGCAATCTTGTCCTTCAGAAGGACAATGTCGCCTGCTGTCATGTTGGGTTTAACATCAGTCCATTTGCGCCTAGTCTGGAGTGTTTGGAGATAGTCCTTTCTCTACCGTTTCCAAAAGGTGTCAGCTAAGATTTGTACCTGCTTCGACTGTTTGTGGTAGAGATTGCCTATCAGTTCACTGTTGTCTTCTACAGACCAGACAGTGCGATCCGTCTTGTGAGTGAGAAGGGTAGACGGCGTCAAGATGAGAGGGTCTGATGGATCGGTTGACACAGGTACTATCGGTCGTCCATTCACTATTGCAATGACGATAAAAGTAGAAAGAACTTCATGAGTTACTTTTCTCGGGGCGATTTCTCCCATCCTGTGATCAAGAATGAGCCTTGCTATGCCAATTGTCCTTTCCCATACGCCACCCATGTGAGATGAATGTGGAGGGTTAAAGATCCATCTTGTGCAGTTCCTGTCAAGAAAGTTCTTTACATTCACATCTTCTACATTTACACACTCTATGCCGAGATCATCTGTTGCGCCGACAAAGTTTGTCCCTCGGTCTGACCTAAACAGCTTGACATTACCTCTAAGGGAGATAAATCTCCTCAGTCCATTGATAAATGATGAAGATGACATCTCTTCTATCACTTCAATATGTATGGCTCTAGTAGTGAGGCAGGTAAAGAAAAGCGCCCACTTCTTGCTATTCAACTGTCCTCCTCTAGTCATCCTCGAGACAACAGTCAACGGGCCAAATGTGTCGACGCCCACATTGGTGAATGGGGGAGTAGGAATAACTCGATCTGCAGGCAGGTCTGACATAATTTGTTCCTCCTGTTTCCCTCGTAATCTCCGACATGATACACATTCATGTATTACCTTTGACACAAGACGTTTGACTCCTATTATCCAATATCCAGCACCTTCCGTCAAGTGTCGGCCTTGATGATGAACTGTCTCATGACAGTGCCTTAATAATTGTGTGGATATGTGATGCTTTCCTGGAATAATGAGTGGATACTTTTCTTCCTGTGAAAGTTGAGAGTTTGTCATACGACCACCAATTCGAAGCAGTCCCTCGGCGTCGACCTGTGGATGAAGTTGGAGGATAGTACTGTCTCTTGGAAGTGCAGTCTTTGACTGGGCACACTGGAATTCTCTCCTGTATACCTCCTGTTGTACCTGTCTTACTACATACACTTCTGCTTCTGCTTCAGGGTGTCGTCCGAGGTGTAATGTGGTCTCTGCGTCATCCTTATGATGAGATCTTGCAAGGGGTTTCAGGCGCGCAATGGATCTCACAAGATTGTGCCACTTCGAAAACTTCTCAAACCGATGAGAACCGATTATTGGTTTAGAATCCAGTTTATTCGATTTGACTGCTATTTCTTGTTCAATTTCCATATCTTCAATGGTATCCAAAGCAAGACTAGCCGAGCTCTCACTACATGTCAGTTTTGGTGATGGACCTGTCAACCAGGAATTGTTGTTTAGAGAAGCTGCGGATACTGGCCGCGTTGCTTTATCCGCTGGATTGCTTCCTGTAAATACATATGTCCACTGTGAAAGGATCAGAGTGTCTCTGTATTGTTTTGACTCTGTTTGTAACATAGACAGAGAATCCTCGTGTTCTGTTAGATAGGTAACCAAGCACTATCTTACTGTCTGTGTGATATCTGACCTTGTCTGTTGGAATACCTAGGTGCTGTCCAACTGTCAGAGCTATGTTAACTCCTAATACTGCCGAACACAACTCCAGACGCGGGATGGTGTGTCCGTGATTTGGTGCTACTTTTGCCTTTCCTGGTACAAATCCATAGCATTCATCACCGTCTACAGTAAATGTCTTTAGATATGAAGATGCTGCTATAACACTCTCTGATGCATCTGTAAATACATGCAATTCCTTGTTATCTGCACTGCAAAATGACACTGGAAGTAGAGTTCTTGGAATTTGAAGATTTTCAAGGCTCTGTAGAGAATTTCTCCATAATTCCCATTTTTGAAAGTGTTCTGGTGGCAGTGGTTCATCCCATTCAACGCCTTCTGATATGAGATCTCTCTGAATACACTTGCCCTCAATAGTTACCGGAGAGATAAATCCCATGGGATCGAAGATGCTGTTGATGATCGACAACACACCTCGCTTAGTGAAGGGTTTATCTTCCTTGCACACTTTAAACTTGAACATGTCAGCGTTTACATCCCACAACATACCTAAACTCCTTTGAAGAGGGAATAGGTCTACGCAAAGGTTCAAGTCCTTCAAGTCTTTCGCCAGGTCCTCAGTTGGGAATGCTTTCATGACTGTGGGACAGTTTGACACAATTTTGTGAAGATGAATATTTCCGTTTGTCCTCAGGGAGTCTTGTGTTCTCTTCAAGAGATCAATGGCCTCTTCAGCTGTCGGAAGTGACGTGACGGCATCATCCACGTAAAAGTCATTTTCAACAAACTCTCTTGAGTCGGTTCCAAATGCTTCTTCTCCAAACTGTGCTGCCCTCTGTAGACCATAAGTAGCCACCACTGGCGATGACCGATTTCCGAACACATGTACCGTCATCCTATATTCAATAAGCTTCTGATCAAAGTCATTATCCTTATACCACCAGAATCGGAGATAGTTCCTATGACAATTGCTCACTTCAAAACAATGAAACATTTGACGTATGTCCGCCATTATACCGATTGGTTCTCGACGAAAGCGTATAAGCACTCCAAGCAGATCATTTGTGAGATCAGGACCTTGAAGTAGGACACTGTTCAGAGAGATTCCGTTACACTCTGCTGCGGAATCAAACACGACCCTTATCTGAGAGGGCTTTTTGGGATGATATACCCCAAAAATGGGAAGATAACAACATTCTTCTCCACTTTCCAAACATGGGGCTTCTTCTGCATGTTTATTTTCAAGTAATTTCTGCATATAGTCCTTGAAATGAGTCTGCTTTTCAGGATTCTTTCTCAAACTATGGTCCAGTATCTGGGCTTCTTTTCAGGGACATCTCGCCGACAACTACCCATCCCAATGATAGCTTCTGTGCGAAAGGGGCCTGTCGTGGTCAAGTTCTCTGGTCTAACACGTGATGTGCTTCAGGAACATCACGGCCGATGAGCATCTGTCCTGACAAAGTTTTGTCCAGTGGAGGTAAGTAATCTGCGATGTCTATGAGATGAGTGTGCTGTCTTGCAACTTCAGGTGTCGGTATCTCCTCTATCACATTTGGAATGTGGTTGCATTCTATCAGGGAAGGGATTTCCAGCTGAGACGTACCATCTATTGATTCAACGATGAGATTGCTGGCTCGTCTGCCTGATGTCTCCATCGATCCCGCACATGAGGTTAGGGTGTATGGAATATCTGGGCTATTCAGTTGGAAGACATCAAACAATTCTGAAGTACACAGAGATGAATTGCTCTGATCGTCAATTGTCGCATACATCTTGGTTGCCTTGTGTTTCTCTCCCTTAGGATACACTAAAACCAGTACATTCTTTGCACAAGATTTCCCTTTGAATGTGTCCCCACACACCTGTGTGCATTTAGACACTGGGTGGTTGTCCAATTTGTGTCCATGATTTTGATTTACAGAAGCCAGGGTTGGTTTCCGATCTGAAAAAGTACCAGGGAAGAGAGAAGCTCTCTCACTGTCACTGAGGTGAAGTCCTGTAGGATGTCGGGTACTTCCACACTGGTCACACTTGATTTTTTCCTCACATGCTTTTGCTAGGTGGGCGTTCGTCAAACAGCACTTAAAGCAAATACCTTGTTTTCTCAAGAATTCTTTCTTCTCCTCATATGACTTCTGTAGGAATTGGTTGCACTGATTCAAAGAATGTCTGCTGCCATGTATAGGGCACTTTATATAGGAGCTTACATTTCCCTTTTGTGCTGTGTTTGTGGAAACGCCTGTCCATTTTGACTGAATGCTATAGCCTGTTTTATTCTGAGAAGTGTATGACTTTGCCTGCCTTGGACCAGTAGCAGGTATAGTTGTAGTTGTGGAGTCATATTGAAAACTTGGGTCATTACGTATCTTGCTTATTTCCCTCACAAACCTTGCAAATTCTGAAAAAGGGGGAAACTAAACATAATGTCTCTCCTTGTACCTGAATGCATGATTGGTCCACTTTTCCTGAATGCTGTATGGAAGCCTGTTAATTATTGGTAAAATTCCTGATGAGGAATCAAAATATGCAAGGAGGGATGCATATCTTGGATCACTTTTCACACACTCAATCTCTGACAACAAATCAGCAAGTTCATAAAACTTAGCATTGTCTCTAAATCCTATCTTTTGAAATGCTGATAACCTTGATTTGAGGGCATTCTCAACCATCTCAGGTGACCCGTAACGTTCTTCCAACCTCTCCCACACACGTTGTAGACCTGCCTTCGGATCATGTAAATTGGCCGCCCTTAGACTCAGAGCATACTTTCGAGATTCGGGACCAAGCCATTTTATCAATAAGTCAAGTTCTTCACCTCGGGTAACTTGCAGTTCATCAATCACACAAATAAAACTAGCTTTCCACATAGCGTAGTTTTCAGGGCGGTCGTTGAAACTGGTGAGACGTGACAGGAGTAGATCTTTCTTCAGTAAGAAACGGGTTAAATCCGATGTCGGTTCATACACTGGAGCCGAAGGGTTAAGATGAGAAGGCACTCTAGAATGTCTGTTCTGTACCTCAATGTCGCTGTTATAAACTGTTTCCTGTTCATAAACATCATCTCTCTGAGACAAGTGTTGAGAATTCACATTTTCATTTACTGTGTGTTGAATCACAAAATTTTCTGTCCTTTCTCTGGGAGATTGTACAGGTAAACTGTGTATGAGAGAAGTGTTTTCTTGTGACCTTCCATCTGTCTGACTACTTACTTCTTCCAATACTTTAACCTCAGTTTCTGTCATTGCTATTTCCTTTTCCTGTTTGAGCACAAGAAGTTTACTTTCCATTTCTGCCTGTTGAATCTTTAAATCCGCTTCTTTTTTCACAAAATGAAGTCCAACTTTAGCTGATTCTATACTAGCCCTCTTTCTGGCAATAATGGAAGAAATAGATGCACTTGATCTCCTTGAAGATCTAGAACCAATGGACTTATTGTCTCTAATTTACATGATTTTGTCCCAAATCTGATTTCAGGGTCGATTTCTTCTTCATAATAGTTCCTGAGTGGCCTTTCCTCTATTCTATCTGTAATCCCATTCATTTCCATCCTATAATGTTCCTGGTGCAAAGTTCTTTTACTGTTCTGTCATTAACAGATAACCCTGCCATGCAATGGCTCCTTATAGGGTAAAAGACTGCAAAGTAAAAATATATCTGAATTAGTAAGCTATTACACTACAAACAGCATAATCCGACTCAAAAAACCTATGTATTAACCGTTCCTATGGAAATATTTTACTGGCGCTTCACATGGAAATTTGGGACAAGGACAGCCTAGCAACTTAATAAAAACTGCTATATAGAAGGAAGGTGCCTATTTTACGGTAGCTTCAATTAGTTACTTTGGCCAGCATAAATGTGGTAAAACACTCTTTACATGAAAAATACATTGAACTTACAGTGCAAATTTAGGCAAAAGGTAAAATGCATCCCTAACATAACTAAAAACAATATACATACACTTTGGTGGGCCTATATTTCCTTTTGAGCATGAAATGCTCTCCAAACATAAATATTTTCGACCATGCGGCCGTCAAATCTTACATCCGGTGCTATACGAGGGGCGATTACTCTGAATCACCAAACCCAAATGATACCGCTAACAATTCAATAAAGCGCTTGTTACTAACGTAACAGAACATATATATGTTTGTGTCCACTGGGGGTATATTGTGAATTTAACATGGATAACCCGGGCGACATTGCGTTGTATGATTTTCATTGATAGTGGAGTTAGTATCGGGTGTGACCCCCGATACAGTCAAAACAAGCACAGACACGTCTACCATGGACAAGGTTAGACGTTGGATGACGTCATTCGGGATACGTTGCCACTCTTCGTGTAGTGTCTGATCCAGCTGTTGTAGGGGAAGTGGTTGCTTGGGCGACGTCTAAGGCAAAAGCTGGATGATTTGTCGGTTTAGGAAGTCAATGGTGATCCTAGAAGTATGTGGTCTTGCGTTGTCCTGTTGAAACATCATCTTTTGCTGATGCATCTGCCTGAATGGGACCAACACAGGTTGTAACACTTGTATCCCTGGGCTGTAAGGGTCCTACGAATTGTCACCAAATCTGTCTTTTGGTCGCTGCAGATCCGGCCCGGACCATGACGCTGCCATTGCAACTAAACTAAACTAAACTACTTCTTGGACACATGCTGCAGCCTGTCTCTCGCCTCTACTTCTGCATACACTCACTTTACTTTCTGCTTGGAACAAGTTGAATCGACTGTCGTCGCTGAAAATCACTCCTGGCCAATCCCGACGTTGTCAGCGACTCAATCTCCTTGCACAGCGTAGACAGTTGAGGCGATGTTCGCGGCTAAAGGTCATTCCGCGGAACGGTCGATATGCCCGAATACCCGCAGCTCGAAGATGTCTCATGACAGTGTTCCTGCTGATAATGGTGCCCTAACGCCGTCGATGCTGTTGACGTCATGGTGACGAATATGTTGCGCCGATATAGTTTGCGCAGATATCAGTATTCTGCCGGAGTTGTCATTCTCGGTCTTCCGCTTCTAGGATGGTCAGATGTATGGCCAGTCTGGTTAATGAAGGAGTCGAATGACCGTTTGTCTAGTGCAACCACACGTCCTAGAAATCTGACTGTTCAAAACCTCCACTTGTGACATTCCGATTACTCTTCCTCGCTCTGCTTCTGATAAACGTGGCATTTTCTTCTGCTTTTTCCATAACACGAGTAGTGAATGATAAAATCTACCGCTTTTTATACTCTTAGTGTGTCCAATTCATGTGCAAATGAAAAAGTTCGTGATTTCTGAAAAAAATCACTTTTCCGTCAACTGATATGTCTCAGTTGCGTTTGGGCGATATGTTTTCATTGTTTTCATTTGTTACATTAGAATACAACATTAAAAAAGTATAAATCATATCAGAATACGAAAATCCTTGGGTGTGTACTTTCTCTTGTAATTCAGTTTAGCAAGATTATCTTCGACCTTGCGCCACACGCTTGTCTAGACTTTCCCATGTAGAATTATAACTTACGTCGGTTTTCTCGAACATCCTGACCGAAATCTTCTTAGTAGAGACTTTAGAGGCTGATGGATTTGAGGTCCGAACTGTACACAACTTATTCTTGAGGAATCCGATGTTTTTCTTCCTATACGTTTTGCTTGCTCTATAGGAAACTTACAGTCTTCAACTGCATCAGTGATACCAAGTTCATTAACGAGGTAGTTTCGTTCTTTGCCTTCCGTTTCAGGCAACGTTCCGCCTCTGTCTTCTTCTCTTCCCACGATTATTATGTTACTTCGTTTCGTACCATCTTCATTTCTGGAAATTTGCTTATGAGTTCCTATCTTCAGCTTCCAATGTGTCTAAATCATTGAGTTTCAATATGCATTCACGTAACTGTTTTTCGAGTTTGTAAACATCAGTTACTGTCAAATATATCTTCCAAACGCTGAAGTATTGTAAGGATATCGTTTATCGTAGGCTCGTTCGAGTTACCTCGATTATCTTGACTACAATTTGTCATTTTTGTTTGTGGCGACTGTCTTTTAGAAGTATCAGTTGATCTGGTGTCATGTCCTGGGTTTCGTTCGACATAACCACATATTACATACAGCATAAAAAGGTCAGTCTCATGAACAGTCCGGTGGGTACAGGCCTTCGTCTAAGGTTACAAAAAAAAGCGGACCTACCCATCAGGCTTCCCAAAAAACCTCACCAAATTATAGCCCTCCATGGCACAATACACATCTCCATTTCACGCAACATGGACACTTTGAGTGAATTAATAAAAGTTCAGTCAATGAAGACTCGTTGTCTTAATTTTCACTCATGAATTCTAATAAATTTGTCAGCGCTCTCGTAGACCCAACCTGCTTACACAGCGCCACCTACTGTCTAACTAAAACTGTGTTTAGGTGTGTACGTGAATGTTTAAATGCGTGTACAGAAAAAACAGTAAAGATTCGCCACCTCTTAATGTATATAATTATGTACGTAATACTCAGTATAGATTCGCGGCATGTACATCACACCAAGTATACATTCATAGATTGTATTAATTTACAGCGTTGACGTTTTGCTTAAGCCAAACAGAACAGATGCCTGAACTCGCTTGAGCCTTCTTGACACTCGTGATATATAGAGTGAATTAGTTTATTTGTGTGACGTAGTTTAGAATAAAACGACAAAATACATACACAATACATTTAATAAAAATACCGGACCGCAATCGACCTATGAGGGACTATTAATCATTAAAACACATATATTAGACAAGTTACAGATACCTATTGGGTTTTAAAGTACAATGGCTTAAATGGCACTTTTGCTAAATGAAATTAAGTTTACGTTGGCACGTATCAAAAATTGAGGTTGATAATTAGTTTTGGCACTCATTATTTTGCATTTGATAACCACATCTCTCGATCGACGTTTTGAATTTAAAAACTGAGTCTATTAAAGCTCAATTCATAAAACCGTAGCTTAGATATGTGTATAGTGAACAAATAATAAAATTAACTTCGCAATCTACCTGTGACTGACATTAAGAAACTTCCAATCCGCAATTGGGAGCGGCGGTTTAGCATGTATTTAGGTTCTATAGTCAAAGGTAGACTACTTGTGATTTGCGGTGATGTCTCGGCATCATCTAATTCACGTAGGGTTTTGGGTAAAAATCTTTCTAGAAGAGTTGATAGCATTTAAGTTCCATTCACAGGCTCTTAAAAAATCTCATCATCTTGAATAAACAGCGTTCTACCATTTGGCGATTTATCGAACGTATCTTTAGATATTAATTCTTAATTTGCAAATGGTTCTGGATAGTTTATTTTTAATAAAACATTTACTTCAACTTCAATAAGAACTTCATTCAAGGATACTATATAGTAGCCGCATTGAAATAAAAAGTATGGAAATTTGAGATTTCAGATCTTTTGCTTTTTGTTACAAACAAGACAAAGAGAGTACAATCACTCGTCCATACATATTCCTATTTGTTTAACGTTATGAAAGGTTAAGGTCAATCTTAATTCATTAACTAGTAACTAAGATGATACAGATACACTGTGGTTGTTACATATTTGTGACTAATTCAGCAGGCATACACTCTCCCCATTTGTTCTTGAACTTTAGATAAACATTAGATGCACGTAAAACGTACTACTAGTAATAAGCACCTTATTTTAAATGAATGACAAAAACTCTAGTCTGACGAACACCTCTTTTAAGCCATGCAGGACAGAAAATGACCTCCATACCAACTTGGTTGCTGTTATGATGAATTGGTTACGTTATGAATTCATCAAATGAATTAGGCTGGATGTTATATAAAAACTTACCATGCACATGAACAATCACTGTAAAATTAATTCTTAAAGTCTTTAGAGAATAACAAGACACCGCCTAGATTTTGTATCCTTGGGGCAGAAGCATAGCAGAACTTTTTCCATTTTGACTCCTAACCAACATCCAAAACCTTTCTCATCTATGATAAGTATAATCTACAACCAATACTAATTTACACAAAAAAACGTCACGCCCTTCAAATAGAAGATTTCTAAATTCGTTTCATTTCAAGTATTTAGATGCGCTTGTGGACACACTGTTATTGAACACTGGACATTCCGTCATGAAATGTGGATTCATCACTTGGATTTTGACACTTAGCAAGAATCCATAAGAACTCTTTTGCACCCTTCTCCTGGCAAAGCGGCGACCATTTTCTGGGATTAAAGTGGCGTGATACTTTCAGGCTATTGACCAACTAAAACTTCATTAACATGAGTCTACGTTGCTGACTTGTTGAAGAAAATGATCAAGAAGAAGGGGCGTGGCATGTTGAGTGCTGGAAGTGTGCTATCATGACAACGCTCCAATGCTATCCATATTGCACAGGCTGCATTTCAGCTTTGAACAACTTAACCATCCCCCTATAGTCCAGATATGGCCCAAAGCGATTTCAATGTGTTTTGCAATTTGATATCTCACTTGCGTAATCCAGGTTTGGCGATGATAATGATCTCAGCTACTGATACGTGGCTGACGGGCCAGTCAGAAGACGTCCACTGCAAAGACATACACAGTCTCAAAGACATATGAGTAGAGTGCATCAAGGTCCAGGGAGATTATATTGAAAAGTAAAATCAACATCACAACCGTTGGCTTCTGTTTTATATCCACTTCTACATAGTAATTGACTTTCCTTCCTAGCAAAAGTTACTACATCACTTCGTTTTGACAAACAAAATACGACTAATTGCTTAAATTTCACATTGTGTTTGTTCACAATGATTTATTCTGTTGGCAACACGTAATATATACTTTTGTAAACCCAACTGGACAAGCTTGCCGGTTTTATAGGTTTTAACGCAAGTTAATGTCGAGTTTCATTCAAATGATATCTTCAGTTTTCATACCTAACCTCATTTGTTCCTTTAATCATATATAAATATTTAATTGATTTCTTCAGCTGCATTGTGTTTTTAAACAAGTTGATTTTAAATTTTTAGAAAAAATCTTTATGTTAATCGGCATGGTTTGTCGGTATTTTTTTACATTGTATAAATGAGTCTGAGTTTTGGGACATGTAACAGACATTATCAATAACGATTTTAGAATTGAAAAATATTGTAAATACAAGGCCTTTACCTATGCAATGTTCGCCAAAAAGTAAATATCAGTATTACTCATTGTACACAAAAACACTATTACATATTATTATGTGCTATTTCAACAGTTGAAGTGAGCAATGCATGTTATGCACCACCAGGATTACCGTGTGCAAGCCACTACCTGAGTTGCAGCAGTGGACGTATAGCACTACAGGAAGCCTTCTACCTGCAAATGGTAAATACAACGTGTCCTGTAGAAGGAGTCAATAACTGCAAAAATATCGACGTCAGCAGTAAACCAATCACTGGTACAAAAAATGACTTTAGAGACCAGGAACTTGAATCATTGTATGCAAACTGTTCAACGCGATCTTCATGCAGTCTTCCACCCTTGAGAGATCACCAAACGGGTTTTTCTACGATTTCATACCAGTGCATTAATGGTAAGCTGTGCCATTCTAGGTACCATCATGAACAAGAAATTGTTTAATATATGCAATATATTTATCAAATATATGTTAATAATGTAGTTCTTTACCTTTGAATATATTATCAACACTTCATGAAGAGGTTATCATTAATCTTTTGGAATTTCATGCGATGTGCTTTCACTATGTAAACGAAGTTCTGGTAAAATCTTTTAAACCACTTAATTTTGGATAGAAAAAACGTGTTTAATTTTGTAAAATATGTATCAGACTTTATAATGTGTTAAAACAGTACTATTTTACAAGTGATGTTTTTATGGAATTTTCGTTTTTGTCAATTGTAGCAATTTAAAAAATGATGTCGACGGTACCCTCGGCACCGCTGTACCAAAATATCCGAAATAAAGCTTACAGCACAATGTGAAAGCGTAAGAAGTAGTCATATTGCTTAAGTTTGGGGTTTTACGATATGAATACAGATCTGTCAACCAACTTACTTTTCGAACCAATCAAATATTTTTAGAATTCTTAACAAAAAAGGCTTAAGTTGAATATCACACGGTATATAATATGAATTCTACTTGTTCTACTTAGGTTCCATACAAATTGTTTACCAGTTTTATTAAATACTATTTCGCACTTGCGTTTTTGAGTACTTTCTATCTAATTCAAACTATATTTTCACAGAAATTATCGACATGTGCAATGTCACGAACATCCAAAGAAACGATACATCCCTTATATGGAGAGAACCCAGAGACCAGAAAAACTGTGTGTGTTTGATATCTAAATATACAACGGGGAAGCCAACATTGTTGACTCTAACAGCTTTGGAATTGCGTCATCACTGCCCAGAATTAACTATTGTTGGGGTCACTGTCCCTAATTATTGTTCACCTTTCACTTCAAACAGAGTCATAGTTAATACAACAGAATGGAAAGATTTAATGATGGTCATAAATACAACGACATCAAGTAACAAAGCTATTTTTTGGGTCAGAATACAAGGTAAACAATTGAAATATGAACTAATTGTGTCGAATGAAATAGTGCTCAAGCAACGCTAAACAATAAGTCACTCAAAATTAGACTATAGATCTAGGGACCGATGTAAAATACCGGTTCATTCACAGTCAGAACGTTTGTTGCATTTGATTTTAAATCAACACCACCGATTTTGCCAATGACAAAAATCCTATCTGCAAGTTTTCCGTTATGTATATGGTGACGACAGTGTTTCAAAACATACTAAAACAAAATTGACAGGTAACTATCAGAATGCAAGGGCATATAAGGAATATGTTTCAAAATTAATCCTTTGGATTCTTCTGAGCAGTCATTGTCAAAATCTATATTTAAGATCAGCACAACATAATAAAAGGTTTAATTTGAAGTTTGTATATATGCAGTATCTCAGTATCATCAAATTTGAATCGTTACTTTTCACTATTAATTTTTCAGGTACTGAGCCTCTGAATGTAGTTTGCAATGATATTCCGAAAGAAACCTCTTTACCTGGTAAGACATTTTCCAACATCATACTGACTAATTTTTGACATTATGTAGGATTGAGGCTTTTTGAATAATGTAGTTAATGCAAGTCAAAATTGCAAGCTAGCGGGATACTGTATATTATAGGTTTAAGTGTAAAACCATTTATGTTGCTAAATAGTACGTTTTTGAGTTAACGTCATTATTTGTAACATGGTTATACAAATCCGAAAACATATATTCATATTCATATTCATATTCATGGTGCATTTAAAATGCAGATGCAACAGATTTCGTCATAGCTCAAAAACTCTCTTTAACAATATATTAACCATAAATGGAAAAGCGCAATATAAGTGTTCTGATTATTATTATTATCATTATTATTATTATTATAAATTACTCAATAAATCGATAACTAGAAATTTCAACATAATAGTAACAATACAAGAGTGAACAAAGGTGAGCATTTATAACAAAAGTCAAAAAGACTTATATGCCAAAGCCGTTTTTGTCAATCATAGGAACTTGTGTAACCAATAATTTATTCATTTGTTACATGTTATTGTATAATTTCTTAAAGAGTCACTCCGTGGGTTGTTGGAGTCATATATGCCAAACTTAACCAATGGTTTCATTTGATCGCGAAGTATCAACTGTTACCAAAACTACTCACTTTAAAGCTTATTGTTTTTTTACAGTGACAATATGAAGGTAGAACGTGGAAATTATGATCGAAAACCGCACAGTGGCGCGCGTCAAATAGTCAAACGTAATCTTGGAGACTTATCTAAAACAGCCAGGAGGGCAGTTGGGAGTTGATAGTATTTGTTAGGTTATACAACTAGTATCCATGTATATTGGACGTGATATCTACACCTCTGTGCATTTATAAGGCTGTTTTTAGATTTTCATGGAAAACCAGTATGTGTCATATATATGTCTTTTGGACATGAAAAGTTCAGATGTTTTGATTTTATATCACCACATATGACATTTAGGTACGTATCAAAGGTATATAATATGTGATGAAAATCACGGAGTGGCTCTTTAATCATTTTCTTTAAGGAAAAAGTGAATGATTTAGTTAATATTGTATTTGTTATAAGAATGATGAAGTAATTAAATCTAAGTTGTAGGCTTCATATCTCTCTGTCAATTCCTAATTAAATATCAAATCGCTTCACAAATCACGTTTAGATCATAAGTGTTATCAACTTATCATTTATTGATTTTGAATATTATATTTTCCAAAAGGTTGCGAAATGGAAAATTAGACCACCTTATTATTATTATATTCAAGTCAAAACTTATCTGACAGTGCTTTGCTTTAGAACAATATGAAAACTTTAGTCATAGCAGATACGTTTAACCAACTTAAATATGTCGTGAATACATTATCAACGTATTGAACTGTTATGGTAGGAGCTATTTGAGATTTGATGTGGACACATCATACGGAAAATCTTAACCAAGTATTGCTACAATAAAGATCTTCAAAACAAATATGAATAGATAAATTGGGCTGTAGCATAGACGGACAGGCTGAGCGATGATTAGTACACCATCTGTATTTATTACTTAATGTACTTCATATACTTTTGCAACAATTACTTATAAATAGAACAGAGGACAGTATCATGATAACTTTCACAAAATGTATTTCTGTATAAATGTCAGATAGCAGATGTAATATTTTCAATGTAATTAAGCTTTTATCATTTTACAGAATCTAACACCGGAAAAGTTGTAGGAATAGTCATTCCGCTTTGCATCATCGTTGCCGGAGTCGTTATTGGAGTCGTCATTTTTCAAAGGCGGTAAGCTTGTTTATCACTCCAAAACATGTCTTTTCATTTATTATTTAATAACATGAAACGTTAAGTGTTTAAATGTTGTTTCTTGTCGTATTTCGTTCATATAAGATTGTCTACTTAATATATTACCCATAAACACGTAAGAAATTGCAGGGACTACATTTGGTTGCGCGATTAGAGACCACTACGTATATTAACGCCGTTTGTTGAACATGAATATAATGACCGAGCAAATTTGCAACTCGCCTTCACGAAGGCTTTCTCAATAATAAACCAACACATTCTTGATTATGACTTTGGTAAGAAAAAGAATAACCAATTTAAAGTTCGGAATTACGATTAATCTGTCCCTCGTGATAATTATAAACCGTAATTCCTCGCATCTTGCTGATTATTGATACATATTTTTTATCAAACTCGTTAAGGAATTATCTATGCATAGAACATTAAAAAACAGACTTGTAAAAGAGATGTCGCTGAAATAGCTACACCTTTTAAGTACATCATAAACCTCTTCTCAAGGGATAAATGAAAAACAATTTGCATTTCAGAAAAGTACTCCAAAATGGTGAAAACAGGTGTGTTACGAAGCCTAAATCAGAACAACAGAAAGTACACTCATTAGAGAAGAAGTCGTCACCTGACTATGATTATGCCACAACCACTGGGTATCTTGACTTGGTACCCAAGACACACACTATGCCAGCACCTGTGAAAGGTTCCTCCGGAAACGACTCCGCAAAGTGCGATGACCAAAAAGCTAACCATGAGCATAATTCTTTAAGGAACACTCAGACAAGAGAAAGTGACTATGATCATATCGGACGTCATCAAGCAAAAGCAAATGGTCATTATGACACTACTCTATCAGTTGCTGGCACTTTGAAAGGAGGTTATGTCAACCAAGAGGTCTATAGTTACAATCATCTCAATGAAAAAGCTCCCAGCAACGTGGATGCTGATTCGACTTACAACACGACTGCCTCTACAAGACACAAAATGGATGCTTCATCCAACGACATGGAAGACGACTATGGCTACAACCATCTGGGTACTGAGTCTAAGAAGAACCTTCCTCCGAATGATTATGATACTACTGCATCTGCTATTCGAGATCTTGCAAGAATGAATGGAGATATGGAGGACTCAACGTACGATCATGCACATTTATTAACTTCGGATACCTCGCCATCTGGAATGACCAATGCAGGGTTCCAGGAATCAGATTATGGCCATGCTTCTCTGTCATCGACTGCCCACAAAGATGAATATGAATCCAACGCATCACGTAATCGAAGCCACCAGGATGAAGGAGTAGCAGATGTATACACGCTTGCTGGGGAGGCAGAACCTAATCCATATCAACTTGCGAAATAATCAAATGATTTCTTGTTTATAAATTTTTGTAATATTGACGTAAAATATGTGTTATTTAGGACATCAATAATGTTTGTTTAGAGGGTTGATGTAGATTTTCATTCCCGGCTGTTCAGGCCCCTCAAACACACGTCCCGTCCATACGGAAATTATATTGTGGCCATGACGTCAACAGCAGCAACGGCACTAGGGCACCATATAAGTTAACATACGATATTAGATTCGAGCATATTGACTCATATAATATACTCTGTGAAAATAAAGACGTCAAATGTCTGGCCAAGGAAATCGTATGTTGAAAGAGGGATTATTGGTGAGGTTAGATAGATTTTCTGTACAGGTATGACATGTTTCCAGATGTATCAGTGAACTTATCTTCGGATATTGTAGCGTTTTAGGGTAAAGAAAAACCTATTACTAATTGAAAACTAGACTGGTGGTGGTGAAAGGGAACGAAAATACATTGTTGTGATATTGCTCATTGTTGCATCCAAATGTTTAAACCGGCATTGGTCGTACTGTAGGGTATCACAAGTGTAGGAATACAGTGTGTTGGCGAAGTCTTCAAGCAATAACGTGCCGTGGTATGAGACATATCTATCAAAGTAATATGTAGATCCTACTCCGAAAACACTTGATTTTCGTCATTGAAATCATTACATATTGGCTACCTAAATTGATAAATATGCAGACTAGCATTGCTTGCTATCACCTTTCAAAAATGGAATATCTGCTTCAATAAAGGCAACATATTGCGCCTTACGTCAACCGTCATCTGATACATTTTGAAAGAAATAGAAATTTGTTAGTTTGTATGTAACTACAGACTATGACAACACAAGTCTTGTGATGTCAGTCAGGCAGTATTTGTGACTTGTTATGGGTTGGTATTGTGTACTTTTACTTTTGAATTGATATCAATCAATTAAACTTTTTTTAAAAATATATAAATAAATCCCTATATATGTTATTGTCTACGTTTCCATGCTTACTCAAACACAATGTATACTTAATTATGAGCATGAGCTACCACGTAAGAGTACATGATTTCTGAGAATGCCAAACAGTAACTTTTTATAACGTGTGCAACTTGAATTGGTATCCTCCGCCAGAAACTAAATAGTAAAGCTATGTCTCAATTTCAATAAACTTCGTTTGCTTAATTATGATATACCTTATACATAAACATTTATTCAACACTAAAAGGTCATAGGCATAATGTATAAATGTGGTACAAAGGTAAAAAACATTTATTTTGTCAACAGCACCTTCAAAGGGATAACATTCTTATACATTTTCATACAAAACATAATCATAGGGTCACTTACATAGGTACTATATATATGTTATCACAATTCATCGTAAATTTGTATCAAAATTCATCATTTAGAGAGACAAATAATCGATCAATGTAGCTGCAGCCCGAAAGTTTGTTCACATACTTGTCTATCACATATATGTATATTGGGGAGGTTTTGAAGCACCAACTCATGAATAAATCAAAACCGACAATGATGTGTTTAAAGTTTGGACGGTTGAATATTGATATAATTTCACACTTCAGTTAGTTGTAAATGTTTTGGAACCTCGTTGAAGTGACCAGAGTCTATTTATTTTGGCCATATTCGAAAACTTGAAACAACCATTTGTCGATCTAATTGCAGAAGTTGCAGAATAATCATGCCACACGTGGACAAAGGAAGGTTTATGCAAGAGCAAAAAAAGTGAAGAAATGATCATATGAACGAAATCAAAATTACATGAAATTGCACACAGGTGGGTGAACAAACTTTCGCGATCCAGCTGTACAATCCAAACATAAAATTTCATACATGATTTGATCTATGTAGCATCCCATGATGAATTAAAGTTGATAATGAGCAAATATGACAATTTTGTCAAGCATTTAACAGGAGAGACAATTTGATATCTTTTGATGAACAAATTAGTTTTCTTTGATAAAATTTGCTAGATGGTGGGATGAGCACTTGAACGTACAAATGAAATTTAGGAATTGTCTAATATAAAAATGGTTGGTTTTTAACCATATCAGTTAAAGGTTGAATAAGGAGAATTATTAAGAAATACTTGGGTGAAGATCATACAAAGAGTGTGACAGATACGAACGGGATAGAAATGGTAAGTGACCGAGAGGTTTCAGGATCGGGATCAA
The DNA here is from genome assembly GCA_921293015.1 of Phorcus lineatus. Taxonomy (NCBI): domain Eukaryota; kingdom Metazoa; phylum Mollusca; class Gastropoda; order Trochida; family Trochidae; genus Phorcus; species Phorcus lineatus. The sequence continues at coordinate 13,732,783 of OV121085.1, forward strand.
AATTGGAAACTCATAAAGTTATTTCATTGCTCAAATCTTGATTGCAAATCATAAAAAAAACTTTGTTTTGAGTTACACTTCATCTCTATGTCTGTCTGTCGGCAATAAGCAGTTCACAGTTTTACAGTCTTACAGCATAAGATGTCAAATGTACCCCAAATGTCCTGACTTATATTTTTTATAACCTATTTTCATTTAAAAGTCATCTACAAATTGTTTGACAGGACACTGAGAAGACAACTTTATGAAGGGGCTTGACTATATTCATCCTGACATTATAACTTTCTGGAGGTTTTCAATATAAAACAATTAAAATATATAATCATTGAAAATGAATCAAAAAGTCGCTATACAGTATTCATTATACCAAATTTAAAAGTATGTTCAATGGTATGAGAAATAGATTTTATTATGTGTATATTTTCTTGCTTTTAAACAGTTTTAAGGGTGCAATTTAATATGAAAATAAAATAAAGATAAAATTGGAAAAATAACGATATACCAAGATAACTTTGTTACAGTAACAACCTTAAACGGTTATTATCATTTACATATTCATTTTTAAGCTGATGTCTGATATGTGTCTTCAATTGATTTAATATTTGATACTGGACATATTTTTAACACCTGATATTAACATCTATCATCACTTCAATGTATGCTAAGAGAAAATAGAGTAACACCGATGTCACATATGATAGTAAAGCTTTTCGCCTTACAATTGTTAAAGCTTAAATCATACCAAGGAGTTTTTTTTACGTTTCTTCCCCAAGTAATTTCACCGACGAGAGCCCCTATCAGACCTATTGTCGCCCTAACATTAACCTAATGACGTTATGTAAGAATTTGTCACTAAGTCTTTACAAAAACCATGGTATGTCATGAATATAGACTATCATATAACGAGTTGAAAACCAATTTAATCTTTTTAAAATATTTATCTGATCATTTGATAGTTTGTTAGATGAGAGGAGGGCTTTCACTTTCTCTCTCGTATACAATCTAACCTGCTGAAAAATGTTATATACAACGGGTAAAATAGTTGTCAGTCACATGATCAGACCAGGAAGTATATATGTATAACCTTGTGCTGACTGTGCGCCATTGTGAAATGGATGTTTAAGGTAAACAACGTCGTTGGAAAAGACATTCTTCATGAGATACTTACGAAAGCGATGGATTCAATTTTAAATTTTGTGTTTGCTCTGGTCATTCCATTATGTCCTTGTTTTGCAGGTAAGTGTTCATTTCTTCCTATAACTGATACTCTGAATGAACAACTACATATCACGACACCTTGTGTTGATCTATGAATGTATAGTAGTATTATCAGTTATAAGAATATTAGTTATCAGTATAATAAGACTGTAGAAAGCAAAATATTATATATTCAAACGTGTACGTACGTATACGTGAAGAGTATAAATCGTAACGTAGCCTGAAATGTAAATTGTGTAGTGCCTACCCTGAAGTAATAGGTATGTGAATAAAGCAAAAAGACATATTTTTAATCTCAATTGAAAATAATGTATCAACAATTACGTTATTTACATTTCCAATTTTTTTAATGATGAGAATTCATATATGACTTGCCGACAAATATGTGACTGTCTATACAGTGTAGTAACATGTAAATGCATTTATGATTATCTCCTTCACAACATATACATGTAAACATTTACCCTCGTTACATTTGGACAGTGTATTTGAATTAGACGACAAAGGTTTTGAAGCACTAAAATCCCAATTTTTAAGGTTATTTGTTTATGATTACCTGTAGGTGTTAGGATGTGTCCACTCTCCACATTTACTTGAAGCCTACTGCAATTTAGTAAACTACATGTAGATGTAACGTGGGTAAATACCTTTACTGTATTCAACCAGTCATATCATGTCTAAAGTTTGTTGTTCAGTCAAAGTTCTACATAGATCAGCTGATTATGAAAAACAATAATAACAACGCTTATGTAAACTCTTGATTTTGATTGGCTTATTTGAATTATTTCCCTATGATGAATGGCAATAAAAATCCGCATATATGATAAATCAGCCATATGATAGGTGAAACAAACTATATTTGTAGCAAAAGCGCTTATATCGGGCCTTGTTTGAATAGTGCTCCCATTCAAATATTTTGAAAAATAATGTATAATAAATGATAATAGTAGAAATAATATATACCAACAATCTGTTGGAAATAAAGTATTTTATTGTTTTAGATCTATATATGGAGAATATTTTGTGGAGTGATGTAAGGGTTTTGGTTGTGTACATCAACTCGCCCTAGTTTCAAATAGAACAGTTAGAACTTTAATATATTCAATGACTCTTATTGTATTTTACGTAAATCTTAAGGCGTCAGTGGAATGTTCACTATATTTTCTGAGCTTTTGTCTGGCAATTTGAAATCTTGATAAGAACTTTTAAGGAAAATAGCTTTTCCATTTTCAACACCGAACCAAAGTTCTTTTGATATTTTTGCAAATAATTTTAACGCAAATAAACTTTACAAGTATTATTATTGTTTCTGATAGCTTCTACGTGAATAAAATTTATGATATTTTGGACATTTGAACATTGCCTGAACGTGAGTAAAATATTTACACTGAAAGAAATATCTTTAATCTCTTGATTTACCTTCCAATGAAAGATAATTTTCTTAACAAAAGAAAATAATTTTGAAACATTTTGTAAAGATCAAGTAGCCGCTCCATAAACAAAACTATCCGCACCAAGGCCATCTAATTTATTTTAATACAAACATGTCATACTTGACTACAAATTTACTGTCAGAATGTCCATATTCACAAGAGATTGATTATCCAATAGCTTCTCCTTTAATATGATAAAATTTTATGATATTTTGGAATTCCCTTTAATGCTTTAAAGTGATCCAACGTTTACATTGAAAGAAATATCCATCCGAGTTCTTCAAATCTGTTTTATGAATCTGTTAATTTATCCTCCTGCAGGAGTTGTTTGAAAATATATACTACTCAAAGTTTAGGGTCAAACAATTTTTTCCTACCAGGTAATTGTCTATGCACATACCAGATATATATATTATTGATACCAGATATATATATTATTAATTAGATAAAATTATTGGGGAAAATCGTGTCAGAATTGGTTCACGATATCCCGACGACAAAACCTTTGTACAAGGCATATGTCATTTTCAAACAAAACGATTGTTACAGTCTCCTTGGAAACCATAAACTAAAGCTCAAAACAAGGCTCCACAAAACTGTTTGCATCGCCCAAATGCAGTAGGGTACGACCTTTTGGAGTTTATTATGTCCTTGCATGTGCACTATGCATTAAGTGAACTTGACAAGAGGAAGAGCCATTGAGGGGCTTCAACAGGGTCTTACACAGATGAATGTGGCCCAGAGAATCGGTTGTAGCTAGAGTCTGATTGGTAGGCTATGGCAGCGTTTCCAGGCAAGCAATTCAATTAAGAATCGCCCACGGTCTGGTAGACGGGGCAACGTCAAGACCTGCATGTCATTCAAATGGTCTTACGTCAGCGCGTTGTTACAGCGATATGTCTGAGAGATAAACTGCGAAATGCAAGTGGTGTTCAGGTATTGGACCACATCATAAGAAATCGTCTTCAGGCCCACAACATTCGATCTCGATGACAAGCGGTTCGACCACCTCTTCTACAAAGCCACATGGCAGCATATCATGGGGACGGGTACTCTTCACTGATGAGTCCTGATTTGCATTACAGTTCAGTGATGGCAGATTTCGAGTCTATAGGCGGCAAGGAGAAACATTTGTTGATGTTAACGTCAGACAACGCTTGGAGGTGGCTGGAATTTCGGTACATAACAGGACTCCTCTTTACGTCGTCCAAGCAAATTTGAGGAAATCAGGTACGGGACGAAATTCTACAGCATTTTGTCATCCCAAGTCTTCGTCAATTTGGAGCAGGTTCTGTTCTTCCAGATGACAATGTTAGACCGCATAGAGCACAAGTTGTAAATGATTTTCTCATCCAAAATGGTACTGAACGAATGGATTGACCTTCATACTCTTTTGACTTGGCACCAATTGAGCATGCATGGGATGAGTTGGGCAGACGAGTGAGAGACAATCATATGCAACTTGATAATCTTCAAGAATTGGTGCAATTCTTTCAGGCAGAGTGGCAGGCCATTCCCGCAGATGTTTTTTGACGTCTGATCGACAGCATGCCTCGTCGTTGTGTCGACTGTTTACGAGCACGTGGTGGTTTCACTTGCTATTAACAAAGTTATGGAATTTGAGACAGTTTTGTTGGACTTCATTATGCCCAAAAAGGCGAATTTTAATCAGATCCTCATAATAGTTGTGTATAAAAAGTGCATATGCTTTGCATAACAAACTCAACATTGAGACATATTGAAACGTTTTGATTTACATGTTCCCTGTGTCTAATAAAATGTCAAACAAAATAATTAGTTGACCCTTTACTTCCTTTTGGTAGTATATAACCGATGATAACATGTTTATAGAAAGAAAGAAATGCTGAAACATTTTGGAAAGGAACATTTAGAATCAAAAGAATGCAGAAATTATAGTCAAAAGTCAATACTCAGAAGAGCCTTTGCGCGTTGCCCACGTCTCTTAATGTGAAGCTGATGAACAAATATATATATTATCTGTTTATAATATCTCGCCATTACAAAAGCAATCATAAGTGTTACACAACCAGAGAAATGAAACGTAATGAAACCAATTTAAGCTTTGAGGAAGAGTTGATATTTGTATAGAAATCTGAGGTGATATGATAGTTGAAAATCAAAGCTGATACGAACATTGTATTTTATTTCAATACAAAAAATCTGAGTCAAGGCGCAGTTGGGACAATGTATTAACAAAATTTCAGACGACGTGACTTATGATACAGAGTCTATGGAAACCTGAAAGCATCCATCAATGATTGAACTTGATTAAAGCATATTCCAAAATGGATTCCGTCCGTCCGTAACAAATCGTGTTTGGCTCATGAATATGTAATTATTCAAATATTTTATAATATATCATACATATGTTACAATGATGACCTTATGCTTTGTTTAAATGTATATAATGTTCCTCAACCAAAAAGCATTTAAAAAATTAATGTTATAAAGAGATTTTCAAGTATCTATATGTGGAAGAAATAATAAAAACTGTAATGTGTTTTTATTTGAGCTCCGATAGTTTTTAAAATTTGGAATTATTTGTCATGGAAAGGCGACCTTTCAACACTGTGGAAAAGACGTCTCGCTTAACTTGGAAAAATTTGGAGTGGACGAACGTACTTCGAGAGCAAGTCCTGCCTGGCTCATAATTTCTACAATAATCTAATTTTGAAAAAAATTAGTGGAACCTTTAGTGTCAACCTTAAAAAAATTATCAAAATAATTGCGGTTGTCAAAAGGTTGTCACTGTAAGAAACTGTCACGACCGACCTTGAACTTCGACACGGAATGGACAATTTGGATCAAATGTGGTATGAAGATGCACAATATCACGAATATATTTCACAAGTTTTGTCAAAAGTTTGTAATTGAAATGTAACAAATAATGCTATTAAGAGTAATTTGTAGAGACATTAAAATAAGTAAGGTCTGGTTCATGATATTTTGGGCCCAAAATCAAGCAATTGTGATTGAACAGCACAAACACATGAATGAGACAAGTAACGAACATGAGTTGTATTTCTAACGTTGAATGTTTTTCGATGTTAATTTTGATTTCATAAAAACAATTTCCTTCTTTATTTACTTGAAACTGTATTGGCTCGAAAATAAAGCATGGTGATAAATGAGGAAATTTAAATACATTCATAGCAAAGCTTAGACTTGATAAAGTATGTAAAATCTAAAAATAATTGTGCAAGTATAGCATCCATATGATGGATATAGGGTCAAGCATGTGCTCAATCCTATTAGCACAATTGCTTAAAACAGTATTCTGATTAATTAAGTTGCATTGTTCTTTTAGATCAATGATTCTACTTTCCTTTATCTGTATTTGTTTCTGTGAAATGTCTGTTGTCTATATTATGTCTTATCTTATAGCAGGCTTTGGGATCTATATGACTTTGCCACTACCTTTATTTTTTGAACAGAAGTAAGCAGAGCATGTTATGGAAATCAAGGACCACAACTACAGTGTACAAGGCACAGCCTGAGGTGCAGCAGTGGACATATAGCCATACAGGAGGCCTTCTACATGATGAGCCGAAAATGTCCTAATACAGGGACAGATTGTGCAAATATCACCGTGAGCAATATTAATCTCACTGATACCAGACAAAATTTCAATAATACAGAAATCGGCTTACTGTACAGCAACTGTTCTTCAAAATCCAATTGTAGTCTTCCAGCTGGTAGAACTGGTGAACCATTTAATGGTGGTTTTTCTGCGATCATTTACCAGTGCATTGAAGGTAAGCACTGCCTATTTAAACAACGTTATACATAGAAGATGTTAAGAGAGAACATGAGAAATCTATAATCTAAAACGTATTCGAACGTGGTCGAAAAGCCCTGATCAAATTTGTTGTACTATGTTCAATTGTTATTATTTGCAATATTGTTTTGTACCAAGTTATTTTCAGAATACTTTGAAAAGAATTTGTTAACGGATCACTTTTGCACGGCACATTCAAGAGCAAGATATGTGGCATCTCAGAAACAATTCTTTTCCAAAGGCAAGGAAGTAAGAAAATTAGATAACCATAATTCTGAAATATCAGTTTTCGAAAACAAAAATCAGTAACTAAAACAATGTTATTTATATATGTCAAATCCTTTTTTTAAAAAAGCACACATTTTTGCAAAGGTTTTCGGGAAATAAATGCAACCTGAAATTTAGGGTCACAAGATAAATATGTATGAGTTTATAGTTAAACAAATGAATTGCCTGTTGTGAAGGCTTACAGATACAATGTAGGAGTAGAGTATGTTCGATACAATGATATTTTGTATACTTACAAAAATACTAATTGTACTTTTTTGAGTTCAAATCGCATCACATGAATTCGATAACCATCCCTCAAAGCAAGGGGTTGAAACTAAAACGGAATCGTGAAAATGGCGAAAACGGAACCAAGGACAAGATGAAACGGAACAAACTTTTTTTCTTTTATTCATCTTAATTTATTATTTTGGGGAAATGGCGAGAATAATATTAATTGAACTATTTATATATATATAATGATAATTGATGCTATATATATTCATTGATATTTCAGGGAAAAGTTAGTATATTTGTCGTTTTAATCTGTTCAAGATGCATGTACTGTATATTCAAAGTGGCATGTTTATTCCTGTTTCATTCCAAAGCAGTATGAAATAATCCGGTTCTATTTTGGAAAATAGAAACCTTTAAGACATAAACCAACTGTTACTAAACGATGTTAAGGATATCGTGAACCAATTCTGACACGATTTCCGCCAATAATTATATATATATATATAAATGCATTGACAATTACATGGTAGAAAAAAAGGTTTGACCCTTAACTTCTTTTGAGTAGGATATATTACAGGTCGGCATTAAAGGATCAACGCCAGAATGTCAGAGCAGTTTCTTGGCTTCTACAGGCTGCTCTCAGCCCTTTTCGACGAGGCATCCTTGCTGTTGTGTTACATTTGCCATGTGAACTGTTTTTTTACACATGCCATAAATTTGGTGCCACTGTGTCACTTCAATTTATGGGCACAGTTCTGTTACGGGTTATATCAACACCATTGTTCCCAGAATATTTTGTGATGATGAAAAAAAGAAATGAAAAAGTTAGTTCCGTTTCATCTTGTTCTTGGTTCCGTTTTCCCCATCAATGGTTCCGTTTTCGCCAATGCAGTTTGGTGCCGTTTTCGCCAATGCAGTTTGGTGCCGTTTTCGCCAATGCAGTTTGGTGCCTTTTTTATGTTTCCGTTTTAACTTGCACCCAAAGCAAGTATACAGCGACACTTTCATGTCTACAATGTACGTCAAACAACGGCTATAGACGTTTGCTTAAGTGGAAACTGCACGTCTAAAGTACCTGGGTGCCTGTTAAATGACCTATCAAATGCCACTGACCAAAATTTTCCCTATTGTCAGCAATGAAAAAGGTTTTCAAACTAACGTTGGACCTTTGGGTGCGTACAAGCCACGGAACGGTGTCCGGATTTCGATCATGAATCACAGCTTGAATCATAATATAATCATACTTCAATATACTGCACCAATACAATAAAAACATGATGGGCGTTGTTTATTTTATTGAAAATACTGTGTGGTTAGGGCTAAACTCTTTCTTTTCTAACATGTCAAAATTTGATTTGTGTAAATTATATTTCAACCTAAATGAGGCAAATTTAATGAATTAAGCTATGAACTGACAACCCTTGATCAAGGTCATGGCTAGTGACGTCATAAAGCTACTGTTGGTGATGTCATGGGCCTTGTTTCGTGACTTCATTTAAAAACGATACTCTGTTGCGGATTAAAGGATGGGCGGTGTCATAGTGTATCAAAATCTAAACTTAGTTGAGACGTCTTAAGCAGCAGAATGATAGAACCACATGATCAACAATCAACAATTTGGTAAAAAAACAAGGGTTCGGTACCTGATACCCGTAAATAGACCAACATAGAGTAAACATCTATTGACTAAACTACCCGCGAATACAGAATTGAGCGTGCATTCCCTCCAAATAGAGGTAGCTCCGTCATATGTTTCTACACAACCTTTGTCTTTATACGGTCTAAAAATGTAGCACTACAATTCAGTATTGATCTCGCTTCGAGAACGCTCTTTCACCAGATACATTTAAGTGCCTTGTGACCTTGTCCAATGTTGGTGTCATGTGGAAAGTTCTGTTTTTATGTTTTGCTTGGCAAGAAATCTTTTGGGTCCTAACAGACTTTCCATTGACCATTTGACTTTCGACTGAATAGCACCTATGAGACCAAACTGGTTGTCACTGAAACTTAAAGAGGGTCTGCAAATCTTAATTGTTAACTTCCAGAGTTAAATTAGAAAGGGCCCCGCTCTATCAGCGCGCCCTCTACTCAGGGGTGTTTTTACTGCGCAGCACCCTACTCTATGAATAGCAAGATCAACATTATTATTAATCAGTACTGCTACTCCCCTAGCATTTGATCTAAAAGGAGCTATGATAGATTGTAGACCCCATTCAATCCTCATGATGTTGATATTCTTTTTAGCTAAATGAATGTCTTGTAAACAAACAATTGAGTAATATTTTTTCCTGTACAGATTTATAACTTCTCTTATTTTGTTCTTATCCCCTAAACCTCTGCAGTTAGTTGAAATCATTGTTATCTTTTTAATGCTTTCTGTATTCATTATAAAATTTACATAAAATATAATCAATCGTTATGATTGGCTTATGGTTTTAATTGTAAAATTGGTCTATGGGAAATATACAACAATCCTTGTTTAATTCATTAGTAGTTATCCAAAAAGGTATATTTCGAACCGAATGGGAACAGGTATTAAACGTAAGAAAAGGCAAAGATAAAAAAAGAGAAAACATTAGGAAGAAAATCAAAACAGGAAAAAGGAACAGGGGCAGGGGCAGGCTCCCTTTCTCATACAATATAGGGAATATTTTTCATCCCAAATGTAAGAGAGAAAATTAAATGGTCAAGTATATTAATAAATATAAAGTCATTTTGTTTATTTACAAACGAGATCGTAAATGAATTTGTCAGAGGACTAGTGAATATTTACTGGTCTACTCTTACTTGACTGAAATTTTGTTTTTCCATAAACAAGTTTCAGAGCTTGTTTTTGTTATTTTCTTTTGGACAGGCGATAGAATACAAGAGTAGGTTTTGTGTATGTCTTTAAGAGTAGACTGGCGCTCAAGGCTGTAGGCTTGCTTCATGGTGGACAGTTCCGCACGGAGTTCGACTGTCGCCTCATGATTTACCGCGACATCATGTTCGATATTGTCAAATTTTGTTTTTAATTAGTTAACGGCTTGCTAAACACCATCAATTCTATTAAATCATTTTTTCACCTCTAAGGTGAGTTTTCTCAGTCTTTTTTCATAAGCTAATATCTCTTTCTAAAATAATATTTTGTAAATGTCTGCTGTACCAGTTTCTATTCTTTGTTATTTCATAAGAGGGTTTCATATAATCATTCTCCCTTCTTTTTGTATCCTTTGATAAAACTAGGTGGATTTCATACTGTGTAATGTCTCTCAACTGACATCCCTAAAATTTTGCAACCTGTTTGAACTGAAATCTATTTATTCAGAGAAACTTTGTAAACCAAAATATTTTGCTAATCTAACGATAGTCGGCATTGGAACAACATGTCAACATTCGAAGGTAATGAAAATATTTGATACGTAAAGTTAGGAATACTTTACATTTTCTTGTTTTAGTCAAGTTTGTGTACGAATGTATTGTAACTTCTATCTGTTTTGAATTTTTGAACTTAGAAAACTTTGCTATTGTGTCTGATGAAGATTTTTGTGTGGAAACGATATTATGAGTCTTTAACAAGTAAGTAATGTAACATGATTTCTTGCCAACAAATGAACACATTGTAGGCTTTTTATATGAATGTACTAAATGTCATGTGACACATGACAGCATTTCTTGGTAATCTATACTTTTTAATCTTACTTATTTACAGCGTCCATTGAGACATAGCCCCGTTGCAGAAAATTGCAAGACGGCGCTCTTCTGCCTTACACTTCGAGACAATTACAACCATATAGGCCATCTTTGTTGCATTATTGTACAGTTTCGACACTTGACACCTTCTCTTTCGTGATTTTTTACATACTTTTCGAATTCTTTTTATGCAAATCGTTAGTGAAAAGCTTTTTAACAAAATCGACGTTTAGTGAAACAGGACCCTGGATTTAAGAATGATGAGGGATTTTCATGTCATGATGTTTATTTCTGTATCTTCATTTCCTATGAAAGGTCTATCGATATTTGATATCTTTCTATATTGAAAATAGTTTTTTTTAAGATATAACCCATTACATGTTGGATGAAGCTTTTATTCTTTCCAACTTGTTAACGTTACAGAGAAAATCGATATGTGCAACGTCACGAATATCCAGAGAAATGATACATCCGTTATGTGGAGAGGACCCAGCGACGAGAAAACCTGTTGGTGTTCAATATCTAAACCCGCAGCCAATGACAGCACAGCGTTGGCTCTAACATCTCTGGAAATGCGTCCTCACTGTCAGGCTTTTAGTATATCTGTACATGGAGCCCCTTTCTCTTTTGATTGTGAAAATTTAAATACAACGCAAGTCATACTTAATTCAACAGACTGGGACAAAGTAATGATGACAGTCAATCCATCAATTAACAAAAGCGTCATTTGGATCGAAATACATGGTAAACAAATAACATTGATATTAACTTTTATCATACAATTGAAATGTAATCTTAACTCATAAAACTATTACATAAAGTATACAACTAGTTCTGCATAGTCAGAAAATGATTGCAAAATATCGGACAATTCTATTCAAGTAGAGCGTTGCTGAAGAAAAATTCCATTATCCATTTAAATTACAACATTTAAAGATTAAAAGTGAAACATCTTCACAACTTATCATTTTGTTTACATATCATGACTAACAGATATTTTATTACATAGCCTCTGATAATATCAAAATAATCTGCAACGAAAGTCCGACAACTGGAGCTACTGAAGCAGGTAAGTATTTGAATATATGAATTTGAGTACACTTTAATTTTCTTCTCCAAAATTGCAATGTATTATGAATGTACCTTTTTCTTTCGTCGTATCGTTGTACAAATCCTTCAGGTGCTGTTGTAACTGGTAATGCTTGTTCTGCATGATCCATGTTACTTATGCAATGGATTTTAATTTTTCATCTTTAACTTTAGAAATCAATGGTATTCATTGTTTGTTGTTTTTTTTTCTTTTTATATTTTTTATTCCTGATATCAACATACAGAAATATATATCTATATATATATATATATATATATATATATATATATATATATACATATGATATATTTAAAAAAAAGGAGAATAGGTTTCTCACGTGAAGGAAAGTTATATATAAGAAAGAGTAAACATCGGATGGTTCTGACTGGATCAATCTTCTTTAATACAATACGATGAATTCATTTCGACCAGTGTATCGATCTTTTCAAGTATGCAAGTATTTTCAAATATCTTAATCATACTTAAAAGACCGATGCACTATATATATTTATCTATATATACATAAGTACATTTGTAATACATTTTGTTAGCATAGTATTTTTCATGTTGATAACAGAATTTTTAACAAAGAGCAAACATAAGAAAATTAAAGCGCAAAGACATTTCAATCACTCATTCATTCACACCTTTGTAATTCCTATAGCATCATAAAATAGTATTAATTGTTTATGACCTTGATATCATTCATTTTACATAAAACAATCTGTAAAGAATAAGAGAGTGGATTGTATTTAGCCATCTGCAGCTCGAAAGTTTATATTATTCAATATTTATCTACACAAATATCTTAATCAATATAAATTAGCAATACAGAACAATAGATCAAAAGGAATTCTGTAATTGAGTTTCAACGCATAAAGTAATCAAAGTTATAAAATTACAACACACTTGTTACAGCAAGAGATAAAACGTGACGTGGTCGACTTTAGGACACACTTCTGAAGGAGAGGAGTATTGGAAATCGCATCTGTCAGCAACTCATGCAGTACATAGGACCGTCAGTGACGTTAACATAATCATGCACATGAAATTTGATACGCTGCAGAGAAATGTATATAATCATTGTTGACAAACTGTACAAATACGATTTAGATTAATTAGAATTCAAAGTCATAGTCAAATTTGAAATTACAGCAACAAGTTTAAAAACAACCATTTCGAAAGCATCTCCGACCACATCTACCCAAGGAACAGCAACACTCACGAGTCTAACAACTCCAGGACCAGTTTCGGAAGTTCCACCAGATCAAACAACTAAAACGGAAAATGCGACTGGTATGTTTAAAGCATTATGATATCTTCAATGTTCAAACTAAATAGCAGGAATAATGAATGTAACTGCTATGAATACACAGTGGAAATTAGATGACCTATGTGCATTAAGACTTAATGTACCTTCTTTTCGCAGTATCGTTGTACAAATCCTTACGATGCTGTTGTTACTAGAATGCTTGTTCTGCATGATCGATATTACTTATGCAATTGGTTTTTGTTTTTCATCTTCTACTTAAAAAATCAGTGATATTCAATTTTTATGATCTTGATATCATTCATTTTTCATAAAACAATCTGTTCAGGATAAGAAAGTGTATTTAGCCATCTACAGCTTGACAATTTATACTATTCAATATTTATCGACATTTTCAACAAATATCTCATTCATGATATTTTAGCATTACAGAAATATAGATAAAAGGGACTTCTGTAATTGAGTTTCATTTAATAATGTAACCGAAGTGCTAAAAGTACAACACAATTTTTTACAACAAGAGATCAAACACGACATAGTCGACTTTAGGACACACTTCAGAAGGAGAGGACTATTGAAAATCGCCTCTGTCAGCAACTCATACAGTACATAGGACCATCAGTGTTATGTCAGCACATGTTATTTGATTAGCTGGAGAGAATTGTATTTATTCATTGTAGACAAACTCTACAGATACGATTTTGATATTCGATATATTCATCAGTTTCACATTTGCATTACCTTTTTTAATACTTGATTTTATTTTTGAACATTTGATATGTCACATTAGTTACAATTCAAAGTCAAAGTCAAATTTGAAATTACAGCAACAAGTTTAAAAACAACCGGTTCAAAAACATCTCCGACGAAAAATGCGTCCTCACTATCAGGCTTTTAGTATATCAAATTGAGTGTATTGTTTAGGACATATCAGGAAAACAACTTTTTTCATTGTCAAAATACTACATTAATGGAGTCGGGAGGCGCAGTGGTTAGTGTGTTCGGCTTCGGATCAAAAGGTATGTGGTTCGAATCCTGCCAGGGTCTCAGTAACTTAGTTTGCAGAAGAGAACTGTTCTACACGCAGTAATATTTGGGTGCAATGATACACTGAATTTCAATGCAGTACCACCCATGGTTCGCTAGTTCCAGCCGATGCTCGCAGGTTTCACTGCAATACATATCCACAATGGTGTTGCGGGCTTTCACCCTGCCATAATACTAGCAGCCGCGATATAAGTGAAATGTTCTTGAAAGCGGCGTTAGGCCCCAATTCACCTACCTCACCTTCGAGATTACTTAATTTATTTACTAGATGATTCTAGGATTTTCAAAATTGTTTCCATATGCATAACTTGCTAAGAAAGAATAACTATGTCTTCAAAAAAAATTTTTTGGATAGAATGTAAATTTCAGTTACTTATTATACTTATAGATAGAAACTTTTGGAGATTCAATGTACACACACATTGTGAAAATTTTGAACCAAGTATGTAAACTAATGCAAATTAATTTTTTAATATTAATGCAAAATTAAATGGACGGGCGGAAAGGCTCACGGTGTTTGCCTGCATAACAGCTGAAGGTGGACATACGAAGTATTGATGACTATGGACTCCATATTCCATAAATTCATTAACATATGATTTGAAACTTCGATTTCTTAAAAATGGAAATTAACATATCACACCAGTGTTAATAACACGTTCCCTGGCTGTAAGATAAACGAGTTATTGCAAAACAAATGAAGTTAGATGATGTGCAAATGATTCAGTATTAGATCAAATGTTGTTAGGATAGAAAACCGTGTCTTGTTATTTTTCATTGAAGATTTGAATGAGTGGATAGTTTCTTTTGGGGTTTAGTGTATATAACACTACTTTTTAGGGATACTTATATCCGTAAAACAAATACTAATAACACATGATCTGATAGAAAATAGAGAAAATATCAATAACAATAAAGCAGTACAATTTGTGGGAAAGTAAGATTTGTTAGATGTAACGTTTAGCAATGGTGAATAAAATTTGATATTTTACAGAAGAAAAACATACAACTGTCCTAGTAGTAGGAATAACCATCCCAATTTGCATCATCATTGCTGGTGTCATCACTGCAGTTATCATTTATCGAAGACGGTAAGATTTACAATCTCTCAAATATATCTTATAAGGAATAATATTCGTTACGTAAAAGGGTGTTATAATATAGCAAATATTTCCTATTTTATATCACGATGAATATATTTAATATATTTAATTCCAAGGAATTATTGTGAAACAACGAACATATGTTGATGAAATAGCTTCACCTGATAAATACTTAAGACCTTTTAATAATAGATAAACAAAAAAATATTTGCTATTACAGAAAAATACGACAGAAAGGTGAAAACGGGAATGTTGCGAAGCAGGAAGTACCATCATTAGAGAAGAAGTCGTCACCTGACTATGATTATACCAGCACCAATGAACATCTTACCTTGGTATCCAAGGCACACAATAAGTCAGCACCTCTGAAAGGTTCCTCTGGTGATGACTATGCTGGAAAGAATACCAACCATGAAGTAACACCCCAGCAGATATCAACTACTTCTGACTACGACTATGCTACATGCGGTGACCAACAAGCAAACCATGATCATTCTACTTCCAGGAATCCTCAGACACAAGACAGTGACTATGACCATATTGGACATCAACCAGCAAGAGGAAATGGTCATTGTGACACCACTGGAAAAGGAAGTAATGACGACGAAGATGTTTATAGTTACAATCATCTCAATGAGAAAGCTTCCATCAATGTGGATGTTGATCCGACTTACAACACGACTGCCTCTACAAGAAACAAAATGGATGCTTCAACCAACGACATGGAAGACGACTATGGCTACAACCATCTGGGTACTGAGTCCAAGAAGAATCTTCCTCAGAATGAATATGATACCACTGCATCTGCTATTAGAGATGTTGCAAGAATGAATGGAGATACGGGAGACTCAACTTACGATCATGCCAATTTGAAAACTTCTGATTTTTCCTCATTTGGAATGGCTAATGCAGCTTTCCAGGAATCAGATTATGACCATGTGTCTCCAACAACGACTCGTCACAAAGATGAATATGAATCCAATGCATCACAACATGTAAGCCCCAAGGAGGAAGGACAAAGGGACGTCTACACGCTTGCTCAGGAGGTTGATTCCAATCCAAATCAGTTGGCAAAATGATAGATGTATATCCTTTGTACAAAGTCATATGTTAGTTTAGACGTAAATTATGTTTTCATAGATGTGTATATTGTGGGACAGGGTTCATACAGACTTTTTGTTTGGAGCGGAATATATCTTATCATTCAGGTGTGAGAATTGCATTATAACGAAATTAGCAACATTTCTAAGGAACTCTCTTTGGGACCCTCTAAAGATCCGCCAGTTGGGCTCTATCAAAGAAAAGCAAGAGATCCCGAGGTGTTCACCCCTGACATAGCTGTTCACATACCTGGAATTGTGCGCTTACTTTATAGGGACCTGTCAATGAGTACTCTCGCAGTGAACAAAATCATTATGGCAACCACATCTTTTGTTACCTGTAACATTGATTGTGTTTCCGACATATTTTTCCGCAATAAGAGCTAAATTTGTTTGTACAGTTACAGGCATGTTTTATAAATTTCGATCACTGACAGTTGCTTATATTTTTTGATAAATTATGTAAATCATCGCTCAAACATTACATTTAGATTTATAAGCGAATCGGAAGTCACCAGCGTTTAGATTAGAGCTTACCATGCTATAACATCCCAATGGCGATGTACTACACGGTATGATCTCAAAATAATCACTGCTGAAGGAGCCTGATGGTATATAGGTATGTATAAACTTTTCCTGATAACCTGTGATGAATGACTAGTTGAAAAATGAAATCTTACACTCAAGTTTTCAATTATCAAATATACCAACAATTTTTTATAAAAACTTAAAACTTTGCGACGTTACGAAACATGTTGTCTCTTATAATTTGATATTTTGGGATGACTGTATTCTCTCCCAAACGAGGTAACTATGTCATAAATTCTTGTATAGGGATGACTGCTGATAAAACACAATTGTGACTTTTGAAATTCATGAAGTCACAATGCTATTACGTTACATTGTTGCGACCTTGATTAGACCACCAGCTGCTCACTACAGCATATTTGGCGAACACTTATCATGTCGACTGCTTTGCATTTTCAGTTGGTCTGAACATTGTTCATGTTAGGTACGCATGGCCGAGTATTGTATAACTATATATTACCCATATGGGAAGATGGACACAGGGTATTATTTTTCCTGTAAGTCACACGGGAGTTACACATTTTCTTGCCATTTGATTGGTTGATGTGAACCAATGAAAATTAACGTTGTGCCGGGACTATTTCATTCATCTCTCATACTTTTCCCGACTGGTAGTTTGTTTACAAATATTCTGCATTTTAACAATGTGTAATAAGTCCACGTAGTTGCCATTCGTAATTTCTCTGATGTTTGTTAATTAATTATTAAACACATGTTAATTTTGTTAACTTCATTCGAATAGTTACACAGTTTTATGTAAAAATGGCCATTTCATTACAGAGGTTTGACGGTGGTGACTTGAAAACACAAAATTATGGTGAATGATTTTATGTGAAGTATTATAACATAAATATCACCACATTGTATTTGTCTACTCTCATTGTTAACATATCAGCATTTTCGTCTCGAAACTTCTTAAATATGCAGTTCCCACCTAATTTGAAAATAATAAACTGTATATTCTAGTTCCAAGATATGTTGTACATAATATTCATTCAATAAAGTTATTGAAACCTCTCACTGATATTTGACGGAGGTATATAATGAAAATGTTTTTGCTAGGACTACATCCCAGGGAAACGCGTAAAGTATATGGTTACATTCAACAAAACCTTTCTGACAAGTGAAAACGATGTATATTAACCAAACTTAAAGGAAATTAAATTCCGATTTCTGCGCTGTTTGACAAACAGAACAAGCGGTGCCCATGTGACAATCACACAGGATGCTTTTCAAACTAATCGCCTTTCTTATTCGAGAATATTCTAAAAGCGGGGTAATCAAAGTGTATACTGTCTCGATTTCATTCAGATAGAGAATGAACATAGAAATGGTAATGTACCTTTCTTACAAAAAATAATTACATCTCATCGTTAAGTCCCCAATTTACACATTATGTAAAGGATAATCACCGAAAAAATTGAAGAACTAATTTGATAAAAACATGTTATTTACATGTGCAATGACTAAGGATGAGAGAGGGGGGGGGGGGGGGGGGGGGGGGGCATTTGATGAAGGAAGTGTTTGATAATCTTTCATTTTATCTTTGTATTGTCGTTTGAAAGTTATACTAAGATATAATATATAATTATTTAGGATACTGGAGTAAACAAATGCTAAGCTTGGAATTTTACAAATTGAAAAGTAGATATTAAATGGAAAAAATAACGATGATTGAGACATGCAAATATATATTGCTTAGTAATTCAAGAAAATGTATTCACTTAAACGATTAGAGAGGGAAGAAAAAATTGCGGAATATGAAATTCCATTTAAAAAGCAATAGTTTAAGTATATAGAATGTTTATACCATATGTTGTTATCATTGAACTATAAACCAAACATCTGTCTTGAATTTTTCACACATGGAGAGATCTTATCTATACACGCTGCATAACTGATATCAAAATATGAAATAACCATAAAGATTTGAAATTCTGAGAAGCGTAGTTGTCTATTATTTGTGAATATCTGTGGAAGTGTATCCTCTTCAAAGGACACTACTATAACCTAATTTGATGATATCCTTTTATTGTTATTTGACGTTAATATCGGGTAAGAAAATACTGCATCAATCTGTAATTACAAGGACCTCAGACTGAAGTGGGACTCGGACTGTTCCTTTTACTGACAAGGAACGTAGCAGGTAGAGTGGCTAATTGCTTGGATATACTGTAACAAAGTTTTGATTCATTCTGTCTACAATTCAAAACGTTCTTTGTTTTTATTCCAACTCTTCCAAATCATCTACAAGTCGAGGCCTGGTTGGCGAGTTTGTTAGCTGAACTTACGGTCAGTGCTGACAGTGTTGAATAACTGTGAGCGTGCTGGTCGAATTCCGCATGGAAATAGACTTGACCAGACATGGGTCTCTTCCATTACATCTTCCCACGGCAAGGTGAAAATGTATCAAGATGAACTCTTTCCATTTTCTACCTTGCCCTCAACGGTAACAAAACCTGCGATACGAAGCAGCGACACCTAACGTCATCACGAGTTAGCGCCCTTACTGTTACTAGCTGCTAACCTGCAGCCAGTGAAATCGCCGTTTACATTCGAAACCTACTCCCAGCCTGGAGACCTTAGATAAAGGAAATCCAAATTATCATATGATACATTAGTCAGATGGATTATTGGCAGGAATTCATTGACAACACTAAGAATTAAATTATAACAATTAAATCACAATTAATTATTCCTCAAGTAACTAATGTTTTTTTCTCATTCTGTAAATGATCCTTATTCAAGGCATTTGTTTTACGTCATAAGCAGTAGTTCCTTTACGTGAGAAATTTTTATCGCGGTGATAAAATCCCTTCAAAGACTGAGAGCTTGTCAAATCATCAAAATGAAAAACAAATCCTCGTTTTGCACGTGCAGCAGTCAAAATATATTTTACTGAATTATGCATTTAGTGCCGTGTTGATAATTTCGAAGCTAACCTAGTCGGCATCAAATTTTCACACATTCCATCTTTTGATGTTCAGAATTTGAGTAAATCACATCGTTTTCTCCAACATTAGTTAACACAAAACGACTGCGCAATTACACATGGTGTGATAACGAATATTTCGCGATAATTTTGTTTGAAAACGGATACATTGATATGAGAAACTTTCAAAATTGAAATAATGATTATAAAAAATTTTAAATTTTCATTCGTACAATAATTTCGTATTTAAGTTAATTTTTATCTTTACAAACATTACAGTAAATATCGATCAACCACAAACGTGATAGATCTACCCTATATCAATCTAAATATATGCTTGAAATTACAACTGAAATTAATGTTTTTTTATAGTCTTCTCTTCAAACGCGACAGGTCACTAACGTTATTTTTGCCGTTGACATTTGAAGTTCGTTTTGAAAGCCGCCTTCTGATTGGCCTATCAGAAAGGCCTGCAGTGGGCTTAACTCTTAGCACAGAAAATGTGGGCCGTGATGTCAAGGGCGAAGCGAAAAGAGTTTGAAATCTTTTCGTTTCGGCCTTGACGTTGTGAAGATGGTTCCATTACAGATAATTTGATTCTAAATATCAGAATTTATAAAGTTTGATTCTGTGAAATACATTTGGAAATTGATTAAGAATTATTTTTCAGACACGGTGAGTCCATGAAGAACCTTCCTCAGAATGATTATAATACCACTAAATCTGCTATTCGAGATGCTGCAAGGATGAATGGAGATTCAACCTACAATCATGCTCATTTGATAACGTCGGGTTGTTCGCAATCGGGAATGACCAATGCAGGTTTCCAGGAATCAGATTATGACCATGCCTCTCCCCTTAATACGGCCAACAAAAATGTATATAAATCCATCGCATCACCTAATGGAAACCCCCAGGAGGATGGAGAAACTGAAGTCTACAAGCTTGCTCAGGAGGCAGAAGCTAATCCATATCAGCTGGCAAAATAATCAATTTATTGCCTATGCATTGGGGTTTTCATGTAATAGAGACGTACTTTATGTTTTGATATACATTGGTTGTGTGAGACAGGGTCTATGAGTATGAGTATATTTATTAGGAGGGGGCTGTATCTTAGCATTCAGGCAAGTAAATTGCTTCCTAAAAATAAGCAATCTATTTCAAGAACTATACACAGGATCCCCTTAATAATGCGTCAATTAATTAGGCATGATCGCAAGTACTCCAAGAAGCCTTAGGTAAGCAACTGAGATATGTTTGTCAAGATTCCGAAAGTTTTGAACTTATTATAAATTGACCTGAAAATTAGGACTTTTTGCTAACCATTCCCAGTTGAAATGATTTATTGATTATAATCCTTTCAAACATCCTATTCTCAATAGTGTACCCTTAAAAAGAATTGATTTGTTTATACATCAAAATATCACGTTGACGCTTCTGTTATTATAACGTAGGTTCATAAAATTTTAGTACAAAAGGAACATTAATGAGATATAACGTTGAGAATGATTTAAATAGTTATAAGCAGTAATTATGAAACGTAAACATTCTTTTGATATAGGGTAACTGCATAAATTTGCCAAATAAATGGTCAATGTGCCAATTAATAGTTCTGTCATTTATTTCTAGATGCGTTTGTAGAAATAGCACTTCAGGATCAATAGCAACTGTACACGTAAAATTTTGACAGATTGTATTATGTCGTTATAGGTACGTTGCAATGATCATATCTTACATAACAGTATAAATATCAAATACTTATAAACCAAGTGTATTTTCGTATCATTTATATTGTACAAAGATATAGGTCAAATTGAGGGCGATGACTCTAGTGACTATAACTACATTCTTATAATGTTGTTTTTGTTATTATTGTTCCACAAGTTCGGAAAGGTGAAACTGAGGGTACTGTTTTTAATTACGATATTTGAATTGGTAACATATGTCACCCAAAAATAACTTTTAGGATTAGTTTAACAGATCGCTGTGTCACAGTACGTGAATTTATGCACGGAAACTGAAACTCACATGAGTTCATGAGTGATTTTCGAAATCGGCTGCAAGCTATTGGTTCTTTAATGAAACATATATGTTTTAAAAAAATTTAACAACGTTTCGATAACCATGGTATTGTTAGACTATGAAAGCATAGGAGATCTACCCTGACGGATTGTGTTTACGAATATACACTCGAACACAAACCGCACTGTGCACTCGTGATGACGTTATCGATGTATGGTAACCGCTTGAAGAGGTAAAGTAAGGTACCCGCTCAATCAAAAGAAAACAGAGTGGTTTACAGTTAATAGTAGTATTAAGCAAAACTGTTTTCTGTCGCCGATCTTATTTAATTTCTACATAAATGACCTGATAGTGAGGATAAATGCAGTTGGGAAAGGAGTAAATGTTAGTGACGATAATGAAGGCATCCTCGTTTATACTGACGATGTCGTGACACCGACAGAGACTTGAACTTTTTATTAGATGCAGTACATGCTTTGTATGAAGGCAACTTGATGAACGTAAACGAAGACAAATCCAAAGTTCTTGACTTCAGAGGAAAGACAGTTTTCAAAGCAGATTTTAATTTCACCTGTGGAACGATTAACCTCGAAGTGACAGATTCATATAACTACTTGGGTGTCTTAGTGATAGAACATCGCGACTACTCCATAACGGCGAGGACGGTTGCTAAATCTGCAAGTAGATATTTTAATCTCACAGTTTAAATCTCTAAGAGGAATGCCATTTAAAATGTACAGTAAACTATTTGATACGATGGTATGGTCCACCCTAAATTACGGAGCCGCAATGTGGGGTACTTCTGTTTATTCATGCGTGAAAGCTGTACAACATAGAGAAATTCGATTTTACTCGGGCCTCGGCAAGTATGCTCCTAATCTTGCTATCACCGGTGATGTCGGCTGGACATCCCCCGAGATAAGACAGTGGGCCGGTGTGTCTCGACTTTTGGACCGTCTGGTGAACACGACGCAGAGACGACTAAATAAGAGAGTATTCCTCTGGGCTGACCACCCAGCAGTTATAAAACGAAAACGGAACTGGATTTTTATACCTCATGAACAATTTGATAACAACAACTTAAATCATCTATTTAATACGGAAGTGAGAACAGAAAAAAAGCTACTTGTTAGAACAGTTGAAAAGTAATGTCTGAAAGTTTCAAGTCAAATTAGGAAGAGACACTGACGGGAGGAAATCAACGGAAACTGAGAACCTATACAACTTTTAAAAAGCACTATGAACGTGATTAATATGTCAATGTCAGCTTATCAAGGAAGCAACGCAGCGCTCTCACTAAATTCAGATGTGGTGTCGCCCCTTTAAGAATAGAAACTGGGAGATAACAGCTCTTATCAGTGGAAAATAGGCTGTGTTTTAACTGTCCAGGTTGTATTGAGGATGAAGCACACGTTTTACTTTCTTGACCCTTATACTCTTCTATACGAAAGGATCTCTTACAACGATGTGTCTTAAAGTGGCCATATTTTAATTTGTTTACAGTTTTAAAGCACCTTGCCCACATTTTAACATGTGATGATTTTACCTATTGTCTTGCCAAAACCTGTTGTAATATTTTAGAGCACCGGCGTTATTCCCTTTACAAATAAATGTTATTAATATTTAATAAATTTAATAATTGCTTCTATAATGTACATTTTATATATGCTACTTTATTGCACCGTATGAATATAATTTCTATGTTTTAAACCATCTCTCATGTATCGCTTGGCGATTGGTCGTGTATGTAATATTGTGAGTTTACTTTGTAACTATTTCACTATATGCAAACACTTGTCACAAGGTGGTCCTAAGACTAAAAACATATCTCTGCACATTCACAGTTTTATCAGCGATAATGTTAATCTATGATATTCTTTTTTGCTACTGTATGATTGCGTTTGACTGAATTTCTGAATGAGAAATTACTAATTTGTTGTAGTTTCAAACTACGGTTTAACTCTTTTTCACAGAAATAGATTATATTGAACAAACCAGCTATGATATGATTGATCACTGGATCTTTAAATACCAAGATGTCCCTTTCCAAACGATGCAAATTCCGTTTTAATTGTAAGATATTACTACTGATGCCACAAAATACTTTTATAATACATGTATGTTTAAAAAATTTATTTTAAATTTGTGTTGATTTTATAAGTATATTTGTATATATTTTGTGCTTTTGTATTTTTGTTTACCATATATATGTAAAAGTTTTTGTTCATACATTTTATAAGTTTATTTGTACATATTTTGTGCTTTTGTATTTTTGTTTACCATATATATGTATAAGTTATTGAATGTTTAAATGTTTGCCCATATACACAATATGTATAAACATGTATGAATCTAGTCTCTCTGTGCGTCCTACATGGCTACATGTTTGTCATTACAGTTTGTCTGTGTGTTTGGTTGTTATCGTGTGTAGGTGGCGTGCTGGTCATATTCATTAGGTATGTCAGCATGTGTGCCCAATATATGGCAATTTATACTGAAAGCTGATACAAAGTAAATATGTAAGTGGTATAATATACATGTTAATCAGAGATTGACTAAAGGGTTCCGGAGGAGTACTTTGTGGACGAGTAAGTCAGCATGCATGCACTAGTATATATGTGCAAGCATGCACGCTTAAATCTGTCACTTATGTGCTTGAGAGTTGTATGTATATACATATGTATGTATGTAAGTATATGTATGTTACGTACATGTGGTATTAGCAGAAAGTTAGTATGTTAGCAGGTATGTACGTATGTTTAGGATTGTATATTTTACATGAATTGTATCTATTCTGGTTATTTTAGAGTTCTTAATGTTTGTCAAGTCTTAGAATTTGCCGGATATTTTTATATATTTTTAACTCAATAATATATTTAATGTATTACAGCATTTGATATTTTATTAAACACTTTTCATATCTTCTTCCTCTTTCCTTATACATCCATCAAGCAGTTATGTAGAAGACAAGCTTTTCTCGAATACATTGTTACGGATGATGCGTAATTTTAAGTATCAAAGACAAAATGTTAAAGAAAACAATTATCATTATTGAGAACGTCTTTGATGTTTGTTCGTTACTCAATAATGAAAAACCACAAATAATTCTTCAATTCAGAATTATTGGTTTAGCAATGGAAACATTCAAAGTTGACAAAGCTCATTCAATAAAGAAAAGATAAATCAGGGAAACAAATAATTACACAAACACATAGGTAAAGAACAATGGCAAACTTAAGATATTTTAAACTAAGTATTTGTTTACTTTAGCGCCTCTGACACCTTCTTAAACTTTCGTTTCACCAAATGTAGTCCAACATTTTCTAGAAAGATGTATCAAAGCGTTGATATATCTTATTGTTATTGATGCATAGATGAAGGGACTTGACCATATTGATATTGACATTATAACTTCCTTAAGATGTTCAACATACAACCGCTGGAGTTGTTAGCTTTTCATAAACGATGTATTCAGTGTTTCAAGTAGAGATGGTCAAGATGTCAAGGAAATATTAAATGATGTACATTGGTGGTTTGAGGGTTAATCTAATTCAGAAAAATATTGACAGATATCAAGATTAAGTTATGCAAAATGACAAGCTAAAATAATAATCTCAAATACGAATTCATTTAAGATCATATCTTACATCTTTCACAAACAGATATAACAGTTGTTTCTGGATATTTTACTAGTGTTTATCTCATCAATTATATCGGCATCATCCAAAAATAAATGTCGTAGATGATATTACAGCAACAATTATATCACATGTTACTCTGAAGAGCTTCCCATTGTAAAAGTGAGATAACATGAAGTAGTTATTTTGCCGATTCGTGTCCTTGTCACGAGTAACATATCACAGTTATTATTACAAGTAACATAGCATAACAATATTATCCTTATCACAAGTATCCCGTTATCATCGAAATGCAAGAATGTGTCACCACTAGTTTGAAGTCTGATAGTGTTTATGCAATTGTTATAACCTATTAAATCGGAATTTTGAGAAACCAATTGAAAAATTGTCTCTGATCATTTTGTAATTTGTACAAATAAATGTTACACTGAAAGAGCAGGTCTGTCTCTGATCTTACAATTCACAACTTCTCTTTTTCACCCCGTTGACAACAGAAAATATCATATATATAATGTCAGATTCTTAGGGACATTATTTCATCACCAGATAAATCTCTTAATGACTCTTTTCGCACTAATGGGGGTATTTGTTCTCTTCAAAATCTTACCTCCAAATGGAACTCAAAACTGGGAGTTCAAATGTCAGAAAATAAACTTTCTGAATGTTTTGTTACAATGCGGAATTGTGTGGTTGACAGTGGGACAAGAAACTTCCAATAAAATTCACCCACCCGATCATATCCACAAAATCATTTCTCTTCAAAATAGGATTTACAGAGGATAATCGCTGTAACTTTTGCCAATCTGAAATGAAACACTTGAACATTTATTTTCTTTATGTCGAAAGGTTCAAATTTTTATACACGAGCTCATAATCTGGTATAAAGAAAAACTTCTAGAAAATGAATCCTTATCTGTAATAATTTTCTCCTTGGCGTTACAAAGTTGAGTATTTTTGAAAATCATATTATTATAATTACAAAACGTTACATACAAAAGTGTCAATATACCCACACATCTCCCATTTTTGTTCAATTATTATATCAAATAAAACATTATCATAACATTGAACAATTCATTTCTGAAGATAAAAGTGAATTTATTAAAAAAATGGCCCCCATTTCATCTGTAGTTTGACTCCAACCAAACAAATGTATTATTTGTTATATTTTTATCTCTTACAATCCCTACTCCCTCTCTCTACCTCTCTCTTTATTTCTAGCTCCTTCTCCGTCTATCTCCTCTCTTCATATGACTCTATAATTTGGTTGAACTAGTATATTATCCATCTAGTCGTATCGTTGATTATGTATTTCTGAAAATGTATTGATTATTTATTGGAATATTTAAAAAAATCAAACAAAAAACTGAAAACTATCCAAATCTTTGAAAATAGAGCCATTGGCTCTATAGCACATCAGGCTATCTATAATCCATTTTATGAATGGTCAGAAGGCTTCCAAATATGGATGTCATAAGATAACCAAGTCCATTCATTAAAATCCTCACGAGCTAAGGACTCTGTACCCAATATTTAAAAAGATGAAAAATGCTATTAGGGAGTGGTCGCTGTGGCTCCAATGAGAAGTCACAGGGGTACCAAATCTACCAATTAGAATCCCCATCAGCTTCTATACGTCTATACACAACGTTTTAGCTTTGTTTCCGGCTTGTGGAGAAGAAGATAAAATTGGTTTGAAGGGTGTGGCCCCTCTGGCACTTAGGAGCCACAAGCTCACCAAATCTATGAATTAAAAACCGCATTAGTCAAGGATTCTGTACACAAGATTTCACATTTCCTATGTCGATGGTTCTGGAGAAGATGAAATTGTGAAAAGTTTACAGACGGACAAACAGGTGCCAAGTGATTCCATGAGCCCATCAGGCTTTTTTATGTACATCTTATTTGAACACGTATGAGCACTTTTTCATTAAGATTTTAGTATCACTGTTTATGTTTCATAAATTCATAATCTTATCAGCATCATAAAATTTTTTAACCTTGATTCTGCAGGTAAGGGTTGAGAACTTTGCAATATTGACATGGTTTATTCTAGACTAAAATCACAATCTTATACTGTGATAGGCAATTCAACCATCAGACGTTTGACGACTGCGCGTGAATCATAGCTCAGAGTCGACATGCTTGACCCGGATGACCTACCAGGATATGCGAAATAGTCAGAATTTAGAGTTGAGAACGAAACAAATAACTACCGTTTCATTGTAAATGGGTACGACGGAAATGTAGGTAAGTTTTACCCACAATAAAGTAAGTTTCACATTTGTCTGGTAGGGCTATGGTTAAAATCAAAAAAGCACTTTCTCATGAATGTCGATATTCTCATAGTCATAAGTATTTTGGTCTGCTTTAAAAAAAATTAAATTCCCCTCACTGAAGGTATGGTTAATGGCTAGCACTTGACGAGTTCAACGAATTAAGATGGAATGAGGGAAGAGACAGTGCTAGTGATAAAGTTGTGAATTTTGAGTTCTTTCTTCATGACTAGAACTTGTTCACAGCAAGCACATTGGATCTTATCAACGTTGAACATTGGTATAGCAGGTCTTCAATTTTTAATTTTGTTAAAAGTTTTATTTTGTTGTTCTATGTGGGAACAACATCCCTTTTCATAAATATAGTCATTTGTATAATGTCATCTACACGTCACATAATGTACCTTATGTTTTACCGAGAGCCAAAGGTTCTCTAGTTCACAGAACTAAGATGGATCGTGGAAAAGACTGTGCTAGCGATCGGTGGTTAATTTGGACTTGTTTGAAAGAGATTCGCCATAATCGTCATAAGCTTTCAAGCAATATTCAATGTACGGAGAACAGCAGTTCGCATACCGTGGAATTTGTTTTGTCTTTGATGAAAATCTCATTTTTTATAATTACAAAACGTTACATACAAAATTGTCAATATACCAACACAACTCCCATACTTTTGCAGTTATATATGATATCAAATAAAACATTATCATAATATTGAAGAAGACAAAAGTGAATTCATAACAAAAAAGGGCCCAATTTCATTTGTAGTTTTACTCAAACCAAACCAATGTATTATTTGATATCTTTTTACCTCTTACAATCTCCCACTCCCTCTCTCTTTATTTCTAGCTCCCTGTCCGTCAGTCTCCTCTCTTCATATAATTAATACTATGACTATAAAAGTTGGTTAACTTACTATATGATTAATCTAGTCGAAATGTTTATTTTGTCTTTCTGAGAATGTATTGATAGTTTATCGTAATATAAAAAAACAACAACAAAACTTCTCATTTTCCCTTTTCTATAAGATTTAACCTGTTCGTACAAAGTTATATGATATGACAACAGTGCAACAGTTTTCAGTCACATGATTAGACCAGGAAGTTTATTCGTCTTACCTTGTGTTGACTGTATGCCATTGTGAAATGTGGCTGTTTAGGTAAACATTGATGGCCGAGTAGACATTCCTGATGCATGGAGATATTTCAATGGATCTGATTTTACATACTGTGTTTTCCCTGGTTATTTCATTAAGCCCTTCTTTTGCAGGTAAGTTATCATTTTCTTCCATAAAGTGATACTGGAAAATGTTTTTTTAAGTTCACGACATCTAGTGTCCTGAAACGTATCAATTGCAGCAGTAGAAGCTCAGAAAACTTATATAGGCAGGGCAATAAGCAACATGTTAAGAATACATATTTTAAGTAAACAGTGTAAGTCAACATATAGTCCCATAAATTGAATCAATACCCTATCCTAGTGTGGTGGTTTAAAATCCCGAAGGCTATGCGAGCCGGAGCTGACATGCCTTTTTCAAGGGCACCCAAGCTTGACAGGTCGGCGGGTAGAAGCCAGGCCAAATTTGTTTCCTAAAACCTGCTTTCGTTCTCTTCTGTGAGTTATTTCCGTATTTTCCCCGCATCCTGTCATCCCCCTTCTTCCTGGTCTGTCCATTCTTTTTTGCATGCTTGCCATCCAGGTGTTTAATAACTGAAATAATGTTCAAAACACGTTAAACTCCAACTCACACACTCATGTGGACTGATATGTGTTCGGTCTGTGCCTTATCTGCAGTAATATGTAAGAAAATAAATCGTTACAATGTTTAAAAACATTGGTAGAAAAGTTGTATAATACTTCAAGTGAACATAATTCAAAGTGTCAATTCAATACATACACTGGTTATGTGATACATGCAACATTATCGCTGAACGGGCTTCAATATAGTATTGTCGGTTTCAACATTCTTGCCTTTCACAAAATACACATATTGACATTTACTGTCGTTACAACTGGAAAGCCATTCTAGCAAATTTTCTTATCGATATATGGAGATGTTTAATCAAGTCTATATCCGTATCATTAATATCACATATTAAGAATAAAATGTGCCTTTTGCAATTCGTTGGGAAGTAAAATACATATATTTTATTTCTAATATGAGATATTGACGACAGGGAAACACACGAGGTTAGTAACATCTTTATCGTATAATATGAATCTAGAGGTCATTTTGAAAATTTAGTTTGAAAAATAAATGTGTTAAGAGTTGCGACCTAGATTTTTCCGACTAATTTCATTCACATAAGCCGAGGTGAAAGTCACATTGTTGTTGTGAAATGCCGGAAATTATTTTTTCATTAAATACCTTTTCAAAATGACATATGCATCTCCTGAAAATCTGTCAACATTTCTAATCTATCTATCTAGACTATTTCTAAATCTTCAAGGTAAGTAACTACATTCTTAAGAAAGCTGCATTCTCATGGTTGTTCTAATGGTTCGGATTGGTGATTATCGGTTTCCTGAAAATGATTATTATAAGCGAAGATGTTTTTTTGTTACGTGTGATATTACAATACTTGATAATCACTCGAAAACTTGATTAGCTCGATCTTACAGTAAGTAATGTCCCATTTCAGATATTGGCTGCATGTTGTTCGTTCTATGAGGCTTAACAATATAACAATGCTTCCATAACAAAAGCATTTTAAAAATATGAATTCCTGTTAGATCAACCCTGCTGTATTATGTTTAAACTCACGTGGAAAACATCCTGTAAACTCGTGATGACCTTATCATTGATGGGTAAACGTCTAAGGATTTACACAAAATAAATGGAGATAAGGAAAGCTGTATTTTTTAAATACCCTTTTATTAGCATATTTATCCGATTTGGATACAAGGGTGTTCTTTGATAGGTTTAATTCGCCGCTATCGCCCTCCATTATATGATTAAAAGGGATCTCATAAAAATTAAAACAAACATAACCAATTACAGACCAATCGTTTTGAATCGATATAAAGGAGTTCTAAAAGAAAAGCCCGGTTAGACTGCAAACCAGTGGATGTAGCTCTGTAGAAAATTTTCTATGTCTTGGTGTCTTTTCTGAACAGCGCAACTGTTCTTTTTATGTACGGGGTATTTATAGTTACACTATTAAACACTTTAATTTGAGTTACAGAAATGTTTGTCTCATGCCCAGCTTGTGCCAACATAGTAAAGCGATGAGCAATACCAGCAGGTGTATGAATGCCAACCAGGGCCAAGGGTACAGAACAATAAGTGTTTAGTAATACTGGCAATTCTTATCATCATAGAATACCTCCGTCAACTCAGGAATTATTGAGCTCATTCAATGAAGGTAGTGTGAAAAGAATGTCTACGTGAAGACGGAGTCAAAATTCAATATTTCAAATAAATGTCGTGAAAACAAAGTCTCAATAACTTTGAATACAGTGATTAAAGTTGCAATTTTGGTAGATAATTAGGACATTTTAGTTTTTGCACTTTTGACCCCAGTGATGCATGAAACCCTGCCAAATGTCTTATTGTATAACCACGAGTATCATCGTTAATTATATACTAAATCTTTTTTTAGTTACTTTTTGGAGAAGGATGTTTAAACATGTCGATCTTCAGTGCACAAAATTTTACATGATAATTATCTGCACTAAAATTGAAAGTAATGACGTACACTTAAGCAGTAAAATGCCTGACCAATCAGCATCTGGTCCGCCATCTTTTTGGGGGGAAATGACATGAAAAAGAGGTGCTGTACTTTAAAGAATTTCATTATATAATAAAATATATATGTTCATGTATGGATATAGTATCCAGACATTTACAAACAATTTATGAAAAGAGGTATGAACAATTCCTTATAATGCCCTGCCAAATATTTACACACTCAAGGCGCGGATGAAAAGCTTCGCTTATTATTCTTTTTTCATTTCATTTATCTAGTTGTTAAAATTAAATTATCCAAAATGTTACTCCTCGGTATCACGTTTCAACTTTATGTTACAATCATATACTGATAGTCATGCGCCATATAGTTCACCTCGATAACAAATGCGGCCTTATCTTTTATATGACGACCATTAGTTTGTCCTTTTTAGCAGCAGTAATTAAAGTCTATTTAATATTTGTCTTCCAAATCATCCACAATTGTCAAAAGGATATGTTGTTAGATTAAGATTTGAATAAGTATGTGAATTGTTTAGATATAATCTATCTGTTCCCACATATATAATACGTAGGGAGAGGGGGGTTGACTTTGTATTGTGTGTGATTACCGTTTCGCCCAACTTAAGGGAGCTTTGAAAGTTGACTAATACTATCATTTTATAATTTTTAGGTATTTTCAAGTTTGTATGATTTTAACTTTGGCAGTTTACATGGAAACGCAACACATAAAGGCGGTAAAAGAGCAGAATTAAAAAAAACGTAAGTTACGAAAATTGTTAAGTGAATTGATCACATGTGTTGGGTCTCCTATGTGGTTTCAGTTTTTGTAAGTGTTTATTTCTACCACTCCCATAAAAACGAAACTTCCAATTTTGTTTTCAGAGCAAACGTCTTGTCTTCATGGTTTATCTTTATGCAAGGTTATTTGTGGTTCAATCTTGCCAAATTTGCCTTAATTGTCTTTAGCATCCTGTGAACATTAATAATCAAATTCTACATTCGTTTTATGGTGCCATATCATTTGTGAATTCAGTTTATGTGGGGCCTAGCATAGGCCCTCGGATCATTAAAAAAAGTTATAAAAAATTTTTAAAAAAAATTTAAATTTTTTTTGGAGAACACATCCTGAATAGAAGTGTACTTTTGTTAATAGTATATGGAAAGGCCATACACTCCATTCGCCCCCACCCGCTTTCTTGACCGAATGCTATAATAAATACGCACGCAATCAATATAAAACTTATGCAGACATGTTCTCAAATGATTTGCCTTTCTACTCCATCTCACTTAAACAAATAAATCTTTGGGGTTATTTAATGAGGACGGTCAAAAGACGATTTTCACGCCCAACTTAATGCTGATGGGACAAATGGCCGCCCGTCACCTTGACCTTACGGGGGTGTGGCCGCAGCGAGAGATCTCATTGGTTTGACGCAAAGTTAGAAACAGGTAACTCTAATTCTCCGTCTTGCAACCAATGAGATCTCTCGCTGCGGCCTCCTTCTCTCTTTGAGTAATGGTTCATGGTAACCAGACCATTTTAATGAATCGCTTGCATCATCATTATCTAAATGAGTTTCTGTAAAACCAACAATTTCATTATCCCAAAGATACTCTAATTTCTGTCTTATGCTTCTGGTATTCAAATGAAATATAGACAAGTTTTGGTAATGTGGTTCGTTTGGGCCTGCATTACTTTCAATATCACCAGAAAGCTGGAGCAACAATAGTAGTAGAAATATCACACTAGCATTAAGGAATTTGCTTTGTAGCACGCAGAGAACTGTGAATACAATGCTTGTCTTACATGATACAGACAAAAGGGAACACATATTTCGTAATTTATTTATTATTCCGCATGTACAATGTATATCGAATTTATCTATGTATCTACCTGAAAAAAAAGTAATAAAAAAAAACAAAAAAAACCTTACATGTATAAACCTAAAAATGTATAAATGCCCCCATCAATTTTGTTTCCACAAAATCATAATCAGATACGACTGTCCTTTTTAAAAGCAACTCCTCAAGTCCTCTGTGTATATTTAACGGACAAACATATAAAAATGTCGAATGTATACGTCGTTTTATTAACATCTTTATATTTATATAATATATTTAGATTAAGAACGGGTGACTCAGTTTTATTTTTTACAACTTAATTGTAATATAGGCAATATTGACCAGAATACTGAATAAAATCTGTGTGTCTTACCCCTTTCTACTCCTGACATATGTTTTAAACATATTTTATTCAGTAGAAAGGGATTGGTAAACAAGTCATGTGGCTTATATCAATACCGCTCCAAAAGTACATTTTCAAAACATTCCACGAGTATGGCTTCCACAATGTACAAGGATATCAAACATATAGAAAACAATGATGAGAAGATGTAAACGTAATGAATACTACTGAATGAATGAATACTCTCTGGCCGTAAAAGCATTATAAAATTGGATTTTATATGGTTTAAGAATTGTTAAATCTATTTGACGAACTTCTGAAGAAATGAACTGATTTCAGTATTTTCTGGTTTAAATTTTTATCCCCGTTTTGTTTTCTGAACAGGATTGTCTTTAAGTTATATCCCATTTTGTAAAAATAGCATTCAGTTCTCAGAAGTAGGTAATTTGGACAGGTAAAAAAGTAATGGAATGCATCTTCAATATTGTGGCCACATGAGCAGGCGACTGTGTCAGAAATATATATCTTTTGTATTTGTCTCCAATCCTGAGGCGGCAATGTGCGATTTGTAAGATACGGGGTCCAAAATTAAGATTGAAATGAGAATAATGGGATTCATTATTTTGTATTAATTGTTTAAATTTTCGCAGAGACGTGGCATTTTTTATATGGTCCGGAAGCATATTCCAACGCCGTGTTGTATCTGGGATAAAGGATTTTGCAAAAAGTTTAGTTCTACATGGTGCATTTTGGAGATCTGACTGATTTCTTAAATCCTAATTTGAAGCTTGGCTGACTTGACTGGGCACAAGGTCACTAAGATAGTCTGGTGTTAAATTATTGATCATTTTGTAAAATAAACACAGTTTTGAATCAATTCTCCTATCCTTTAATGGCTTTGTGTTCGTTTCTTTGTAAATACTATCGTGACTTGTTCCTCTTACCGTGCCACAAATTGTTCGTAATGCGTCAAGGTGTAGTTTCTCAAGTAATAGTTCTTGTTGTATAGTACAGTTGTCCCAGATGGTGCTACAATAATCAATGTGCGGTAAGATGAAAGAGTTGAACATAATTTCTAGGCTTTTTCTGGAAAGTCGATATTTGAAACTCCTAAAACAATTAACCATTGGGCTTACCTTTTTCACAATATTTTCAACGTGAGAGTTCCATTGACAATTATTTTGTAACGTTAGACCTAAGTGTTTATGTTCTTGTGTGTCAACTATGACTGTGCCGCTAATTTGTATTGGCGGAATAATACTAGGGCTGTTTTTGCGAGAAAATGTAATTGTTTCGGTTTTATCCGGATTGAAGTTTACCTGCCATGTTTTTGCCCAATTTACAATCAGTTCGATATCAGAGTTAAGTTTTGAAGCTGTTGTATTTGGATCTTCGACAATAACATATAAAGAGGTATCGTCAGCAAATAATCGTATATTACAGTCGATGCCTTCAACGATATCATTTATATAGATGAGAAATAGTAACGGCCCAAGAACCGATCCTTGGGGAACACCTGCCTTGATTCGATTTATGTCGGAGTGTTGTCCCTGAATTACTACCCGTTGTGTTCTATTTGTTAAGTAACATTCGAACCATTTTAGTAGTGATCCCCGAATATCTTTGGACTCAAGTTTTAATAATATCCCCTTATGCCATACTTTGTCAAATGCTTTACTGATATCGCAGAAAACGGCTTTCACTTCTTTACCATTGTCTAATGCTCTTACAATTGAATCGTACAGATATGTCAATTGGTAAACAGTGGAGTCTCCGGGCATAAAGCCTGATTGAAGATGAGTGAGGCGATTATTATCTCTTAAGAAATTGAAGACATATTTGAACACACATTTTTCGAAACACTTAGATAAGCAGCTTGTCAATGCCACGGGTCTGTAGTTACGAAAATCATTGACGGAGTCTTTTTTATGGATAGGAATTACGGAAGCGTCTTTCCATATGCTAGGGAAAGTTGAAGATTGAAGAGATGTATTAAATATATTACATAATGGTGTTGATATTTTACTAGCTAAGAGTTTAATTAGATTGTTGCCGATTCCATCTGGCCCGGTGGCTTTACTGGTATCAACGGAGAGAATTATATCTTGCACTTCTTGCACAGATAAGTTGATATCACATAGGGTCTGACCTGGTTCGAAATGTATGTCTGGTAATTCTTTGTCAGGAAAAGGTACTTTTGACTGCTCAGAGAAATAATTATTTAAAGCATTCGCAATCTCGCCGGTAGCAGTAATAATATCTCCATTGTGAAATAAGGGGGGAAATTGGATAGAGTCAGATTTTGTTTTCAAGTATGACTTTACCATGCGCCACCATAATTTAGTATTAGTCGAGTTATTTATTTTATCATCAAGTTTGGAAGCATAGTCTAATTTGGCTTTTCTTATAGCAGATATAACACTGTTTCTTATTTGTCTAAATAAACTCCAGTCATTGGCTCTGTTTAAACGTTTTGCCAATTTATGTTGGCGTTTTCTTTTGCCAATTAATCTACGTATTTCTGAATTCATCCACGGTACGTCGCGAGGTCTTATGAGGACTGTTTTGTTTGGTATGCAATCATCTCGTGCTTTAGTATTTATATTCATAAAAAATTCTAACTTGCTGTTTACAGTAGGAAAATCATTTAATGATTTCCAGTCAATATGTGCAAAAGTTCGTTGAAGTAAGTCATTATCAACTTTAGAATAGTCGTAAATCTTTCTAAAATAATTTGGATTATTATAAATAGTTGTCCTAACATGAGTATACACTGGACAGTGGTCACTACAGAATGGATCCATAACGCCTGAATCGAAAACAAGATTAGGACAGGAGACAAATATCAGGTCAATCAAAGAGCGCGTAATGCGGGTTATTCTTGTAAGTTCAGTTATAAGTTGTTGTAGATTGTAGGTTGAGAGTAGTGTTTTTATCTTAGTACTATTATCATTAAGGAGATTGATGTTGAAATCACCGCAGATAATAGTATTTAAATTAAGATCGATAGCGTCTCATATAGACTGATCAATAAGATCAAAATAGTATTCACTTTTGTCAGCGCGATAAAAATTTCCGATCACGAATGAGTGGCCTTTGCTTAAAACTTTCACCCAAACTGCTTCAGTCCGTCAATTTCGAGATCATGTAATCGACATACGACTAGATTAGATTTGACATATATTGCCACGCCTCCGCCCCTCGATTCTCTATCTCTTCTAAACGGAGGATGAAATCCATGTATCAAAATGTCATTGTCAGCAATACCATCATGCAACCATGTCTCGGATATACATATCACGTCTTAGTCCTTCAGTTCGGTGTGAACAAGGTCTAATTTATCCTTTAAACTACAAACGTTGATGTGAGTTATCTTAAATAATTTCTTGGCTGAGTTTGGTCAAGGCTTAGGGTGGATATCGCCACAAAGTAAGAGGAGTATAACTGATAATATAGAGAATCTCAAATCATAAAGGCAAAGAACCATTAGGGAGTACATGATGGTATTGATGTTATACTTATTAGAATTGTGAAAAAACAAACCCACTCTTTGCCTATATTGAACAATATCAACCGGCATTGTCTATGGTAAAATATGAAAGAGGATAAAGAAGGCAAGAGTGGGTGTCTAATAACAATAACTTTTCAAACAACTTCAACGATTCGGCCAGAGAGTTTTCAGTTTCATCATTTAAGTACATGTTTGTTGCATCACAATCAAAATATATCAAAGTCAAGAAAGAGGTCTGAAAAGCAAAATCTTGTTGTGAATATAACCGAAATAAAATAAGAGAGAAATGAAAGTAAGTGATGATCTCTGTCATCGTAAAGAAAAAATATAAACAAAGGAAGAGTAAGTTCCCCTGGCAAAGAATATATATGACATTAGGTTGACCTATGACCTAAACGACATGCACGTGAGAAGCGAACAGGTGACACTGGTAGTGACAATGTTCGATGTGTAGACGAATCTGTGACATGTGTTCAATATTCAATGGATTGAAAAGTTTAATTCTTTGGAAATTAAGTTATCTACAGATGTGTTGAGTACATTTCACGTGCACTTGATTAATAATTTAAAGTATAATGTTGAAGTGTATGTACACGTGCATCACTATGACCAGAGAGGATTAATCAAATGAGATGACTATTACCAAAATGTTCATTGACTAAAATCATATCGTTTATACTTACGTATATCAAGTCAAACAGTAACATATCCTGACATATAAAACAGGGGATACAGTCGTTGGCTGTGTCTTCTGTCCGGTTTGGCCCAGCTAAATGGAGCTTTGATTGCTGACTTATACTCACCTGTTTTAATCTTTTTTAACTTTTAGAATGTTTGATTTTGGCAGTGTACATAGAAACGCAAATTATAAAGTCCATACAGAACAGAATTAAAAACACGTAGAATACATGTACATGTACGACCATTATCATATGAATTAATCACGTGTGTTGAGTCTCCTATATGGTTTTCAGTTTTTTTTGTTTAGTTTTATCGGTTTCCTTAGAAACGATACTTCGAATTTGTTTTTAAATACCAAAAAAAGCCCGACTTATATTATAATTATATATATTAATTATTATAATTATGTTTCCGTAAAAAGGACCATAAATGTGCATGTTTGGATCGCACCTTACAACTCCCAAGTTTCTAAACCATGATAACCTTGCATTCGTTTGTTGATTTTGGATTTATTTTGTTAAACAACGGTCAATTGATCTTTTAGCCTCATTCTGTTTGTATTTTTCTACATCTATAATATGTCGTAATTATACATTAAGGTAATAACAGTTAAGGATACAACGCAAAAACTTGGCCAATATGCTGATCATACACAGCTTTACTTAAATGGATCTGCTCAAAGCCTCAAAGCTGCAATTGAAAATTTAAACATAACAAAAACTATGTGGATTGGCTCAATGGAAGGTAGTAATATTTCTGTAGCTAACGTTTTATATTTAGACTAACACAGTGGGGATTTTGAAATACTAGGAATAACTTGCAATGCTTCTCTTAAAGATTTGTGGGTAATTCACACAAGAAAACGCTTAGAACATATAAAAAGATTACTTTCTAGTTGGCAAAGAGGAAAAATTATTCTTATTTAAAAAATCACGGTTATAAAATATGACGCAATTTCTACTCTAGTACAATTTTTTTCTGCAATTCCTAACTCCACTAAATCATTTATTGATGAACTGAGCACAATTAAATATAAATTCATTTGGAAAAATTCATTTGAAATGTCACTTGAAGATCAACTCCAGCTTTATTAACAGCTTTCCAGCACAAGATGTACGTTTAAAAAAATTATCTATTGCATAGAATAGTCTGCCAAGTTTGGTTTCGGACTTGAGAAAGTCGTAGACCTTATATATCAAATCTTTCACATCAGAAGTAAATTTCATTGTGAGAGCTGAATGAATCACTTAAGCGGGTGGAAAGTTATATGACGATTGCACGTGCTTTACGCTCGCCTGGCTGTTATCTCAGGT
Source organism: Phorcus lineatus (assembly GCA_921293015.1). NCBI lineage: Eukaryota > Metazoa > Mollusca > Gastropoda > Trochida > Trochidae > Phorcus > Phorcus lineatus. The sequence goes on from OV121085.1 coordinate 13,771,856, forward strand.
GTGACTACACCCTTGTGACAAGTTATGAACTGTATTATGAAAACAATGATAGTTTGTTAAACAACTTATTTATTATGCGACCACAATTTACAATAGAAATATTCAGAGTTGGTGTGCTTATCCTAGAAACTTTTGCGTTGAGTCACGTAGTACTATCTGTTTTTTAGTTAGAGCTTGGTTCATAGGGGAGATTTTGTCTCAAACGGACTGATTTTAACAGCGACGGCCGAGCAAAGGAGGGAACGTCTCATACGCCGAAATCCAACGATGCATAAAACGTCAAAGTTGTAACGAACCAACAACTAAGGAGGGGAGCGACGTCACATCTTTATTCTTTTAGAGAAAAATTGACTGAAAACAATAAACAAGACTTATATAGTTTAAATGCATCAGTCATTTGTTATGTTTACATTCATAGATGCACATGCAGCCGAACTTACAAACTCCATGTTCTTTACAATGAAAGGCTTTTATATTCATTAAGTCATATAAACATGTTAAAGAAGGGGTTAATATTGTTTATCTTACCGTTTTATATGCGCTCTGTAAACATAAGAACTTGACTTGAAGACACCGACACGGTCCCTCCACGAACACGACTTGATACAATGTGACAACCACCTGGAATTACCAGCCGGTAATTGGGCTCGCGTACGCTATGCTTTAACGAGAAAACTATGAAATATAATTCACCAACTTGAATCATGAAACCACTAACAGTGTTTATGATTATATGATCTATAATAGTAAAGGTTCAAGGATGTTCTATAACAAATTAGTTGGGAACAACACTGTCCCAAAGGTACTTCATTATTGACATACTGTCTTTCGACATGATATAAACTGGAATTATGTACATTTCCTATAAAATCTTAACACAAGTGATTGTAAAGAGCTAGAATTTCAATACAAATTTATCTTCAGAGGAATATATAGAAAGAAAAATTTAATGAAGATAAAGCTAGTTGATAATGATTATTGCTTATTTTGTAAAAATTCCTCAGAAGATATTTCGCATCTTTATTTTCGACTGTGGATTTGTAAAGAATTTTTGGAAAAATTTGGAACTCTTTCTAATTACTTATCTAATATCTAACATCAGACTAACAAAATTTACTATTATGTTTGGACTCTGTTCACACAATAAATTAGTTAATCATGTCATACTTTTGGCTAAACGATTCATCTATATTTCAAGTATTAAACAACATGTTCTTTGTTTTGAGGGTTTGTTAAAGGTCTAAGGATGACATACAACAATGAAAAATTTATAGCTAGAAAAAATAACAGGATAGAATTTTTAAATAAGAAGTGGAAACAACCACCTCCTATTTAATTGACGCATTCATAAAATACCAATACCTTACTGTCCGCATTCCTATATCATCCAACAAATGTATATCAACTATATTAGAACACTTTCTTTGATGATCATGAAGTTTTTGTAAGCCTGGTTCTGTAAGAGCTAGTTAAAGCTCAGTGATATGTACATTAGTTTTTTTTATATTATATGTATGAAATGAAATGGAATAATTAATTTTTTTAGAAACTTAGAAAAAAATGTTTCTTTTGTTTTGATATGAAAATTTTCTAATCGAACTGTAACATAGGGGTACCATAAATACAAATTTACTTATTTGCAAGTTTATGTCTGTTTTTCTGATCTGTTATTTTAAATTACCTCTCAGATACTACTAGTAAACTGTTCCCATGATATTTCCACAGATAAAACAAGCAAGGCATGTTATGGATCAGCAGGACCACCATGTACAAAGCACATTCTGACGTGCAGCCCTAGACGTATAGCCATAAAGGAAGCCTTCTACACGAACAGCACTGCTTGTGGTGGTGGAGTTTCTGACTGTGCTAAAATCAGCCTTAGCAGTATCCCACTCACTGGTACAAGATATAACTTCAGTGATACAGAACTGGACTCGCTGTATAGAAACTGTTCTACACAACAAACATGCAGTCATCCAGCTGATAGAAGGGGTCCCATGGGTACCATATCTTTTTCTGCAATTATATACCAGTGCATTATTGGTAAGTAAACATAAGTTTCATTGTAATAAATGTTATGTACAAGCATTTGTTCAAATCAAATTGTAATCGAAATTAATATTCCGTTCATATGTGACAGTATTTGTGACTGTAAACTTCATTTGAATATTAGTTGAAACGTTATTAAATCGTATTATGGTAATAGAAACGTAATACAGATTTGTTAATATATTGTCATGTGTCACGTGTATTGACAAACCTAATTGCCTTCATCAAGTTTCAATAAAGGCTGTTTATCATGTATGAGGATTAAGTTTAGATAACTAATCAGTACCTTTTTGTATTGCCTATTGGAAATGTGCCAGGTGCTGAGGTCATTAAGTTTATTGCTTATTTGCCAAAATGTACACGTGTGTGGCATTTCATGTAGACTGTTAGGTAATAACTTCATGACTTTATTGTCTGGTGTGAAAAAGTAGTGGTAGGTAACTTAAAACCTCTCCCTGGTAAAATACCGGTACTAAAGAACAGACGGAAATGGAAATATGGAAATGCTTTTCACCGTTAATATTTTTATTTGGTTGAAATAGTTAAAACTGAAAAAGAATTTCATATTTACAATACATTTCCTAGCAGGCTTCTACTTACATCACAATCAACAATAAATGGTGTGTTATTATTGACAATATTGGCCTACGTCCCTGTAGATTAGTACTACACTCTTTATCTCAAACATTAACTCACACAAAACAATAATAATCTGTATCCTTACTATGAAAAATACATTAGTACGTAACTCTATTTTTTTTTATAAAGGTGGCAAATCGCGAATCATAAGGTACATTTACTAAACACATCAAAGATTTGATCTTCATTATCACTAATAACTGGTTAATAAGGCCAAAAACAGCTGCTCGGAACCGTCGTATCCCAATGACGAGATCCGGAAGTTGCCGAGAGGCAGTCCATCAAAAGCGAGATCTCATTGTTACAGTCATGCAAAGCAGAAACACAGAGTTACGATATTGAGTTGACACTTTAAAATGGCACAAAGTAGTAACAAATATTCTACATATACAATGGTCCATCAACTAGACAGGGGGATAGTCGATCTGTCTAGGTGTTCAAACAAAAAACAGTCACAATGGCGGCAGATATCAGTTTGGGTTCACTCGATCGGCATCATCGGATAATAACAACCCAAACAAATAACATGTTAATTAATGTCAAACAGAATATGTCGATGTATTGATATTAATAGCTTTGGTGTCTTAGGGGCTTTTTTATAAGTGCAATCAGTGAAAATATACGTTCACGACCGCTGGAATCTATAATGTAAACAATGACACAGGTCAGCCAGTCGTTAACAAGTCCTGTCTATGTCGTCACAACCCCCCTAGCACCTGATTGGCTAATAAAACGTTTCGCGTCGGTTTTCCGGAAGTGTTTATAAAACACGTTTTATCTGCTATTTTCAGGTGGATGTGAACCTAAATAGTTGTTGATATTTATTCTTAACTGTGTTATGAAGTATTTCCGCTAATTGTACCCCCTATGTGGATATTATTATCTTTAAGATTTCGGAAAGCCGAAAAAAAGCAAATTCAGATTTCGGACTAAATATTTACGTGACGCGATGTAAGAATGATTGCTGAAATCCAAGAGATAACAACAATAACAGGCGAGTTCTATAGCTAGTTGTCAAACTCCTGTCGATGATGAGTGTCAATTATCTCATTTGCATACTCTTCAATTGCATATAATAGCCTGTCATTCAAATGTACCCTGACATTTTTTACTGAAATGGAGAAAAGTGAATGTAGGGCTGTTATCAAATATCTGAGTTTAAACAAATACACTTCAAAGGAAATTCATGGGGATATGTTACAAACATTAGGTGACTCTGCTCCTTCATATAGCACATTAAACATTAGTGAGCTGAATTTAAACGGGGTAGAGTAAGCACTAAAGACGAGCCCCGTCCTGGTCGTCCATCTGTTGTTACCACAGATGAAAACATTGAGGCTGTTCTTGACACAATACGGCAAGACAGGCGAGTGACTATCCGATTAGCTGATACTCACTACATCAGTAAAACATCAGTTGAACCAATTGAACCATGAACATTTACATATGAAAAAGCTATCAGCACGCTGGGTCCCAAGCATGTTATCTGAGGACCAAAAGCAAAAAGGTGTCATGGTCAGTCAGCAACTTCTTGACGAGAATCCTTTTTCGCTCTTGTTGTTACTCAAATTGAAACCTGGGTTCATTATTTTGATCCTTAGACAAAAAGCCAACGCATGCAATGGAAACACAACACATTACCCACCCCTAAAAAGTTATTATCTTGTTCCTCCAGTCAGAAGGTCATGACCTCCGTTTTCTGGGACTCTCAGGGTTAATAATGATTGATTATTTACAGAATGGTTCTACAATCAATGGCACTTATTATGCAGATGAACAACGACAATTACGAGAAAAAAATCAAAGAGAAACGAAGGGGTAAATTGCGCAAAGGTGTGTGGCTGTTGCAGGATAATGCTCCCGTTCACACCGCTCAAATTGCAGTCAGTGCAGCACTGGATTGTGGGTTCAGGATTCTCCCCCATCCTGCCTATTCTCCAGACCTAGCCCCCTCATACTTCTTCATCTTCCCTCGACTGAAAACAGAGCTCCGTGGCCAAAGGTTTGAGACTGACGATGACGTCATTACTGCAGTAGAGGAGTTTTTGGGGTCTCGTGATAAGACGTGGTTTTCACAGTGGTTGCAGATGTTGTAAAATCGCTAGAGCAAATGCATTGAGGTCAAAATTGATTGTGTCAAAAAAAGGTCATAAACATTTGAATGTTCTTTGGTTTTGATGGTCAGACCGGAAGTTTTTGGGACACCCCTCGTATATGCTTAAATGACATCCTGGATAGTAATTTCATTACTTTATTTTAATGTTTTGATGTTGCCTTTCAAATAGCATTAGTATGTCTGAATATTTCAATTAGGGTTATTTAGATAAATAGAGTCATGCAATTTTATCCTCTATATGAAGATTTAAAGCAAATTTTGTCATGTCAATACCCATCTTATGTATTTATTAATTTTAGAAGTCCTTATTTGACAAAAAAAAAAGAAGGCGAAAAGGAAGTAACTGCATTTACAGTCCTCAACAGTGGCTCTCACTGAGAATTTGGGTTGATTTTATGGGTCAAGTCATTGCATCACCAACACAATCGACTCAATTACATCTGTTTACTTCGATATCATGCTGACAAATTGCATAATAAACAAGATATAAGGAATTAATTATCGAAACAGTGGTTATATATTATTTGAATGAGTGCAACAACTCTAATTATAAGATATTCTGATATTGGGTATGGTCTCGGGAAAATTTATCGTTCGACTGTTGTTATATGTTGGATACTTGTTACAAGGGAGGATCAACATTCTTATATCCGCTGGATATTTGAGCCAGAGGTTATGGCTGTATACAAAGGTAAGATAGAAGTTTCAGATAACATTTGAAGTTCTCGTAAAATGCAGTAATTAACCATCTTTATAAATCTTTATAGGGCCTTTCTAGGCTTTACAACATAGAGCACATTTAAAAAATAAAATGTTGGCGCTTTAAAATACCAATGTTATAGCCTGAAGAACGTGAATTGTGAACGTCATTATGAATATGGAATGTGTACGCTATCTTGAATTAAAAGAATGGCTTTTTGAAAATATTCCGTCATTAAATTTTTTTTACTAATGTCAAACTACCGAATCTTCACTTCTCTCTCTCGTAGGTAATTGTATCCCTTCTCTGGTAGGAGACGCAGGTGATTTATATATATGATAATATGTCAAACATCATTTCCCCCAAAGGAAAGTTAACGTGTAAAACTATATGACAAGTTGGTAGAAGTATGTACATCATAGGAGTCAAACTCTAAAATCTTTTTTCATTATCTCCTCCAGAATTCTCATTGGTTAAAGGAGCCTCTAATGTGTAGATTTGATTAGGGTTAAAGGGACCACAAAAAACATAGAAACCTATTTTCATCTATTTATCCTCCAGAAGTAAGAGGCATTGAAAGCTTACAAGGATTCTTAATTATAGGTGTGGTGGCCCTGTGATCCCTACTAAGGGAAGATGGATACCACTTTTTGCTCGTGTGTCCATTATATTATAAGTTATGTGAATATACCTTAAAACATTTTTATTATGTCCATCCGACACGAGATAAATTTAAATTGTTATTAAACCTTTTACTTTTTGCTGTAATTCATAATCTTGCAACGTTTATTTACCACGCATTAAGAATTAGACAGAAAACAACTGAGAATTATCATTTTTGTCTGAATTCACATCATCATATATACATATATAGAATTGTTTGATTTTGTAAAATCTGTCAATTGTTCTATAAGCCTTTGGCCTTTTAGTATTGAATAAAGATTGATTAATTGTACCTTACTCATCCCTTGTGTCTTACAACATAGTCCGGTGGAGGAAAATGCGAGACAATGCTCTTCTGCCTCATACTTAAAGACACTGACAATGATTTACGCAATCTGTGATTTATTGTACGAGATATCAAATTAAGAAACTGCCTTCTCTTTTTTATTTTTGACAAGAGTAGACCTTATTAACAAAATGGTACCGCTAATAATACGAACGTTTCGTGAATCAGGTATTTGGATATACATGTAAGAATGATTGGGGTTTATCACGTAAAGATGTTTATTTTTGTATCTCAATTTGTATCTTGGTTCGATTTAGTGGCTTATAATCATTCATATGAAAATTTATCCTTGAGAATATTTATGAAGGTCCGGGTCCTAATAATGTTCCTGTTGAACGTTTGGTTGATATGTAAAATCCTTCATAATTCATCACTGTGTTAGTTTTAGCAATCTGAAATTACAGCGACAACTTTAAGATCAACCAGAACAAATGCATCTCCCACGACAGCAACACAAAGAACAACACGTACACTCGGGAGTCCAAGATCTTCAGGTTAGTTTTCAGTCCTTTATACAAACCAAAATATTTTAAGAGATATTTGCACTGGTATGATGCTTCAACATTTTTATATTTGCAATGTTCAAACTGAATCTTAGGAATGATGTGTGGTACTATAGCAAATTGATTATACAATTGAGGTAACAATATTTTTGCAATGATTTGAAATAAGAATCGTTAAAATGATTTTTTTTATCAAATTAGGTGTATTCTTTCATTTTAAGAATGTATCTTTGACTCTCAGTGCAACATATTCGTATTGCTAACACTAGAAATGGAAGGCACACTATTATAACTCTAACATTAAAGATTTCAATCGTTTGATACCAGATCATTAACTCATTTAATAAATATGGTATTACACGGAAGGTCGTTAGGTATCCTCTATATAGTATGCTATTGAAACACCAATATTGGAATGTTTTCGAAATAGAAAACATTTAAGTGAGAGAAAAATTATTTAATGAAATTGAGTGGTTTATTTGGGTAATTACGAGGAAAAGAACTCTTTTTTTTTAAAAAAAATCTTTATTTCAGATCATTAGAATTATGGTATGATATTTCCCTCACAATGTTTCCAAATGCATAGCTAGCTAGTTACCATATTAAAGTAATAACAAAGTCTCCGACAAAAATTATTATGGATAGAATGTACAATGTTCGTAAGTTGGATCTGAGCAAACATTTATTCATAGAATTAACATTTTATAATACATATTCTATCAAAAATACCTATGGACAATATGGAAAGTGTTGGAGATTGAGATTCACTAAAAACACAAATATGGAAATTTTATCCAAGTGTGCTAATTAATGCAATGTAGAACGAATGGTTCTTAAAATTTGACATTTTACTGATGAAGAATCTACCACTGGAATGGTTGTAGGAATAATTGTCCCACTTTGCATCATCATTGCTGGAGGCGTCATTGCAGTTATAATTTGTCGACGGCGGTAAGATTTACAATCACTCAAACATACATTTTAAGGAATAATTGTTTTGTATAAGGGTGTGTTATAAATATTTCAAGTATGTCCTATTCTAAATCACAATGAAAATACTGAACCTTTAACCAGATTATCTAAGGAATATGTAAATCAACGGTGATATGTTGTTGAAATACCAAATACCTTCCTCAATACCTTTTAACAAGAAATAAACAAAAACCTATTGCTATTTCAGAAAATTACGACAAAAAGGTGAAAATCTCCCTGTTGCGAAGCATAAATCAAAACAAAAGGAAGTACACTCTGTGGAGAAGAAGGTGTCGCCTGACTATGATTATGCCACGACTAATGAGTATCTTGACTTGGTACCCAAGGCACACAATATGCCAGCACCTCTGAAAGGTACCTCTGGTTACGACTATGCTGGAAAGAATACCAATCATGAAGTAAAACCACAGCATATATCAAGGACCTCCGACTATGACTATGCTACTTGTTGCGACCAACAAGCGAACCATGAGCATCCTTCTTCCATGAAAACTCAAATGAAAGACAGTGACTATGATCATATTGGACGTCAACCAGCAAGAGCAAATGGTCATTGTGAAACATCTGCTGGCCCTAAAAAGGGAATTAATCAAAACGAAGAGGTCTATAGTTACAATCATCTCAATGAGAAAGCTTCAGGCAACACCGATGTTGATTCCACTTACAATACGACTGCCTCTACAAGACAAAAATTGGATGCTTCATCCAACGACATGGAAGACCACTATGGCTACAACCATCTGGGTACTGAGCTCAAGAAGAACCTTCCTCAGAATGAATATGATACAACTGCATCTGCTATTCGAGATGTTGCAAGAAGGAATGGAGATATGGAAGACTCAACTTACGATCATGCAAATTTGAAAACTTCTGATTTTTCCTCATCTGGAATGGCTAATGCAGCCTTCCAGGAATCAGATTATGACCATGCGTCTCCCACATCGATTGTTCACAAAGATGAATATGAATTCAACGCAACACAACACGTAAGTCCCAAGGTGAAAGGAAAAACGGACGCCTACACGCTTGCTCAGGAGTTTGATTCTAATCCATATCAGCTGGCAAAATGATAGATGTATATATAAAGTCATAAGTTAGTATAGACGTAAATTATGTTTCCATAGATTTGTATGCTGTTGGACATGGTTCATACAGACGTTTTGTTTGGAAAGGAATATATCTTATCATTCAGATCTGAGAACTGCATCAAATAGAAATTAGCCACATATCTAAGGAACTCTCTTTGGGCCCCTCTAAATATCCGCCATTTGGGCACTATTATAGAAAATCAAGGGATCCTGAGGTGTCCAAACCTGACATAGCTGTTCATATACCTAGAGTTGTGCGATAACTTCATAGCGACCTGTCAATGAGTACTCTCGGATTGACTAAAATCATTATTGCAACCACATCTAGTTGAAATGAGAGACATTTTGACTTTTGTTACCTATTACTATTACATTGATTGTGTTTCAGACATATTTATCCACAATGAGAATTAAATTTGTTTGTACATAAATAATATTTTACAGTTACAGACATAATTTGTAAATTCTCATCACTGATAGTTGCTTATAGTCTTTAATAGATAAGTTAAATCATCGCTCAAACGTTACATTTAGATTTGTAGGCGAATAGGAAGTCACAAGCGTTTAGATTAGAGCTTACCATGCTATAACATCCCAATAGTGATGTACTGCACGGTATGATTTCAAAATAATCACTGCTGAAGAAGCCTGATGGTATATAGGTATGTATTAACGTTTCCTGATAACCTGTGATGTATGACTAGTTGAAAAATGAAATCTCACTCTCGTGTTTTCAAATATCAAATATAAAAACAAATTTTGATAAAAACTTAAAACTTTGCGACGTTACGAAACATAGTCTCTTATAATTTGATATTTTGGGATGACTGTATTCTCTCCCAAAAGAGGTAGCTATGTAATAATTTTTTTTATAGGGATGACTGCTCATAAAACACAATTGTGACTTTTGAAATTTATGAAGTCACAATGCTATTACGTTACATTGTTGCGACCTCGATTAGACCACCAACTGCTCACTCCAGCATATTTGGCGAAAACTTATCAGGTCGACTGCTTTCCATTTTCAGTAAGTCTGGACATTGTTCATGTTAGGTACGCATGCCCGAGTATCGTATAACTATATACTGACTCATCATTTCTGACGAGGACAATTAACAGGTTTGTTAATTAATTATTAAACACTTGTTAGTTTTCATTACAGAGGTTTGACGGTGGTGACTTGAAAACACAAAATTATGGAGAATGATTGTATGTGAAGTATAATAACATAAATATCCCCACATTGTATTTGTGTACTCTCATTGTTATCGATATCAGCATTTTCGTCTCGAAACTTCTTATATATGCACTTCCCACCTAATTTGAAAATAATAAACTGTATATTCTATTTCCAAGATATGTTCTACATAATATTCATTCAATAAAGTTTATTGAAACCTCTCACTGATATTTGATGGAGGTATATAAATGTTTTTTGCTAAGACTACATCCCAGGGAAACGCGAAAGATATATGGTTACAAAAAACAAAACCTTTCTGACAAGTGAAAACGATGTATATTTACCAAACTTAAAGGAAATTAAACTCTGATTTCTGCGCTGTTTCACAACAGAACAAGCGGTGTGAATGTTGCAGTCACACAGGATGATTTTCAAACTAATCGCCTTTCTTATTTGGGAATATTCTAAAAACGGGAAAAAAGGTCGGCCAATAGCCTAATCACAGTGTGTACTGTCTCGATTTCATTCAGATAGAGAATGAACATAGACATGATAATGTACCTTTCTTACAAAAAATAATTACATCTCATCTTTAAGTCCCCAATTTAAAAATGTAAAGGATAATCGCTGAAAAAAATTGAAGAACTAATTTGATAAAAACATGTTATTTACATGTGCAATGACTAAGGATGGTGATGATTAAAGGGGGTGGGGGCATAGATATCTGATGAATGAAGTGTTTAATAACCTTTCCTTTTATCTTTGTATTGTCGTTTGAAAGATATACTAAGATATAATATATTTTTATTTAGGATACTGGAGTAAACAAATGCAAAGCTTGGAATTTTACAAATTGAAAAGTAGATATTAAATGAAAAGAATAACAATGATTGAGACATGCAAAGATATATTGCTTAGTAATTCAAGAAAATGTATTCACTTGTACGATAAGAAAGAGAAGACAAATTTGCAAAATATGAAATTCCATTTACAAAGCGTAAAAGTAAAGCGTAAAGTGTTTGTACCATATGTTGTTATCATTGAACTATGAACCAAACATCTGTCTTGAATTTTTCAGACATGTAGAGATCTTATCTATACACGCTGCATAACTGATATCAAAAAATGAAATAACCATAAAGATTTGAAATTCTGAGATGCGTAGTTGTCTATTATTTGTGAATATCTGTGGAAGCCTCTTCAAAGGACACTACTATAACCTAATTTGATGATATTTTTTTATTGTTATTTGACGTTAATATCGGGTAAAAAGGTACTGCATTAATCTGTAATTACAAGGACCTCAGACCAGACTGAAGCGCAATGTTTCTGGGATTTGGACTGTTCCTTTTGCTGACAAGGAACGTAGCAGGTAGAGTGGTTTATTGATTGGATATACTGTAACAAAGTTTTGATTCATTCTGTCTTCAATACAAAAAGTTCTTTGTTTTTATTCTAACTCTTCCAAATCATCTACATGTCGAGACCTGGTTGGCGAGTTTGTTAGCTGAACTTAAGGTCAGTGCTGACAGTGTTGACTAACTGTGAGCGTGTTGGTCGAATTCCGCATGAAAATAGACTTGACCAGACATGGGTCTGTTCCATTACAGATAATTAGATTCTAAATATCAGAATTTATAAAGTTTGATTCTGTGAAATACATTTGGAAATTGATTATTTTTCAGACACGGTGAATTGGAGTTCATATAACGTTTTACTTACCGTATTTGAATGGTATATTAGCAGAAAAGGAAGGTGTAAAAGAAACTAAAACAAAAAATACCATTCATATTCTGCATTTATCCAAGATGGCGCAGACATTACCATTTTCCAATTTCGTGGTCCCATTAAGCTCAATTACCATATCTACTAAAATTAAAAATAACTGTTTTATAGGGTTTAATCCTACTAATACACAGCATGAAGCACAATGCAGTTTATATCACACAATATAAGAGGTTTGCAGTGAAATAGAAAAAACGTCCTGTGGTCAAAGCAAATTCATTTCTTAGTTATCATAACTGAAGTGGAGATTTAGATGACTGTCTTTTCTTAGTTTTGATAACTCATTAATTTTATCATTAACGCGATGCATCCTGGCGCATGTATATTCTTTATATCACATTTACATCCTTCCATATTACAGGTGAATGTTGCGGTAACGGGTGGATTCGTCAAGGCAACTCCTGTTATATGTTTATGGGTGAACATGCAACTTGGTTTGAAGCAAGTGTAAGTTAAGATAACGTTTCAATTGCGTGTTTTTCCTCTCTTTTCGGCAAAGACGTTACTTCTGTGAGATATAAGAATAATTTGTACTTGACAGGACTTGATTTTACATTAAGGACTGTTTTACATTTTGTGCCTCTAACGATGTAATATAAACCAGAACTTGTATAAATTCGCGTAGCGTTGCGATTTTATGCAAATTGTGTGCTGTTATACATCGATAGAGGCACAACAAATGTGAAACATTCCATATAATTACAAAATCAAGTTATTTCCAAAGATTTTCGGAATCATCTAAATCATCTGGAATAATTGTCGTGAATATTAAGCGAATATTAAGCTTGTTACACACAACAATGCATGGCCGAGTCCAAATTGAGAAATTCATTAACTAAAACGTTGACGCTTGACGCTTGTACATTCACAGTTCTCCTTGACTCGAGTCCGCATTTTGTTAATACCCCATGATATATTCAAAATGGCTACTGATGCAAACTATCAAGTTTCAAGACTCAGTTATCAAAATCAAGAGTTTGCGGTGAAAGTAATAGTTTCTCTTAGGATACGAAAATACTATCTCATTCTAATTCTAATTAAAGCAGTTTTAAATATGATGAGATGCGTATATTTCTTATTTGGAAAAGGTCGTAGTTGTCCTACTCGGACTAGCTGTTGTGTCAATTTGTTCCGTTTGATTGTGAGGTCACTAAGAATAAATGTACGCGCTATGAATGCTATTTTTTTCTGCATATATCAAGCATTGGTTGCATGCTTTTGAGAGCTATCGTCCAATCAAAATCGGCGAAAAATGTGTATTTTGTAGTTATATTAATGCATCCTATCACGACTCTTAACAATAACATTCTTATCTGTAAGTTAACAATGTATCAAAATATGAAATATATATATTTATATAAAGTTATTCTAAACAAAGTTATGTCCTTCTTAGAACAACAGTCTTTGATTCATTCAAACTAAGTTTGATTTTGAACTGATGAAAGCAATGTTTATCCCTTGAAGAGAAGTTTTTGGATAGAACGCGATCACAATTGGTGGGAAATTATGGAAACGGCTAGTGTTTGCGGACAATTTTATGGAAGAGTTGAGATTTTTTCTTGTCCATTTCACAAAATACTGAATAACCTCCCCAATATACCTTCCGGGTAAAATGTGTCAATTAAACTAAAATCAAGTATAACAATCATTTTGCCATTTTGATCTTTCCATTGAAAACATTTTGTTATAAGATGAGAAGTATTTTCAATCTCTTATTATCAATAATCCTTCAGTGTATGGTTTTTAAGATACACATTTGTTCCTATTTTTTCTTAGATTCAAACTTTTTTTTACAAAAACTGACACCATGTTGATGCATTCTGTGTATCATAAGACGAATTTACAGACCATTTGCGGAAACCACGAAGCCGAACTAGCATCCATCCAGTCAGCAGATGAAGATCACTTCATCAGAGGGTACCTGAATGTGTTTGCTGGTAAATAACATTAAATGGGTCTTCCTTTTTATGTCTAATGATTTTACTATAATGGGCTAGTTGCCTTTCTATTCTTATGAGTTATAACAACTATGGCCCACTATGCATTTATCTATAATTACAGGTGTTTTCAAATGGTCTACGGGACTGTAAGATCTTTTTAGATTTTGTAATTCCTGGGGAGTCAGCCGAACGGAACGCGAAATCTAAAAGGATCTTATAGTCGCGAAAAGCCTTTCACAACATTTAAACAAATCATTTCCCTTTAAGATCTTACATTTCTGCATGATGTTTTCCTTTTAGACCATTTGAAATCAATGTCAGGCTGCAAAGTAAAACATAAAAATCACGGTTTTCGATTCTACAGCAGTTTTCAAGGGACTAAAAATATCCAAAATTACGTTCCTCACAAACAATTTAATAATATAAGACATAAAGTCTTGCATCTTGCATATAATAACGCAAAAACAACTTTAAAAGCACTTTGACATATGCTGTTTAGAATGTCACCTGGCAATTATGACAAAACGTTTGCATTGGCTATTTCAGATTTTTTACAAATGTTTCTTTATGGTAATAAATGTTTGGATAAACATTATTATACTAGTACTGATTAGAATCGATCAATGACTCTGCAAAAACTAAGATTGGAGCAGTGCATCTAAACATTACTTTGAAAATCTTAATGTTATTGTGATGCTTTTGTAATAGTAATTGAACATACAAACTGCAGTCAGATACGAATGTAACTTTTTACTGATTTATGAGATTGTTTTACAAACTGACATTTATTAAAAATAGCACTAGGCGCAAACATGAAAACATGGCTAGGCGGTACAGACATGGAAATAGAAGGGATATGGAAATGGGCACCAAGTGGGGAAAGGTTTACCTACACTTCCTGGTACCCAGGCCAACCTGAACTGCCGGATGGAGGGGACTGTCTGATATTGTATCCACACAACTCCTCAAGCGGCTACACATGGGGAGATTTTCGATGCCATAATCAAATTAGCTTTATTTGTGAGAAACAGTAAGTTAATAATTCGATTAATCATAATCATAAAATAGTTAATATTATTATATTTCGATTTGTGAAATATGCCATTTATCGGTGAAAATAAAACCCGTATTTTCACTGAGTGAAATAAAAATGGTATTTTACACTGTATAATGATGCAATAATCATGTGACATCGTCGGTGACGTCATGAAACATTTAAAGGACGTCATGCAACAGCCGCCCTAGCAAAGTAGTTTAGCTTCTCCATTCATACAGTTAGGGTCATTTACGGTGTTTTTGGAAACATAATAAATAGAACATTTGACATTTTTCGTTGAATACCATGTATATCTCATCTGTGAAATAGAACATCATATATTTACACTCGTGGCTACGCCACTCGTGAAAATAAAAATTTCTACTTCACTCGATTAGATTTCCATGGTATTCGACGAGAAATGTCAAGTATCCTCTTTTTATGTCATTATACATCTTAATACGGCATTTCACTGATGAAAAGTAATTTTTATTCAAATCATCATCAGAAAAGATACATAAAGTTACACTAGTGATGATAGTTACCAATTGTTATAATGATATGATAATTAAGTCGTTTTTAATAATGAAACTCATATAGGTTTGTGAAAATATCCAGTAAAAGGAACACCAAAAGAAACTTAAACATTACTTGAAATGATACTCCAAAGTTCAAAATGCCCCTTAACAGATTTAAGGATCGACAATTGTTGATTTTAGAAATAAGCATGGTTCCTATACTTTCTTGTTTCGCTTTTTTTGGTGGCTCAGTATATAATGTTTGTTTATCATCTGTTTTCAGGGTTTCCACTAACCCTTTAGTTGCTTGACCCAAATGTAGATGAGATCTGCAGATGCATGGCAATGAAGTTATTTTATCATTATGTTATATCTTCATTAAGTCTACAAATAAATTTCTTTTGCGTTTTGTTTTGTCCGATGACTTGTTATAAGTGCATGCAAAAACGAATCTCCTTGTAAGGTGAAGTCGTCAAAGCCCATATATAACATGAATTTATAAGTTTTTGTTCGTTTTCTAAAAGAACTAATCCATTCATCATAAACTGAGTCAGTTATATCGTCTTGGTCGGGTTGAGGTCGGCATGAACACAATGAATGCCAGTACATGAACTGTAAGTTAGCCAAATCAACAGCTCGATTCAATGGTTTTGTCTTAGTTAAAAGGTTGAACAAACTCATTATATAATTTCACTCCGAATAAAACAAAATGAGAGATATAAGTCATTTCGTACAATTTTTGTGCAATCATCAATATGCCGATGGTTAAGTTTAGTGGATTTAAGACATTTCTTTAACGAATACAAAGAAACTGACTTTTTCACTAATCATCTTGAATTTTGCAATCCAAGTTTAAAAGTATTTCGGTTTTTTTTGTGAAATCATAAATCTGCTGATTTTCATAAATCATAAATGAAATTACTTTTATTCAAAACGTCTTGACTTTGAAATGCAAATGTTCGACATAACCTGTCAAGTTGAATAAGCAGAATAAGTCAGTAACTACGCCGGGCGACATACACGCTTCAGTGGTCTGAATTCTGTCAGATTTCCCGAACATGGTAATCTGTTCCACATTGGAGCATGTTATCAAACATTCTATTTAATAATACAAGGATTTCGTCATCCTCTGCTCTGTTTGTTACTTGTCAACGATCACGATTAGGGGAGGAACTAAATTTCTTGTTAATTGATCCTCGAGTTGATTATCAAATCACATAGAAAGTATTTTCCGTTGTTCTTTGGGGTTGTTTATTTACATGGTAGTCTTTGCACCATGCACTATATAGATACGGCTTATTAAGGAGGTTAAAACGATACAAACATCTATTATTTGCAAATATTTACCTTTGGCAGTAGGATCCATTTGAGTTGGCTAAGTTCAAGTTATAAAACATATTAATAGATCAGGCAGAGAGTGATTGATCGAAAGGCTGAGGGAATAGATGGGAAGAAAGCCATAGATATAAAAACATTCGTATCATAAGCAGCCTGTAACTTGTAGTCCAGGACGTGGTGTGACAAAGACTCGATTTGGGAAGATCTCCGATCACTTTGATGCAGAAGCGTTGTTGTCGGTCAAGGCTTATTATTTCACTCTTTGATAGACTTGACCAGAGCTCACAACCGTAAAATGCTTTAGAAAAAGGAATTGATAGCAATGTTGCTTTCGTTTGTGACTTAGTCAAGATCATCAACATGTTTTGAACAGGCCTTAAGGGCTCGATCCCACAAGCTGCATCTCTTTAGGAGTTCAATTCCAACACGCATAATGGAACCGAGGTCTGAATAGGCTTTCATTTGAGAGTAAGTTGTACTGTTTTCTTATCTGTGAAGGTAAGAGCACTACTCTTCATATATGTTAAACAGCTGTAGATTGCATGTCATTGGGCTTAGCAGAATAATGTCAGCTTGTGTTGTGCTTCGCTTTCATTTTTCAGGTTGAACAATTACGAGCTTGACCCATCTTTCGTGTATTCTATACGGCAACCACAATTGGTTAGTATTGGAGTATTGTAAGTTATGCTTATCAGTTGTTTTTTGTTGATGATTTTGACTGAATCACGACGTTGAGCAATATAATTTAACCAACACGTGAAATAATTAAACAACATACACATTCGGTCCAACTTTCTTAGAACATGATTATAAATTTTATAACAGGTGCCAAAGTTACAGAACTGAATTAAATGTTCGCCCTCTCGTTCTCAATTTCAGCGCCAATGCAGACATACTTACTCCTAATAATTAATATGAATCCTAATTTACACATATAAGCTTTTCCCTGTACACATACTTTTATTCTGACTGGGATCACACGAAGTATGGATTTATCGTTTAATGAATATGAATTTCTTCTGCTGATTGTCCTCTAGTGATGGCTAATTTATATCGACATATATGTCTGGTTATTTTGTATAGGCGTTGAAAACGAAGTGATCGTGCAATGTTATCGTTTAAAAATAGTTTATTTGTATTTTTTGTGAGAGGGGATTCAAACGAATGTAAGTTTGGATCAAGCCTTGCGCCATGTATGGAATTCTTTATTCAAACTTCATTTGGTTTAACAATACAGAAAACGATCAAAGCAATGTCTTATTCCTTTTTTAAGCTAATGAGTTTAAATTTGTAGGACTGATTTATCATAAAACACAGCTGCTGAACAAATGTTTGTCACACAGTTCATAATACCCTATGTAAAATCATCAATTTTGAAAGTTTTTAATTGTCACCAATCTCAAGAGAACGATTTTAAGGCCAGTCTTTTGTACCAATATGTTAAGGTTCTTGTCAACACTACTTATAAAATGTGTGGAATGCTGGCAAGGAAAGGCATGCACAGATTTCCCCAATTGTAACTTTTGCGAACACACATAGCTCTAAGCAATCAATTTCATGAGAAGGCATCTGTAACACAGTCAATGGTTTCGGTTTCAACAGCTACACACATCTCATGAACCTCTTTAGTCATTAAATCAGCATCTCTTCAATATTTAAATATTCAATAGTAAAAGGTTAGCATGACTGACGGTTAAGAGAGAGGTTACGAAGACTACACTTTTTAAAAGATATCAAATACAACAGCGCACTTTATAGACATGACTTTGGACAGGCTCCAAAAAGGTGTGTTGAAATTAATAAAAACTCTTGGTAACAGACAGCACAGTGTGATCAAGATAACTGGACCCTGGACCATCTTCCCTGACTCATCCTACATGGACCCATACACCTCGGTTTTTTTATACGTATAAGTAATTAACACATCGGAATCAGTGACCAGAACCCTGGAACCAAGGCAGACACCTGTCTGTCAGAAAATGGGCAATGTTTTTTAAGGCATTTAAACAAGGAACAATGGAACCATGTTTGTCCAATTCCAGAACTTCGCTATAAGCTACTTGTAACAAACAGAGAAATAAATATGTTTCATATAAAACGTAGTTCGTATTAAATAAAATGCAAATATATCACTGCATAAGAGTTTACATAGAACCTTTGCTTGGAGAAACGATTTGTTATTTGAAGATGCTGAACACTTTATCACACATCTTTATCACACATCCTTATCAAACATCAACCAAATTATAAAGATATTAATTATTTTTCCAAATGGACAATACAGTTGGTCAAGACATTATCATCGAAGACATGGCTTGAATAGAGAGAAAAACACTCCTGCTTTGCAGTGATACAATATCCTATAGACGTAAACCTCAATTCAATATAATAAAAGTACTGTATGTCATCAGCCCATTACTCTAAATATTCAAGACACGTTTAAATTTATGTTGAGTGAACTTTATTAGTCTGAACAGATACATTTCTTAGAAGCCAACTTTCATAGATGTATAAACTCATATGTCTTAGTAGGTCAACACTAGGAGTGACATTAGGATATCTAACGCTAGCCTGGTTGTAAATGTGAAAATGAAATGAAATGTGAGGATATAAGTTGTAAATTATATCATTGACACACCAGGAGAAATGGAAACTCATCTTTCACATAACTAATCTAACACATGTTGCTATAACTAGTATTTCTAGCTGTATTGTTGTATCATCCACATTATATATATATATGACACCTATAGACCCTCACTAAATAAACAATGAGATGATTACCCTTAAATCACTGACATATATCTCGAACTACAATTGAGCTATTTAAAAACAAAAGGGATTATGTCACATTAACATATTGCTCAAGGGGTAAACTCATAAGAGAGTGATTGTGTCAATCAGAAGACCAACAAGGAAGAACCATGATGTCACCTGATTAGCATAATTTACAATATATCCTTGTACATTGTGCGTATATTTTGTTATAAAAACGCTAGTAATGCGATGTTAACGATCATATCGTTTCATCCCTGATGAGTCAATACTATTGACGAAATACTAGTATCGGATTAAAATGATTCTTCAAACGACTATGTGAAGTATGTTATATTTAATCTATATATATATATATATATAGATATATATATATATATATATATATATATATATATATATATAATATATATATATATATATATATATATATATATACATATATATATATATATATATATATATATATATATATATATATATTTCGCGAGGTGAGACGATTCAACATGAAAACGAGATCAATATAATAAAAAAATGCGACCCTTCAATTAAAAGATAAATTAAGATACTTGTTCTTCACCAGTAAGTATATAGTTCTTTTAGTTGTAAGAGTTCATAGATATATTGTGTTGTGTTGTGTATTATAAAGAAAGATAAGAAACTCACATAAAACTTTCATTTACAATAAAGTTAAAGCAATATGTTTAGGTACTTTTGTATCATTTTTATATATGTATAGATGAGTTACTCTGTACACAAAATTTATGATTTCAAAAGCCAGAGGTTTTTGAGAAGAAGTTGAAAAGAAGTTTACAAACGGACGTAATGAGTGACTAATAGACTGGTTGTATGGACGAACGGACGTCTGTGTTTTCTCACTTAGTGACCTTTTTATTGCTCTATACAGCTGTGTAAAATAACATATGTGACAGATAAGATCAATGACCGCGTAATGACTTCACTGTCTTTTATCTGTTGCCAGATTTTCAGACATGATTTTTAACATAGGGATACTATTAATATTTGCCACAGGGGTTGCAGGCAAGTGCAGCTGTTGTGTTTCCTTTAACTTGAAGTTACGTTTTTATTTTCTGTTGCATATGGGGTTTTCTTTTGCATCAAATCGAAATTGACAATACACTGTGTGATTCTAGACATGTTAATATGTAACTTTGCAACGAAAAGACCCTTATTTTTTCAGGCCAATGTTGCGAAGACTTCTGGATTCGTAATGGCCTCTCCTGTTACTTGTTTGTAGGGAAAAGGGAGACCTGGACACATGCAAATGTAAAGTGACAGTTTTTATCCTTATCAAAATAAAATTCTATTAACCTGTTGACTGTTAAAGCATTAAGATTCATGCAGTCATATCTATTGTCTGTAAGCATCACAGTATTACATCACATTAATTGTGTGCACTTTTCTCAAACAAGTGACATCACTAAACAAACAGAGAGACGCTCAATGGTTTTATTCATAAGATTTTTATTCATATCAAATTGATTAGAAATGTCCTTCGACTTCATCAATGAAAATGAATACATGTTGACTCTTTTCGCTGAAGATGAACATTTACATTGAAGCGAATTGGCAACTGATCCTGTAACATCTTAAACTTTTGTGAGGCGGATGTGCAGAACATCATATTGTCAACATAAAAACACAAACACATCTTTCATACCAATTCACATGTGTATATAGTTTTCCCAAGGGAGACACAATTATTATATATGAGTGCACTATAACAGAATTGACACTTTGATATGACTTTGAATGAACGTGTCACTTTTTCAACAGATTACCTGTCATAATCTCGGAGCACACCTGGTCGCCATCCAATCAGTTGAGGAGAACGCATTTATTCA
This sequence comes from Phorcus lineatus, assembly GCA_921293015.1. Lineage (NCBI taxonomy): Eukaryota > Metazoa > Mollusca > Gastropoda > Trochida > Trochidae > Phorcus > Phorcus lineatus. Next base: position 13,793,390 of record OV121085.1, read on the forward strand.
GGGATATTTAAATTAATATTCAGGTGCATGTTTAGAATTGAGTGGAGAGATAAACGTCCATGTTGTTTTTGACATTTTCATCATCATATTTTCTCCATCTTTTCATAACGCATTTAACGTTTTCGCCCTGTTAATAAAAAAGTGATGTTGCTTAGAATATATTTCACATAAAGATATTTATACAATGGTATGCATGTCTTTCTCATCTAAAGAATGTTTTTACAAAAGAGCAAAATGTATTAAACCAAGGTTTTTAAAAATATTTTCTTTGACTTATGAACAACCAATACACAAAAGCATATATCTCTAGAATATCGTACCCAGTAGAATGTTGTTCGGATTTCTTTATAAAACATGACAAAGCTTTTCATCACCTGGATATCATCACATGTATTTTATATCCTTTCTATCTAGGTCTTGGAGCACAAATGACTACGTGGTTAGGAGGGAAAGAGAACGAGAAAGGAAATGTTTGGCAATGGAGTGTTAGTGGTGACAACTTCACCTTCACTGACTGGTATCCAGGACAACCAGGAGGTTCCAGTAGTGAAGACTGTCTGGCGCTCCAACAACCCGACCATAAACATGGATACACGTGGGGGGGATACACTATGTTCTAGTCGTCACAGCTATATGTGTGAGAAGGAGTAAGTCGAATGATGCAGAATAAACTGACGTATATATTGAGTGATTGACTGTTAACAGTTCAACATCTTACACGAGTATAATTGAAGACTGACAATGTTTGTGATATGAAAAAATAAATGACAGACATATTTACATATATGACATGTTACATATAACATTCAGACACTGTTAGCACCTTCTTCAAATTAAAGCAGTTCTGATTTGCAAACTGTATGCTTGTACCTTACTACCAGTTTTATCATTTTAAATTCTTCCTGAAATCAGTTTGTCTCAATTAAAAATGAAAACATTATCCCTACTTTTTTCATGTTGGAAGCATCTACAACTTCTTCAATATACAATTTACAATGGAAGTAGGACTTTTAACTATCATCAGTTCAGAAGGAAATCAACATTTTCCGTACATTATCCCTTGTCTATCCTCATTTATACTTACTGGTATAACAGGCACTGCCTTTCATTGTTTATCCTTATTAGTCAAGCATTTTCTGTTCCATCGTAGTCTATGCAAACCAGATTTTCATCAGAAAGTAAAACATCTTATAATCAACCCGATTATCAAAGTCATGCTACTTTGCATAGATTCTGATAGATCGTAAGATCGAGTTATTTTTCTGAGAATGTGTGCCTTGACTATCAAGGATGGTAATCGCTCATCACTTCCTTATCGCGATACGCATTGCAATATATTTGTGTTTTTCATATTTTAAGTTAACCATGTTCTTTTAGATAAATAACAGCAATCAATACTTTAGCTCTCCGTCTTTTTGGATAAAGGTAGATATTTCAATGACTGGCTATGAAGTATTTTCACTTAACAATGTTATTTTTTATGCAAGTAAAGATGGAAATTGTTGATTTTGAAATGCAATAGACCGATATATCGTTATTAACGCGCACCCTTGTTGACCATTTCAAAACAAGTAACACCAATTCATTCTTTTTCAGATTTCCAAAGCTCACATTTCATGGTTAGCTGGATTCTTTATTCAAACCAATGAGGTGGATGTATTTCCACAATTGTGCTACAAATGATGTATTTACAAAATTATGCTACAAATTAAAACAGTATGCCTATATAGTAGTCAATCTTGTTATTTCAATATTGCAGAACATGAACGATAGTTCAATTATGTGCATTATTAGCATGGCTTGTAGCAAAGCGTATATGTGGTTTCGGCTTCCACTCGAATAAAGCCATGAAAAGGTTTGTTGAAATGAGCAGTATGCATTCAGGTCTTCTTAAAAAGAATGTTGCACCTTACAATCATGTTTGTAAGCAATATTATATTCATGCTATAAATATCCGCTGTCTTTATTACACGAACGCTGTCACCATAATGAAGCACAGTTGTTAGGCGTTAAGCTTGCTAACCAATTGTCCCTGTGGATACAGTAAAATGTATTGACCCATGGCCCATGCGAGGGAAATACAACCGCAGTCTATCCCAGCTGTTCTTGGTAGCTAAGAACAGAATGTACGGACCCATCTTGCAAGTATCATAACAAAGATACATGTATGGGGTATTGATGCAATGACATCATTGACCAATATCATAACTAGCTATGGTCTTTTATCTGAATATCCACTATACAATACACACAATATCATCATCATAATCAGATACCAACTGTTATTGCCTATATTCAGATTATTAATGACATCACAAACACTTTTATAGTGACCATTGTAATATCCCTATACAGGTAGACCTCGATAATCCGAACACTTCCGTTTTTCGTTCGGATAGCGAAATGTTCGGACAACTGAAATGAATATACTGAATATGTTTTTAAGAGAGATTCAAAAGATTTTAGATTAGATTTATTGAAAATTTAATGTAATTTCTTGATAAAAAGATTAAACTCATTTGAATTGAATTGTCAAAGCTTAAAAATATCCAAAACATATCTAAATGCAACATGTTGAATGGCGTCGCTGTGAAACAAACTTTCCTGTCTATCACTATCTAATCTTAGTATGCTCTACACCGTAACTCGAGATTGTTTGAGTGCACATAATTTTGCACCAGGAAGTTAATTAAAGCATGCATAATATATGTCCAGAGTAACAGAGGTTTTATGTAAGACTGTGACTAGGGATATAATAGCCAATCTGGGACAGTTGCGTGAACGGAAATAATTTTGCTAAATGACTTGAGAGGAATATGACCCAGGTAACAGTTGCAGTTATCGGGTCGGTTGTTTTCCTGTTAATAAGAACAAAGCTTGGACAGACAGGTGAATTACGTAGACTTGTCGTTATATGAATTATCTTCTGGTAATAATAAGAAATGTTAATAACTATGATCAATACCAGTCTTTCATTTAGAAATAAGGGTGACTCGTTGGATAGTAAGCGTAACCCAATAATGCAAAAAGTTATCTTTAGATTACATGTGAATTTGTTATTTTGAGTTGTCTCCCTTAGACCTCTTTGAAATATGTATGTGCTTGAATAGCATATGGAATTGTTGTAGTTGCATGAAGATACAATGATCATTTGTGAAAGGGTGCCATAAGTTATTATCAACTTTTAAGCTTTAACAAAATTAAGATAAAGCAGAGTAACTGGCACGTTCGTAATGGTTATTGTTTTAAGTGTCTTAAACGTACATATTTTCAAAGCGACTTTGATACCTTATATATTTTATTGCTATGATAATCTGATAAAGGAGATAACTGACTATACTCAGTTCGCGATATTAAATTAAAGTACCTGTACAAATCATATCATTTAAAGTAGCGTTTAACGTTCTTTACTTTAACCAACAGGGAGATAAAGTGCTATTCGTTAAAGTTATCGCCTTATTGCGATCTTATTGATATATTTACTATTTATTGTTATGCATCATCAAATATGTAAAAGGTTCCCAAGTTTATATGTTGTTATTGTTATTGCTCTGCAGAGAGTTCAAACAGAGACTTTTAAAAATTATATGCCAACAAGCAATTTGAGCTCTTCATTTGTTATATTGATAAAGAAAAGCGCAATGTTCTAACTACAGATTTGTATTCTTCATGTTTAATTTTGTCCATGCTCTCTTGACTAAAAGGCAGCAATAATATCAGTGATCAATTCTCAAATAGCAGTCGTTTTGTATAGAGAGATAATTCAGTGATGGGTTTCGAACTTTTGAAATATTCATAAACTCTCTTTACAACTTTCATTAAAATGACTTTGGTTTTGGTTACTTTTCTCGGCAATTTTACATAGAAGTTGTAGATCTCATAACCTCTGATAAATTGAATATTTTCTAAAGAGTGTACTAGTGTTGTTCCTATATTACAATATACCGGTATACCGATAATACTGCGAACCCTTACTGATTATATTTATATCAATAATTTATTTCAAAATATTCAATTTTTCTGCATTAAAAATTAAATTTCATTTAATCAAAAATTACAAATGATAGTAAAAATAATTGAGCAGCATCACTTCAGGGCTTCTGAATGAATCAAAGAATACATGCAGACAAAAAAGATGTAATTATGTACTTTGCAACAGGCGGCGTTGTGTTATCAAGAAACCTGACCCTGGTCCAGCGTCCTCGAATCATCCCACATGTACAAAATGAATGGAAGAAACGGATGCAATGTCTGCCAGGGCAATCGTTTCACTTTGATAAATGCATATGTAAGGTTCTTGACTGGTACCAATGGGGTGATTATAATCTCAGTAGATCTCATTTCTCAATTAGAGCAAGTCGTATTGGTATCTTTAAAAAAGGTTATGTCGATATGACAATAACATCGATATATTATACTAATACAGAGACACATCATATGTAGTTGAGCCATTTAATCAGATTGTACATGTATGTAATGTGCAAGTGTGAAATTCATATTCCTTCAGTTCAAAGAGACTGTCATAAACTTATAAAATGCTCGTACATATACCTAAATATATATATATAATCAGGAAATTATTGTGTTAATTTTCAGTAGTCAGCAATATACAAGATAATCCAAAAACTTTCCAATTAAATATTAGCCAAATGTCGCGAATGCTAATTATTTCGTTTGTTGGTTTTCTGTCTTGTTTTCCAGCCTAGATGGTTTTGCTTAGTAGAGAGTGTTCATGATCATATCCTTTTCAACTTTTATATTTAGTCATCAAAGTAATGCGCATTTCAAAATCTGCGTCTGTGACAGTGTTTACGTATGGGTCCAGCTTTTGATGAGTTGTTCATACCTTGAAATCTTCTTATTTTGCACAAAACATTCTTTGCAAAACGTGTTTGTAAACTGTGTCTGTAGCTGTGAAGATAACTCACTCAGTTGAAGCCTCCTTTAAGGTTATATCGATAAGTTTCATTTAAAACCTGAAAGTAAGTAAAATAGTATCAGTCATGAACTAAATTTTTATTTTCTGTTTACCGTTCAATCTTTATTTTCTAAATTATCAATTGTCTTGTTTTAAAAATATTTAGATTCTATCTTTAAACAGTAATCTCTTTTTGATCCACTCCGCTTTATATCTCTTAAGTATTCTGTTTATTTTATGATCGGTAATTAAATATAGATGAGTTTTGAGAACATTTATTTATTCAAGCATATATGATCGGAGCTAAAGTGAAACTTTTCTAAACATTAAGGAAAATGAATACATTCTTGCGCTTTAAGGTTATTGTGAAGACCCCTTCAGTTCCGACATAGAATATTAAGTGTATCGGTAATTTTTGTTCAAATTGTAAAAGTTTACCCAACATGGAATAAGTTTGTTTAAGATAAAAAAATAAGTTTAATAACTTTGCATTTTGTTATGGTGAAAAGTACTTCATGCATTGAGAAAAAAGGAAAATAAATCAGTATCTTGCTTTAAGATGAAAATTTACAAACAAAAGTTAAACAAATAAGAAACATATCATGTTGAGGCGAAACTCCCCAAAGAACATCTCTAAAACTAATCAACAAGAAACTACTTTAAATGTCTACATCCGTGGACAACATAATTAATGAATGCATTGTTAAAAAACACTAGACAACGAAAGCAAAAACTCCTTACTCTTATATTACAGTGCCTGTCATTGATATGTTTGTAAAGCTCTCACAGTGTGTCCATGTTTGAGGAATGGTGAGGATATCTGTTTCATGACTTATCGATCAATAGGATTTCAACATCATGTCAATAGTGTCACTGGGATAAGTGTAAGGTAAGAATGAAATAGCTTTGCAGTTTTGGAATTTCTGGTTTCAAAGTCACAATTTGTATGTATGTACTGGCTGAGACGTCGTTATCAAAATATATGTGTATTAACAGGTAGATCATTATAAATATAAATGCATAACAGGTACATTAACATGTTTCACATCAACATTTCAGAACATTTACAAAGGCATATATGTATGGTATCTTTATATCATACTTAAAAATCATGCGTTCAAGATTGTCAGTGAACTTTAACACTTGTAAGTAAATGTTTCACTACCACATAATAGTTTCTATATTCATAAAAACACTGAAATGAAATTCTATAGGTATTTAGAATTTTGTAAAAGATATGTTCAAGAAATGACTATGTTTACAAAATGACCGCTTCAATTTTCTTTGATTTGAAGAGGGCTGTGTTTATAATCTAACAATGATTCAAAATATTGAGACTATAGACCGTTGACCGTTGTATTATCTTATTCTATTAGTCTTTTCCTCCAGAATATAAGCAGCAGATTTTGACAAATCATTCAAACTTGTTTCCGACTTGTAGATATAAACCAACCAAAACTTCAAATTTTCAAACGTAATGCATAATTTCTTTCTTTGTTATCACTTTAGCGATATATGTCAAACTAAAGATGTGAATTGAATTAGTGTGTTTGGAAATCAGTATTGATCCTCAAAACAACAAAAACACTCATTTGATAATAAACAAAATGATTTGAGGAACAAACTAAATTTCAATGAAAATGATGCTTAACAATGATTTGTGTTCTTGTCTCTCTTAGACTTTTAAACATTTATCGTGGCATGATGTTATTTCTGTTGTATCCCACAGCCACATGATGTTATTTCTGTTGTATCCCACAGCTTAACAATGATTTGTGTTCTTGTCTCTCTTAGACTTTTAAACATTTATCGTGGCATGATGTTATTTCTGTTGTATCCCACAGCCTCGGCTTGTTTATCGATCCGGTCCAATTCTTGGGACATGTTCAGATAAAAAAATTTTGATTGTACAACCATCAGTTTCTGCCAAAATGTTAATGACAAAAGGTAACCGACTTCTCTTATAGGAGTCATCACACCAATCGTGTCTGATTATATTTGAGTGATTATAAACAGAACCGAATACATCACATCTTTAAAAACCTTTTTCCTTTTCTTTTGATCATATGGTATTTTTGTATAATCTAATACAATTAAGAGGAACTCTGCTTCTCTACTGCGATTCCAGTAAAAAAAATGCTGATAGAACATTTTGTCATATGAGAGGCAGTCCAAGGTTTGGCTAGGAAGTAAATTCGTCTCGCCTCGAACTGACTATATGTTATAGTGAGCAGGTAAACAACATCAGAGGAGAAGGGTTTCTTTTTCACGGGAGATTATGAATATGGATTTAAGTCTAAAAACTGTATTTACCCTGGTTATTTCATTGCGTCATTGCTTCGCAGGTAAGTGTCCCTTTCTATTCTCAAAGTGTACTTGGAAAAGTCAATGTGTTACACGACACTTTGTGTTGAATAACATTTCAATTTTAGCAGCTAAAGCTCATTAGTGTGTTGTAAGAATGCCACTTTAAACACCATCTATAATTTACTAATCCATCGGTATTTAGTATGAATTATGATGGTGCCTAATAGTTGCTTTACGTTCTTTTTTAGCTGAAGTGACACAATGAAAGTTAATCTAACTAAGGGTAACTAAGTTAAACTAGAAAAATGTTTGAAACATTTTTACTCAAGTAAAGCAAAAATTTAATCAAGAGTTTGTTGCAGTCGTTGCAGGTTTACAGCCTTAATGGCTTAACTTATAATTCAAGAGTTTATCATATTTTTGGTTTCCACAATCTCGAAAATTCAGCTGTAAATCATTTTGGGGATAAATGGTTACTGCTTTAGAACTTAGTGCAATCTCTTTTGTATTTTAAGAGGAAATATGTATCGTATTATTCTAATCGCAAGATATTGATTTAATTTAATATCAGTAATTAAAATATTCGTCATTACTTCAAGGGGTTGAACCAAATTTTCCTCGTCATGCAAGGGAAAGCCGACCAATGTTATAAAACTAATAGGAAGACGATTTGGTTAAGATCCTCTTTGTAAGAGAAGTCGTCTTATTGATGTATCATCTGTAATATTTATCATCATTGTCTTTTACTTTGGACCTATCGCATACTGGTATGCCTTACAGTTACGTCAATTTAAACATGTGAATAATGGTACGATATTTACAATTATTAATCAAACTTTTGGAGCGTTTGTTTACGAAATTGACGGCATTTGTTATGAATTAGACACCAGTTTTAGTCTTAAAAAATAAACATGTCCAGATATTCATGCTTTAATTGTTTATCATATAAAAACTGATGTCTGTAAGTAAATATTTAGTATTGAGTGTTTGTGCATCAACGTCAACATTACATTTAATCAATGACGGTTGTAGAGAGGAAAGCCCCTGATGGAGTAAATTCGAATCCCGCTAGAGGTAATATTTCAAAACTTGTATTCCTCGGAACACTGTCTAGTGTTTGTGTTAACGATTTATGATATCTCCGATTAATCACTATGTTTGTCTGCAGCAGGTCGGTTTCCAAGCATTCACGAAATATGATAGAAATTAAAACTGCAATAGAAAAGTGTTTTGTAAGACGGTATTAATATAGTCAAACAATTAGTTGACGATTTAGAACTTATTTTGAAAATGGAAACTATACATATCTTCAAAATGAAAACAATACAAACTGGACGCGAACACAAACAGGATAATGTAAGAAGCAAATATATTACCAAATCCAGAACATTTACCTGATAAGAAATACAAAAGCTAACTTTTGTCCATCAAGTTATGTGTTTTAAAACTTCATTTTGCGTATTTGTGTAGATGTTGGGATATCATGTTGTATGTGTGTTTCTTTGTTTACCATGTCCATGCATGTTATCTTCCTTTAAATGTATTTTAATATGCAAACAAATCTTCCTTTGTTTTGGTATACTATTAGATTTGATAAAGATTATTGTTGTAAATACCAAGCCACTTCCTTCTTACTTTTTCTATGTGTAGCTAATGTTCGCATGTATGTGCTATGTTTCTCATTGTGTATGTTACTCTAATATAGTTTTAATTCATCTCTCGAGTTTCGGTTATTATGCATCATTATTGTTTAAATTAGAAATATACATGTAACCACCTAAACTATGAACGCCAGTTTCTCAAAAACACAATGACACACATTAATATGACATGATCCTTTGCTGTCTTAACAGTTCTAGTAAGCAAGGCTTGTTCTGGAGTACAAGGATAACCGTGTACAAGGCACATCCTTAAATGCAGCAGTGGCCATATCGCAATACAGGAAGCTTTCTACTTAGGAGAAACAGCTTGTGGTGTACTCATTACGAACCCACGCAGTTTGTCCCACATAGACAAAAACCTCTGCAACATGATAGACCCGTTTTGAAAAGAAGTAGTCACAAATTAAACGCAAGAGTGTGCTTCTTGTTATTTCACATCTGTTCAAATACACTACGGGTCCTGAATTTGCTTTTTTTTAAAAATGCTTATTTGGCCAGAATGTTTTGTGTTTCAGTTTTAAAATCATAAAATGTTGAAATTGAATTATTAAAAGATCGACCTTTGATGACACCATTACTGTAGCACGCCAATTAGGAAGCCATAAATCACTTTTTGACTCTCCTATGTCGTCTAATTAAGGGAATTCAGAAAACATTAATCCTTAAAGGCGAATTACAAAGATGATGATATAGGGTAATTATATAAAAAAAATTTATTGGGCTTCTTAAGATATATGGAACTCTGCTGTAGTCGTATTTACTCGTGGGTATAAAGTGTCTTGTATTTTGTATGGTGATGTTTTTTTAGACAGTTTATTTATGTAAACATAAATGTGATATCAAATTGTTTGGTTCAATTTTTCAATTGGGATTCCAAGTTGGGACGACCCATCTTAAGATGGGACTGGGCATACTTAAACATGTTAATAATATTCATATTCAAAAATGAATTGTGTCAGTAAAACTTTTTTTTAGATAATTTAGTTCTATTCTTTTCACACCTACGAAGAAATTTTTATTTGATGTCATTTCCCTTTCTTACTCGATTTCATCTGTTATCGAGTACGAACGATTCAACACTACTCAAACAATTATTTAAAGTCATATTTGATTACTGATTGAATCACATTTGTTAACAAAATCAGATCAATAGGGCAAATGCGGGAGAATTCGACCAGCGGTAGTATTCGACCAGTTTGTGTATCTAATAAAATACTTTTACAAAACGTGTTCCTTTTTAACTTTGACCGGTAACATTTAACCTGGAACATCTCAGCTTCATCTCCTGAATGTCGCCATTCATACCCGATAGATTTCATCGAGAGGTAAGTCATTGTTTTTCTGAGGTGTGGCAGTAGCACTGAAAATGGCGGCAAATTTATCTGGCCAAGTAAGGGTATGGTTGATGTCTTGTCCGTTTGTCAAAATATTCGTTTACTTTACATTTATATTTTGTCTTCATTATGTCTTTTAGTACCTGCAGTGCCGAAAAGTCCGATTGCCATTTTGACAAAAGCCACGTGATAAGCATGTGCTGTGTGTCTATTTTTAGCTACAGGTCACATGGCTGTGGCAGTATTCGACCAGGGAGACGTCATTATACGGAATGTGTTGTTTTTTTCCAAAGCTTATTTTACCAATCCATACTGATATTTTCAAGTAAAATTATAACTTTGACGATCCTTTACCATATATTTCTGACAAAATAGTATACTTTGGGTGCTGAAATAGTTTGTTATCGATACTTTTTCGTAATTAATCATCAATTTCGTTTGATAACACAATTCATTATTGTTTCAATTGAAAGGAAAATGTAACATTCCCACGCCATTTGCTTTCGTATCACAGCTTCATCTAAGATTTTTCTTGTTTACTACAAGTTTACATGTCAAAATATATTCATAATATGCTTGCTATTCTGTTATATATTGTGAGACATTGAAAATAGGAAACGTTAGTAACGTAGTCGTACAGATGTCAACGAATGTATTTCAGACCGCATTTGTTTAATGAAAATTTCAGTAACAGTTGGTTTTGATAATTCAAATAAAATACATAAGGCTAAAATATCAAACTGTTTAAGAATGTACAGATGATCTAACTTCAGCACACGGGTATCACAAATGTTTATATTTCTTATGACCAGGGACCACTTTGAAAAGTAAATGCATGGGCCTTATACATAGCTCTTGCATATGATCATACTACAACAAATATCTCGCTCTCTTTTACGATAATTATGTATTGAATTTGTATCAGTTTAAATAAATTTCGAAATGGCAGTGTGTAAAAAGCGGCGACATTCCTCAAGCTTTCAATTACAAGAGAGTACAATAATTAACTAAGAAAGATTCAGCACTAATCAGCAGTTCGTTTTAAAGACCGTAAGTGATTTTAAAGCCATATTATTGCTTTATGATAATAATATGATCAACACTTTATGATAATTTCAGATATGAATTAATATCTATAATTTATATAACGTCTACGGTCTTCTCTAACGGTGTATTGTAGGGACAGTGGAGCGTTCCAATTAAATCCCATACCGATATGTTGAAAATCCATGCAAATTAAAACACTACTGCTACTTCATCTGTATAAATATCGAAATTATTAAAGACATGTGAAAGTTATTCTTACTATAATATCGGGCAATGTGAATATGTGAACATATCAAGGCAGAAGGTTGAAACACACCGGGATTGAAATGACGAAGGACATGAAATTCATATATGTATTTCCAACATTGAGAAAACGAACATAATATTTTGTCATTTAGGTTCTTAGCAGTGATTAGATAATGCATTGAACTCGTTAATGTCATAGATATTAATTATATGGATACATTGATACAAATAAAATTGGAAAAGCTGACAAAAGAATATTACAAAATTCAACTCCATGTCGGGTGCAGGCAGTCCTTGCTAAGTCATCAATTTAGTTAAAGTCTGATGTGTTCAATGAAGAACCTTTTTTCATGATAAAGTTTAATAAATTATTGAAGTTCTTGGTTGATAACGTTTTCAAGTTCATAGACGATTTATCTTTATTGATCAAATTAAAAATTATATAACTTTCAAAATGTGGACAGCTTGGTGTTCGGTCTGGAAACGATTTTCACTTCATAACGCCTGTATAGACGATCTCGTGTTGAGTGATCCGTAGATAACATTTAAATTAATGTAATGATTATATAATTATATTGCAAAATATTTATAAATATCCAAAAATGAAACTTTTAATTGTTTCTTTAAATAGATCAGGAATTAAATGAGCGCATACATGTAGATTATAACTGAAATCAATGAACATGTTTCGGCCATGTCGGCGGCACGATCAGGGTTATAATTTGTGCGACCTATATATGGCAATATTATTATTTGCATTATGATCCTTTTGTTTACATATGGAACATGATTTAAATGTGTTGAATAAACACTTATTTGTTTGAACACCTGAATATTCCCTAAAATGTGTCCCAATGACGATAATTTTTCATCCATCAGGTGGTAGTTATAAACTGGTCGAACACTGCCGCAGGTGGTCGAATTCTGCCGCTTTAAGAGTATTTCTGTCACGCGCAACCTCCCAAGAAAAGACAACTCTTGAACAGTGTCATTGTCGGGAGTCGATGTTGAAGTTGATATTCTCCAAAATAAAACACACGATTGGTATGTGTAAACATTAGTATAAAATGAAAAGCAAAGAGCGATAAGTGGTCGAATACCCCCGCATTTGCCCTATATAGATTTATATTTAGATAATATTTTTCAGCATTTTTCAAACGACAAATACATGCGTAGATCGAACAGCTGTAAACAGAGAAACCAAACGGCTCCACATTTCACAGAGACTTATTTGTATCTTAGTTTCTTTACTAAAATGTAGTATAAACTGTTAACAATCAAAGATATGAAGTTATTCTAATCCAAGTTTACCAACACTAGTGATAAATTGCGTTTTTTAAAATATATATTTAAAAAACGTACCTGATACAAAAAAATGAATAATCCATGCAAAAACCTTCTATAAGCCGAAATTAAGGTACACTCCATCGTTACAATCCAGCACTGAATAGACTGAATATGTTAATGTGACAGCTTGGCATGACAGAGGCAATGATTGGGCACCAATTTGCCCACCGTAGGTAGTGTTAGGCTAAAACAACATATGGAGACACAATCAGCCAATGCTGTTTTAACAATTTATTATCTTGTTTACCTACTTGGCGACTTGGAAATTAAAAGTTCCTATTACCAAAGTCTGGTTCCCAAACAATTTAGATATTTTCCAGTAGTGCCAACATAGGGCTTGAATATTCCCTAGTAAATCATATCAATATACTGAAAACTTTCTTAACGGCGACAAACCTTTTTCAGAGTGTTAAAGAATTCCTAATAATATCTGTTTATCATTTCGTAAATGATACCAGCCGATTTTTAAAGCTCTTTCCTAAAATTTGTACCAAATCTAAGGTAGACAAAGTTTAATATAAATTTTAGTTTTGTAAGAATAATTGCAAATGTATATTTCCATCAATGTCCTTGTTTTATGTTTGTTTCAGGAAAAGAATTTATATAAGCATTTCCTGCCTTGCTCATCCTTTTTCCTTTTTGTATATATATTCTGAATTCTGTGTAACACATGTTTTATGGAAATGAAATACTGTTTAAATCATAGTATTATACTTACTAACCATTATATGTTTACAGATATTGCATACTCTCAAACAATGAAATATGATAATATTTTACAACAAGCGATGACAATTTCAATATCAAATGTGTATAAGAAATGACAGCTTCTATATCAAATTTGTATAAGCAATAACAATATGAATCATTTAGTCCTCTGAAGACATGTTAAGAAGCATATTTAAGATAACAAAACTATTAGTTAAGTAGATTTTCAGCTGTAAAACAACAATAATACACTGAAATGTATTTCATCTTATGTGACTCAGTTGATTAACTTGCAGTAACAACACACAACAACGCTTCTAACAAGCTTAGATAGACGCTTGTACATATAAAACAACCTTTTCATACTGATCGAAATCACGTGTTATCTCGGGTTAAGTAGAAGAAATTTTTTCTCAACTCTGTACCCTGGTTTGTGTCAAAAGGTCTTGTGAAGGGTTCACTACCTGGAAAGCAACATTTGTGATGTTTAAACCAACAGACCAGGCGATTATACCGGTCGACTGCATCTTGCGAACAATAGACGTTCTGTGTGATCTCAACCATATGGGGGTTACTAAATTGGTACTGGTAAATAAACGAAATACTAAAATAGATGATAATAGATAATAGATAAATTCATTCAGTTATGTATTTATTGACAGCAGCAACATTAACAACACGACCATACATACAAATACATATTATTTATATATAACAAAAATGTATCAATATCTACAAAGAAGCACTTGTATATTCCATTTAATTAACCTTCATAAGGTGGGACGCTGCATCTGCATGGACAAATACACTCATGGTTCCATTCTGTAGACTATGTTTCAGTCTGTCCAATCTTGCGTTCAGGTTGCAATATTTCTTCTTCTTTGGGGGTAATCGCTGCCCTACCCCATACTGAACGAGTTTTATCTCTTTCAGTTTTTGCTCGTTCCTTAGAAATGCCAACATCTCAAACACGTTGGGGTGGGCTTTTGCAACAATTTTCTTCAGTCGACCATGCCAACCTTCTAGATGGTTGTTCGTCCTTGGGCCGGTGGTCTGATGATGGTTCCAAGCTGCTATGGGTATGTCTCCCTCTATCCATTGCGTTGTGACGTAGTCTGCTAGTTGCAGACAGCGAGGATCGTTGGGCATGTCTCCCATCTCCGTAGATTATGTCAGCCACACACAAATGTTCAAGATTTGATGTTGTTGTCATGCCCAGGATCTTGTTGTCTTCCCCGTCGTTGATGATGACGAAAGGCTCACCGGCGTCGGTCGTCTTGTACTCGTCCGGGATGGTGATTTCACGTCGTTTTGCAGGAATGGCGGGGAATGTTGATCTACGAGACTTGTAGAGTCTGTTTTTCACGGTGTCGAACGTTGGCATTGAGGCGATAAGTGATCTGTTTTCTGCCGTCCATGCCCCATCTCTCAATGAAGATGCTTCCTCATTATATAAAGATTGCATTGGCGTCAAAAATGACTTCGCTTTGGTCTGCAGGCCCGTCAATGTTTAGCGAATCCGTAAAACAAGACACAAATGTTGTTATTACTATTTTGTTTAGTCACAAATTAAGAAGAAATTATATATATTTGAAAAGAAAATAGAATTTGGAATAAATATATTCTTACTTAGATATTTACTAGATATTTATAAATGTTAGTTCTTCGATAGTTTATAAAATGTTTCTTCCACTTACGGCTATTTCATTATGAACTGGAGCGTGGTTGTGCTGGGAAGGACGTATGGTGAGGATGTCATCAACTGTCGAAACGCTTGAAGTGCAATTCTTATAGATACACTTCCATGACGTCCATGATGCAGCATCACGTTTGGAGCGTCGTCTGAACATGTAACCATCAAGACAAAGATACCTTCCTCCACGTGAAGTTGGAATGAACATGTGATCTATCTGCTGATTTGCCATATTGCAAGTGGTGCATTTGGTGACATCCAGATATTTTATATACTTCTTATAATTGGTGAGATCAAATCAAATCAGTGAATTCTCAATTAGTAGTGTGAGTAGCACTCAATAATCACTCCGTGACATCAGTCAGTAGTGAGCGAAAGTTCACTGTTCCCGGCCTAATTACTAAATCCTGATTTCGTTCGGTAGTTCACATTTCTGTATAACCCAACGTTTTAATCCATTAAAACAACATAAGTTGCCTTCAGTGAAACTTCAGAGGGTTTTTACTGTAATAACAAATGTTGCTTTCCAGGTACGACCCCTTGTGAAGGTACACAAAGTTTCTTAATGAACTCAAAGTCAACAAACTCCGTTAATCATCTTCTTTTAGTATTGATAGGAAATGAGGTGAAATATTGTATTTCTGAATTAGCATGAAGAAATTGCCTTTGCAATATTGAATATCTTAACCGATTTGTGTTGCAACTGTACATCGTATTGGTTTGACATAACTTTAATTTGTGTTGTATGTTTGATGGTTTCAAAATATTATTTTTATTGACGCGGCATTAATATAAGCTTCCAGCTTGCTTGCAAATCTATTTTCTTTTTTTTGAAATGAACAAAATATGTTTAAACCATAATCTTCTTTTGTAAATCTTGGAGGTGAGGTGAGTTGGGGATTAACGCCGCTTTCAAGATTATTTCACTTATATCGCGGCTGCTAGTATTAGTGCAGGGAGAAAGCCCGCAACACTATTGTGGCTATGCATTGCGGTGAGTAAATCTTGGAAACTAAGTTCTAAATTTTTAAAAATTATATTAAAAAGCCTGTTTTGTCTCCATAAATAATCAATGGATGATGTTAGATTTCATTTTGGTTACTTTACATGATTAACTTTCTGTTTATGAAAAATACTTTCATCGAATGACAACACAATAACAATAAACATAAACATTTTATCACGTCTGCTTCCTATCAGTGATATTGCCGATAGGGGCCAATGCCTTGATAAATATGAATGATAATCATTGACTAAAACAACAAACGATCGGCGTGTACCTTATTGTTACAAGCATGCTCATGTACACTTGGTACCCATTCTTGTCACTAATTGGAAGGTGACACACAGGTATTAGTGTCATAACCGAACCGGATGTTTACCAAAATCCCTTCTTTCGGACCCTCTCCCCCTCCCCCCTCCAACCACCCCACACCCTTCTCTCAACTACCAAGCAGGTATGTTAGCCATTTGCACCACGACACTGATCAGATCGGGTTCGATCGGAAAAAAGAGGAGGCATTACTGGATTTATTTACTGGACATCTTATAAGCATTGACGGAACACAACTTATAGGTTAGCGTTTGTGAAATATGTTTAAGAAACATAAAGTCTTAGATTCGACTATCAAACACAATGAGTACATTGAAATCTTGCTTAATGGAACGGTTTATGTGTAAGAATTTGAACTGATTACAAGGCATTAGCATTCTTGGTATTCACTAGGAGTGGGTTTTGAGTGTATACAATATTTCTTTCTTTTTTATTTGCTTAACATGCTGTCACAATTAGAAATATTTAAGAATATGATGAAATAATTTATAAAATTTTGTATAAGAATTACTTTTGAAATCGTATTGTACTATGATGAAAGACTCGTTTGCGATGAGATATAGATATAGCCAATAAGTCATGAAAATCAACATAAAAAAAAAATATCTTTCGAGGGCCTTAAAGCGCTATCTAAATGATACATGTTATCATGTTCTTACTAAATTCAACATTAGAATAAGAATATTATGAACAAGTTGAAGTATCTGCCGTCCCATCTCAAGATGGGACGCGATCCCAAGTTGGGATGATACATTATCACTCAATCTTATCAAGCCCCAATATAATCACATGTTCGCATACGGTAATACGAATTAAGTTACACTGATATCACGTGTCCCGATTGTAAAAGTTAGATAACACAAGAAGTTATTTTGACATATCTTGTCCTAGTCACGTGTGAATTTACCAAACCCAAACCG
Source organism: Phorcus lineatus (assembly GCA_921293015.1). Classification (NCBI taxonomy): domain Eukaryota; kingdom Metazoa; phylum Mollusca; class Gastropoda; order Trochida; family Trochidae; genus Phorcus; species Phorcus lineatus. Next base: position 13,810,904 of record OV121085.1, read on the forward strand.
GAATCAGATTTGCCATGTTATTGACCTAATGACGACATGTAAGAGACAAGAAATTGTCACCACGACATAGAGGTCTGATAGCGTTCATGCGATCAGAATTTTGAAACCGATTTAATCCTTAGAAAATATTTCTCTGATCACTTTGTACCATATATTGGATTGAAAGTGTTAGTACGCTGAAAGAGCAGGTCTGTTCCTGATCTTAAAATTTATAACTTCTCTTTCATATTTAAATAAACCTGCTGTTAGACCACAGCTCCTTTGCAGTTAATTCATGGACGGAATGACACTTAAGGATAATGCCTTTGTTTAGATAAAAATTCTTGCAAAAAAAATTCAGTTGAAATAACAACATAATACAAATAAGCATACTAGAGCAATATTTGTACAAACTGAGAAACCTGTCGGGAGAAGAAGACTAAGAAGTATATTTACAATTCAGCATAGTAGAAAGTTAACTTTAGATGGAATTATGTGCATTTTATCCGTCGACATTCGCTATCCATATTGTTATATTATATATTTGTTGATCATTAAAAACGAACATAACTTCTCAAACTCTCAACATACGTCCCATAGAGCTGCGAATATCCAATACAGCTGCAAATGACAGACCCACGGCAATCGAATGCCAGAAGTAAGGCTGCACGTGCATATTGTGGGATATCGGCCTAGACCTAAATTTCACGTGCTGTGCTCTTATGTTTGATGTCAATGTTGAGTGCGACCAATACTTTAAAAATGATGTCAGTAAAGTTTCTGTTGTCTGGTCTTTTCAGCATAGTGAACACCTGAAACGACTAAACGACACTTGTGCACACGTGTGCGTCGACTGACTTCAGTTACGGATGTGGCCATTCAATCATTTTGAGTCCACTTGAACGTGCAACGCGCTATTTGAAGTTCAACTCCTTCCTACTCTATGATTGTGACTACATAAATATTGTCTGACAAACAATACGCGATATGATATCTGAATGTAAGATATTCGGAGATATGGATGGTCTAGAAAATACTGAATTATCAGTGAAGGATGATTTTTTTTTTGGAGATACTTAAAGAGCCACTCCGTGAGTTGCTGGAGTCATATATGCCAAACTTAATCCATGGTGTCATTTGATTCCGAAGTATCGACTGTTACCAAAAAGACACATTTTAAAGCTTTTTTTTTTACAGTGACAATATGAAGGTAGAACGTCGCAATTATGATCGAAAACCGGACAGTGGGGCGCGTCTTTTAGTCAAACGTAATTTTGTAGACTTATCTAAAACAGCCAGGAGGGTAGTAAGGAGTTGATAGCGTTTGTTAGGTTATATAACTAGTATCCATGTATATCGGACGTGATATCTACGCCCCTGTGCATTTGTGAGGCTGTTTGTAGATTTTCATGGAAAACCAGTATTTGTCATGTATATATGTCTTTTGGACATGAAAAGTTAAAATGTTTTGATTTTATATCCCCACATGTGACATTTAGGTTCGTATCAAAGGTAAATGATATGTTATGAAAATCACGGAGTGGCTCTTTGAAGATAAAAATAGGAACAAAAACAATAAACTAATCAATTCAGCGAAGGGAAATAAAAGAAAGGGAAGAAAAAACTTAAGAAATGCAAATATTTTAATGGAAACAAGGTTTTCTAGTTTAGATCCCGACGAAAACTATGAGTTGTGCTTATAAAAAGAAAACAACTAATAAGAGCTGCTAAAATAAAGAGTCATATTCCGAAGTGAGGTTAAATGGTTTGAAGAAGAAGAAAAGTATACTGAATATTTCATAAATTTTAAAAAGGGAAATAACATTAATCAAAATACGAGTAAACTGATTACACCAAATGCTGTCCTCACCAAAAAGACGATATACTAAAAGAAAAGGGTTTTATACACTAGTAAACATGCTACTGATTGGGAAAACGATCTAGATATTATTATAAATATATAAATATATTATAAATATGAAAATCACAAATGATAAGTGGGATAATTGTGAAACTGAACTTTCATTTGATGAACATGAGAACATAAAAACCCGAAAAGCCCATGCTCAGATGGTTTTGCTGCATGATTTGATATATTCTTTTGGAAATATATCCGTATAATTCTCTGGCGATCTATTTTATACTCACTTTAACCTTGAACTTTACCATATTTTCAAAGGCAAGGTATAATGTTTTCCTGTATACGAATCAACTCTCGTGACAGTCGTTATTTGAAGTATGTAAAGTGGGCATTTGGGAGGGAAATATCAGTACCTTTTGTGGTAGAGAAAGTGAAACAAGCGAGCATTTATTCTATTTATGTGAGAAAACTAAAGATCGTATTTCACAATTAGAATCATGGTACCTTTTGAGAACCAACTTTGACATTGATAGTATAAATTTCTTCTCGGGGATCCAAAGCAAATCTATTGATAAATCCCATTTTCATTATTGGAAAATAATATATCAATAACACTAGATTTACATCGAATGTTATCGAATAAAAAGAAAAGTACGTCTTCCCGAAGGATGACTCGAGATTTAAACAAAAATGGTCATATCTTTTATAAACATTGCACCGTGAGTCCTTTTTACTCCTGCACTCTGTCACTGTCTAATAACTCCTGTCCCTCGATTTATTTTCACCTGGTTACATCTATTTTAAATTGATTGTACCATTCTTTTTTCTGTAATAAGAACACAACAGACAATCGCAGTCTAACTATAACACAAAACGTTATACGTTATGACAGGTACAACAGTTGTCAGTCACATGATTAGACCAGGAAGTTTATTCGTTTTACCTTGCGTTGACTGTACGCCATTGTAAATTTGAAAACATTGTCGGCGTATTGGACATTCCTCATGCGTGGAGATATCTGATGGATTTAATTTTACATTTTGTGTTTTCCCTGGTTATTTCATTATGTCCAGCCTTGGCAGGTAAGTTTGCATTTTCTTCCCTAAAACGATACGTGGGTTTTTATTTTATATCAAGATATATAGCATCGAATTACTTGTCAAACGCAGTGAACTTCAGCATACTGATATATGTAGAGCAATAAGCAACATGTATAGTTTACCATCTTATTAGTGAACAGTCATCGTGTAGCTTGAATTGATATAATGTTTTAAACTCGAAGAAAAGACTTAGTTGTATCATACTCCAAGTGGACAAAATTCAAAGTAAATGTCTATTCAATACATGTGCCTGCTATTCTATACATGCAAGTTCATCACTGAACGGGTATCAATAGAGTATTATCAGTTTCAACAGTTTTGCCTTTCACTACATACACATGATATCATTTACTGCCGTTATAGCTATAGATCCATTATAGTTCGTTTTCATATTGATATATTGAGATTATTAATCAAAGTAATATCCGTATCACTAACGTCTCATATCAGAAATAAAATGTGTATTTTGCAAGCCTTTGGCAATATTAATGCATCTGTTGCTTTTTATGAATTATATTAACGGCAGGGAAGCACACTAGACAGAATATAGATGTCAATTTTTAAAAATGGCTTTGAAAAAGTTGTGACTTAGTTTTTAGGGAGTTATTCCAATCACATTAAGCAGAGGTGAATGTCTCACTGTTGTTGTGAACTGCTGGATGATATTCCTTCAATACTTTTTCAATATGGCATACCCGTCCCCCGAGAACTATGAACATATTGATATCTTGTTTATCAGTTCATTAGCAAATATTTTGGTAAATTCAGGGTTCTTAGATAATACTTTATATTTATGAATCCCTTGTCAAGGTCGTATAACTAACTACATTCTTAAAAAGCTGCATCATCATAGTTGTCCTGCTGCTTGGTGAATATCAGTATCTTAAGAGTTGGGATAATTTTTGAAAATGTTTTCCCCCACTTATGTCTTTAGGATATTTTATAATCACTCGATAACATGATTGTTTATCAGATCAGACGGCCACATCTGTCTAAGCGAGTCATTTATGCATGGGAATTGAAGTGCATTCCTTACAATAAATAATGTTGTTCTATCTTTGAGCAAACACATGATCTTTGTACAAATGTGACAATGCCTCGCTAACGAAGCCATTGTTAAAAATGAATGTCTGGTAGATCTTTCCTGATGTAGTATGTTTGAAGTAACATAGAAATAATCCCATAAACTCGTGATGACCTTATCAATGATGGGTGACCGTTTAGGATTTGTACATATGGTGTGGAGTTTTAGGAAAGCAGTAAGTCTTTTAATTACCTAATCCGATTTGGATACTAGGTTTTTCCCGCAGCTTTACTCCACCGGGTTACAGAACAATGGCAACCCTTAACATCATAGAATATCTCCGTCACCTGTGGATTTATTTAGTTCACTTAATACATGTACCCTGAAGAGACTGGAAGGGTGCCATGGTCAAGACAAAAAGGAAATCACGTGTAAACAAAGGCTAAATATCTTTGAACACAACTCAATATAGATTTAGTTTTCGAAACACCAGAGAACGACTCAAATTTTCAAGAGTAGAATCGGTAAGAGACCTTATCTTATTAACAGGCGTCATGTTCTTGTAATCACACAGGAATTCGCTGACAAGTAGCACCTGCAGCTTTTATATTTGAAACATTGCTGGGACAGATGCCTAATAGCTCCATAATTCGACCGAAATATTAAAAAAATATTCTTCTTTTTGCTATATGTTTGGAGCGACTTTAAAATAATCAAGACGCGAAAACACTGTTAATTTTTTAATTGTGTTATTTCCTTCATTGATAAACTAACGCAATAGTAGGTACTAATAGTTGGGCACAGTACACTATTGCAGTTGTCCCTCGTGGGTTAATAGTCACCATTAATGACAACTTTCAGATTTAGTGTGCCAAAGAGATAAAACAACAAATATCGTATTGTATATGTAAACAAACCAATGCGACCAGTTCAAGTCTGATCTTACAAGAATTATGAACCCAAGAAAGGAGGTTAAATTTGGCAAAACATTGAAATAAAGATGAAATCCCCTGACAGAAAAGGACTCTACAGTTATTTAGAAGATAAATTATAGCGTTTGTAAAATTTCCGGGATTCATTGCTATTCAACACCCGCAAATTTAGTTTAAAACCCTTAAATATGCGTGCGTTGAATAGCAATGAATCAAAAAATTGTACAAAGCAACTATTTATCGATACTGTAACACAGAGGTGTGTTAAGGTCTAACCTAATGTGAATTCCCGGCATAATTTACATTACAAGCATCGTACTGATAATACCAAATTGTGGACTTCGTAACAGCGAGATCTCACAACATACCTGTTTAATTTGAGACTGAAAGTTTAACAATTATAAAGCTCATAGAAAAATATCGTAAAACCCCAAGAACATAAGTTAAAACTAGCCAATGGCCATTGTGACTGTGACACAAATGTTTTGACATCAAAACGGTTGACCTTTGTGACGTCATACCATAGTAACGGCAATTGAAAGAAGGCGGCTGCATGAAACATAGCGGCAAACTTGGTCAAGTATGCCAGGTGAAAATATTTTCGTTCTTCAAATATAAATCATATTAAAATGTATTTGTAATATCTACCAGCAGACACAATCTAAAAAATGAAAAAGAAAACTGTCAAATTGGAGTAAGGCACGATTTTTTAAAGAAACTGGAAAATTAAATCTTGAGCCGGTGATGCGCCTTAGCTTATTAGAGGGTATTAATTGTCATTCAACATAGAGTAATTTTTTCAAATCAACCAATCAGAATCGAGAATACAACGTAGTGGTGTTACAATGCCAAATGTGTTCTTGTATTACAATTAGTATGATATGATAATGTGCAAGGCATTTTTTTCTTCATCTCCTAAAATACTGGTAACATTATTCAATTTATCAGTAGAAGAGCCTTACCTATCGTCATTTGATCCAACATTTTCTTTTGGGAAGGGGGAGGGGGGAATAATATGAAAAGGTGGTACATGTTAACGAATTCCATTGGGATAAGAAGTATCTTGATGGCTCGTTTTAATTTGGACTCACAAATTTTAATTATTGCTATAAAACTTTGTTTGTATATCTGAAAGATAAACTAAGTGAAAGAATACCTTGCTAATAAATATCCTTCCTTTTGATTTCCCGAAAAAGTCCATGTGTATGTTTGGATCGCCCCTTTCAACTCCATGGTTACTTAACTATGAAAACCACACATTCATTTGTTCATTTTGAATATATTCTCTGAAAATCGATCAATGGAATAATATCTTTTAGTTTCATTCTGTTTTTATTTTTCTATATCTATGATATGTCGTTGTATTCATAATCAAATTGTAGGATATTTTGTTGTTGTTTTGATATGAACATTTCCCTAATCGAACTGTAAAGAAGGAGTATCATAAATGCAAAGTAACTTATTTTCAAGTTTTATACTAATCATGTCTGTTTATCTGATCTCGCATTTCATATTTCCTTTCCGACACTCATTAAATGTTCCCATGTTATTTCAACAGATGAAGTAAGCAAGGCATGTTATGGAGTAGAAGGATTACCATGTACAAGGCACAGTCTGAGGTGCAGCGGTGGACGTATAGCCGTAAAGGAAGCCTTCTACACTGACAGTACAACTTGTGGCTTATTTGGAATCTCTAACTGTAATAATGTTAACCTTGACTGTATTCCACTCAATGGTACAAGATATAACTTCAGTGATACAGAACTGGACTTACTGTATAGAGAGTGTTCTACACAATCAAAATGCGATCTTCAAGCAAAGAGGAGGGTCAAATCTTTTTCTGCAATTATATACGAATGCAGAAATGGTACGTAATCATGTATTTCATTGTAGGAAATGTTATGTACAAGCATTTGTTCAAACAATTGTAATCAGATGTTGTATTCACATTCATCTGACACAGCATTTTTGACTAAAATCTTCATTTAAATGGCAGTAAAAAAATCATTAGATCTTATTGTGGGCGAAACTGCAAGAAACGCATGTATAAGGGTCCAGACAAATACCACACCTTAAAATACATTCTAAAATAGTAAAATCCCCATAATTCGGGCCACGAAAGACGTTACGATTAAGGTAAGCCGAGCATGGTCCCAGATCCCAGCAGTTTCACTTAAGGTTCGTTAGCAGTTACAACTGACGTTATGAATTTGTCATAACAAAGAAAGAGCGTTTCATTGCTCATTATATGTTGAAATCCGAACGTAAAAAGCCCTCTAACGAATGACCATCATCAAAAATAGGCCAAAATGGTCAAATCTGACATACAAGCATATGACTATTTGTTTTACTGCATTAGAATTGTAGTTTTGTTTTCCTTTCAGAAACAAATATAGTATCAAATTATTTTTAATGGTATCTCGGAAAGCCCGAAAAGCTGGGAAAAAGGGCATTATGGCAGGTTTTTTTTACGTCGTCGCTGATCAAGTCTACGAAGACCAAAACATGGCAGGGAAGAGAAAAGAAACAAGACAGGATACCAAATTAGGTCTAGGGGCGGAGTTCATGCAAGGCAATAGTTTGTAAATGGTAGCCATCATACGTTCAATTGATCAAACTTGCTATATTTAGTACTTAAGTTCATTGAACGTAACGATTGTGCACCATTTGGTGAATACTTCTTCTTAGGTTACAACAATATGGTAGTCCTGTGTTGAAACACTCGCAACTCAGTATCAGAGCATAGTAACAGAGAAATCTATGATGTCTTGAGTCTGGAGAGTCCAAACCAACATTTGACTGACACTGCTTTTTTCATTGTTTTAAGTTGTCTATTTGACACAGTGTACAAACTCAATTTTTAATTCAACCAAAACATGGCCGTCGAAAGGACGCAACTTAAAAAGAGTTTTAGAAAATCTGCCTCAGCACTTGATTGACTTTAAAATAACTTTAAACTTTGAATGCATTTTATTTGTCTAATACAAACTGTAAGGCATATTCAGCATTTTCATTTTTTCATATATTTGAATTTTTTCAGTCATTTGTCATTATGACTTTCTATTACAGCTACAAGTTTAAAATCAACGAAAACAACATCGATGAGTTCACAAATGGAAACAACACTCGCGTGTCGGACAACTTCAAACCCCCCTCAACATTTCAACAAGACAGAACGAGCGTATCAAACACTCTAACCGGTATGTAGGTTATTTAAATTCCAATGATTTGATGACAAAGTCTTGATAGCTCCATTTATATAGAGGAAAGAAAGAAGCAACTGTAACTATGGTAACTCAATGTAGGAAACTATGATAATGGACGAAAGTGTTAAACAGATTGTTCAAGGAAAACATTTAGTTAACAACACATGAGGAACGTTTCACATAATTTTAATTTGTCAGGCCAGATATTTACAAAAGTACACTGCCATTGCATTATTTACTGTCCTATATTCCAAAAATAACATTTAAATAAATGTATTGTTTTAATTTGTAACCTAACCTAATCTAGAACTATTTCGTTTGATTACAACTTCATTCTAAAGTTACTGATCATGATCATATATAAATTTATTTACAATAATTCATTAAGAACCACATGATATAACAATGTTATGCAATAGTGGTGGATTTCCCGTCACCTAAGTTCTAAAAAGAAAATATAAACTCGCCTGAGAAAAACACGTAGAGGGATTGGCACACTCCTGTCAAAGTTGATATATTAACTGAGAGAAAATTTTAATATAATAAGGCAGTAATTTATCGTATTTATGAACTATTTCGGGAAGGTTATTATCATGAGGCAGTAATACATCGTATTCATGAAATATTTCGTGAAGGTTAATATCACAAGGCAGTATTACATCGTATTCATGAATTATTTCGGGAAAGTTAACATCATGAGGCAGTAATATATCGTATTCATAAATTATTTGGGGAATGTTAACATCGTGAGGCAGTAATATATCGTATTTAAAAATTATTTGGGAAATGTTAACATCATGAGGCAGTAATATATCGTATCTATGAATTATTCAGGGAATGTTTATGTCATGAGACAATAATATACGGTATTTATAAATTATTTGAAGAATGTTATTGTCCCTCTAACGCTTAGCTTACAAATACAGACGAAAACTAAGAGATTGGGTTCAGTGGCCGCCTCTTAGGTCATACCCAGTGCGTACTTTCGTCTTAGGTCTTAGGTGATAAGGTTCTTAAAAGGCATATGTAAATCGGACCAACAGTCATCCTAAGAAGCAATTAAACGTACTACAACGATAACAGATAGCACATGATAACCTGTACAACAAATGCTGAAAATAATCTGATAGAGTTAATATAGTCTAATAAGATAAATACAATCTATATAAAAATAAACCTTTTCAGATGTAATATTTTGACGATGATTAAACTTTTGATATTTGACAGATGCTAAATATAATGCTGGAACGGTTTGTCGAAAAGGGAGGCTTGTCAGATTTGAATAATGCAATGATTATTTACGTTTGACATTTAATTAGATCCTGAATCAAACACTGGAACAGTCGTAGGAATAACCATACCACTTTGCATCATCATTGCTGGGGTTGTTACAGCTGTTTTAATTCTTCAAAGGCGGTAAGATTTTCAATAACTAAAAGACATGTCTTGGAAGGAATAATATTAATTTAGCAACAGGAAGTGGTATCCCAGCGGACACAACAACGTTGTTTCAACGTTTGAAATTGGTTGGTTGTCAACATTGAAACTTGTTTGAAAATAGGTTGTATTAGACGTTGATATCTGACGTTAACTAAACGTTGGAGGATGACCTTTTATCAGCAATGAGGTGGAAAATATATGTTTTTTAGACGTCTGTATCGTTGGATGAACGTTAAAATTATCTCTTATAGCAACAATGAAGTTTGATTGTTATGGAACGTTTTGTAGACGTTCATACCTGACATGGATTCAAATATCTGTCTTCAAAATTGTTGTTCTCGTGTCGTTTGTATCCGTGTATGTATATATTGGAACATCCCAGGTAGCACACCGACAACGGCCTGATGCTGTAAACATCATCGGCCCAGAGCCAGCTAACTTCATCGGTTTTTCATCGGCCCTACGTCGGAAAATGAAAAACCAAATGATAATATCAAATTTCAACTATTGGTGTGATTGGAGTACATCATACCGAGACATGTTCAAAATTCAGAAAAAAATCTCCTTCAGTACAGCATTTTTATTAGCAAAACTGACCCAATGATAATAAAATTTGACAGTGAATCTTCCAGTTTCCTTGAAAAGAAGCAGTATCCCACCGGTCCAAAATGAATATTTTCCTGAACAAATAAAACATTTAGTGAATATTTTATGAAATAAAACAAAGTAGTATTAGTTACCTTTACTAAAAATCTACAAAACATGTGAAGAATTGTATTATATAAAGTCATTAAAATATGATATGATAAATCAATTACAACTAGATATTATAAATGGAATTCTTGTAAAAACATAAAAATGTATGAAAATTGGAAATCTGATGACTACTGGTGATACTTATATGGTACTCTTGCATTTGTGATCCTGGACCGATAATAGGTTAATACTTGTGTAGTCTGATTAAGGATGGCAAAGCAAAGCCCCTCCTGAAGATTCACATACTGGTAGTTATTATTGGTCAAAATCAAAACCCAAGACCCACATTAATTTGAGACGATCTTTATCCATTAATGTTATAAAAATCCATTTAATGTCAATTGTTGTGATCTGATGAACTCGCACATAAATACCTGGTGGTAATTGCTTATGTTTACTTTCATGGAGTAATTATTCCCGGGTTTAAATTTGTTTACTTTTTCAAGGACCTGCAAGCGTTGCAAAATATGTCATCTTAAAAACTGAAGTAATAGTATTTTCTGTATTTTAACCACTCTCACACTTCATTCTAATGTCACTTGCATAGGTCGTGTGATAAGTATTCCACATTAATATCATGCAAATCCATAGGACGATTTATTTTAGACACATATTAATGGCTATGAAAAATTTGGATATCAAATAGTTACAAGATTCCTCAACTGTAATAGATAAAAAAGGATTTGTTTTATTACTCAGAGGTTAAAAAATATTAGATCTTCGAGCTGACACAATTTTTTTTATCAACGTCAGTGAACATTGACCGGCGCCAATTAGTATTAAAAATCCACTGTCTTATTAACGGAAACTTTGTGGAAACAACCCAGGTGGCAGTAAATAAAATCAACATCCAGTCACAATAATATTCGATATCACTCAACCATCAAAACATCCGTTGACGAGCAGTTTGTCTGACGTATAAAGGTTACTACAACACGACGAGACTGCCTCTTTTATGAAAAGGCGAATGTATTTGTATGGTATCTGCGCTTCAATTTAGAGAAAAAGTAAAAGATAAATTATGTCCTGTAATTAAGTTTATCATGACAGCTTGCTTTTTTCTAAATTGATCGCACTATGACCTTGGCGAGATGTATAAATTGCTTTATTTAGATATATGACCAAATTTTCAACTTGCGTCCTAAATGTCTATAAACAACTTTAGGCCTAATTCCTAGAAAAATTGAATAAAAGAAGGCAAACAAAATTTAACAGAAAACTTAATCAAATTATGTTACTATTTTTTCCGATCTCAGTACAGTATTTCACTCGCCACCGAAGCAGTTAGCGGATGTACTGATGGAAAGTGCAGATGGCGCCGCTCGTCTTAACCCGATGTAGGTGTGCTAAATGAAAGGACTTGAGCAACATTGCAATGAATCTAGCGAAAAACATGATTATTCAAATGTGCTGATATATTAGCATTAATGTTTTAATATGATTAGTCATTTTCAACAACAATTGTAAGACTTTTAAAATATTTGATATTATTCTTTTAAATTTGTGTTTTAAAAAGTGAGTAACAACGTTGGATTCCAATTAACAATATATTTATGACAAATTGTAAACAGGAATCAAATAGTTGGACGTGCGTTGGTTCCAGACGTTTAAACGACGTTGTCCCTAAACGAATCTCGAGTGAATCTTCTTGCGTCGCTTTCCAAACATTGAATCAACTTCGATGAAAGGTTGATCAACCAAACAACCAAATTTCAACGTTGAATCAACGTTGATCCAACGTTGTGTGCCTGCGGGGATAAATAGAGCACATATTTCTTATTCAATATCAAATTATTATTTTAACATAAACTCTTCAAAAAAGAAACTTGACACTGACTTTCAAAGTTCAATATAAAGATGCAAGTTAAACATTGAAGTGAAAACTAAAACGCTGTTTGAAGATCTCTGTTCAGTAAACAGGGGTGCACAAATGTCAGTATCGGGTATGGCCACCATTGGCATTGATTATTGCTTGGCACCGACGACCCATGGATGCAATCAAATTGTCAATCACAGCCTGTGGAATGTTCTGCCATTCGTGCTGAAGTGCTGCAAGAAGTCCGGGAAGTGTTTGGGGTGGTGGACTCCAGTTCGTCCCAGAGATGCTCAATTGATGACAAATCTGGTGACCTGGCTGGCCATGGCATTGTCTGGACATTGTTACGCTGTAAAAAGTCTTGACAAACACGTGAAACATGTGGTCGAGCATTGTACTGCTGAAATAGACCACCATGGACGTTGACGTGAGGAATAACGTAAGCCTGTAGGATCAAGTCCCTATACCGTACTCTTGTGAGGTTACCCACAATATGCACAAGGGATGTCCTAACACCGTGACGAGGACCCGGCTCACACCATGACACTCCCACCTCCAAATGGGACAACCTCCTGAACACAGTTGTCAGCATAACGTTCTCCACGACGTCGGTATACACGTGCTCGTCCATCACTTCATCGAAGCAGAAAACGGGACTCATCAGTGAAGAGAACGTTTCTCCACCTTGCACGTGCCCATCTCATCCTCTGTTGACTCCACTGGAGACGTTCCGCCAGATGACGTTGCGTTAAAACGGGACGTCGAACCGGTCGTCGTGGAAAAAGTCCAGCCTCTCTCAGCCTGTTGGGTACTGTTTGGTCGGAAATTCGACGCAGGCCTATCATCAACGCTGTTTCGGGTGTTGAAACGGGTCCACAATGAAGAGATGGTCTGTCTGGACACGCCAAATTGTGTTGCAACATCTTGCTGCGTCGCTCCTGCTTGCAGTCTGCCAATAGCATTGTTGCGTTGCGCTCTGTTCAGTCTTGGCATTCTTCAGGTCGCTGTACCGATGTTGTGTAGTCTGAATGAACAGCGGCTGATATGGCTTTTTATACCCCTAAAGCCGACGTGTCTGCATGTAAACCTTCATGATCCCATGCTGCACGTGCTTTGGCAGAAAATGCATTTGGACGAATCGCTCGTTTTCGTCGCTGAACACAACGTAAACTTTTGGGCCATTGTTTTTGGTAAATTTACACTTTTGAGCAAGCCTTTCTTTAAATTACAGGTATGTATCATGAAAAAAAATTACCCTTTTCGAAAAAATCAATTTCGCATGAATGTCAAGTTTCTTTTTTTATTTTGTTACATTTATTTTAGTTTATATTGATTTTTCAACTCTCTGTGTTTATCTATGCAGAGAAAATGGCCCCGTTTATCAATGAAAAGATGTAATGTAATGTTAAGTTGTAACTGATAATGTTTTATTGAAAGCTAAACAAAAACAATTTGTATTTTAGAAAATTACGACAAAAAGGTGAAAATGGGAATGTTGCACACAATATGCCAGCACATCAAAAAGGTACCCCTGGTTACGACAATGCTGGAAAGAATACCAATCATGATGTAAAACCCCAGCAGTTATTAAGGACCTCCGACTATGACTATGATGCTAGTTGTGGCGACAAACACGCGAACCATGAGCATCCTGCTTCCATGAACACTGAGACAACAGACAGTGACTATGACCATATTGGACGTCAACCAGCAAGATCAAATGGTCATTGTAAAACATCTGCTGGCCCTTTCAAAGGAATTAATGAAAACGAAGAGGTCTATAGTTACAGTCATCTCAATGAGAAAGCTTCTGGCAACGCCAATGTTGATTCGACTTACAATACGACGGCCTCAACAAGACAAAAATTGGATGCTTCATCCAATGACATGGAAGACCACTATGGGTACAACCATCTGGGTACTGAGCTCAAGAAGAACCTTCCTCAGAGTGAATATGATACAACTGCATCTGCTATTCGAGATGTTGCAAGAAGGAATGGAGATATGGAAGACCCAACTTACGATCATGCAAATTTGAAAACTTCATCTGGAATGGCTAATGCAGCTTTCCAGGAATCAGATTATGATCATGCGTCTCCAACATCGATTGTTCTCAAAGATGAATATATATCCAACGCATCAGAACACGTAAGCCACAAGGTGGAAGGAAAAACGGACGTCTACACGCTTGCTCAGGAGGTTGATTCTAATCCATATCAGTTGGCAAAATGATAGATGTATATCCTGTGTATAAAGTCATAAGTTAGTATAGACGTAAATTATGTTTCCATAGATTTGTATGTTGTTGGACATGGTTCATACAGACGTTTTGTTTGGAGAGGAATACATCTTATCATTCATGTCTGAGAACTGCATCAAATAGAAATTAGCCACATATCTAAGGAACTCTCTTTGGGCCCCTCTAAATATCCGCCATTTGGGCACTATTATAGAAAATCAAGGGATAGTGAGGTGTCCAAACCTAACATAGCTGTTCACATACCTAGAGTTGTGCGATAACTTCATAGCGACCTGTCAATGAGTACTCTCGGATTGAACAAAATCATTATTGCAACCACATCTAGTTGAAATGAGAGACATTTTGACTTTTGTTACCTATAACTATTACATTGATTGTGTTTCAGACATATTTATCCACAATGAGAGTTAAATTTGTTTGTACATAAATACTATTTTACAGTTACAGACATGATTTGTAAATTCTCATCACTGATAATGTCTTTAAGAGATATGTTAAATCATCGCTCAAACGTTACATTTAGATTTGTAGGCGAATAGGAAGTCACCAGCGTTTAAATTAGAGCTTACCATGCTATAACATCCCGATGGTGATGTACTGCACGGAATGATCTCAAAATAATCACTGCTGAAGAAGCCCGATGGTATATAGGTATGTATAAACGTTTCCTGATAACCTGTGATGTATGATTAGTTGAAATAGTTCAAATATCAAATATACAAACAAATTTTGATAAAAACTTAAAACTTTGCGACGTTACGAAACGTTGTCTCTTATAATTTGATATTTTGGGATGACTGTATTCTCTCCCAAAAGAGGTAGCTATGTCATAATTTTTTTTATAGGGATGACTGCGATAAAACACAATTGTGACTTTTGAAATTTATGAAGACACAATGCTATTACGTTACATTGTTGCGACCTCGATTAGACCACCAACTGCTCACTCCAGCATATTTGGCGATAACTTATCAGGTCGACTGCTTTGCATTGTCAGTAAGTCTGGACATTGTTCATGTTAGGTACGCATGGCCGAGTATAGTAAAACTATATACTGACTCATCATTTCTAACGAGGACAATTAACAGGTTTGTTAATTAATTATTAAACACTTGTTAGTTTTTGTTAACTTCATGCGAATAGTTACACAGTTTTATGTAAAAATGGCCATTTTCATTATAGAGGTTTGCCGGTGGTGATTTGAAAACACAAAATTATGGTGAATGATTTTATGTGAAGTATAATAACATAAATATCACCACATTGTATTTGTCTACACTCATTGTTATCGATATCAGCATTTTCGTCTTGAAACTCCTTAAATATGCACTTCCCACCTTATTTGAAAATAATAAACTGTATATTCTATTTCCAAGATATGTTGTACATAATATTCATTCAATAAAGTTTATTGAAACCTCTCACTGATATTTGATGGAGGTATATAATGAAAATGTTTTTTGCTAGGACTACATCCCAGGGAAACGCGAAAAGTATATGGTTACAAAAAACAAAACTCTTCTGACAAGTGAAAACGATGTATATTTACCAAACCTTAAGGAAATTAAACTCTGATTTCTGCCCTGTTTCACAACAGAATAAGCGGTGCGCATAGGGCAGTCACGCAGGATGATTTTCAAACTATCGCCTTTCTTATTCGGGAATATTCTAAAATCTTCACGATAAGAAAGAGAAGACGAATTTGCAAAATATGAAATTCCATTTATGAAGCAACAGTTTAAACATATAAAGTGTTTGTACCATATGTTGTTATCATTGAACTATGAACCAAACATCTGTCTTGAATTTTTCAGACACGTAGAGATCTTATCTATACACGCTGCATAACTGATTTTAAAATATGAAATACCCATAAAGATTTGAAATTCTGAGAAGCGTAGAGGTCTATTATTTGTGAATAACTGTGGAAGTGTATCCACTTCAACGGACACTACTATAACCTAATTTGATGATATTCTTTGATTGCTATTTGACGTTAATATTAGGTAACAAGGTACTGCATTAATCTGTAATAACAAGGACCTCAATCTGCAGACCAGACTGAAGAGCAATGTTTCTTGGACTCGGACTTTTCCTTTTACTGACAAGGAACGTAGCAGGCAGAGTGGCTTATTGATTGGATATACTGTAACAAAATTGTGATTCATTCTGTCTGCAATACAAAACGTTCTTTGTTTTTATTCCAACTCTTCCAAATCATCTACATGTCGAGGCCTGGTTGGCGAGTTTGTTAGCTGAACTTAAGGTCAGTGCTGACAGTGTTGACTAACTGTGAGCGTGTTGGTCGAATTCCGCATGGAAATAGACTTGACCAGACATGGGTCTGTTCCATTACAGATAATTTGATTCTAAATATAAGAATTTATAAAGTTTGATTCTAAATCTAAATTCTAAATACATTTGGAAATTGATTAAGGATTATTTTTCAGACACGGTGAATTGGAGTTCATATAACGTTTTATTTGTCATATGCGCCGTATTTGTATGATATATTAGCAGAAAAGGAAGGCTGTAGAAGAAAGTAAAACAACAAATACCATTAATATTTTGCATTAATCCAAGATGGCGCAGACATTACCATTTTCCAATTTCGTGGTCTCATTAAGCTCATGATCAATGACCATATCTACTAAAAAATCAAAATAACTGTTTTATACGGTTTAATACTACGAATACACAACATGAAGCACAATGCAGATTATATCACACAACATAAGAGGTTTGCAGTGAAATAGAAAAAACGTCCTATGGTCAAAGCATGTTCATTTCTTAGTTAACATAATTGCAGAGGAGATTTAGATGACTGTCTTTTCTTAGTTTTGATAAATCATTGATTTTATCATCACCATGATGCATCTTGGCCCATGTATATTCTTTATATCACATTTATATCCTTCCATATTACAGGTGAATGTTGCGGGTGGATTCGTCAAGGCAACTCCTGTTATATGTTTATGGGTGAACATGCAACTTGGTTTGAAGCAAGTGTAAGTTAAGATAACGTTTCAATTGCGTGTTTTTCCTCTCTCTTCGGCAAAGACGTTAATTCTGTGAGATATAAGAATAATTTGTACTTGACAGGACTTGATTTTACATTAAGGACTGTTTTACATTTTGTGCCTCTAACGATGTAATATATACCAGAACTTGTATAAATTCGCGTAGCGTTGCGATTTTATGCAAATTGTGTGCTGTTATACATCGATAGAGGCACAACAAATGTGAAACATTCCTTATAATTACAAAATCAAGTTATTTCCAAAGATTTTCGGAATCATCTAAATCATCTGGAATAATTGTCGTGAATATTAAGCTTGTTACACACAACAATGCATGGTCGAGTCCAAATTGAGAAATTCATTAACTAAAACGTTGACGCTTGACGCTTGTACATTCACAGTTCTCCTTGACTCGAGTCCGCATTTTGTTAATACCCCATGATATATTCAAAATGGCTACTGATGCAAACTATCAAGCTTCAAGACTCAGTTATCAAAATCAAGAGTTTTCTGTGAAAGTAATAGTTTCTCTTAGGATACGAAAATACTATCTCATTCTAATTCTCATTAAAGCAGTTTTAAATATGATGAGATGCGTATATTTCTTATTTGGAAAAGGTCGTAGTTGTCCTACTCGGACTAGCTGTTGTGTCAATTTGTTCCGTTTGATTGTGAGGTCACTAAGAATAAATGTACGCGCTATGAATGCTATTTTTTTCTGCATCTATCAAGCATTGGTTGCATGCTTTTGAGAGCTATCGTCCAATCAAAATCGGCGAAAAATGTGTATTTTGTAGTTATATTAATGCATCCTATCACGACTCTTAACAATAATATTCTTATCTGTAAGTTAACAATGTATCAAAATATGAAATATATATATTTAAATAAAGTTATTCTAAACAAAGTTATGTCCGTCTTAGAACAACAGTCTTAGATTCATTCAAACTAAGTTTGATTTTGAACTGATGAAAGCAATGTTTATCCCTTGAAAAGAATTTTTGGGATAGAACGCGATCACAATTGGTGGGAAATTATGGAAACGGCTAGTGTTTGCGGACAATTTTATGGAAGAGTTGAGATTTTTCTTGTCCATTTCATAAAATACTGAATAACCTCCCCAATGTATCTTCCCGGGTAAAATGTGTCAATTAAACTAAAAACAGGTATAACAATCATTTTGCCTGATCTTTCCATTGAAAATATTTTGTTATAAGATGAGAAGTAATTTCTATATCTTATTATCAATAATCCTTCAGTGTATTTTTTTTTAAGATACACATTTGTTCCTATTTTTTCTTAGATTCAAACATTTTATTTTACAAAAACTGACACCATGTTGATGCATTATGTGTATCATAAGACGAATTTACAGACCATTTGCGGAAACCATGAAGCCGAACTAGCATCCATCCAGTCAGCAGATGAAGATCACTTCATCAGAGGGTACTTGAATGTGTTTGCTGGTAAATAACATTAAATGGGTCTTCCTTTTTATGTCAAAAGATTTTAACTATAATGGGCTAGTTACCTGTCTATTCTTATGATTTATAACAACTATGGCTCACTATGCATTTATCTATAATTTCAGGGACTACAGGTATTTTCAAATGGTCTGCAGAAATGTAAGATCTTAAAGGGAAATGATTTGCTTTAATGGTGTTGTGAAAGGCTTTTCGCGACTGTAAGATCCTTGTAGATTTTTTAATTCCTGAGGAGTCAGCCGAACGGAACGCGAAATCTAAAAGGATCTTATAGTCGCGAAAAGCCTTTCACAACACCATTTAAGCAAATCATTTCCCTTTAAGATCTTACATTTCTGCATGATGTTTTCCTTTTAGACCATTTGAAATCAATGTCAGGCTGCAAAGTAAAACATAAAAATCACGGTTTTCGAGTCTACAGCATTTTTCAAGGGCGATAAATGGACTAAAATATCCAAAATTACGTTTCTCACAATAAATGTAATAATATAAGACATAAAGTCTTGCATCTTGCATATAATAACGCAAACACAACTTAAAAAGCACTTTGACATATGCTGTTTAGAATGTCACCTGGCAAATATGACAAAACGTTTGCATTGGCTATTTACCGATCAGATATTTTACAAATCTTTCTTTATGGTAATAAATGTTTGGATAAACATTATAATACTAGTACTGAACAGAATCGATCAATGACTCTGCAAAAACTAAGATTGGAGCAGTGCATCTAAATATTACTTTGAAAATCTTAATGTTATTGTGATGTTTTTGTAATAGTAATTGAACAAACAAACTGCAGTCAGATACGAATGAAACTTTTTACTGATTTATGATATTGTTTTACAAACTGACATTTGTTAAAAATAGCACTAGGCGCAAACATGAAAACATGGCTAGGCGGTACCGACATGGAAATAGAAGGGATATGGAAATGGGCACCAAGTGGGGAGAGGTTTACCTACACTTCCTGGTACCCAGGCCAACCTGAACTGCCGGATGGAGGGGACTGTCTGGTATTGTATCCACACAACTCCTCAAGTGGCTACACATGGGGAGATTTTCGATGCCATAATCAAATTAGCTTTATTTGTGAGAAACAGTAAGTTAATAATTCGATTAATCATAATCATAAAATAGTTAATGTTATTATATTACGATTTGTGAAATATGCCATTTATCGGTGAAAATATAACCCGTATTTTCACTGAGTGAAATAAAAATGGTATTTTACACTGTAAAATGATGCAATAATCATATGACATCGTCGGTGACGTCATAAAACATTTAAAGGACGTCATGCAACAGCCGCCCTAGCAAAGTAGTTTAGCTTCTCCATTCATATTGTTAGGGTCATTTACGGTGTTTTTGGAAACATGATAAATAGAACATTTGACATTTCTCGTCGAATACCATGTATATCTCATCTGTGAAATAGAAAATCATATATTTACACTCGTGGCTACGCCACTGGTGAAAATAAAAATTTCTACTTCAATCGATTAGATTTCCATGGAATTCGACGAGAAATGTCAAGTATCCTCTTTTTATGTCATTATACATCTTAATACGGCATTTCACTGATGAAAAGTAAATTTTATTCAAATCATCATCAGAAAAGATACATAAAGTTACACTAGTGATGATAGTTACCAATTGTTATAATGATATGAGAATTAAGTCGTTTCTAATAATGAAACTCATATAGGTTTGTGAAAATATCCAGTAAAAGGAACACCAAAAGAAACTTAAACATTACTTGAAATGATACTCCAAAGTTCAAAATGCCCCTTAACAGATTTAAGGATCGACAATTGTTGATTTTAGAAATAAGCATGGTTCCTATACTTTCTTGTTTCGCTTTTTTTGGTGGCTCAGTATATAATGTTTGTTTATCATCTGTTTGCAGGGTTTCCACTAACCCTTTAGTTGGTTGACCCAAATGTAGATGAGATCTGCAGATGCATGGCAATCAAGTTATTTTATCATTATGTTATATCTTCATTAAGTCTACAAATAAATTTCTTTTGCGTTTTGTTTTGTCCCATGACTTGTTATAATTGCATGCAAAAACGAATCTCCTTGTAAGGTGAAGTCGTCAAAGCCCATATATAACATGAATTTATAATGTTTTGTTCGTTTTCTATACGAACTAATCCATTCATCATAAACTGAGTCAGTTATATCGTCTTGGTCGGGTTGAGGTCGGCATGAGCACAATGAATGCCAGTACATGAACTGTAAGTTAGCCAAATCAACAGCTCGATTCAATGATTTTGTCTAAGTTAAAAAGTTGAACAAACTCATTATATAATTTCACTCTGAATAAAACAAAATGAGAGATTTAAGTCATTTCGTACAATTTTTGTGCAATCATCAATATGCCGATGGTTAAGTTTAGTGGATTTAAGACTTTCCTTTAACGAACACAAAGAAACTGACTTTTTCACTAATCATCACGAATTTTCCAAGTTTAAAAGTATTTCGGTTTTTTTTGTGAAATCATAAATCTGCTGATTGGTCAGTGAGGCAGATTTAAGACATTTGTTTCATAAATCATAAATGAAATTACTTTTAATCAAAACGTCTTGACTTTGAAATGCAAATGTTCGACATTACCTGTCAAGTTGAATAAGCAGAATAAGTCAGCAACTACGCCGGGCGACATACACGATTCAGATGTCTGAATTATGTCAGATTTCCCAAACATGGTAATCTGTTCCACTTTGGAGCATGTTATCAAACATTCTATTTAATAATGCAAGGATTTCGTCATTCTCTGCTCTGTTTGTGACTTGTCAACGATCACGATTAGGGGAGGAACTAAATTTCTTGTTAATCGATCCTCGAGTTGATTGTCAAATCACATGGAAAGTATTTTTCGTTGTTCTTTGGGGTTGTTTGTTTACATTGTAGTCTATTCACCATGCATTATATAGATACGGCTCTTTAAGGATTTTAAAGCGATACAAATATCTATTATTTGCAAATGTTTACCTTTCTCAGGAGAATCCATTTGAGTTGGCTAAATTTAAGTTATAAAACACATAAATAGATCAGGAAGAGAGTGATTGATCGAAAGCTTTAGGGAATAGATGGGAAGAAAGCCATAGAATAGATATAAAAACATTCGTATCATAAGCAGCCTGTAGCTTGTAGTCCAGGGCGTGGTGTGAAATAGCCCTACAAAGACTCGATTTGGGAAGATCTCCGATCACTTTGATGCAGAAGCGTTGTGGTCGGTCAAGGCTTATTATTTCACTCTTTGATAGACTTGACCAGAGCTCACAACCGTAACATGCTTTAGAAAAAGTCAAGATCATCACCATGTTTTGAACAGGCCTTAAGGGCTCGATCCCACAAGTTACATTTGTTTGGAGTCCAATTCGATCATGTTAAATGGAATCGAGGTTTGAGTAGAGTTCCTTTTGAGAGTAAGCTGTACTGTTTTCTTATCTGTGAAGGTAAGAGCACTACTCTTCACATATGTTAAACAACTGTAGATTGCATGTCATTGGACTTAGCAGAGTAATGTCAGCTTGTGTTGTGCTTCGCCTTCATTTTTCAGGTTGTACATTAACGAGCTTAACCCCTCTTTCATGCATTATCTACCGCAACCACAATTGGTTAGGAGTATTGTAAGTTATGCTTATCAGTTGTTTTATTGTTGATGATTTTAGCTGAATCACAACGTTGAGCGGTGTAGTTTACCAACGCGTGAAACAACTAAACAGCATACACAATCGGTCCAACTTTCTTGGCACACTTTATAGACATGACAGGCTCCAAAAAGGAGTGTTGAAATTGATAAAAAGCTCCTGGTAACAGACAGCACAGTGTGATCAAGATAACTGGACCTTGAACCATCTTCCCTGACTCAAACACGTATGGGACCCAAACCTCGGTTTCTTATAAGTATAAGTCATTAACACATCTGAATCAGTGACCAGAACCCTTGAACCAAGGCAGACACCTTTCTGTGAGAAAATGGGCACTGCATTGTAGGCATTTCAACAAGGATCAAGGAATCAATGTTTGTCCAATTCCAGAATTTCGCTATAAGCTACTGGTAACAAACAAAGAAATAAGTATGTTTTATATAAAACGTAGTTTGTATTGAATAAAATGCAAATATATAACTGCATTAGAGTTTACGTAGACCCTGTGATTGGATTAACCGTTTATTAATTGTAGACTCAATCGCGATGACATTTTTGATGATAGGTAACCATTTTAAGATTGCCCATTGAGTTTGGCGAAAATATTTCAACATTCGACCTATTTGCATGTTTATCAGATTGAGTTTAACCGGTAGCTTATTGCACCTGTCCAAGCAATGTAAACTCTATTTCAATTGTTTGCTATTAAACTGATGCCATATACCACTTGTATCATATGTTTTAAAAACATTTGTAAACATTTTGTATGTTGTTTGTATTAACTTTGTATTTTATATTTTTGTAATCCATTTATTTGTATAAATTGTTGCATAAGATGTTTAAACAATACACAACATGCATGAATATGTATGGATCTAGCGCGCAAATCTGTCTGTGCGTCCTTCGGGGAACATGTGTGTCATTACATTCGTTTATCTGTGTTTGTTATTGTGTGTAGTTGGATAAGTAGTACTCTGTTCATATTCACGTATCCCTGATATATAGCCATTTATGCTGGAAGCTGATAAAAAGTAAATATGTGAGAGTGATTAACCGAGGGGTTCAAAAGGAAGAGTTTGGTTACGAGTGTGTCAGTGTGCGTGCACTAGTTTATATGTGCAAGTATGAACGCACTTAGTTCAGTCGCTTATGTGCTTGAGAGTGGCAAGGATATGGACATTGTGCGCGCATGTGCATACGCGGGTTATGTATGTTTGTGTATGTATGTATGTATGTAGTAGTAGTAGTAGTAGTAGTAGTAGTAGTCGTAGTAGAAGTAATAATAATAGTAGTAGTAATAATAATAGTAGTAGTAGTAGTAGTAGTAGTAGTAGTAGTAGTAGTAGTAGTAGTAGTAGTAGTAGTAGTAGTAGTAGTAATAATAAAGTAGTAGCAGAAAGTAATTTTGTACGTATGACCTGTACGTATGTCTTAAATGAACGATGATATCATTTCTTTTAGAGTTTTTAATTTTTATACTGTCTTAGAAGCGACCTAGCCGGATGTTTTTATATTGTTAACTCGATATTGTATGTACTGTATTACAGCATGTGATATTTTACTAAATACTTTTCATATCTCCTTCCTCATTTCCTTATTCATCCTTCAGGCATGGTATTTGGAAGACAAGCTAATTTCGTATAACGTCTTCCTGATGAATTCCTGTAGAATTGATATCCTTAATTACAAGTATTGAAGAATAAAATGTTAAAGAAAACAATTATTATTATTTGAGAACAACTTTGATGTTTGCCTGCGTAACTCAATACTGAAGCACCACAAATAATTCTTAACAATTGAGTGTTACTGGTTTAACAATGAGAACATTCAAAGTTGTCATGATTATTAGGGGTGATTATTTACAAGGGACTATTTCGATACTTGTAGTCTTTTGCCACATACTATTGCGATACTTCATCAATAAATGAAATAACACAATTCATAATATTTGCTATCCTATAAACATATATAAGAATGTGAGTATGTAAGACGTTTTAAAACAATCAGCATCACATAACTTGTTACCCACGAATTTGAACCAATAATGTCTTCCTCCTGTCCAGCTTGATTAATTTATATCCGCCAATAACAAAATAGTAAAGTCATATCTCAGATTTCCAACAACTTGCCTGCGTAATTAAAAGTGTACGTTTGTTGATACACTCAATGAGGTTTACCGTGCTTTTAAGCCAATTAACATATGGACGGAGCTCATTCAATAAAGAATAGATGAATCAGGGAAACAAATGCAGAAATATATAGGTAAAGAACATTGGCCAACTAAGACATAATCGAATTAAGTATTAGTTTAATTTAGTGCTTCTGTCACCTTCTTTAACTTTCGTTTCACCAAATGTAGTCCAACATTTTCTAGAATGATGTATCAAAGCGTTTATATATCTTAGTCTCATTGATGTATTGATGAAGGGACTTGACCACATTGTTATTGACATTTGAACTTCAAAAAGGTGTTCGCATACAATCATTGAAGTTGTCAGCTTTTTCATAAACAAAACCCGATCGCTAAACTGAATACATTGTTTCAAGTAGAGGTGGTTAAAGTGTGCAGAAAAATATTTAATGTTGTTCATTGGCTTAAACTTGGATTGAAAGGTTAATCTAGTTAAGAAAAGTATCAACAGATATCAAGATTAAGTTATGCAAAGTGACAGACTAAAATAATAATAATCTCACTTAAGAATTTATTTAAAAACATATAGGATATCTATCACAAACAGATACAACAGCTATTTCTGGATATTTTAATTACAATTAATCTCATCATTGATTTCGGCATCATCCAAATATAAATGTTGCATATGATTATACAGCAATTATTATACCACATGTTAGTCTGAAGAGCCTCCCATTGTAAAATTTAGTTAACATGAAGGGGTCATTTTGCGGATTCTTATACTTATGCCAAGTAACATAACATGGCAAAGTTCTCCTCATCTCGGGTAACATAAGAAAGCCAGTGTCGCGATATCATTGAGAACTTGTCACTTAGATTTTAGGGTCTTATAGTTTTATGCCAATATATAACCAATAACACCAGCATTTTAAGAAACGAATTGAAAATTGTCTCTCACCATTTTGTATTTTATACAATAATAAGTTCAATTACAATGAAAGGCAAAGACAAAGATATAGACAACTTTTTTCTTTCCTATCAGACTTAACCTGTTATTTCAACATTAGAAGATATGACAGGTGCAACAGTTATCAGTCACATGATTAGACCAGGGAGTTTATTCGTTACACCTTGCGTTGACTGTGCGCCATTGTGAAATGGGGCTGGTAAGGTAAACATTGTCGGCGGAGAAGCCATTCCTTATGCATCGAGATATTTCAATGGAATTGATTTTACAGAGAGTGTTTTTCCTGGTTATTTCATTATGTCCTTCTTTTGCAGGTAAGATTTCATTTTATTCCCTTTAACGATACTCGGAACATCTAGTCGATTAACATATCAATTGTAGCAGTAGAATTTCAGAATAATGATATAAGCAGAGCAATAAGCAACATGTATTGTTTAATCTTGGGAGTGAACAGTGTAGTTCATCATCTAACCCCCACTATGTTTCAATACCCAATCGTAATGAGGTGGTATGATACCACGAGGGCTATGCAAGCCGGAGCTTACGTACCTAATATTCCAGGAAATGAATACATAAATAAATAATAATACAAATAAAGTTTAGCTTTCGTAAAACTTACGGAAATAACTTAGGCGATTAGAATAATAACTTTTGAAACGGCGTCGCTGATTGCACCTCTAACTTTGAATGCATCCAATTACCGTTCTACATTTCTAGATCAAGAAACCTTCGTTACAGAGGTTGTATAAGAATTTATTACGGAGCTACCTCTGTGAGGAGAGAATGAGCAATCCCTTTCTTCCTGGTCTGTCCATTCTTTTTGCATGCTTGTCATTCATAAGTTTAATAACTGAAATAATGTTCAAAAAACGTTAAACTCCTACTCACACACTCATGTGGACTGATGTGTGTTCGGTCTGTGCCTTATCTGCAGTTATATGTTTGACAATAAATCGTTTCAATGTTTAAAAACATTGGTAGAAAATTGTATCATATGTCAAATGAACACAATTCTGTGTGTCTTTTCAATACATACACTGGTTATGCTATACATGCACTATTATCCCTGCACAGGCTTCAATATTGTACTGTAGGTTTCAACAATCCTACCTTTCATAACATACACATATTGACATTTACTGTCGTTGCAGATATAAAGCCATAAAAGCAAATGTTCTATATATGGTATATATGGTATTTATATATAAATGATATATGGAGATTAACCAAGTGTATATCCGTTTCACTCACATCACAAATTAAGAATAAAATGTATAATTTGCTCGTCGTAGGCAAGTAAAATTCATATATCTTTATTATACGTGATATTAATGAAAGGGAACAGAACGTTATATGAATCTATAGGTAATTTTGAAAATTGACTATGAAAAGCAAAATTATGTTGTAGGGTCAAATATGTCAAACTTTTTGAATGGTGTTATTTCATAGACAAGTCGTAGTAATTTCTTTCAAGTAATATGTTTATGCTAATCAGTTAGCACAGCGACAAACACAAAAAATGTCGATATCTATGCTCGAAAACCGGACAATGCCGCAGATCAATGACTCGAACATAAGTTTGGAAACTCGGTACAGCGAGAAATATACGTTGATATTATTAAGTATTTAAGAGTCAAATATGCAATAGATAGGCGATTTTAGCCCAGTGGGTAAGTGCACTTTTTTCAATGAATTGTTCACATCGTCATGCAAGCATGAAATTTGGCATGATTATAGTTAATACCCTTATAATTACATACAGAACGGGAGGCCTTGCTAAATTTTCTTATTTTTAATTTTTGAGTAAAAAAGTTTTTTCTACAATTAGCTTTTTGTGAAAAATCAAATACGTACAAATCATTCATTAGAGAAATTTATAGCAGATCATTTTTAATGATAAACATAAATTTCTAGGGTACTAATTCATGCTCTTCAGCACTAAAAACTTTTATGAATGTATGAGCTGACCTAGGCGGTACGGCCCACCATAAAACTCATTTACCAAGTACTGAACTCGATACTATCAAACAGCAAAAGATAAAAAATCAACAAATGTGTAGATAATAATTTTTTTTTAATAGAAGGAAAGTATGGCTTAACGAGGTTCCAATTTCAGTCTTTGATAGGCCTCCTCAACTTTATTTGCCGGGTAATCCCTATGGGGCACCCATTTATCAGGAGACTTAGTGTAAAGGGGGTTACCAAATGAACACACACAATTCGACTTACTAACATTGTTAAGAAAGATCTTCTTACGTGGCTTTCATTCCTATAACATGACAATAGAAATACACTCTTCATAAACATATTTTTGGATGACAGTGACACACTACAGCTATACACAGACAGTGCATAACTTTCTTCCAAGGACCTCTCTGCGTGCTAATCTTGGGTGTGAGTCTGAAAAATTCCAAAATCATGGTCCTCCCAAGGTATTTTACATTGCGTTTGTATGCAACTTAAGGTTTTGATAAAAAGCCGTTTTATACCGGGAAAACTCAACAGCTTAGTTGACTGTTTATCTCGATCTAAATTGCAGCTTTCTCGTCGACTTGAGCCTAAGGCCGACATGTTACCCGACCTCGGCAAATGCTAATATTCTATTCAAAATATTATGCTTGTATCACTGTGGTTCCATTGTGTATACAATTATTTCCAGGGAAGGGTTACATACAAGCACTTTAATTGCTATCGATGTGGCCTCCCCTCGGTAACAAGTCGCTGTATACGGGGTTTTTGGCCGAGAGGATTTTGTGTCTATGCGGGCTCCCCTTGCAATGAATTACTCTCATGTGGCCGGGTGTCTACTCGTTCGGCACTGGGCCGCTTGGTCAAGACGAGACAACAAAGATGAGGTTGTGATTTGACGATTTATTGCTGATGAATTGATGAATCTGTTGCTGAGGTATTTATCTGTAAATGGAAAATGATGTTTCCACCTCAGCAACAGAAATTGGAGTCATAAAATATACAATCAAATAAATAATAATTTCAACAATATATTTCATTTGGTTTAAATATCACATTCATATTGCAGGTTATATAATACACTTAATTCATATTAATGGTACAAGATAGAAATATTGCACTTTATTAAAAGCACATGATCATTTGGATAAACTGCGCCCTTTCACCTCCAATAAATTGTTTGGCGATAATTTCAATGATTGCTACCCTCTTCGAGTAATAAATACATTAAGCAATATCTAATTGATAAGTCGCATCATAACCGAGCACATGGTCTAACGGAGGTAACTCCCCTTTCTTAAAAATGATGTCACGTGACGTTAGGGTATAAAAGCGCCTGCAATCGGTAAATGCTTCCTTTCTAGTGGCGTTCTCATCACCTGAACAATTATCGCCCATCCTCCCTCCCAATTTTCATGCTCTCGTGTATTAATACTGGCTTCTTGCTAATCAACCAAATGTAGTATTTCAGCAATTTCCTGTGTTGCCGCGTTTAACCCGTAACCTCTTAGCTGACAAGCAAGCCTTTGCCTGGCCAAGCTTTAGCACTTGTACAACATGCTTTCCCCAGAAGCGGATACTGGAACGTCGGGTCCACGCAGCCCAGGAGCTTCCATTATGCAGCGGAGACTCCAATCTCGTGTTAATGTAGCTATTTTGCTATTCTATTGTAACAAGAAAAGCCTTTAACCTCCTCCCTGCTGGATTGTTTTTTTTCAGAGAGGACCAAAAGTATAAAATTCTAACAATTACGTCACATGGGCATACCTCGTGTAATGTTGTTCTCTACTTAATTATAATATTTGTTCATCAAAAATCAAAATATTTCTATGAATGTTATATTTTCTTTACTAAATATTGTCATTATTTCTTTTTCATTATTCTAATAGTCTTCACAAGTAGCTTTTATATCCACTTGTCGATGAACGAAATGAAAAAATTCACAGGTCAAGACTTTGTACTACATTTTCTAAGTCAGATTATTTCGTCAATAACCATTTTAAAAGAAATTTGTTTACACCATTTTGTTCAGAATTAAATTTTGCACCAGAAAAAAATTAAGGTGCATGACTGGGATTTCGTTCCAGGAGGCAAGCACCTGTTATAAGCGATGTTCATTGAAATAATAGAAAATCAACGTAATTCGCAGCAATGAACATTTCTCACTGAACGATGCAATTTAATTTCGTGTTGATAATTTACCAAATAACGTATCAATCGTTAAGAAATTAACACCCAATTTTAGGAAATCTATTCATTCTATGTTCCAAACATGAGTATTTAGCATCACTTATTTCTTATTTTTTAACGTCCATCTTTCATTGTAATAGTAAACAAGTCGGATCAAAAAGACTTGATGACCTCGTTATAACGCGCAAGTAGGCACGCTGATCACGGAGTTTATCAAGTCAAGATATCTAGAAATCACTTTCACCTTGTAAAAAATCCATTAAAAACTATAGTAAGCATACATTTTTGCAACTGAGTGTGGTAGGATTTACGTTAATTCGGTCTGAAATAGTCGTAAAATGCAATCTAACATGAGCTTACACCGCATCGATGAAACTGTCAACAAAGTCACGTGATGTTTGCGCCGATCATCAGACCTTATTTTGTTTGTTATTTTCGCAATAATTACGTGGTATTGGGCACACAAAATCTGATTCGATGTTAGAAGTGTAATTCTCTATGATTCTTTTTAATTTTATGGATGAAATAACGCGTCTATTTATATGATACAAACAATTTGTTTGAGATGGTCCCGTTTTCAAAGTGTGTCACTGCGTGCCCTCCATTTGCAATCTCCATTGAAAATGACACCAGCGATTTTGTTTGAAAACGAATTATTTTCAATGAAAAACAAAATTCGAAACTTAAAATCGTGTACATGAAGATCTTTACAGTTGTATTCATACAAGTATTTATTGTTTACGCGATTAATTAGGCCTAATTTGTAATTCACGATTTTAGTGAGCGAGGCAAGAGTCAAATTCGCCGCAATGCAAACTCGCCTAAAAATATCGATCGATAAGAGTGTCACGTCATGTCCAACACGGTTCATGCATGAAATTTGAAGACAGTTATCATTTAATTTCTAGATTATCTGGTAGAAAATGTCTTCTAGTTTCATTATGTATAAAAATTAAATCAATTTGATAAAATTACTCACTGAGATTGTATTCATGACTGAATCCTGTTACGCGATCGCTTGTTGACATTATGCAAATTAATCGGGTCAAGGGCAATGAATGAAACACTGCTGTAAAGGTAATATTACGACATAATAATTTGTTTTTGATTTATTGGGGGAACTTCACTGTTTCTCGTTTCAGTTTATGAAATTGTGTTAATTTATAAGTCCCGTTATTTTCCTCAACGAACTGTTCAAAATACAGAAAGTTATTTACGACACTGCCGTCACGGAATGACGTGTTGACTGCATATGGCGGGAACCGTTCAATGTATTTTTTATAAACAATTGCTTATTGTGGCAGTAATTTTTATGACATTTTGGAATGATTGTGATATCTCGGAAGAAAAATCGATAAAGAATTCATTCATATGAGGTTTTTTTATTTTGAAAGAATGTGAGATCCTTAAAATCGTAAGTGAAATATGGTGATTATTTTATGTATGTTTATCAAAAAACGATCTTTTGATCTTTTGATTTACCGACAAAGTCACATTATCTCCACAACTTTCTAACGAAGAAATATTTGCTCTCATTAAATAGAATATTCTGAACAAAATGAGACAACAACTATGTACATTTCACGCACTTGAAAATGCATCTGATCACTATGAACTTGATTGGTAAACTCACTGTTAGGATAAAAAACGAGCACCTGCTCGTTGATTTGTGATTACAAACACGTTGACGATTTTTAATTCATCACTTCTTTATAAAATAAATTTTGAGAGTAATAATATTTTCATCATATGAAAGCCCATTGAATAGTGATTCAGTAAATGTTTACTTTTTTAGGATTAATGAGACTTTGTCACTCACTTTTGTCAAATGTATTTCGAAGGGACACATAACATTGACATGTCAATATGTTAAAGTCTGCTCGGCTCCATTCGGAGCCTGCAGCAGGGACAACTTTAAAAAAGGCTAAGTTGGAGGCACCCTTGTTAGGCTAAGAAATACTGTGAAATCATAAGGTACAAATATGATAGGATTTCTTTACGGCAAATAAGTAGATTAAGGCCATTACTAGAACAAAAGACCTTCATTTTATGTTTTATTTAAAAAAAGTTATACAATTACTTGTTCATTGCATCAAATAATAGAATAGTGAGGCAAATTTGCAATTATAAATAAACAGTTCTGTTTTAAACAACAGTCACCGATTTATCCCTTGGAAATGGATCTATTTTTAGAATATAGGTCACAGTTGATAGCGTCCAGCACCGCTCAAAGTGTTCAATTCTTTTGCAAATTCATATTTCTCAACTCTCAATGATTGCCAGTACAAGATATATAAGATTACTGTCTAAAGCATAGTTCACCACCTCTATCTTTGTCTGTCATGAAGCGATAATTCACATTTTACTGCCGGTGAAGTTGTATTCTTGCGGCAGCCTCTCGGTGAAGTTGTATTCTGGCGGCAGCCCCTCGACAAATTCTAATATTCTATTCCAACTATTCCAAATATAATGCTTTTTGTGTCACTGTGGTTCCCGTGTATACAATTATTTCCAGGTAAGGGTAACATACAAGCACTTTGCTACCGATGTGGGCTCTCTTCGATAACAAGTCGCTGTATTCGGGGTTTTTGGCCGAGAGTACTTTGTTTCTGTGCGGGCTCCCCTTTGAATTTGAATTTCACATTTGAATAAACCGCGCCCTTTCACGTCCAATAAATTGTTTGTGGATTATTATAATGGTTGCTACTCTCTTCGGGTTATAATTTAGAACAATCAACAAGATGCGAGGAATTACGGTTATCTGTCCTGAGTGGATTATTGTTATAAATCCGAGCTTTAGCGACCGAAATTCCGAACTTCGAGTTGGTTATTCTTTTTCTTACCCAAGTCAAATCTAAGAATATTTACGGTACTTAGCTTACGTTCGTGAAGTTGCAAGTAAACTTGGTCATTGCAACGAACAACGATTATGTCACGGCGCCGAACAATGAAAATCCTTGTTATCATATAATACCTCCGTCAACTCTGGATTTATTGAGGTCATTCAATATATATAGTGTGTAGAGACTTAAAAAGAATGCCATGGTCAAGACAAATTCAAAATGTAATATTTTAAAACAAAGTGAAAACAAAGACTCAATTACTTTGAATACTGCACAAACAAGATCTAATTTTCTAAACCACAAATTCTCAAAGACTCAAATTTTCAATACGGGAAAAAAATGATGAGGCCTTTCAATTTATAACACGCTACATGGAATTGTAATCATCGTTGCGGAAAGGTGGTACAGATAGTCTATTGGTTACACTTTACGTCATGATATAGTGTGAGTTTTCTACGAACAAATTAAGTTGCAATTTTGTAAGATTATCAAGAAAATTATTTTCTTGCATTTTGGACCTCAGGATTGCATGAATCCTCATCAAATATGTTATTTCATCGGGGATGTATAGCGGTCATTCCGTCGCTCTGTCCTTCCATTCCTCCATACTTCCATCCTTCCGTCCGTCCTTCCGTCCGGTCAATTTACTCAAAACAACCGTTAGGTCTAGATCAACCAAACTTTGCACACTTGTTAACCATAAACTTGTCTATAGTTTGGACCACTTTTGAATTTTCTGGGATTAATTTTTTTTTTGTCGTTTCCATGAAAACGTCATTTTTTGGACTTTGCTATATGGTGTAAAAAGGGGACAGACTTTCTCACCTTGGTTACGATCATGGACACGATGATACTCTTGATCGAGTTCTAAAGCCATTTTGCGAAATTTTATTTTTTAAAGAGTTACTGTCGCGAACATACCATAGCACTTTATGTAAAAACGTAATGAGTTTGAGCTTATTTTAAATGAATCTTTGTTCATAAATCCTTCAACTTCTTATGTGATAGGTAAGTTAATTCATTAAATTTTAAATTCGTTTTTGAAAATGAGCAGCATTGATATAAATGAAAACATCAAACATAACACATTGATATAAGTTGCTCCGGTTTTTGCCTTAGGTCTTAAATGTTTATTTGAGACAAAGACTATACCTTTTCTTAATGTTTTTATATATAAAAGGCCTAAGCAAATAAAACGCATGTTTATTGATGTTTTCTTCTTTCTTATCATGTGTGAATGTATGTGTATATGCTCAACTCAAAGTTGAATAAATTTCAATATTTACGTACAATTACTATTAAACTGCATGTATGCATGTATGGTAACCCATAATGAAACAACCTTTAATGTTCGTTGCAACCTTGTATTTCTCATGATGAATACTTGTTATGTGGTGTTTTCAATGAATAATTGTATTTATAACAGTATTACCATACACCATTTGAAAGAAAGTTATACTGACATTCACATCAATCTGTGTTCGTAAGAAGATGCTACCACGAATAGCAAGCAGAAATAAAAAGTTCCTAAAAAAGCGCAAAATCTTTGTTCTCAATGCGAAAAAGTTAATTTAAGTATAAATACAAGTTAGTGTACGTATCTCTTCAAACGGTACGACCGCCTCTGTGTATTATGACGTTGTATATATCATTGGATAGGTAATTGTATTATCTTTCATTTGATTATACGTACAAGGTGGTGCAAATATTCCTTGATACTCACAGAAGTTATTGTTTATCATTTTGTTTATATAGTAACGCTTTTTGTGCATTACGGTACGACCGCCTCTATGTATTATGACGTTGTATATATCATTGGATAGGTAATTGTATTATCTTTCATGTGAGTATACGTACAAGGTGGTGCAAATATTCCTTGATACTCTCAGAAGTTGTTGTTCGAAAAAGAATAGAAAAAATGAAATAAGGGATACTTAGAAACGCATTTCTGTACTTTACGGTTCGACCGCCTCTATGTATTATGATATTGTATAGATCATTGGATAGGTAATTGTATTATCTTTCATTTTATTATACGTACAAGACGGTGCAAATATTCCTTGATATTCTCAGAAGTTGTTGTTTATGATTTTGCTTATATAGTGACATTTTTTTGCCTTTACGGTACGACTGCCTCTATGTATTATGATATTGTATATATCATTGGATAGGTAATTACATTATCTTTCATGTGAGTATACGTACAAGGTGGTGCAAATATTTCTTGATACTCTCAGAAGTTGTTCAAAAAAGAAGAACAAAAATGAAATAAGGGATACTTAGAAACGCGTTTCTGGACTTTACGGTACGACCGCCACTATGTATTATGACGTTGTATATATCATGTGATAGGTAATTGTATTATCTTTCATTTGAGTATACGTAAAAGGTGGTGCAAATATTCCTTGATACTCTCAGAAGTTGTTCGAAAAAGAATAGAAAAAATGAAATAAGGGATACTTAGAAACGCATTTCTGTACTTTACGGTACGACCGCCTCTATGTATTATGATATTGTATATATCATTGGATAGGTAATTGTATTATCTTTCATTTTATTATACGTACAAGACGGTGCAAATATTCCTTGATACTCTCAGAAGTTATTGTATATCATTTTCTGTCCATGGTAACGCTTTTTATGACTTTACGATACGACCGCCTCTATGTATTATGATCTTGTATATATCATTTGATAGGTAATTGAATAATCTTTCATTTGAGTATACGTACAAGATGGTGCAAATATTCCTTGATATTCTTAGAAGTTGTTGTTTATGATTTTGCTTATATAGTGACATTTTTGAGCCTTTACGGTACGACTGCCTCTATGTATTATGACGTTGTATATTTCATTGGATAGGTAATTACATTATCTTTCATGTGAGTATACGTAAAAGGTGGTGCAAATATTTCTTGATACTCTCAGAAGTTGTTCAAAAAAGAAAAACAAAAATGAAATAAGGGATACTTAGAAACGCGTTTCTGGACTTTACGGTACGACCGCCACTATGTATTATGACGTTGTATATGTTACAGTCGATGTCTAAAATCAGTCAATCTGTAGATCGACTGAAATTTTTAGTCAATCTGTAGATTGAC
This sequence comes from Phorcus lineatus, assembly GCA_921293015.1. Taxonomy (NCBI): domain Eukaryota; kingdom Metazoa; phylum Mollusca; class Gastropoda; order Trochida; family Trochidae; genus Phorcus; species Phorcus lineatus. Next base: position 13,846,644 of record OV121085.1, read on the forward strand.
TGATTCACTCAGGCAATGTATAGATTGACTGAAAAAAGCAGTCAATGTACAGATTGACTGAAAAGTTAGGCTGATTTTCAGACAGATTGACTGAAAGAATTATACTCGTTAATGAAATCACATAACGCTTCTGTTATCCTACGGAAAGTTAATTAATTCATATGGTATGCTTTGACAACAGATTGGCAGCCAGTTCAAACAATTATTCGATTACTTCTAAGCCAAAGATTAGTTGATATGCAGTCAATGGCAAGTGGCTCATACAGATGGATAATGGTCTACCAGGATCATCTCACTAAATACTGTGTATTACGTCCATTAACATCCAAACGTGCTGCAGAAGTTGCCTTTCAGATGATGAACATTTTCTTGCTACTTGGAGCACCTCAGATTTTACAAAGCGACAATGGCTCCGAGTTTACGGCATCCGTTATCACAGAGCTAAAACTTTTATGGCCTGATCTTCTCATGGTACATGGTAAGCCGAGACATCCCCAGAGTCAAGGTTCAGTAGAAAGTTTGAACTGTGACGTGAAAGACATGCTTACTGCATGGCTAGGCGACAACGACTCAACAGACTGGCCTATGGGACTTCGCTTTGTACAATTCCAAAAGAACAGCAGCTACCATTCTGGAATAAAGCAATCACCATACAAGGCCCTGTTTGGAACTGAAGCAAAAGTTGGATTGCGTTCAAACACCCTTCCAACAGAAACACTGGAAAGAATGGTCTCTGAAGATGACCTTCTGGCAGCATACTCAGCCCCATCAGCCGAGAGAGAAGTTTCCAGTCTTGCACAAGATCTAGATGTTACAGAGAGTGAGGCCACTAGTACCATGCAACCTGATACAGCAGACCCTGAAGATGCACAGCTAAGAGTGAATCAACAGAACATCGAGGTCCAGAGGAAAAGAGCTGCAGATGGTCAGCTTTCACAAGCTGAACGTATGGTCAAACATAGTCGTTTAGAGCATGTTGCTGGCAATCTGGGTGACAATGTGACCATCCCTATTCCACTAGTTGATCGCGGTAAGGGGGATCCTCGCAACATAATGGGTGTCATTGTAGACAGGAACGAGGATGACCTGTATCGTGTAGCTGTCAAGGCTGGCATTCTTAAGGGATACTACAGCAGAAATCAGTTTGATCTGTGCACGCAGAAGTTGTTTACTATTGAGGACATGAACAGGGATGTTGAAGTTGGCCTTCGTCATGCAGTACAGAATGAGTCCCGATGTGGTGGCCAGGGATAATCTAAATGCAACTGTGCAGCAAATCGCAAACAATGTCAGACCAACAGATGCAAATGTTTCAAGTCAGGTGTGAAGTGCAACAGCAGGTGTCACTCCAGCATCACATGTCCAAACAAAAATTGAAATAATCCATGATATGTCAATAAAACTATGAGCATATACATTACTGTTTGTTATTGTTTTAAACCATTATTGAGCATAATTCATTTCAGTCAATCTGTCTGAAAATCAGCCTAAATTTTCAGTCAATCTGTACATTGACTGCTTTTTTCAGTCAATCTATACATTGCCTGAGTGAATCAGTCAATCTACAGATTGACTAAAAATTTCAGTCGATCTACAGATTGACTGATTTTAGACATTGACTGTAACATATATATCATGTGATAGGTAACTGTATTATCTTTCATTTGAGTATACGTACAAGGTGGCGCAAATATTCCTTGATACTCTCAGAAGTTGTTCGAAAAAGAATAGAAAAAATGAAATAAGGGATACTTAGAAACGCATTTCTGTACTTTACGGTACGACCGCCTCTATGTATTATGATATTGTATATATCATTGGATAGGTAATTGTATTATCTTTCATTTTATTATACGTACAAGACGGTGCAAATATTCCTTGATACTCTCAGAAGTTATTGTATATCATTTTCTGTCCATGGTAACGCTTTTTATGACTTTACGATACGACCGCCTCTATGTATTATGATCTTGTATATATCATTTGATAGGTAATTGAATAATCTTTCATTTGAGTATACGTACAAGATGGTGCAAATATTCCTTGATATTCTTAGAAGTTGTTGTTTATGATTTTGCTTATATAGTGACATTTTTGAGCCTTTACGGTACGACTGCCTCTATGTATTATGACGTTGTATATTTCATTGGATAGGTAATTACATTATCTTTCATGTGAGTATACGTAAAAGGTGGTGCAAATATTTCTTGATACTCTCAGAAGTTGTTCAAAAAAGAAAAACAAAAATGAAATAAGGGATACTTAGAAACGCGTTTCTGGACTTTACGGTACGACCGCCACTATGTATTATGACGTTGTATATGTTACAGTCGATGTCTAAAATCAGTCAATCTGTAGATCGACTGAAATTTTTAGTCAATCTGTAGATTGACTGATTCACTCAGGCAATGTATAGATTGACTGAAAAAAGCAGTCAATGTACAGATTGACTGAAAAGTTAGGCTGATTTTCAGACAGATTGACTGAAAGAATTATACTCGTTAATGAAATCACATAACGCTTCTGTTATCCTACGGAAAGTTAATTAATTCATATGGTATGCTTTGACAACAGATTGGCAGCCAGTTCAAACAATTATTCGATTACTTCTAAGCCAAAGATTAGTTGATATGCAGTCAATGGCAAGTGGCTCATACAGATGGATAATGGTCTACCAGGATCATCTCACTAAATACTGTGTATTACGTCCATTAACATCCAAACGTGCTGCAGAAGTTGCCTTTCAGATGATGAACATTTTCTTGCTACTTGGAGCACCTCAGATTTTACAAAGCGACAATGGCTCCGAGTTTACGGCATCCGTTATCACAGAGCTAAAACTTTTATGGCCTGATCTTCTCATGGTACATGGTAAGCCGAGACATCCCCAGAGTCAAGGTTCAGTAGAAAGTTTGAACTGTGACGTGAAAGACATGCTTACTGCATGGCTAGGCGACAACGACTCAACAGACTGGCCTATGGGACTTCGCTTTGTACAATTCCAAAAGAACAGCAGCTACCATTCTGGAATAAAGCAATCACCATACAAGGCCCTGTTTGGAACTGAAGCAAAAGTTGGATTGCGTTCAAACACCCTTCCAACAGAAACACTGGAAAGAATGGTCTCTGAAGATGACCTTCTGGCAGCATACTCAGCCCCATCAGCCGAGAGAGAAGTTTCCAGTCTTGCACAAGATCTAGATGTTACAGAGAGTGAGGCCACTAGTACCATGCAACCTGATACAGCAGACCCTGAAGATGCACAGCTAAGAGTGAATCAACAGAACATCGAGGTCCAGAGGAAAAGAGCTGCAGATGGTCAGCTTTCACAAGCTGAACGTATGGTCAAACATAGTCGTTTAGAGCATGTTGCTGGCAATCTGGGTGACAATGTGACCATCCCTATTCCACTAGTTGATCGCGGTAAGGGGGATCCTCGCAACATAATGGGTGTCATTGTAGACAGGAACGAGGATGACCTGTATCGTGTAGCTGTCAAGGCTGGCATTCTTAAGGGATACTACAGCAGAAATCAGTTTGATCTGTGCACGCAGAAGTTGTTTACTATTGAGGACATGAACAGGGATGTTGAAGTTGGCCTTCGTCATGCAGTACAGAATGAGTCCCGATGTGGTGGCCAGGGATAATCTAAATGCAACTGTGCAGCAAATCGCAAACAATGTCAGACCAACAGATGCAAATGTTTCAAGTCAGGTGTGAAGTGCAACAGCAGGTGTCACTCCAGCATCACATGTCCAAACAAAAATTGAAATAATCCATGATATGTCAATAAAACTATGAGCATATACATTACTGTTTGTTATTGTTTTAAACCATTATTGAGCATAATTCATTTCAGTCAATCTGTCTGAAAATCAGCCTAAATTTTCAGTCAATCTGTACATTGACTGCTTTTTTCAGTCAATCTATACATTGCCTGAGTGAATCAGTCAATCTACAGATTGACTAAAAATTTCAGTCGATCTACAGATTGACTGATTTTAGACATTGACTGTAACATATATATCATGTGATAGGTAACTGTATTATCTTTCATTTGAGTATACGTACAAGGTGGCGCAAATATTCCTTGATACTCTCAGAAGTTGTTCGAAAAAGAATAGAAAAAATGAAATAAGGGATACTTAGAAACGCATTTCTGTACTTTACGGTACGACCGCCTCTATGTATTATGATATTGTATATATCATTGGATAGGTAATTGTATTATCTTTCATTTTATTATACGTACAAGACGGTGCAAATATTCCTTGATACTCTCAGAAGTTATTGTATATCATTTTCTGTCCATGGTAACGCTTTTTATGACTTTACGATACGACCGCCTCTATGTATTATGATCTTGTATATATCATTTGATAGGTAATTGAATAATCTTTCATTTGAGTATACGTACAAGATGGTGCAAATATTCCTTGATATTCTTAGAAGTTGTTGTTTATGATTTTGCTTATATAGTGACATTTTTGAGCCTTTACGGTACGACTGCCTCTATGTATTATGACGTTGTATATTTCATTGGATAGGTAATTACATTATCTTTCATGTGAGTATACGTAAAAGGTGGTGCAAATATTTCTTGATACTCTCAGAAGTTGTTCAAAAAAGAAAAACAAAAATGAAATAAGGGATACTTAGAAACGCGTTTCTGGACTTTACGGTACGACCGCCACTATGTATTATGACGTTGTATATGTTACAGTCGATGTCTAAAATCAGTCAATCTGTAGATCGACTGAAATTTTTAGTCAATCTGTAGATTGACTGATTCACTCAGGCAATGTATAGATTGACTGAAAAAAGCAGTCAATGTACAGATTGACTGAAAAGTTAGGCTGATTTTCAGACAGATTGACTGAAAGAATTATACTCGTTAATGAAATCACATAACGCTTCTGTTATCCTACGGAAAGTTAATTAATTCATATGGTATGCTTTGACAACAGATTGGCAGCCAGTTCAAACAATTATTCGATTACTTCTAAGCCAAAGATTAGTTGATATGCAGTCAATGGCAAGTGGCTCATACAGATGGATAATGGTCTACCAGGATCATCTCACTAAATACTGTGTATTACGTCCATTAACATCCAAACGTGCTGCAGAAGTTGCCTTTCAGATGATGAACATTTTCTTGCTACTTGGAGCACCTCAGATTTTACAAAGCGACAATGGCTCCGAGTTTACGGCATCCGTTATCACAGAGCTAAAACTTTTATGGCCTGATCTTCTCATGGTACATGGTAAGCCGAGACATCCCCAGAGTCAAGGTTCAGTAGAAAGTTTGAACTGTGACGTGAAAGACATGCTTACTGCATGGCTAGGCGACAACGACTCAACAGACTGGCCTATGGGACTTCGCTTTGTACAATTCCAAAAGAACAGCAGCTACCATTCTGGAATAAAGCAATCACCATACAAGGCCCTGTTTGGAACTGAAGCAAAAGTTGGATTGCGTTCAAACACCCTTCCAACAGAAACACTGGAAAGAATGGTCTCTGAAGATGACCTTCTGGCAGCATACTCAGCCCCATCAGCCGAGAGAGAAGTTTCCAGTCTTGCACAAGATCTAGATGTTACAGAGAGTGAGGCCACTAGTACCATGCAACCTGATACAGCAGACCCTGAAGATGCACAGCTAAGAGTGAATCAACAGAACATCGAGGTCCAGAGGAAAAGAGCTGCAGATGGTCAGCTTTCACAAGCTGAACGTATGGTCAAACATAGTCGTTTAGAGCATGTTGCTGGCAATCTGGGTGACAATGTGACCATCCCTATTCCACTAGTTGATCGCGGTAAGGGGGATCCTCGCAACATAATGGGTGTCATTGTAGACAGGAACGAGGATGACCTGTATCGTGTAGCTGTCAAGGCTGGCATTCTTAAGGGATACTACAGCAGAAATCAGTTTGATCTGTGCACGCAGAAGTTGTTTACTATTGAGGACATGAACAGGGATGTTGAAGTTGGCCTTCGTCATGCAGTACAGAATGAGTCCCGATGTGGTGGCCAGGGATAATCTAAATGCAACTGTGCAGCAAATCGCAAACAATGTCAGACCAACAGATGCAAATGTTTCAAGTCAGGTGTGAAGTGCAACAGCAGGTGTCACTCCAGCATCACATGTCCAAACAAAAATTGAAATAATCCATGATATGTCAATAAAACTATGAGCATATACATTACTGTTTGTTATTGTTTTAAACCATTATTGAGCATAATTCATTTCAGTCAATCTGTCTGAAAATCAGCCTAAATTTTCAGTCAATCTGTACATTGACTGCTTTTTTCAGTCAATCTATACATTGCCTGAGTGAATCAGTCAATCTACAGATTGACTAAAAATTTCAGTCGATCTACAGATTGACTGATTTTAGACATTGACTGTAACATATATATCATGTGATAGGTAACTGTATTATCTTTCATTTGAGTATACGTACAAGGTGGCGCAAATATTCCTTGATACTCTCAGAAGTTGTTCGAAAAAGAATAGAAAAAATGAAATAAGGGATACTTAGAAACGCATTTCTGTACTTTACGGTACGACCGCCTCTATGTATTATGATATTGTATATATCATTGGATAGGTAATTGTATTATCTTTCATTTTATTATACGTACAAGACGGTGCAAATATTCCTTGATACTCTCAGAAGTTATTGTATATCATTTTCTGTCCATGGTAACGCTTTTTATGACTTTACGATACGACCGCCTCTATGTATTATGATCTTGTATATATCATTTGATAGGTAATTGAATAATCTTTCATTTGAGTATACGTACAAGATGGTGCAAATATTCCTTGATATTCTTAGAAGTTGTTGTTTATGATTTTGCTTATATAGTGACATTTTTGAGCCTTTACGGTACGACTGCCTCTATGTATTATGACGTTGTATATTTCATTGGATAGGTAATTACATTATCTTTCATGTGAGTATACGTAAAAGGTGGTGCAAATATTTCTTGATACTCTCAGAAGTTGTTCAAAAAAGAAAAAGAAAAATGAAATAAGGGATACTTAGAAACGCGTTTCTGGACTTTACGGTACGACCGCCACTATGTATTATGACGTTGTATATGTTACAGTCGATGTCTAAAATCAGTCAATCTGTAGATCGACTGAAATTTTTAGTCAATCTGTAGATTGACTGATTCACTCAGGCAATGTATAGATTGACTGAAAAAAGCAGTCAATGTACAGATTGACTGAAAAGTTAGGCTGATTTTCAGACAGATTGACTGAAAGAATTATACTCGTTAATGAAATCACATAACGCTTCTGTTATCCTACGGAAAGTTAATTAATTCATATGGTATGCTTTGACAACAGATTGGCAGCCAGTTCAAACAATTATTCGATTACTTCTAAGCCAAAGATTAGTTGATATGCAGTCAATGGCAAGTGGCTCATACAGATGGATAATGGTCTACCAGGATCATCTCACTAAATACTGTGTATTACGTCCATTAACATCCAAACGTGCTGCAGAAGTTGCCTTTCAGATGATGAACATTTTCTTGCTACTTGGAGCACCTCAGATTTTACAAAGCGACAATGGCTCCGAGTTTACGGCATCCGTTATCACAGAGCTAAAACTTTTATGGCCTGATCTTCTCATGGTACATGGTAAGCCGAGACATCCCCAGAGTCAAGGTTCAGTAGAAAGTTTGAACTGTGACGTGAAAGACATGCTTACTGCATGGCTAGGCGACAACGACTCAACAGACTGGCCTATGGGACTTCGCTTTGTACAATTCCAAAAGAACAGCAGCTACCATTCTGGAATAAAGCAATCACCATACAAGGCCCTGTTTGGAACTGAAGCAAAAGTTGGATTGCGTTCAAACACCCTTCCAACAGAAACACTGGAAAGAATGGTCTCTGAAGATGACCTTCTGGCAGCATACTCAGCCCCATCAGCCGAGAGAGAAGTTTCCAGTCTTGCACAAGATCTAGATGTTACAGAGAGTGAGGCCACTAGTACCATGCAACCTGATACAGCAGACCCTGAAGATGCACAGCTAAGAGTGAATCAACAGAACATCGAGGTCCAGAGGAAAAGAGCTGCAGATGGTCAGCTTTCACAAGCTGAACGTATGGTCAAACATAGTCGTTTAGAGCATGTTGCTGGCAATCTGGGTGACAATGTGACCATCCCTATTCCACTAGTTGATCGCGGTAAGGGGGATCCTCGCAACATAATGGGTGTCATTGTAGACAGGAACGAGGATGACCTGTATCGTGTAGCTGTCAAGGCTGGCATTCTTAAGGGATACTACAGCAGAAATCAGTTTGATCTGTGCACGCAGAAGTTGTTTACTATTGAGGACATGAACAGGGATGTTGAAGTTGGCCTTCGTCATGCAGTACAGAATGAGTCCCGATGTGGTGGCCAGGGATAATCTAAATGCAACTGTGCAGCAAATCGCAAACAATGTCAGACCAACAGATGCAAATGTTTCAAGTCAGGTGTGAAGTGCAACAGCAGGTGTCACTCCAGCATCACATGTCCAAACAAAAATTGAAATAATCCATGATATGTCAATAAAACTATGAGCATATACATTACTGTTTGTTATTGTTTTAAACCATTATTGAGCATAATTCATTTCAGTCAATCTGTCTGAAAATCAGCCTAAATTTTCAGTCAATCTGTACATTGACTGCTTTTTTCAGTCAATCTATACATTGCCTGAGTGAATCAGTCAATCTACAGATTGACTAAAAATTTCAGTCGATCTACAGATTGACTGATTTTAGACATTGACTGTAACATATATATCATGTGATAGGTAACTGTATTATCTTTCATTTGAGTATACGTACAAGGTGGCGCAAATATTCCTTGATACTCTCAGAAGTTGTTCGAAAAAGAATAGAAAAAATGAAATAAGGGATACTTAGAAACGCATTTCTGTACTTTACGGTACGACCGCCTCTATGTATTATGATATTGTATATATCATTGGATAGGTAATTGTATTATCTTTCATTTTATTATACGTACAAGACGGTGCAAATATTCCTTGATACTCTCAGAAGTTATTGTATATCATTTTCTGTCCATGGTAACGCTTTTTATGACTTTACGATACGACCGCCTCTATGTATTATGATCTTGTATATATCATTTGATAGGTAATTGAATAATCTTTCATTTGAGTATACGTACAAGATGGTGCAAATATTCCTTGATATTCTTAGAAGTTGTTGTTTATGATTTTGCTTATATAGTGACATTTTTGAGCCTTTACGGTACGACTGCCTCTATGTATTATGACGTTGTATATTTCATTGGATAGGTAATTACATTATCTTTCATGTGAGTATACGTAAAAGGTGGTGCAAATATTTCTTGATACTCTCAGAAGTTGTTCAAAAAAGAAAAACAAAAATGAAATAAGGGATACTTAGAAACGCGTTTCTGGACTTTACGGTACGACCGCCACTATGTATTATGACGTTGTATATGTTACAGTCGATGTCTAAAATCAGTCAATCTGTAGATCGACTGAAATTTTTAGTCAATCTGTAGATTGACTGATTCACTCAGGCAATGTATAGATTGACTGAAAAAAGCAGTCAATGTACAGATTGACTGAAAAGTTAGGCTGATTTTCAGACAGATTGACTGAAAGAATTATACTCGTTAATGAAATCACATAACGCTTCTGTTATCCTACGGAAAGTTAATTAATTCATATGGTATGCTTTGACAACAGATTGGCAGCCAGTTCAAACAATTATTCGATTACTTCTAAGCCAAAGATTAGTTGATATGCAGTCAATGGCAAGTGGCTCATACAGATGGATAATGGTCTACCAGGATCATCTCACTAAATACTGTGTATTACGTCCATTAACATCCAAACGTGCTGCAGAAGTTGCCTTTCAGATGATGAACATTTTCTTGCTACTTGGAGCACCTCAGATTTTACAAAGCGACAATGGCTCCGAGTTTACGGCATCCGTTATCACAGAGCTAAAACTTTTATGGCCTGATCTTCTCATGGTACATGGTAAGCCGAGACATCCCCAGAGTCAAGGTTCAGTAGAAAGTTTGAACTGTGACGTGAAAGACATGCTTACTGCATGGCTAGGCGACAACGACTCAACAGACTGGCCTATGGGACTTCGCTTTGTACAATTCCAAAAGAACAGCAGCTACCATTCTGGAATAAAGCAATCACCATACAAGGCCCTGTTTGGAACTGAAGCAAAAGTTGGATTGCGTTCAAACACCCTTCCAACAGAAACACTGGAAAGAATGGTCTCTGAAGATGACCTTCTGGCAGCATACTCAGCCCCATCAGCCGAGAGAGAAGTTTCCAGTCTTGCACAAGATCTAGATGTTACAGAGAGTGAGGCCACTAGTACCATGCAACCTGATACAGCAGACCCTGAAGATGCACAGCTAAGAGTGAATCAACAGAACATCGAGGTCCAGAGGAAAAGAGCTGCAGATGGTCAGCTTTCACAAGCTGAACGTATGGTCAAACATAGTCGTTTAGAGCATGTTGCTGGCAATCTGGGTGACAATGTGACCATCCCTATTCCACTAGTTGATCGCGGTAAGGGGGATCCTCGCAACATAATGGGTGTCATTGTAGACAGGAACGAGGATGACCTGTATCGTGTAGCTGTCAAGGCTGGCATTCTTAAGGGATACTACAGCAGAAATCAGTTTGATCTGTGCACGCAGAAGTTGTTTACTATTGAGGACATGAACAGGGATGTTGAAGTTGGCCTTCGTCATGCAGTACAGAATGAGTCCCGATGTGGTGGCCAGGGATAATCTAAATGCAACTGTGCAGCAAATCGCAAACAATGTCAGACCAACAGATGCAAATGTTTCAAGTCAGGTGTGAAGTGCAACAGCAGGTGTCACTCCAGCATCACATGTCCAAACAAAAATTGAAATAATCCATGATATGTCAATAAAACTATGAGCATATACATTACTGTTTGTTAGTGTTTTAAACCATTATTGAGCATAATTCATTTCAGTCAATCTGTCTGAAAATCAGCCTAAATTTTCAGTCAATCTGTACATTGACTGCTTTTTTCAGTCAATCTATACATTGCCTGAGTGAATCAGTCAATCTACAGATTGACTAAAAATTTCAGTCGATCTACAGATTGACTGATTTTAGACATTGACTGTAACATATATATCATGTGATAGGTAACTGTATTATCTTTCATTTGAGTATACGTACAAGGTGGCGCAAATATTCCTTGATACTCTCAGAAGTTGTTCGAAAAAGAATAGAAAAAATGAAATAAGGGATACTTAGAAACGCATTTCTGTACTTTACGGTACGACCGCCTCTATGTATTATGATATTGTATATATCATTGGATAGGTAATTGTATTATCTTTCATTTTATTATACGTACAAGACGGTGCAAATATTCCTTGATACTCTCAGAAGTTATTGTATATCATTTTCTGTCCATGGTAACGCTTTTTATGACTTTACGATACGACCGCCTCTATGTATTATGATCTTGTATATATCATTTGATAGGTAATTGAATAATCTTTCATTTGAGTATACGTACAAGATGGTGCAAATATTCCTTGATATTCTTAGAAGTTGTTGTTTATGATTTTGCTTATATAGTGACATTTTTGAGCCTTTACGGTACGACTGCCTCTATGTATTATGACGTTGTATATTTCATTGGATAGGTAATTACATTATCTTTCATGTGAGTATACGTAAAAGGTGGTGCAAATATTTCTTGATACTCTCAGAAGTTGTTCAAAAAAGAAAAAGAAAAATGAAATAAGGGATACTTAGAAACGCGTTTCTGGACTTTACGGTACGACCGCCACTATGTATTATGACGTTGTATATGTTACAGTCGATGTCTAAAATCAGTCAATCTGTAGATCGACTGAAATTTTTAGTCAATCTGTAGATTGACTGATTCACTCAGGCAATGTATAGATTGACTGAAAAAAGCAGTCAATGTACAGATTGACTGAAAAGTTAGGCTGATTTTCAGACAGATTGACTGAAAGAATTATACTCGTTAATGAAATCACATAACGCTTCTGTTATCCTACGGAAAGTTAATTAATTCATATGGTATGCTTTGACAACAGATTGGCAGCCAGTTCAAACAATTATTCGATTACTTCTAAGCCAAAGATTAGTTGATATGCAGTCAATGGCAAGTGGCTCATACAGATGGATAATGGTCTACCAGGATCATCTCACTAAATACTGTGTATTACGTCCATTAACATCCAAACGTGCTGCAGAAGTTGCCTTTCAGATGATGAACATTTTCTTGCTACTTGGAGCACCTCAGATTTTACAAAGCGACAATGGCTCCGAGTTTACGGCATCCGTTATCACAGAGCTAAAACTTTTATGGCCTGATCTTCTCATGGTACATGGTAAGCCGAGACATCCCCAGAGTCAAGGTTCAGTAGAAAGTTTGAACTGTGACGTGAAAGACATGCTTACTGCATGGCTAGGCGACAACGACTCAACAGACTGGCCTATGGGACTTCGCTTTGTACAATTCCAAAAGAACAGCAGCTACCATTCTGGAATAAAGCAATCACCATACAAGGCCCTGTTTGGAACTGAAGCAAAAGTTGGATTGCGTTCAAACACCCTTCCAACAGAAACACTGGAAAGAATGGTCTCTGAAGATGACCTTCTGGCAGCATACTCAGCCCCATCAGCCGAGAGAGAAGTTTCCAGTCTTGCACAAGATCTAGATGTTACAGAGAGTGAGGCCACTAGTACCATGCAACCTGATACAGCAGACCCTGAAGATGCACAGCTAAGAGTGAATCAACAGAACATCGAGGTCCAGAGGAAAAGAGCTGCAGATGGTCAGCTTTCACAAGCTGAACGTATGGTCAAACATAGTCGTTTAGAGCATGTTGCTGGCAATCTGGGTGACAATGTGACCATCCCTATTCCACTAGTTGATCGCGGTAAGGGGGATCCTCGCAACATAATGGGTGTCATTGTAGACAGGAACGAGGATGACCTGTATCGTGTAGCTGTCAAGGCTGGCATTCTTAAGGGATACTACAGCAGAAATCAGTTTGATCTGTGCACGCAGAAGTTGTTTACTATTGAGGACATGAACAGGGATGTTGAAGTTGGCCTTCGTCATGCAGTACAGAATGAGTCCCGATGTGGTGGCCAGGGATAATCTAAATGCAACTGTGCAGCAAATCGCAAACAATGTCAGACCAACAGATGCAAATGTTTCAAGTCAGGTGTGAAGTGCAACAGCAGGTGTCACTCCAGCATCACATGTCCAAACAAAAATTGAAATAATCCATGATATGTCAATAAAACTATGAGCATATACATTACTGTTTGTTATTGTTTTAAACCATTATTGAGCATAATTCATTTCAGTCAATCTGTCTGAAAATCAGCCTAAATTTTCAGTCAATCTGTACATTGACTGCTTTTTTCAGTCAATCTATACATTGCCTGAGTGAATCAGTCAATCTACAGATTGACTAAAAATTTCAGTCGATCTACAGATTGACTGATTTTAGACATTGACTGTAACATATATATCATGTGATAGGTAACTGTATTATCTTTCATTTGAGTATACGTACAAGGTGGCGCAAATATTCCTTGATACTCTCAGAAGTTGTTCGAAAAAGAATAGAAAAAATGAAATAAGGGATACTTAGAAACGCATTTCTGTACTTTACGGTACGACCGCCTCTATGTATTATGATATTGTATATATCATTGGATAGGTAATTGTATTATCTTTCATTTTATTATACGTACAAGACGGTGCAAATATTCCTTGATACTCTCAGAAGTTATTGTATATCATTTTCTGTCCATGGTAACGCTTTTTATGACTTTACGATACGACCGCCTCTATGTATTATGATCTTGTATATATCATTTGATAGGTAATTGAATAATCTTTCATTTGAGTATACGTACAAGATGGTGCAAATATTCCTTGATATTCTTAGAAGTTGTTGTTTATGATTTTGCTTATATAGTGACATTTTTGAGCCTTTACGGTACGACTGCCTCTATGTATTATGACGTTGTATATTTCATTGGATAGGTAATTACATTATCTTTCATGTGAGTATACGTAAAAGGTGGTGCAAATATTTCTTGATACTCTCAGAAGTTGTTCAAAAAAGAAAAACAAAAATGAAATAAGGGATACTTAGAAACGCGTTTCTGGACTTTACGGTACGACCGCCACTATGTATTATGACGTTGTATATGTTACAGTCGATGTCTAAAATCAGTCAATCTGTAGATCGACTGAAATTTTTAGTCAATCTGTAGATTGACTGATTCACTCAGGCAATGTATAGATTGACTGAAAAAAGCAGTCAATGTACAGATTGACTGAAAAGTTAGGCTGATTTTCAGACAGATTGACTGAAAGAATTATACTCGTTAATGAAATCACATAACGCTTCTGTTATCCTACGGAAAGTTAATTAATTCATATGGTATGCTTTGACAACAGATTGGCAGCCAGTTCAAACAATTATTCGATTACTTCTAAGCCAAAGATTAGTTGATATGCAGTCAATGGCAAGTGGCTCATACAGATGGATAATGGTCTACCAGGATCATCTCACTAAATACTGTGTATTACGTCCATTAACATCCAAACGTGCTGCAGAAGTTGCCTTTCAGATGATGAACATTTTCTTGCTACTTGGAGCACCTCAGATTTTACAAAGCGACAATGGCTCCGAGTTTACGGCATCCGTTATCACAGAGCTAAAACTTTTATGGCCTGATCTTCTCATGGTACATGGTAAGCCGAGACATCCCCAGAGTCAAGGTTCAGTAGAAAGTTTGAACTGTGACGTGAAAGACATGCTTACTGCATGGCTAGGCGACAACGACTCAACAGACTGGCCTATGGGACTTCGCTTTGTACAATTCCAAAAGAACAGCAGCTACCATTCTGGAATAAAGCAATCACCATACAAGGCCCTGTTTGGAACTGAAGCAAAAGTTGGATTGCGTTCAAACACCCTTCCAACAGAAACACTGGAAAGAATGGTCTCTGAAGATGACCTTCTGGCAGCATACTCAGCCCCATCAGCCGAGAGAGAAGTTTCCAGTCTTGCACAAGATCTAGATGTTACAGAGAGTGAGGCCACTAGTACCATGCAACCTGATACAGCAGACCCTGAAGATGCACAGCTAAGAGTGAATCAACAGAACATCGAGGTCCAGAGGAAAAGAGCTGCAGATGGTCAGCTTTCACAAGCTGAACGTATGGTCAAACATAGTCGTTTAGAGCATGTTGCTGGCAATCTGGGTGACAATGTGACCATCCCTATTCCACTAGTTGATCGCGGTAAGGGGGATCCTCGCAACATAATGGGTGTCATTGTAGACAGGAACGAGGATGACCTGTATCGTGTAGCTGTCAAGGCTGGCATTCTTAAGGGATACTACAGCAGAAATCAGTTTGATCTGTGCACGCAGAAGTTGTTTACTATTGAGGACATGAACAGGGATGTTGAAGTTGGCCTTCGTCATGCAGTACAGAATGAGTCCCGATGTGGTGGCCAGGGATAATCTAAATGCAACTGTGCAGCAAATCGCAAACAATGTCAGACCAACAGATGCAAATGTTTCAAGTCAGGTGTGAAGTGCAACAGCAGGTGTCACTCCAGCATCACATGTCCAAACAAAAATTGAAATAATCCATGATATGTCAATAAAACTATGAGCATATACATTACTGTTTGTTATTGTTTTAAACCATTATTGAGCATAATTCATTTCAGTCAATCTGTCTGAAAATCAGCCTAAATTTTCAGTCAATCTGTACATTGACTGCTTTTTTCAGTCAATCTATACATTGCCTGAGTGAATCAGTCAATCTACAGATTGACTAAAAATTTCAGTCGATCTACAGATTGACTGATTTTAGACATTGACTGTAACATATATATCATGTGATAGGTAACTGTATTATCTTTCATTTGAGTATACGTACAAGGTGGCGCAAATATTCCTTGATACTCTCAGAAGTTGTTCGAAAAAGAATAGAAAAAATGAAATAAGGGATACTTAGAAACGCATTTCTGTACTTTACGGTACGACCGCCTCTATGTATTATGATATTGTATATATCATTGGATAGGTAATTGTATTATCTTTCATTTTATTATACGTACAAGACGGTGCAAATATTCCTTGATACTCTCAGAAGTTATTGTATATCATTTTCTGTCCATGGTAACGCTTTTTATGACTTTACGATACGACCGCCTCTATGTATTATGATCTTGTATATATCATTTGATAGGTAATTGAATAATCTTTCATTTGAGTATACGTACAAGATGGTGCAAATATTCCTTGATATTCTTAGAAGTTGTTGTTTATGATTTTGCTTATATAGTGACATTTTTGAGCCTTTACGGTACGACTGCCTCTATGTATTATGACGTTGTATATTTCATTGGATAGGTAATTACATTATCTTTCATGTGAGTATACGTAAAAGGTGGTGCAAATATTTCTTGATACTCTCAGAAGTTGTTCAAAAAAGAAAAACAAAAATGAAATAAGGGATACTTAGAAACGCGTTTCTGGACTTTACGGTACGACCGCCACTATGTATTATGACGTTGTATATGTTACAGTCGATGTCTAAAATCAGTCAATCTGTAGATCGACTGAAATTTTTAGTCAATCTGTAGATTGACTGATTCACTCAGGCAATGTATAGATTGACTGAAAAAAGCAGTCAATGTACAGATTGACTGAAAAGTTAGGCTGATTTTCAGACAGATTGACTGAAAGAATTATACTCGTTAATGAAATCACATAACGCTTCTGTTATCCTACGGAAAGTTAATTAATTCATATGGTATGCTTTGACAACAGATTGGCAGCCAGTTCAAACAATTATTCGATTACTTCTAAGCCAAAGATTAGTTGATATGCAGTCAATGGCAAGTGGCTCATACAGATGGATAATGGTCT
Source organism: Phorcus lineatus (assembly GCA_921293015.1). NCBI lineage: Eukaryota > Metazoa > Mollusca > Gastropoda > Trochida > Trochidae > Phorcus > Phorcus lineatus. Next base: position 13,863,675 of record OV121085.1, read on the forward strand.
ACCAGGATCATCTCACTAAATACTGTGTATTACGTCCATTAACATCCAAACGTGCTGCAGAAGTTGCCTTTCAGATGATGAACATTTTCTTGCTACTTGGAGCACCTCAGATTTTACAAAGCGACAATGGCTCCGAGTTTACGGCATCCGTTATCACAGAGCTAAAACTTTTATGGCCTGATCTTCTCATGGTACATGGTAAGCCGAGACATCCCCAGAGTCAAGGTTCAGTAGAAAGTTTGAACTGTGACGTGAAAGACATGCTTACTGCATGGCTAGGCGACAACGACTCAACAGACTGGCCTATGGGACTTCGCTTTGTACAATTCCAAAAGAACAGCAGCTACCATTCTGGAATAAAGCAATCACCATACAAGGCCCTGTTTGGAACTGAAGCAAAAGTTGGATTGCGTTCAAACACCCTTCCAACAGAAACACTGGAAAGAATGGTCTCTGAAGATGACCTTCTGGCAGCATACTCAGCCCCATCAGCCGAGAGAGAAGTTTCCAGTCTTGCACAAGATCTAGATGTTACAGAGAGTGAGGCCACTAGTACCATGCAACCTGATACAGCAGACCCTGAAGATGCACAGCTAAGAGTGAATCAACAGAACATCGAGGTCCAGAGGAAAAGAGCTGCAGATGGTCAGCTTTCACAAGCTGAACGTATGGTCAAACATAGTCGTTTAGAGCATGTTGCTGGCAATCTGGGTGACAATGTGACCATCCCTATTCCACTAGTTGATCGCGGTAAGGGGGATCCTCGCAACATAATGGGTGTCATTGTAGACAGGAACGAGGATGACCTGTATCGTGTAGCTGTCAAGGCTGGCATTCTTAAGGGATACTACAGCAGAAATCAGTTTGATCTGTGCACGCAGAAGTTGTTTACTATTGAGGACATGAACAGGGATGTTGAAGTTGGCCTTCGTCATGCAGTACAGAATGAGTCCCGATGTGGTGGCCAGGGATAATCTAAATGCAACTGTGCAGCAAATCGCAAACAATGTCAGACCAACAGATGCAAATGTTTCAAGTCAGGTGTGAAGTGCAACAGCAGGTGTCACTCCAGCATCACATGTCCAAACAAAAATTGAAATAATCCATGATATGTCAATAAAACTATGAGCATATACATTACTGTTTGTTATTGTTTTAAACCATTATTGAGCATAATTCATTTCAGTCAATCTGTCTGAAAATCAGCCTAAATTTTCAGTCAATCTGTACATTGACTGCTTTTTTCAGTCAATCTATACATTGCCTGAGTGAATCAGTCAATCTACAGATTGACTAAAAATTTCAGTCGATCTACAGATTGACTGATTTTAGACATTGACTGTAACATATATATCATGTGATAGGTAACTGTATTATCTTTCATTTGAGTATACGTACAAGGTGGCGCAAATATTCCTTGATACTCTCAGAAGTTGTTCGAAAAAGAATAGAAAAAATGAAATAAGGGATACTTAGAAACGCATTTCTGTACTTTACGGTACGACCGCCTCTATGTATTATGATATTGTATATATCATTGGATAGGTAATTGTATTATCTTTCATTTTATTATACGTACAAGACGGTGCAAATATTCCTTGATACTCTCAGAAGTTATTGTATATCATTTTCTGTCCATGGTAACGTTTTTTATGACTTTACGATACGACCGCCTCTATGTATTATGATCTTGTATATATCATTTGATAGGTAATTGAATAATCTTTCATTTGAGTATACGTACAAGATGGTGCAAATATTCCTTGATATTCTTAGAAGTTGTTGTTTATGATTTTGCTTATATAGTGACATTTTTGAGCCTTTACGGTACGACTGCCTCTATGTATTATGACGTTGTATATTTCATTGGATAGGTAATTACATTATCTTTCATGTGAGTATACGTAAAAGGTGGTGCAAATATTTCTTGATACTCTCAGAAGTTGTTCAAAAAAGAAAAACAAAAATGAAATAAGGGATACTTAGAAACGCGTTTCTGGACTTTACGGTACGACCGCCACTATGTATTATGACGTTGTATATGTTACAGTCGATGTCTAAAATCAGTCAATCTGTAGATCGACTGAAATTTTTAGTCAATCTGTAGATTGACTGATTCACTCAGGCAATGTATAGATTGACTGAAAAAAGCAGTCAATGTACAGATTGACTGAAAAGTTAGGCTGATTTTCAGACAGATTGACTGAAAGAATTATACTCGTTAATGAAATCACATAACGCTTCTGTTATCCTACGGAAAGTTAATTAATTCATATGGTATGCTTTGACAACAGATTGGCAGCCAGTTCAAACAATTATTCGATTACTTCTAAGCCAAAGATTAGTTGATATGCAGTCAATGGCAAGTGGCTCATACAGATGGATAATGGTCTACCAGGATCATCTCACTAAATACTGTGTATTACGTCCATTAACATCCAAACGTGCTGCAGAAGTTGCCTTTCAGATGATGAACATTTTCTTGCTACTTGGAGCACCTCAGATTTTACAAAGCGACAATGGCTCCGAGTTTACGGCATCCGTTATCACAGAGCTAAAACTTTTATGGCCTGATCTTCTCATGGTACATGGTAAGCCGAGACATCCCCAGAGTCAAGGTTCAGTAGAAAGTTTGAACTGTGACGTGAAAGACATGCTTACTGCATGGCTAGGCGACAACGACTCAACAGACTGGCCTATGGGACTTCGCTTTGTACAATTCCAAAAGAACAGCAGCTACCATTCTGGAATAAAGCAATCACCATACAAGGCCCTGTTTGGAACTGAAGCAAAAGTTGGATTGCGTTCAAACACCCTTCCAACAGAAACACTGGAAAGAATGGTCTCTGAAGATGACCTTCTGGCAGCATACTCAGCCCCATCAGCCGAGAGAGAAGTTTCCAGTCTTGCACAAGATCTAGATGTTACAGAGAGTGAGGCCACTAGTACCATGCAACCTGATACAGCAGACCCTGAAGATGCACAGCTAAGAGTGAATCAACAGAACATCGAGGTCCAGAGGAAAAGAGCTGCAGATGGTCAGCTTTCACAAGCTGAACGTATGGTCAAACATAGTCGTTTAGAGCATGTTGCTGGCAATCTGGGTGACAATGTGACCATCCCTATTCCACTAGTTGATCGCGGTAAGGGGGATCCTCGCAACATAATGGGTGTCATTGTAGACAGGAACGAGGATGACCTGTATCGTGTAGCTGTCAAGGCTGGCATTCTTAAGGGATACTACAGCAGAAATCAGTTTGATCTGTGCACGCAGAAGTTGTTTACTATTGAGGACATGAACAGGGATGTTGAAGTTGGCCTTCGTCATGCAGTACAGAATGAGTCCCGATGTGGTGGCCAGGGATAATCTAAATGCAACTGTGCAGCAAATCGCAAACAATGTCAGACCAACAGATGCAAATGTTTCAAGTCAGGTGTGAAGTGCAACAGCAGGTGTCACTCCAGCATCACATGTCCAAACAAAAATTGAAATAATCCATGATATGTCAATAAAACTATGAGCATATACATTACTGTTTGTTATTGTTTTAAACCATTATTGAGCATAATTCATTTCAGTCAATCTGTCTGAAAATCAGCCTAAATTTTCAGTCAATCTGTACATTGACTGCTTTTTTCAGTCAATCTATACATTGCCTGAGTGAATCAGTCAATCTACAGATTGACTAAAAATTTCAGTCGATCTACAGATTGACTGATTTTAGACATTGACTGTAACATATATATCATGTGATAGGTAACTGTATTATCTTTCATTTGAGTATACGTACAAGGTGGCGCAAATATTCCTTGATACTCTCAGAAGTTGTTCGAAAAAGAATAGAAAAAATGAAATAAGGGATACTTAGAAACGCATTTCTGTACTTTACGGTACGACCGCCTCTATGTATTATGATATTGTATATATCATTGGATAGGTAATTGTATTATCTTTCATTTTATTATACGTACAAGACGGTGCAAATATTCCTTGATACTCTCAGAAGTTATTGTATATCATTTTCTGTCCATGGTAACGCTTTTTATGACTTTACGATACGACCGCCTCTATGTATTATGATCTTGTATATATCATTTGATAGGTAATTGAATAATCTTTCATTTGAGTATACGTACAAGATGGTGCAAATATTCCTTGATATTCTTAGAAGTTGTTGTTTATGATTTTGCTTATATAGTGACATTTTTGAGCCTTTACGGTACGACTGCCTCTATGTATTATGACGTTGTATATTTCATTGGATAGGTAATTACATTATCTTTCATGTGAGTATACGTAAAAGGTGGTGCAAATATTTCTTGATACTCTCAGAAGTTGTTCAAAAAAGAAAAACAAAAATGAAATAAGGGATACTTAGAAACGCGTTTCTGGACTTTACGGTACGACCGCCACTATGTATTATGACGTTGTATATGTTACAGTCGATGTCTAAAATCAGTCAATCTGTAGATCGACTGAAATTTTTAGTCAATCTGTAGATTGACTGATTCACTCAGGCAATGTATAGATTGACTGAAAAAAGCAGTCAATGTACAGATTGACTGAAAAGTTAGGCTGATTTTCAGACAGATTGACTGAAAGAATTATACTCGTTAATGAAATCACATAACGCTTCTGTTATCCTACGGAAAGTTAATTAATTCATATGGTATGCTTTGACAACAGATTGGCAGCCAGTTCAAACAATTATTCGATTACTTCTAAGCCAAAGATTAGTTGATATGCAGTCAATGGCAAGTGGCTCATACAGATGGATAATGGTCTACCAGGATCATCTCACTAAATACTGTGTATTACGTCCATTAACATCCAAACGTGCTGCAGAAGTTGCCTTTCAGATGATGAACATTTTCTTGCTACTTGGAGCACCTCAGATTTTACAAAGCGACAATGGCTCCGAGTTTACGGCATCCGTTATCACAGAGCTAAAACTTTTATGGCCTGATCTTCTCATGGTACATGGTAAGCCGAGACATCCCCAGAGTCAAGGTTCAGTAGAAAGTTTGAACTGTGACGTGAAAGACATGCTTACTGCATGGCTAGGCGACAACGACTCAACAGACTGGCCTATGGGACTTCGCTTTGTACAATTCCAAAAGAACAGCAGCTACCATTCTGGAATAAAGCAATCACCATACAAGGCCCTGTTTGGAACTGAAGCAAAAGTTGGATTGCGTTCAAACACCCTTCCAACAGAAACACTGGAAAGAATGGTCTCTGAAGATGACCTTCTGGCAGCATACTCAGCCCCATCAGCCGAGAGAGAAGTTTCCAGTCTTGCACAAGATCTAGATGTTACAGAGAGTGAGGCCACTAGTACCATGCAACCTGATACAGCAGACCCTGAAGATGCACAGCTAAGAGTGAATCAACAGAACATCGAGGTCCAGAGGAAAAGAGCTGCAGATGGTCAGCTTTCACAAGCTGAACGTATGGTCAAACATAGTCGTTTAGAGCATGTTGCTGGCAATCTGGGTGACAATGTGACCATCCCTATTCCACTAGTTGATCGCGGTAAGGGGGATCCTTGCAACATAATGGGTGTCATTGTAGACAGGAACGAGGATGACCTGTATCGTGTAGCTGTCAAGGCTGGCATTCTTAAGGGATACTACAGCAGAAATCAGTTTGATCTGTGCACGCAGAAGTTGTTTACTATTGAGGACATGAACAGGGATGTTGAAGTTGGCCTTCGTCATGCAGTACAGAATGAGTCCCGATGTGGTGGCCAGGGATAATCTAAATGCAACTGTGCAGCAAATCGCAAACAATGTCAGACCAACAGATGCAAATGTTTCAAGTCAGGTGTGAAGTGCAACAGCAGGTGTCACTCCAGCATCACATGTCCAAACAAAAATTGAAATAATCCATGATATGTCAATAAAACTATGAGCATATACATTACTGTTTGTTATTGTTTTAAACCATTATTGAGCATAATTCATTTCAGTCAATCTGTCTGAAAATCAGCCTAAATTTTCAGTCAATCTGTACATTGACTGCTTTTTTCAGTCAATCTATACATTGCCTGAGTGAATCAGTCAATCTACAGATTGACTAAAAATTTCAGTCGATCTACAGATTGACTGATTTTAGACATTGACTGTAACATATATATCATGTGATAGGTAACTGTATTATCTTTCATTTGAGTATACGTACAAGGTGGCGCAAATATTCCTTGATACTCTCAGAAGTTGTTCGAAAAAGAATAGAAAAAATGAAATAAGGGATACTTAGAAACGCATTTCTGTACTTTACGGTACGACCGCCTCTATGTATTATGATATTGTATATATCATTGGATAGGTAATTGTATTATCTTTCATTTTATTATACGTACAAGACGGTGCAAATATTCCTTGATACTCTCAGAAGTTATTGTATATCATTTTCTGTCCATGGTAACGCTTTTTATGACTTTACGATACGACCGCCTCTATGTATTATGATCTTGTATATATCATTTGATAGGTAATTGAATAATCTTTCATTTGAGTATACGTACAAGATGGTGCAAATATTCCTTGATATTCTTAGAAGTTGTTGTTTATGATTTTGCTTATATAGTGACATTTTTGTGCCTTTACGATACGACTGCCTCTATGTATTATGACGTTGTATATTTCATTGGATAGGTAATTACATTATCTTTCATGTGAGTATACGTACAAGGTGGTGCAAATATTTCTTGATACTCTCAGAAGTTGTTCGAAAAAGAAAAAGAAAAATGAAATAAGGGATACTTAGAAACGCATTTCTGGACTTTACGGTACGACCGCCTCTATGTATTATGACGTTGTATATATTATTGGATAGGTAATTGTATTAACTTTCATTTGAGTACCATTACAAGGTGGTGCAAATATTCCTTGATACTCTCAGAAGTTATTGTATATCATTTTCTGTCCATGGTAACGCTTTTTATGACTTAACTGTACGATGACATCTATGTATTATAGCGTAATATACGTCATTGGATAGGTAATTAAATTATCTTTTATTTGAGCATAAGCTCAAGGTGGTGCAAATATTCCTTGATATTCTCAGAAGTTGTTGTTTATGATTTTGTTATATAGTAACGCTTTTTGTGCCTTTACGGTACGACCGCCTCTATGTATTATAACGTTGTATATCCTATTGGATAGGTAATTACATTATCTTTTATTTGAGTATACGTATATATATACGCAAATATTCTTAAATACTCTCAGAAGTCTTTATCGAATAAGTAAATAGAAAAGTCGAATATCGAATAAGGAATAAGTAACCAACTTCACACTGCCGGATTATGATCTGTACAAAGTTGGAATTTCAACAATTGCTAGCTATTCTTGTGGTTATCATGTTGAGAATGTATATCATTATGTGTTGCAATGTACATTGTATAGTAAACAGAGAGAAAAGCTAATGCTTTCATTACGGCGCATTACCGGACTTACAATATATATCTTAAACTTTTGCTTGAGGGAAGTGCAGACATGTCAATTAGTCAAAACAAAACTTTATTTATGTTGGTACAGACTTACATCAATACAACAAATATATTTCTTTGACATCAAATATTTGTCAACAATGGTTTGTTTTTTGTTTTTGTTATTTTCTTCCTGTTACTCTTACTTTACTCTTGTTCACTGTCTGCTGTCTGTGTTCACAATGTATTATGTAAATAATTTTGTACATACTAGGAGAGGGCATTTTAAGTTGGATAACTTGTCCCCAATCCTTTTCTTGTGAATAAAATGTGGTTAAACCAAACCATTTTACTTTGCATCTAAAAATAATTTGTTTGTCCTTGAAGTCTCTAACTCGGATTCCCATTCTGTTAGGGTAGATAGCTCGTCTTCATTTAAATTGTGATAGTTTGCTTCAAGATTGTTTATACTCATTTCTAATGTTTTTCTAATCTAACTGTGAAGTAGTAGAACCATTAATACAAACTTACTTATCTGCAAGCTCTAAACAAATTATGTCTATTTATCTGATCTGTTATTTCATGTTATTTCCTCTCAGACACTCACAAATGTTTCCATGTTTTTTCAACAGATAAAGTAAGCAAGGCATGTTATGGGTCAGGTTTGCTATGTACAAAGCACATCCTCAGCTGCAGCAATTTATTTAAATCAATGCAACCTTTACTGGCCTATATGTTTTCGTACACGCCTTTTATACAAATTTACATATGTGTTTATGCATATCTTGATGGAAGTTAATAACAATACATTTTTGTTATCAACAGTTGAAGTAAGCAAGGCATGTTATGGAACACGAGGACCACCATGTACAACGCACTGGCTGAGTTGCAGTACTGGACGTATAGCAATACAGGAAGCCTTCTACACGGACAGTACAGTTTGTGGTGGTGGAGTCTCAGATTGTGCTCAAGTAAATCTCAGCAGTGTCCAACTCAATGGTACAAGGTATGACTTCGGTGATACATTACTGGACTCGCTAAAAAGAGATTGTTCTACAAAACCAACATGCAGTCTCCAAGCTGATAGAAGGAGGGTCACATCTTTCAAAACCTTTTCTGCAATTACATATCAGTGTATTAGTGGTAAGTAAACATAAGTTTCATTGTAATTTCAAAGTAATTTTGATAAGATTATGTTGATGGTTTGCTGTTGCCGTTTATTTTATGTTAGCATGTCTCATGACAGTATGTCTAGAACTTTCAATTAGGGTAATATAGATAAAGTCATGCAATTTATTTATTTACATGAAGAGTTAAAGAAAGATGAAACCTTGTGTGTATATTCCTTAGTTGATGGCTTATTTCTAGATTTAATGGTCACAGGGACCATGCCCTTGCCACCTATTTTCCTCTCTTTCTGCAGAAGCCATAGGCCTTGTAGGCTTCAACGTTTTGAACTGACTTCTTAGGTAATGTGGATTCTAATTAAAAGTTTTTTTGGCCCTGTGATCCCTAATAAGGGCCACAGGGGGATTTTTTTCAAAAACCCAGATACATCTACCAACAGAACTGGCTTAAAAAATATTCCCTATTCACTAAATGTGAGGACTATTCAGCTTTTAAACCATACATTTATGCTGTGTATTATCTATCATGTGCTGCTGTCATATATATATACGATGTTCATCACATGATTTGGGGATTGAGAACGGCAGATTTCTTAATAATATAAGAGAAGCTATACAATGTATGTCATGCAGCTATAATGTTTTGGAGTATGATTACCATTTCTGTTTGTGTTTATTATATGATAGTTACAAAAATACTTTAAAATCACATCATCATTTATATGTACATTGAATTGCTTTATTTTGCATTATCTTTAAAATTATACTTTGGGCCTGTGGCCTTTTAGTATTGAATGAAGATTGATTGAATCTTATTTATTAAAAGCATCCAGTGTGTCTCACAAAAAGCACAGTCGAGGAAAATTTGAGAAGACGCTCTTCTGCCTTACACTTTGAGACACTTACAATTATAAACCACCTCTTTTTTTGCATTATCGTACAAAATATCAAGTTAAGACATTTCCTTCTGTTGCTTGATTTTTGACATATCTTATGAATACTTTTGCTGCGAATCGTTACTGAAAAGCTAAAGCTAAAATCGTAATGCTAATGATATGATCACTTAGTGAAACGTATCCCAACTGGATATGATAATGATTGGGATGTTTTTGTATCTCTTTCATATCCGCTCAATTAAATGGTTAATAATCATTCACAAGACATTTCATACGCAAAAGTGAAATCTATTTATTTATCGTAAACAAAGTCAAAAGATGTACAGTTATGATATTGTACATGTTCATCAGTTTCACATATGCGTTTACTTCTTTGATTTTCCTTTAGAACATTAGGTATGTCACATCAGTTACAATTCAAAATCACAGTCATGCCCAACAATTTCAAATTACAGCAACAAGTTTACAAACAACGAGAACGACAACCCAAAGGACACCACCTACACTCACGAGTCTAACATCCTCAAGATCGTTTTCAGTAGTTTCACCAGATCAAACAACTAATCGGGAAAATGGTATGTTTGATGCTTATACAGTCTGAAATCTTCAATGTTCAAACTTTCCCGCCAGGGGCTCGGCAATTTTGTCTGTAGTAGATAACTGTTCTACACGCAGTCAGGTTTGGGTGCAATGCTTCACTGACATTCATCGCAGTACCACCCATGGTTCGCTAGTTCCAGCCGATGCTCGCAGGTTTCACCGCAATGCATAGCCACAATGGTGTTGTGGGCTTTCTCCCTGCAATAATACTAGCTGCCGCGATATAAGTGAAATAATCTTGAAAGCGGCGTTAAACCCAATATCACCTCACCTCACCTCTATGTTCAAACTAAATAGAAGGAATGATAGTATGTTCAGTAACAAATATAGTATGCAATTTAGACACCGATGTTTAAATGATTTTGAAATAGAAATCAGTACATTTGGAGACAAATCTTTTTTTTCGGAAATTTTTAGAAAGGGGAATTTTACTTTCAATGCTAACATTTTTGTGAGCAAATTGCAAAATATGGAAGGCACACTATTTTTTCCCTCAAATGATGATCCAAGATCTTGTGCTATTGTCTGTTTTAATGTTTGATTGATAATTCAATGATGACTTAGTTTTTGTAATTTGTAATTACAGCGACAGCTTTCAAACCAACCAGAACAAGAACCTCTCCATCGACAGCAGCCCAAGGAACAACACGTACACTCACGAGTCTAACATCTTCACGAATGTTTACAGTAGTTCCAACAAACCAAACAATTTTAAGATCTATTGGGACTGGTATGTTTGACGCTTAAACAAGATGACATATTCAATATACAAACTGAATAGTAGTAATGATGGTATGTAACATAACAAAAATAATATACTATTGAGACAACAATACTGAATTTTTTTCGAAATAAAAATCACTAAAGTGAGAGAAGAATTATTTATTACACTGAGTGTACTTATTCGAAAAAGTTCAAGAATGATAACGTAAACAATCAGTGCTAGAATATTCGTAAGCTGAATACAAAACATGTAGAACACACTATTTAAACCCTAACATTTTCTAAATAATTTTGTAAGCTTACCCTGGCTACAACTCTGCTCTCATTTCGAATCGAAATCTTATGGAAAATTCATATTTGATTTCGTAATCTATGACACGACAGTGACAGGATATGGCAATAGCATGAAAAGTATCCCAAATCATTTTCTTATGGTTTTAATAGCTGCTGTAAAAAATATTTGATCTTCGCCAAATGATTACAATGATTTTTTGTAGCAATATATAACTCACCAATTACTTTCCTAGATTTCTTTCAAACAGAAATTGAAAGTACAACTACGACTATTGCAACTCATGACAAAGATACCAGAGGTGAGAATTTGTAACACAAATTTAAAATTGTACATGCCCCAAACACGTTTTCAATTATTTTTAGACATTTGATCAATGTTATTTGTTAACCCTGTAGCTTTAAAAAGAATTCTAACGAATGACAGCAACAACATAGCATTGTAAAAATATTGATGTAGTTGCAATACTAAATTCTCTTTTCTTCTAAATGATAACTACTAGAATGTTTCCAAATGCATAACTATCCAAGAACCTCTAGTTCACTTATTAATGTATTAACAAAGTATTCGAAAAATTACTAGGAATGGAATGTAAAAGGTACGTAAAATACATATATACATAAATGTATTTGTAGAATAGACATTTTTGAATAATATTTCTATGAAAAATACCATCTTAATATATCAAAAGATAAAAGAAACTGTTGGAGATGGAGATTCAATTTTGAAACACATATTGTGTACATTTGCACCTAGTATGCAAATTTTGTCTTAGATGATAAAGTTGTCCCAAAGGTATAAGTAGAATTGACGGGGAGAAAGGCTGAGTGATATGTTTACATACTACTTCTTTTTTTGGTACATATACCCGTACAACAAGTGAAAATAATTTGATAAGATAAAGAGAAAAAAAACACTAAAGCAGTACAGTTTATAAAAAAGGAAGGTTAGTCAGATGTGATGTTTTGAAATGGTGACTAAAATTTTATATTTCACAGGTAAAGAATCTATCACTGGAACAGTTGTAGGAATAACCATCCCACTTTGCATCATTATTGCTGGAGTCGTTACTGCAGTTATCCTTTTTCGAAGACGGTATGATTTACAATCACATACACAAATTATAATAGTTTTTTAATAGGGTATTTTATAGCAAGTATCTGCTATTCTCTATCACGATGCTATTTATCCAAGTTCTCTAAGTAATTATTGTAAATCAACGAAGATATGTTGCTGAAATATCTTCTCCTGATAAGTGAGTTTCCATAAGAGATAAACAAAAACACATTTGCCATTTCAGAAAAATACAACAAAAAAGTGAAAACGGGAATGTTCCAAAGCCTAAACCAAATCCACAGGAAGTATTCTCATTAGGGAACAAGTCATCCACTGACTATGACTATGCTACAACCAATGAGCATCTTGATTTGGTACCAAAGGCACCCAATACGCCAGCACCTCTGAAAGGTTCCTCTGGTTACGACTATGCAAAGTGCGGTGACCAAAAAGCCAACCATAATAATCTTTTTTCAAAGACCACTAAAACAAGAGATAGTGACTATGACCATGTCGGACGTCAAGCAGCAAGAGCAAATAGTTATTATGACACCCCTAAGTCAGTAGTTGGCATTATAAAAATTGGTAATGACACCGAAGAGGTCTATAATTACAATCATCTTAATGAAAACGCTTCTAGCAACATTAATGCTGATTCGCTTTACAACACGACTGCCTCTGCAAGACACAATCTTGATGCTTCAACCAACGACATGGAAGACTACTATGGCTACAACCACCTGGGAACTGAGTCCAAGAAGGACCTTCCTCAGAATGAATATGATACCACTGCATCTGCTATTCGTGATTTTGAAAGAATGAATGGAGATATGGAAGAATCAACGTACGATCATGCCCATTTAATAACTTCAGATTTCTTCTCATCTGAGAAGGCCAATGCAGGATTTCAAGAATCAGAATATGACCATGTCTCTCCTAGAAATACTGTCCACAATGATGAATATGAGTCCAATGAATCGCTTGATGGAAGCCCACAGAATGGAGCAGGAACTGATGTCTACGAGATTGCTTAGGGGGCGGAGGCTAATCCATATAAGCTTGCAAAATAGTTCATTTTATTCCTGTGTGTAAAGTTATAATTCCATATAGGCGTTACTTCTGTTTTGATTTTTATATTTTGGGACATGGTGTATACAACATTTTTGAATGTATCTTATCGTACAGGTCTGTGAAATTCAAAATGTCTAAGGAACTTTTATGGAACTCTCTAAAGATTCGCCACTTGGGCACTTTCGTAGAAAATCGAGAGGTATGTGATAGATAAGTGAAGGCAAGTAGGAAGACCCCAGCTTTTAGAATAGAAATTTCAATTTCATGACATCACAATGTTAATGATCTTTATTGCTAATACGTCATAATACTTTTGCGTCACATTGGTATGACCTTGGAGAAACCTGATGGCATATTGGTACATCTAATCTTTTCCTTATAACTTGTGAGGAATAATTTTGATTGAAAATTGAAATCTCACACACGTGTTTTCAAATACTAAATATAACACCAATACAATGTCGACTCTTGATCACTTTCGGGATCAATGAAAAGGGATACACTTTTGCATCGGATCCTTGGAATGTCATAAAAACCAATTTAATGGATCGGCACTGTGATAATTGAGCTTTTATCTTTACAATATTTTCTTATATAGATACAATTTAACCGCATCCGGAAGTTTGTAATCACTTGTTTGCCTAAGTAAAATATGAAATATAATATCATATAATTACTCTGTTGCTTCATAGGCTCATAGAATTGTAACATTTAAATCGACAATATTGTAGACACTCCCAGAGGGTTAGAGTTTCAAATACCTGATTGTTTATCTTTGTATAAACTCCGATGTGTGAACAACAATCATTTTTATGTATTCGTCTTATAGGTACTCATGACGTATATTGTTTCTGTTAGTGGATATTGACGTTTTTATGACACAAAAGTTGCCCTATCAAACTGATGATAAAATCGTAGATCTGAAAAAAACAGCTTCTCATGCATACAAGCCTTCCATGGAACTTGTCTACAAAAGTCTCTTGCTCGCCCAGATTCGACCAATCGGCACAAAGGCCCAAAAGCATAATTCGACGGATCGGCACAGTGATTTGTTTTGAAAATTCAACGTACTAGGATATAACCTTTTAAACCTAATTATCGCCAGCGAGTACTGTTGTCTTGTGTTTACTAAAACGTATCTGCCATCTCTGATGTCATAGGATTCACCCCCTACACATTATTTTCATCGTGGATCGGGACCTACGTATGCCTCCTTATCAATCAATCTAAAACATTTCATTTTTTATCGTTATTCTGATGTAACTGTGATAAAACTCTTAGCGTGGTAATTTGGCGTCGACGTCGGCTGGTAAGTCTAGACATTGTTAACGTACGCATAAGTCTTGCATAATAAATATGGACTATTATTTCCGACTTTGACAGTTAACAGGTTCGTTGATTAATTATTAGATATCAGTTGTTCTACATGCTAATTGTTACACATAGTTATATAAAAGGGGTAATTTTTAATACACAGCCTTGACGGTGATGACATAGATCACTCTTTATACATTTTTCTTTACATTTATATTGTCGTTTGAAAGGGTTTACCAACGTATAATATATTTTATTTAGGCAAAGCTTAGGCAAAGCTTGGAATTGTACAAAGTGAAAAATAGTATTAAAATGGAAAGTATAGCAATGGATGAGACATGCAAAGATATATTGCTTAGTAATTCAAGAAAATGTATTCACTTATACGATAAGAAAGAGAAGACGAATTTGCAAAATATGAAATTCCATTTATAAAGCAATAGTTTAAATATATAAAATGTTTATACCATATGTTGTTATCATTGAACTATGAACCAATCATCTGTCTTGAATTTTTCAGACATGTAGAGATTTTACCTATATACGCTGCATAACTGATATCAAAATATGAAATAACAGTAAAGATTTGAAATTGTGAGAAGCGTAGTTGTCTATTATTTGTGAATATCTGTGGAACTTAATTGGATGATATTCTTTTATTGTTATTTGACGTTATTATTGGGTAAGGTGCTGCATTAATCTGTCATTACAAGGACCTCAGAAGCGCGATGTTTCTGGGATTTGGACTGTTCCTTTTACTGACAAGGAACGTAACAGGTAGAGTGGCTTATTGATTGGATATACTGTAACAAAGTTTTGATTCATTCTGTCTTCAATACAAACAGTCCTTGTTTATATTCCAACTCTCCGAAATCATCTACTATCGCGGCCTGGTTTGCTAGCTGAACTTACGGTCAGTGCTGACAGTGGCTAACTGTAAGCGTGTTGGTCGAATTCCGCATGGAAATAGACTTGACCAGACATGGGTTTGTTCCATTACAGATAATTTGATTCTAAATATCAGATTTTATAAAGTTTGATTCTGTGAAATACATTTGGAAATTGATTAAGGATTATTTTTCAGACACGGTGAATTGGAGTTCATATAACGTTACACTTGCCATATGTTTTATAGGGTTTAATCCTACGAATACAAAGCATCAAGCATTCTCTTTGAATATGAAGAGGTTCGTATATTTCTTATTTTGCAAAAGATCCAAAGAAACGCTCAGTTGTCGTACTCGGACTAGCTGTTGAGTCAATTCAATGCGGACAATTTAATGGAAGAGTAGAATTGCGTTAAACACAAAACAAGTTTGACCATCATTTTGCCTGATCTTTCAATTGAAAATATTTTGCTATAAGATGAGAAGTTTTTTCTATCTCTTATTATAAGTAATCCTTCATTGTATGGTTTTGAGGATACACATGTGTTCCTATTTTTTCTTAGATTCAATCTTTTTTTTTACAAAAACTGACATCATCATGTTGATGCATTCTGTGTACCATAAGACGAATTTACAGACCATTTGCGGAAACCATGAAGCCGAACTAGCATCCATTCAGTCAGTAGATAAAGATCACTTCATCAGAGGGTACTTGAATACCTTTGCTGGTAAATATCCTTAAATTGGTCTTCCTTTTTATGTCTAAAGATTTTTACAATAATGGGCAGGTTTCCTGTCTTATGATTTTCATCATACATATTTTAGCCTTTATAACTAGCATCCATACAGTCAGCAGAAGAAGATCACTTTATCAGAGGGGACTTAAATGTGTTTGCTGGTAAATAACATTAAATTGGTCTTCTTTTTTATGTCTTAAGATTTTTACTATAATGGGCTTGTTGCCCGTCTATTGTTATGCTTTACAACAATTATGGCCCACTATGCATTTATATATACTTTCAAGGACTACAGGTATTTTCGAACGGTCCATGGGACTGTCAGATCCTTGTAGATTTTGTAATTCCTGAGGAGTCTGCCGAATGGAACGTGAAATCTAAAAGGATCTTAGAGTCGCGTAAACTGAGAGAGAATTTCCTTTCCCTAAAAGATCTTACATTTCTGAATGATATTTTCCTTTAAGACCATTGAAATCATAGCCAGGCTGCAACATAAACTCAGCACAATCTGAAACATAAAAATCAAGGTTTGGAGTCTATAGAAGTTTTCAAGGGAGATAAATGGACTAACAAAATCCAAAATTACGTTGCTCACAAAGAATGGAATAATATAAGACATAAACTTTTCTGGTCTGCATATCATAACGCAAACACAACTTTAAAAGTATTAAAATTGACATATCCTATTTTGAAGGTCACCATGGCAAATATTACACAACGTATGCATTTGCTATTTATAAATTAGCTTTTTTACATTTTTTTCCTCAGGGTATTTGAACATACAAACTACAGCCAGATACGAATGTAACTTTTTACTGATTTATGAGAATGTTTTACAAACTGACATTTTGTTACAACAGCTCTAGGCGCAAACATGAAAACATGGCTAGGGGGGGCGGACATGGAAATAGAAGGGATATGGAAATGGGCACCAAGTGGGGAAAGGTTTAGCTACACATCCTGGTACCCAGGCCAACCTGAACTGCAGGCCTGGTGTTGTATCCACACAACTCCTCAAGTGGCTAGACAATGGAAGATTTTCAATGCCATAATCAAATTAGCTTTATTTGTGAGAAACAGTAAGTTGATACATAGATACATTATAATGATCAAATATTTCATATTATGTTACAACAATACATCATCAAATGGCATTTCATTGATGAAAAGTAATTTTTGTTCAAATCATCATCAGAAAAGATAACTTGAGTTTAACTAGTGAAGATCATGATGGTATGAAAATTATATGAACGCGTCATTTCTAATACTGAAACTCATATAGGTTTATGAAAGGGAACACTATAAGAAAGGTGAAAACTTTAACCTTTAAATCATAAATTGAAATGATACTCTAAAGTAGGCTGTTAAAGGTTAACGGAAAATGGCTGTAATCGTTTCAGAGTGACCCTGAACAGATTTAAGGGTCGAGAATTGTCGATTTTAAAAATAATAATTTTTCCTATACTTTCTTGTTTCGCTTTTTGGGTATTTCAGTATATAATGTTTGTTATCATCTGTTTGCATGGTTTACACTAACCCTATAGTTGGTTGACCCAAATATAGACGAGATCCGCAGATGCATGGAAATAGAGTTATTTTATCATTGTATTATATCTTCATTAATTTAAATAAATATCTTTAGCATTTTGTTTTGTCCGATGACCTGTTTTAATTGCATGAAAAGTTATCCCAATCAACAGCTCGATTCAATGGTTTTGTCTAAGTTTAAAAGTTGAACAAACTCATTTCACTCGAATAAGTCATTTCGTGCAATTTTTGTGCAATCATCAATATGCCGATGGTTAATATTAGTGGATTTAAGACATTTCATTAACGAACACAAATAAACTGACTTTTTCACTAATCATCTTGAATTTTGCAATCAAAGTTTGAAAGTATTTCGGTTTTTTTATGAAATCATAAATCTGCCGATTAGTGAGGCACATTCAAGTAATTTCATTCATAAATCATAAATAAAATTACTTTTGATCAAAACGTCTTGACTTGTGCCTCTTTACAGATGACTTTATCAACATCTCCTACCTCTCTAATCATATCATGCCTCAACTGTAACTCGAGCTTGTTTGACCAAAAAAAAGAATTTTACACCAGGAAGTTATGCTGTTCAGATTACTCGAGGGGCGGGATAGCGCAGTGGTTAGCGCGTGCGGCTTCGGATCAGAAGGCCCGTGGTTCGAATCCCGCCAGGGGCTCGGTAACTTTGTCTGCAGTAGAGAACTGTTCTACACGCAGTCAGGTTTGGGTGCAATGCTACACTGAAATTCAGTGCAGTACCACCAATAGCTAGTTCGAGCCGATGCTCGCAGGTTTCACCGCAATGCATAGCCACAATGGTGTTGCGGGCTTTCTCCCTGCAATAATACAGCGGCCGCGATATAAGTGAAATAGTCTTGAAAGCGGCGTTAAACACCAACTTACCTCACCTCACATTACTTGTATCTCTATGTAAGGTCTTTATGAAAATTAATTATTATTTGTCACCAATTGAGCATCTCTGGGACGAACTGGATCGACGTACGCAGTAGGAATCCATCGCCCCAAACACTCCCAGGACTTCTTACAGCACTTCAGCAAGAATGACAGAACATTCCACAAGCTGTGAGTGACAACTTGATTGCATCCATGGGTCGTCAGTACCAACCATAATCAATGCCAATGGTGGCCATACCCTATACTGACATTTGTGCAAACCTGTGATGTTGAAACACTTGTGCACCTGTGCATTTCAAAATCATGCTTATTCTGAATAAAATTTACTGAAAAGAGATCTCCAAACAGCGGTTTAGTTTTAATTTCAATGTTAGACTTACATCTGTGGTCTTTATATTGAACTTTGAAAGTCTGTGTCAAGTTTCTTTTCTGAAGAGTTTACAATACATGTATTTAATGAATATGATTTTGTTTTGCTATAATACATCCAAGGAAACACATATTAGTATCACATTTAACAAACACGTTCTGACAAGTGGAAACGAAGTGTACTTCATTTAATTAGGTCCGTATGTATAGTATTTTGTTAATTAATTGGATGAGTTTCCCTGTTTTTAAACCGTTATATGAATCTAACCTTACTTATAAGAAAATTAAATTCTGCATTCTGCGCCGTTTCACGGCACGAAACAGTGCACGTATGGCAGTGAGGGGGGGGGGGGGGGGGGGGGGGGCAAGGGGAACAAGGATGTTTCATTAAACCCAATTTTGATAAATTTTCCTTATATCTTTGTATTTGTCATTTGAAAGTAAAATGTATTTTCTATTGAGGTTACGCGAGTAAACAAATACGAAGTTCGGAATTGTACGCAGAGAAAAGTAGAAAGAAAAATTCAACAAATAAAAATGTTTGAGAGTCCCACTAAAATATATATGATATGATATTTCACTTTAACGGTAAGAAAAAAAGACAAATCTGGAGAAAGAAATCACGAATATAAAGCAATGGTATAAGAATATAAAATCTTTATGCCATATCTTGTTTCTATTGGACCAGACCTCAATCTTGTTTTTTACAGACTGTGGACTTCTTATCTTTACACTCTGCTCAACTGATATGAAAATATAAAGGAAACGATAGGATTGGAAATTCTGAGAGGCGTAGTTGTCTTTCATTTGTGAATATTTAAGGTCCATCCTTTTCAAACGCCATTAATCATACTCTTGATAATTTTTCTTTGAATGTTTATTCATAATATCGGGTAACAGTGTATTGCACGAATCTGTAATTACAAGGACCTCAATCTGAAGACCAGACTGAAGTGCAATGTTTCTGGGACTCGCACTTTTCCTCATGCTGGCAAGGAATGTGACAGGTAGAGTTGCTTATAGATTATTACAAAGTTTTGAGAGACACCAAAAGTTTTTCATCAGTATTCCAACTTTATGTGTCAGATAAATATTTGTATTTAAATTGAGATAAGAAACAATTGTAAAATCGGTAAAATTTGGATCAAAAGTATATCTATATTGAAGCCCGGTGGCCGAATGTGTGAGAGTTTGGGTTGAATCACTCATGAAACTTGACCTGTCCAGATATTGTATCCTTGATGTCAAAATTTGACAAGTGTGATTCCATAAAATGCATGATGATAATAATCTGGTAACACCCTACGTTTTTCAGACATGGTGAAATGAAGGCCTATAACAATTTACATATCATATATTCACTGAAGTCAAAATAACTCTTTATACAGTTTAGTCCCACGAATACACAAAATCAAGCACAACGCATTGTAACACCACATCAGAGGTTTGCAGTGAAATTTTATAAACTTATAGTTGTCTAAGCATATTTATTTTTGAGATTTGAAAACTTATTTTTTTTAGTAATGATTATTTATTATTGTTATCATAATACGGTACATACTGGCGTATTTATCCTTTATATCACATTAATGTCCTTAAATCACATTAAAATGCTTCATATCCTTTATATCACATTGATTTCGCATCTATATCCTTCTATATCACAGGTGAATGTTGCGGTAATGGGTGGATTCGTCAAGGCAGCTCCTGTTACATGTTTATAGGAAAACAAGCAACATGGTTTGAAGCAAGTGTAAGTTAAAATAACGTTTATTTTCTGTGTGGTTCTTTTCTTCTCTCCCAATGGAAATAACTTATGGGAGATCTTAGGATAATTTTTACTTTATATTAGGCACACTGCACTGTATTCGTCATGTCATAAATTGATTCAACCTCATCAAACAATAACATCACAAAGCTATGGCATCAGATGATGGCACAATGCTTTACAGCATTGGAATGTATGAGAGTCGAATGTTGAGTTGTTGACGTCATGAAATTGAAAGTGGTATATCACTTAGTAGAATGTAATGAGATTGCTCTCTACAAAAAAGGGACTTCATATGAATACTATTGTTGCATTTGACATTAAAAATATAATTAATTGATTTATATATGTATAAGAGTGGAAATCAATAAGTTGAGTAAAGATACATTCCTAAAGACACCATCGTTGATGTCATTATTGAGATAGGCCATGAATAACCCTTCCCGATCATTAATTGAGATTTACAGCCTGTTGAACACATGTACCTTCCTGTAATCGTGGAAGTTCTAAAAATGATCATCGTGCAGTCATCAAGTTTCAATCAATGGGTGAATGCCACCGAAATACATAAAGGTATGACCAATGTGTATGGATGTGTCATGAAAGCGTTTGCACCATAATTCACGAGCACTTGCACATTCCCAAGGTGTCTTCAAGATAGGTAACAGTCTCAGAGACAAATTGACATTATTATGTCATATATATAACAAGTAATACATTAAACACATTTCTGTCCTTTCAAAAGGCTAAGGGACCTTCACAAATAAAAGTAAATAAAGAAAACAACTTATGTTCGCTTATGATTTCATGGAACAGGTTTTTTTACCGTGTCAATTTCTTATAATGCTGGCGGGATGGCAATGTAACTCCAAAGCTAAGCAGTATGATAAAAATCAGAAAATATATAAAAATAATGTTGACTGACTGTTGCATTGGATGAGATGGAAACTATTTTCTACCCCCTTTTTCTCAATTATCCGTCGATGCATGTTAACAAGTGAGTGAGTTGCGGTTTAACGCCGCTTTCAAGATTATTTCACTTATATCTGAAAGCTTATTTCACTTATATCGCGGCTGCTAGGATTATTGCAGGTAGAAAGCCCGCAACACCATTGTGGCTATGCATTGCGGTGAAACCTGCAAGCATCGGCTGGAACTAGCGAACCATGGGTGGTACTGCGCTGAAACTCAGTGAAGCATTGCACCCAAACCTGACTGCGTGTAGAACAGGTCTCTACTGCAGACAATGTTGCCGAGCCCCTGGCGGGATTCGAACCACTAATCTCTTGATCCGAAGCCAAACGCGTTAAACACTGCGTTATCCCGCATGCTAACGAAAATACACACATGTACATGTTTATTACAATTATTTCTTGGATACAATTTACTATTACAAAAGTTCAACATAATCAAGTTGATGCATACTGTGTACCAGAAGACATTTTTCAGACCATTTGTGAAAACCACGGAGCAGAACTAGCATCCATCCAGTCAGCAGAAGAAGATCACTTCATCAGAGGGTACTTGAATGAGTTTGCTGGTAAATATCCTAAAATGGGTCTTGCTTTTTATGTCTTAAGATTTTTTCACTAATGGGCAAGTTTGGTGTCTTATGATGTTCATCATACAAGTGAGCCTTTATAACCGTATCTCTTACTTCAGTGGCTATTAGCTACACAGTGTTTTGAAGGGTGTACAAGACTGTAACTTTTGCAATTCTCGAGGTCTCAGCAGAGTTAAACGCCAAATCTAAAGTCTTACAGTCACGTAACCCTTTCAAAAGACAATTGTGACAATCTTATTACCCTTTTAAGATCATAGATATTTTAATGATTTCTCTTGCTGCAATAATATTGAAATTCCGGTATGTATTTTGTTCATGGTTGCATTCAATACAAAAATAAAAACTTAAGCAAAATTAGCATTTAAATATATCACGTGTTAATGGACACCTAAGATGAGGGTAGTGCATTATAGTGATGAGTTTAAAAAAATAAAGGTTATCATAATGTCTTCGTAACAGTAGTGGAAAGTTCAAACCGCAGCCAGACATTTTACTTACCATCAGCTCTAGGCGCAACCATGAAAACATGGCTAGGCGGTACCGACATGGAAATAGAAGGGATATGGAAATAGGCACCAAGTGGGGAAAGGTTTACCAACACTTCCTGGTACCCAGGCCAACCTGAACAGCCGGATGGAGGGGACTGTCTGGTGCTGTTTCCACACAACACCTCAAGCGGCTACACATGGGGAGATTATAGATGTCATAACCATATTAACTTTATTTGTGAGAAGCAGTAAGTAAAGATAAATAAATCAAAATTAATATATTATCATACTGTGTAACTACAAAAAGCATATGACTGTATTCATTGATAAAAAAGTACATTTTTTCAAGTCATCAAGAGAAAAGATAACTCAAAACTTGTGAAGATCATTGCCATTTAGGACAATGATCAGACAACAAAGGGGTTAACGTTAAAATATTTTTAGTACTGAAACCTTGTTGAATAGGTTTACTAAACACCAAAAGAAATACGAAATCTTTATTTTTTTATCAACTATGGGAAATGATAGTCAACATGCAGGCTACTATAGTTCAAATGTAAATGGCTTGTTAAAAACAGATTTAAGGGGAGAGAACTGTTGATTAATCATGTCTCCTATACTTTCCTGATTCGCATTTTGTTTGGTATTCAGTGTATGATGTTTATTTATCATCTATTTGCAGATTATCGACTATCCCTCTTGTTGGTTAACCAAACTGTATAGAAGATTTTGCCCGAGCACTCTAATAGAATTATATTATTATCATTATTACTTCATTGAGTCAATAATAAACATCATTTGCATTTTACTTTGTTAGAAGAATTGTTGCATTTTCAAAGATTTGGTAAACAGGAAATCGTAGTACGGTAAAATCGTTGAAATCGATATATATTATAAGTTAATTTGATGTCGCTTGTTTTCAAAGAAGACCTATGCAGTATTCTGAAACTGAAATAGGTGCATGGTCTTGTGCGTGATAGAAGCATTTGTAGTACAAATGCCTAAATATGAGCTGCGAGTGATTACTAACAGTCTGGCCAACACATATAAGCTTAATTCATTCTAGTTGAACAATGTGAACTCACTCAATAAATTTCACTCCTTGTAAAAGTGAAATGAATAATTGAAACCCATTCATTTATTGTACATGCAAAATCCTTAGAAAAAGACTTTTCATTGATTATCAAACACGAAGTGGCTTTTAATAAATAATCATAATTTCTAAGGCATTTCGTTTATTTTTGTTTGTGCAAACACAAATATGTAGTCTATATAAGATATTTTAAATCACCTTTATACAAAACTACTTGGCGGTGGAAAATCAAACTGCTTTGTCAAGGATCTGTTCATGTACTTACGATCCCGAAAGAGCGAAAAGGACTAGTCTTAATTCATATAATAACACAACACCATAACCAAATTTCGAATTTCTCTCCACCCCTGCCCTTTCTCATCTCCCTATTTACATAACTCATTCCAAGTTTATAAAATTTTACCAGGGCACCAAGATAACTATTTTTTCCTTTTTAGTACCTTTACAAACAACTCGGAGAACTTGTTAAATCTCCAAAATAGGTAAGTTGGAAAGTAGAGAATGTTTAAACATCACTAATGGGTAAATAGAAGGAATGTTTGCTCTCAGGAATTCCCCAAATTAAGTCTCCTCCTATCTTAACGGCTAATTCAAACCTATATCTCTTTCTTTACGAGTGAAAGACTTGAGAATGTTAGCACTGCTAATGATGAATCCAATGATTTTAATCTCATCAGTGATGAGCAGACATTATGGTGCATGCAATTGAAAAAAAAGAATTAGTAAAGCCCATCGAATTCGTCGTTATTGTATCTCATGTCAGCCCAAGGATTGGTCATTACACTTTACTTTAGAATAAAGTAGATATTTCCACTAGAATGTTTTTATTCAACTTTCCCTACAATATTTTTTCATATATGTTTGCTGATGTTCGAGCAGCTTTCCAATAATTGTATCACAAGTAATGTGCCTTGAATTCATGAAAATAATTATATTATTCCTCCTCTTGAGATTTACAAAAACACCAGCAGCTAGAGAATGTACATACAAATGTTAGATATTTAAGAATGAGTATGTATTAAATTCAGTAGGGTAGTAATTGGGTTGCACTGACTAGCAATATCACTCTTAGGTTGGACTTTTTTTGTGTGAATGTACACAGTCTGTACTGTCCTATCGGAAAAGAGTAGATAACTATGTCTATGTCATTTAGGTGGACACATAGAGCTAAGAAAAGAAGACAGCTTCCTTGTCAGATTGGTGTGGATTCTCCCCAGCTCAACTTGACCAACGATTGAAATTCTTAGCCACGTTTATCCTGATCTCTGATTTGTGCTGAGTAGTGATATATTTTACGGATCAGTATGTCATTGGTGTAATTAGAACTGAGTCCACATAGCCCATCTGCGTGGTCACAATAATGCGCAGAGATGTACAACAAACTTATATTGGTGTTTAAGAGGAAGAAACCGTTTGGCAATGATCCTTGCTGTGTGAAGGGATGGTACTTGGTGGAATTTCAGGAAGTCTCTGATTCTAGGATCGGGAGCAATTCAAATTGAAATATACGCTTTATTGTCAATCCTTTTTCAACATGAGTATATACAGATGGGATTAATGGTGTAATACTTAGCAGAAAATGCCCCGAAAGGTATTTCATTAAGATATGATGAATATCGGCAATGATTCCTCCTTGATCCTCCACATATCTATTCATCAGTGAAAGGAATCGTGTAATAAGTAACCCGTACATTGTATTTCCGTTAGAGGTGTGATACAGCATTCCAATCAACTGGAGGTTGACACGTAATTGCAAACAATCCTAGAAGTACATTGTACAAATCAGTCCCAGAAATTTTAGTTATCCACCTTTCTGGTAAATTTTGGCAACATGATAATTTAATTAATCGAACTTAACTGTATATCTATTTACATGATGTTGGCGTAAAATTTGAAAGTGATGAAACAAACCTTTGTTCAGCAACTGAAATCGTTAAACATTGTTCCAATAGTTCCAATCAAGGTAACAAAGGTTTAAACTTGTAAAGGGTATCAATTACGAGATAAGATCAAATATATAACTAAACAAGAATTTACCTAGTTGTTGTATGTGTGAGAGAGAGAGAGAGAGAGAGAGAGAGAGAGAGAGAGAGACAGAGAGAGAGAGAGAGAGAGAGAGAGAGAGAGACAGAGACAGAGACAGAGACAGAGAGAGACACAGAGTGAATTTGTTATTTTGAGTTGTCTCCCTTAGACCTCTTTGAAATATGTATGTGCTTGAATAGCATATGGAATTGTTGTAGTTGCATGAAGATACAATCATCATTTGTGAAAGGGTGCCATAAGTTATTATCAACTTTTAAGCTTTAACAAAATTAAGATAAAGCAGAGTAACTGGCACGTTCGTAATGGTTATTGTTTTAAGTGTCTTAAACGTACATATTTTCAAAGCGACTTTGATACCTTATATATTTTCTGTACTTTTGAGTTTAACTTAGATTTTTTTGCTTAGTAGGAAATTTTCATAAGCATTGGCATACTTATCATTAAAATTTATAGAAATGAAAATGTGTAGAGTCTGCAAAAATGAATACATTTTATAACTGAGCTAAAAGAGAAACGAGTTGCTCCTATTCCCTAGCTGTTACACTACGAACATCTTTAACAATTGAAAACAATTTTAAAATGCAATTGATTTGCATAAGCATAAGCTTTTAAAGAACCTTTGCGCAGTCTGCCTTTAGATTTAATATATGTGTCATGATTTTGAATGCTATGAAAATCCCATTACTATTTTCTCCCTGTATATGTAAGTCAATTTTTACCTGCTAGTCCAACGAATGCATGTTTATTTGATTTTATAATTGTACAAAATTAGTTTTCACAACATGGTAACAACATGTCTGGTTTATATACAAAAACGAACAATAGATTCTTTAAAATCTGAACTAAAAGATCGCATCTTGGAAAGAGAATGAAAACACAAATAAACTGACTTTTTCACTAATCATCTTGAATTTTGCAATCAAAGTTTTCGGGTTTTTTTATGCAATCATTAATCTGCTGATTAGTGAGGCAGATTTAAGTAATTTCATTCATAAATCATAAATTAAATTACTTTTGATCGTCTTGACTTGTGCCTCTTTACAGATAACTTTATCTACAAATCCTACCTCTCTAATCATATCATGCCTCAACTGTAACTCGAGCGATTTTGACCAAAAAAGAATTTTACACCAGGAAGTTATGTTCAGATTACTTGTATCTCCATGTCAGGTATTTGTAAGATTGTGACTAGATAAATTAAAGCCTTTATTACTTGAGCAGTTGTCTTAACGGAAATATGTTTGCCTCAAGAAGTGAGGGGAATGTGGAATGTTACGGTTATTAGGTCTGCTGTTTCCTTTCATTAGACAAAGAGTTGCTAAATTGTTGTTGCTTGAATTGTCCACATGATATACTGTACATAAGTTATAGAATATTCAATCACTAAGATCAAAAGATGATTTTATTTTGAAAATAGGGCCAATCAATATATGAAATGAAAGGAGTGACTCTAACTGATTGGTATCAAAGACATCCCCTGTTTTAAGATGTCATCCGATAGCATGTTGCTACGTAACAACCAGCTACACTTAGTAATTTCAGTGATAATACCAAACAGTGCCATGCGGAACATCGAGATTTTACAGCATATCTGTTTAATTCTAGACTGAAATAATCATGTATATACTCATCAAAGATATCGTAAAACCCAAAGAACAAGTGGCTTAAACTAGCCCAAAATCATTGTGAAAATAACACAAACATTGTAGTGTCAAAACGGTTGGCCATTGTGACGTCATATACGATGGGAACGGCGTTTGAACGAAGGCAGCCACATGAAACAAAGCGGCAATCTTGGACTGAATTAGTCAGTTTTCGTTCTTCAAAAATAAGTCATATTGATATTTATTTGAGATATCTCTAGATAAAATTGAAGTCATGTTACAATATCTCAATACTCATCTCAGTTATCCGTAATCTTAAAAGAAATTAGCAGGTATCGAGCAAAAAACACTGTTGGCCTTTTTTTATATGAGGTAGGAACATTGGTTCATGTAGCTCAACTGAACTTGGGACATTCGTTTTAGAACTGCTTTTGCAGTTAGTGAAATTAATTGTAGAAATTTGTGAGATCACACGTATATCTAAAAGCGTGCTACTGACCCTTACAAGGGACCAATACATGACCATTCATGGACCAGTTTGTTTAAAACATTTAGTCTGTACTTCTCCTTTACTTTACAACTTAGTTCAGTCAGAGCGTAATGGAATTAAAGTGGATTTTTTCCTGTGATTCAACAGTTGTAGTAAGCAAGACATGTAATGGACCAAGCGGATTTCCATGCAAATTTCACAACCTGAGATGAGATATACAAATTTACTTATTTTGTAAGTTCTAAACAGATTATTTATATTTATCTGAACTGTTATTTCGTGATGCATCCTCTCAGACACGCATACAATTTTCCGATGCTTTTTCAACAGATGAAGTAAGCAAGGCATGTTATGGAATACCAGGATTACCATGTACAAGGCACAACCTAAAATGCAGCAGTGGGCGTATCGCAATAGAGGAAGCCTTCTACATGACGGGTACAGCTTGTGGTAGAATTGGAGTCGCTTCCTGTGTTAATATCAACATAAATAGTATTCCACTCAATGGTACAAGATATAGCTTCAATGAAACAGAAAATGACTCGCTGTATAGAGACTGTTCTAGAAAATCTTCTTGCAGTATTCAAGCTAAAAGAGGTCATTATACCCAACTTTTTTCTGCGATTGTATACAAGTGTATAAATGGTAAGTATTTTACTTCCCGGTAACGACATGAACCATTGGCAAGGAACAGAAGTATTTGTGCATATATGATATATCAATGATAGCTAGTAGAAGGGTAATATGTGTAATTATTAGAAAGTATTGTGTTGATGGTAAAAAAACACACCTTTTACGAGGAAATAACCACGTGTTTATCTCCTATAAGTTACATGTGTGTTCTCATATAACATCGTACTGTTTCATTAATTTCCAATGTGATATTTACACCAGCGGTTATATATAGTAGATATGTAGTCTAAAAACTGTCAATTAACAATGACCTTATTGTTTATAGCAAGATTACAAAGGGTATCCTAAAAATAAAGAATTGTTTTCTTATTCAACTTCCTTGTCATATGCATTTTCTAAAATGAGATTCCTTTTTCTATAAAATGCTTTTTTACATGGACGTATTCGGTCACTTTCTTTTTATTTTCATGATATGTATTTTCACAGAAACTATCAACATGTGCAATGTAACGAACATCCAGAGAACCGATATATCCCTTATGTGGAGAGGACCAAGCAACCAGAACACCTGTGTGTGTTCAATATCTAAACCTCCAACCACAGAACCAACATCGTTGACGCTTGCAGCTCTGGAGATGCGTCAGCACTGTTCAGGCTTTACTGTATCAGTGGATGGATTGACATTATCTATACCATGTTCACAATTCACTTCAAACAGACTGCTGTATCATAAAACAAATTGGAATGATGTTACCTTGTTCCTGAATGCCTCAACGTTAATGAATATCAGTGTTATCTGGATCAGGTTACAAGGTAAAAAACTTTTAAATACAATTCTTAAATGAAGCAATGGTTTTAGGGAAGTTTTTATGCAGTTTCGTCAAAGGAAATATGTGTAACAAAGTTTTGTGGTTGATTTGAATTAAATACAAAATTACCATTGGCATAATTAAAAAAATGTCTCTAAACGTTTGATATTTGGTTGATGTTAGTTTGGAAACTCTGCTATGGTAAGTTACAATATTTAGAACCATTCATGTGTTTTAATCTTTCATTTATAGGTAGTGAAATGCTGAATATTGTGTGCAATGAAATACCAACAACTACACTGACTGGTAAGATTTTCAATAACACGTACTCGTGATTTTACAATGTAACTTCATTTAACAAACTACATTGTATACTATCTCAATAGCTCTGTCTATATTCCCAATGCATTTCTGTTGTATATTTAAAATGCGTCCTTAAAACCACATGCTTTACTGATATAGTAGTATCAGGTATTATTCATTATCACAAAGTTACACAGATATAACAATATAGATAAAAGCATGTAGAAAGAAGAAGAGTACCTACCTATGTCATTACCAAAGACAATATCCATATAAGGTCAGACTCATTTGCATAATTTTCTCTGTAAAACCTTCCTCATGCAGTGACCGTTAACAAGAGAATAAATCCGTTAATATGCAAATTGTCTCATATTAAAAAAATTGTCATACGCAGTAACAGTCCTAAAACAAGCATTTTTACTCGACTGTAAAGAAATTTGCACCTGGTCTTGGTCAGGTACAAAAGTAAACCTTAGTAATTTGCAGAGTTGTTTCACTACCCTTAGAAAAGGTAATTGGTTAAGCCGAGGTAACTTAACGCGGGTAAAATAATATATGCCTTCAGAAAATATTGAACATTTCAAAGTGTTTTTTCTAAAAAGGGTGACATACTCACGACTTAATAGACCATGTTAAAGAAGAGTTGCGCATTTGAAAAAAAAGCTGTGAAAGTATACACAAAGAGAAACAAAAGAACCCTGAAACCGATTGATTTATTGAGTAATTGATATTGAATTTGTAATAATGAAAATGTCATGCAATTACCGATTTAACAATAGTATTACCAACAATGGTTACAGTTTGCCAATAAGATGATGGCATAATACTTCAGCTCGTGGAACCCTTTCATCAAACTTTGAATTGAATCTTTAGTATGTAATGACATTCCTCGTGCAGTGCTGCACCAATGTTCTCAAAGCGGGTGAGATCAGATTCTATAGTCGGTCATTTATACAACTCAACTTTGTTCATTCAGTGTTATTAACAAACACTGACCAAATGACAAGAATACAAGTATAAAAAATGAGGAACGTCAGAACCTCTTCAGCCTACCCGGGCCATTATTGTCAGCAGTCATATGAAGCATCACCATACAGACACTGAATCTTCACCTGCCTAAAGCTTTTCAAATTCTATAAAGTTTTCAACAATAAAAAAGTTCTAGAACTGGGCAAAATAGAGATGAGATTGGCTATTACAATACATACGTGAATAACAATTGAACACATTTTTAAAATGCAATTGTTTTGCACCAAATTTGTTTGCCATGTTGTTATACAATAACTTTTGTGTTGACTGTTTCTGTAGTGTGAAGATAAATGTTATGGTTTCACATACTCTGACAATCCCATCAACTAATATCAACATTCTTCTCCTCTACATGTATATAACAAATTACCAGCTGGTTCAGTGACAGTGATTTGAATAATGTCGTTAATTCTACTTTAAGTTTGTAGTTTTCTGAACATGAGGGCAACGTGCTGGATTATTAAACTTAAACATTAAATAGATTCTTTAAATCACCTAACTAAAATAATTCACTTCAGTAAAAAGGAAAACAGTTGAAAATCTTTTCCATATATGAACATCTTTTCAGAAATAACAGTGAAGCGAATGAAACCATAAACAATATATTCTATAGAGTACGTTTATTATCATACATATTCGTTATCAGTTGTCTGTAAGATTATGCCCAGGGACATGAGCCAACATTTTGGATAGTGGACAGAAGTCTGAACGAAAATATTATCATGAAATAAAGTGAGAGGATTATGAGAGAGGAATCATTTGCTACTACCGGGTCTATTATTTTGCTGTCAAGTGAGTGACTTGATAAGAACTGACTTGAATAACATCACTATATAGGTTTTATGAAATTCAATTACTGCGATAAGACATATGATTGTATTTTGAGGATAAATGAAACATTACATTGAACTTATGTTATATAGAGTTACTTCCCTTAGACAGCTATGGATTTGTATATGACATATGGAAATCTAATGTATACGATTCAAAGATCATTTAATCATTGGTCAAGTTAAGGGTTTAAGACCTGTTCATTTAGTGTTTGTAGGTGTTTTAGTAAATTGCTATCCCTTACTTACTATGATTAATATAGAATAACTATATAATATCTATTGAGCCGTATCACGCTGATAAAAGTCAATTTATGGAGTGGTACTTTTCAGTAGTCTGGCTCTATTCAGGGTGGCCACAGTAGCATCTACTATATTTGACTGTGAAATTGCGCCAATTCTGCTTTATGGTGCAGAAGGATTTGGTCACACCTATTGTGAAAAAATGTAAAACATCCAGGGTTTATATCTCTAAAGATATTGCTGTGTCGGCAAAAATGCATCATCGTTTTTTGTACTTGTTGAAACCGTTGCATAAAGTACTGGTATAGACTCGTCCATATGGAAAGTTACCGTAATAAGCCTCATATCAAATATTAAAGCTTATGTCGACAATGGAAATTGCACATGGGTATTACATGTGCGTCTACTTATTTTATACTTGTCTTCAAATGTATGGCTAACACAAGGATGTGGCAGTGTTGAAAGTTTCATTAGCACTTTTAAACAAAGATGTGTAGATTAAGATTTCCAAAAATTGGTATAAAAAAATTATATCTTCGTCCCTCTTAAAACATTATTTGTCACATAAATCTTTACTTGAACCTCACTTTATATCTTAGATCTATGTCATGACAAAAACCTTTACGTGTTTTATTCAAGTGAATGATTCACAAGCTAAAGATACAGCACTGTCACTTTAAGACGTTAACTGCTGATTCTGAAAAATGCTAATATTGTATATTAGACCAAATTCAAGATGAATATAATTTCTGACTCGTTTGTCCGGTTTTCACAGCAGCGATCATTGTACATTCCCAATTTGTATACGTTAGTTCCGACAAGAGTGAAGATCAACCAGTTACTTAAGAAGGGTACAAATTCTTTAAAATATTATTAATTTTCTTTTTTGAATAATAGTTTAAAATTCTGTGCCTGTCCATGTGCTCATATGTTGTAATTTGATTCTAATTTGATTTTAATTCTAATTTGTAGTTTTCTTATATTGTTGCACTAAAACATAAAAAAAAATTCTTTAAATCACCTAACTAAAAATTGAACTTCAGTAAAAAGGAAAACAGTTGAAAACCTTCCCACATATGAACACCTTTTCATAAAAAACAACATTTCAAAAGATTTATAGGTCAGTCTTTATGCAAGTTCTGCTGCGTGTCCCTGTTCCGTTAACTGTAGCCTCCTTCCTTGTCCCTTTCAAATTGTAGTGTTTTCCCATCGGTAACTTAGACAAGTTTGCCTTCACAAAGATATGTCACCAGGAAGTGAATGAAACCAGAAACATTATATACCTGACAAAAAAAGTTTGGGATCACGAGAATAAACGGTGGTAAATTTGACAAAAGAAAAAAAAAGAATTGAAATAACAAACATTGTAGTGTTATCTGTCGTGGCATGAAAGCAGCATGGGGTATGATTCTTTAGTGAAACTGCAATATGCTGAAGTGGACTCATTATTTTGTCAAAAAGCTTTGTTACCAAGCACTTTGTCATGCTGGGTTTCTCCCAAAGTGTCATATCCCGGTTGTGGAGACGATACCAGACAACCAATAACGTCCAGTAACTCCCTAGAAGTGGGCGACCACGTGCCAAGACGGCGCGATAGGATCGTTATCTCGGTGTTTTGACAAGCTGGAATCGTTTCCAAGATGCTATCAGACTGAAGCCATTCAACAAGCCACTGATGCCAATATCACACCTCAGACTGTTCGTAACTGTCTTCACAGAATGGGTCTTCATGCACGGGTCTTCCATGGTGGTCGAACTAGAAGTTTAGAAGTTTATTTCAGTAAATCAGGCCACAGGCCCATTTTACAATATATAGTTTTACATTTTAAAGATGTTGCGCCACAAGCACATATAACAATCCATTCACAATAAAGGTGATATCCGAGACCATAGACAAATGGTGAGAAATGTTACAAGTTAGGTTATGGAAAGCTGTTTGCTTCTCATTTTTAGTGCAAAGAATGTAAACTTAGCAAGATTATTAATTATAAGTTCATTTTTTGTGGTACACAGAAGTCTAAGTTTACACTCAGAGGGGAAATTGTAATACCAACTTGGCAAAACATTTCTTCGTAAGTCATCATGAAATGGACAGACAAGACAGACATGGTATTCTGTTTCTACATTTGGGATGATACAAAGTGGGCAAAGTCTTTCACTTTTAGGTAGACCAAATTTTCTACCCTGCGATATCATAAGATCACTGCTTGAAGTACGAAACTGTAAAAGTGAAATCCTAAATGCGGAAGTGTTTACAACATTTAAATACTGTTCGTATTCCCTTGTTAACTTAATTGTTTTGTAAAAATACAATGAAGATAATTTTTCAAGGGATTCAAAGAGAAACTGGTTATCAATATCAATACATCTTGTTCTAAAAGCTGACACAAATGAATGAGTACAGGAAACAGATTGTCTATTCCAAATTTCGCCAAATCTATAAGAAAATAATAGATTTTTAACTTTAAGCGCCCAACAATCCAAACCCTTTTCTGCCCGGTTATACTGGTACACATAGGTATGATGCAATATACCATTTTCATTCTGAGTTAATAAACGCAGCCAATACTTAATAAGCTTCAAGTGTTGATTTACCTTTAACCTCCCAAGTTCTGCTCTTGTGACAATATTGGGGACAGGTCTTCTTAATTTCAAAATAAGTTTACAGAATTTATCTTGAACATGTAAAATATCTTTACAAGGATGAAATCCACATATCTCTGAACCGTACAATAAAATGGGCATTACTTTAATGTCAAAAATATGCATTAACATTTTCAAAGGGAGTTTATGAAAATTATGCACGTTTGATTTTAACAATAATATTACTTTCCAAGCATGTTGGGATAATATAATTTGTGTTTTATACCATGAACCAGAACTAGAAAGGTGTACTCCCAAGTATTTATAGGTTGGGCTTATTTCAAGAAGATTGCCATCAAGAAAAAACTTTTCATAGGTGGTCGAACAGACTTCGTGGTTCTCATGGGCACGTTGACTGGTCAACACTACAGGTTCACTATACTGCATCCAATTGTCAGGCCGTTTGCGGGAACCATGGGTCCAATTTTTGGTCTGATGGACGACAATGCTCGTCCCCACCGTGCACGGATTGTCAATGAGTATCTGCAACACGAAGCAATCACAAGGATGCCATGGCCGGCAGTGTCCCCGGACCTTAATCCTATCGAATATGTCTGGGATCAACTGCAGGTTCGGATCTCACAATTTGAAAGACTTTCACAGACTCTCAATGAACTTGAAAAAGTGCTTGTCCAGGAATGGGGCAAAATTCCTCAAAACAATTTTCACATACTAATTAATGGCAAGCAACGTCGATGTCAAGCCGTGTTGAAGGTCATTCACAACATTGACGATGTTTAGTGAATGATTCCAGAGTTGCGCCCATGATGCCCTTTTTCTCACGATGTTCAGAGGTGACCAGCTTCTAGTGCCATTGGTATACCTTATCTTGCTCTGACGACGTTATTTAGTCAATTGTTTGTTCAAAATGTTGTTAAACGCTTCAGAAATGAAATGAAATGTTATATCTTTATTTTCCTTAAGAAATAAATATGTGAAAAATAAGTGATTTTTAACTTTTTGTCCAGTATATTCTATAGAGTACGTTTATCTGCATATTATTTGTCTGTTTGTTTATGCACGAATATATTATTATATAAATTAGGTATGGAAATTGTTCTACAAAATCAACATGTCGACATCAAGCTGGTAGAAGGGGTGAAACCGGTGTCGTAACATTTTCTGCAAGTATATACCAGTCCATAAATGGTAAGCGATGTCTGTTTCCCTGGAAAGTTTTTGAACACACCTCATTGTTTCAACAATTGAAAAGTGGAAAGTAGAAAACCATATAAGTAATGACATATACAAACTTGCGGTTTCCAAACTGGTAGACGGGTTACTATATATTTTTCCTCGATGTGTATCAATGCATTAATGGTAAGAAATAATAAGAAATGGTATATCAATTTAGAACCATCATGGAATTGTGTTCATCCCTAGATTGTTTAAGCAGATTGTGCGACCTGAACAATCTGGAAATTGTCTTAATCAAGGATTGCTTCGTTAATAATCTAAACTGCAATATAAAAAAGTAATTCATGGATTGTTGAGATTTTATTCGTGTGTGAAGTAATGCTCTTGATTCCTTGATTGTGAAGAGCTTAAATCATGATTAGATGTCCAATTTATAGAGTGATCGATTCCTACATTGTGAAGGGCTCCAAACTCGACTTTATGTTCAAGTACTGGAGCAATTGGTCGATTCTCGGATGGTGAAGCGCTTTTGGATATTTTGTATGACCACGCTATCGTGTATAGGGGCCGATTCCTAGATTGTGAAGGACTTTTTTCATGTCCTCATTTTCAATTCAAATAGTATAGTATTTCTAGTCGTAATTAGACTAATTGAGTAAAAATGGCTCGTTCTTATGTCAAACTAAGGGAGCATAGGTCTCGATTCCTAGATTGTGACGGCTCTCAATTCGCCCTTATGTCAAACTGAGACACAATAAGGTCCTTTGTAAATGGCTCTTGGCTTGTCTTAGTGTTTAAGTGGTTGTATTGGTCGATTCATATATTGTGACGGGCTTCGTCTGTGTCGTTTCATTCAACTTAGTAAGTAAAGAGGTTCAACCTTAGATTGTGAAAGGCTCTTAGCTTGTCTCTTTCTTCAATAGAGAATGTTAGGGATCGATTCCCAAATTGTGAAGGACTCTCATTTCGTACTCACCTCAAAATAGAGGAGTATAGGTGTAGATTGCTAGATTGTGAAGGGGTTTGAGCTCTTCCTTTTGCTCATTTAGTAAATAAGTCGATTACTTGATTGTGACAACCTGTTTACTCGTCATTAGGTTACTTGCTGGAAATGAAGGTGACAATTATCAGACTGTTCAGGTCTGTGAGCTTGTCTTCAATTAGTTTTTGTTTTAAATCGGTCACTGCTTGGATTTTGAAGGACTTAAATTGCATTTGTATGTTATCATTTATAGGGGAAACACCACATTGATTGATAGATTTTTTAGTTTAAGTCGAATGCATTATCTTCAGTAAAACATCAGTTTCTGATTTCTCAACTCGATCAACCGTAATCTTAGACGAAATAATCAACTATCTAGCGAATATCACAGGCGGCCTTTAATGTGAACACCTTTATTAATTCGATTTTGCCAATCAATTCGCATAGCTTAACGATTATGATATGTTCATTCTAAAGGGACTGTCTT
Organism: Phorcus lineatus; assembly: GCA_921293015.1. Lineage (NCBI taxonomy): Eukaryota > Metazoa > Mollusca > Gastropoda > Trochida > Trochidae > Phorcus > Phorcus lineatus. Next base: position 13,900,783 of record OV121085.1, read on the forward strand.
GCAATTGGACAAAATAATTTTCCTTTTCATGAGATCAGATGTATAAAGTGGTATTGCATGAATACCATTTTGTTTGTTTGACAGTCAATATAAAATGAGAGCTCATTAAAATTCAAATCAATAAGATTTCATAGCTAAATGATGATCTCTTAAGTAATTAATTTAGATACCTGTTTGTAAGCTATATAGATCCCCATATTACTGTGTTGATAGTTATTCCTTTGGTACAGAAGAATGATTGTTGTCATATTTCTATGTACCCCAGGAATAGCGTACAGCGTTTTCGATTGGATGACCACAATGATATGTCAATGAAATTTTTATCAACGTTTTCGGCATTTGAATCACTTAAAAGGTTTATAATTGTTGTAAGGGCTATTATTTTTCTCAGTAGGTCTTGAATGTAGGAATGAAATATCAGGAAATAGTAAAGGAAAATGATAAAACAATTCAATGAGATGAATGTCTTCCATTCAATCTATTTGTACAACATAGAGATATTCATACAATTTCTTAACAATCACCATTTTGCTATTGAATGATTTACCAGATGAAATAGTTCATATTTTTTATTTTAAAAAAATGTCTATTCACTATTACATAATGAAATCTGAACATTTCCATAGACCTAGAGGGTAAATATCAATATGAAGCAACAGGATTATGACTGTTGCAAATAAGGAAAGCTGAGGAAATTCAAAGGGCATTCGATAAGTCAATCGAGATTGAGGTACATTTAAGTGTTTCGAATGTATTTAACTTCTACCTCATTAATGTTATGAGTGTACTATTGGTATGATATATAGACATGGACCATGTGACTACAATCAACAACTCTTAACTACTGATGTACTTTAAACCTAAGATTTAATCTTCATTTATGTCTCATTTTTTCAGGAATAACACAAACAGTGGCAACAGTCTCACCAACAGCAGGCACGATGTTTACACCCAAGACGTGTCGGACTGAAATAAATAACGGTATGGGTTAAATGTTACAACAATGATACAATTAGACAATCTCAATTGTAATATACGATCAATCTATCTTCACATTCAAAATACAAATATGTTATATATTATATTATAAACAAATATTTAAGTTTTCATTTGAAAACAGATGTAAATTTTGAATTACTTAAGTGTGTTTCATTTATATCGTTTTATACAAACCATAGAGAAAGCTTGTGATGAATTGGTTCATAATGTAACAACACTTGAATTTGACAAAAGCAATCTTTTGATATAACAGGTGTGATGTTCGCAGCAGGTCTCTTCACTGGGTTGGCGATTGCAGCTGTTAATGCTGTCGTTGTGTACTTCTTGTTTATCAGGTACTATACGTATATATTGTTTCAAACTATGCTATTATTAAGGATGGGTAACGCTCTTCATGTGTTATATTGTGATAAAGAAAAGCGCAATGTTATAGCTATATATTTCTATTTTTCATATTAAATTTTGTCCATGCTCTCTTGACTAAATGGCAGCAATAATATTAGTGATCATTCCTCAAATAGCCGTCATTTTATAAAGAGAGATAATTCAGTGAAAGGTTTCGGACTTTTGAAATTTCCGTGGTATCTTTATACTCTCTTTACAACTTTCATTAAAATGACTTTGTTTTTGGTTACTTTTTGGCAATTTTACATAGAAGTTGTAGATCTGATAACCTCTGATAAATTGAATATTTTCGGAAGAGTGTACCAGTATGTATTGTGTTGTTCCTGTATTACAATATACCAATAAACCGATAGTACTGCGCACCCTTACTGATTATATTTATTTCAAATATTTATTTCAATGATATGCAAATTTTCTGTATAGGTTTCATTTTGATGAACTCTTTTAAACTTTCATTTCTCCTTTTCATTTCAATTGATTCAACGATAAGGTTTAAAAATTACAAATGATAGTAAAAATAATTGAGCAGTATCACTTCAGGGCTTCTAAATGAATCACACAATACATGCAGACAAAAAAGATGTAATTATGTACTTTGCAACAGACGGCGTTGTGTTATCAAGAAACCTGACCCTGGTCCAGCGTCCCCGAATCATCCCACATACACCGGACTAACAGACCTGGGTCGTCCTGACACATATGACGTCATCGACAGACCAGAAGCAGTGACCCGACCACCGGAAACAAGACAGGCACCTGTCTATCAGAACGTCAACGATGCCTCTTAGGCGTTCGAATGTAGCTTTGCTTTGTTTACGACACGTATCATTGACCTTTCAACGGCAACTTAAGCGAAAGGCTGTTGGCAAACTCGTAATAGGAGTGTCGACCGGAAATAGAGGTTACATTCTGAAAAAAACATTTTTTAAACATTTAAATGCCCTTTTTTACTATAAACTACCCAAGGCGATTTCGTTTTTTTTTTTTATCTTGACTTGCATAAGAAACTGCCATACTTTTTGAAAATTTGACAAAATAATAGAATAATAGAACAGGTAACCAAACTTACAAAATATATTGGCTATATTTATATAATAGCTTATTTGATCTCCATGGATACTAATAAGTGGTATCGAATTAGTAACACCTCAATATCTTGTATGATATTACTTTTTAGTAGAACAACACAGAAGCCTTGATAGCCTCGAATATGTTATTTACAAAGCAAAATGACGTTTTATTTAAATGATTTGACTGCTATTATTCACTGGAAATTCAGCAACGGCCATGTACAAAATGAATGGAGGAAACGGATGCAATGTCTGCCAGGGCAATCGTTCCACTTTGATAAATGTATATGTAAGGTTCTTTAATGTTACCAATGGGGTGATTACAATCTCAGAAGATATCTTTTCTTAATCAGAGCAAGTCGTATTGGTATCTTTGAAAAAGGTTATGGCGATATGACATCGATATATTATACATATACAGAGATAAATTTCATGAAGTTGAGACATTTACTCAGAATGTACATGTATGTAATGTGCAAGTGTGAAAATCTTATTCCTTCAGTTCAAAGAGACTGTCATAAACTTATAAAATGATCGTACATACACCTAAATATAGATCTAATCAGGAAACAGGAAATAATTATTGTGTTCATTTTCAGTAGTCAGCAATATACAATATAATCCAAAAACTTTCCAATCAAATATTTGCCGAAATTTCGCGAATGCTAATTATTTCGTTTGTTGGTTTTCTGTCTTGTTTTTCAGGCCAGATGGTTTTGCTTTGTAGAGAATGTTCATGATCATATCCTTTTCAATTAATATCTTTAATCATCAAAGTAATGCGCGTTTCAAAATCTGCGTCTGTGACAGTGTTTACGTTTGGGTCCAGTTTTGGATGAGGTGTTCATACCTTTGAAATGTTCTTATTTTGCACAAAACATTCTTTGCAAGACGTGTTTGTACACTGTGTCTTTGTTGATATCAGATACTGAAAATCTAAACAACTGGAAATCAAAATTCTTCCTCTATATCGTATTCACCTAGTTCTATGACAACCTTTCATAAACAAAGATAAGTGAATTGTTCAAGTGGGACATTTTTTTCCGTTCAATCTTTATTTTCTAAATTACTAATTGTCTAGCTTTAAAAATAATTAGACTCAATCTTTAATAAGTAATTGGGTTTTTTTCTCTCTCTTTTTGACCCACTTTGCTTTAGATCTCTCAAGTATTGTGTTTATTTTATGATCGGTAATTAAATATAGATGAGTTTTGAGAACATTTATTTATTCAAGCATATATGATCGGAGCTAAAGTGAAACTATTCTAAACATTTAATATTGGTATTTTTTTCTCTCCAGGAAATTGAATACATTCTTGCGCTTAAGGTTATTGTGAAGACCCCTTCAGTTCCGACATAGAATATTAAGTGTATCGGTAATTTTTGTTCAAATTGTAAAAGTTTACCCAACATGGAATAAGTTTTTTTCAAGATAAAAAATTAAGTTTAATAACTTTGCATTTTGTTATGGTGAAAAGTACTTCATGCATTGAGAAAAAGGAAAAGAAGTCAGTATTTTGCTTTAAGATGAACATTTACAAACAAAAGTTAAACAAATAAGAAACATATCATGTTGAGGCGAAACTGCCCAAAGAACATCTCTAAAACTAATAAACAAGAAACTACTTTAAATGTCTACATCCGTGGACAACATAATGAATGAATGCATTGTTAAAAAAACACTAGACAACGAAAGCAAAACCTCTTTGCTCTTATATTACAGTGCTTGTCATTGATATGTTTGTAAAGCTCTCACAGTGTGTCCATGTTTGAGGAATGGTGAGGATATTTGATTCATGACTTATCGATCAATAGGATTTCAACATCATGTCAATAGTGTCACTGGGATAAGTGTAAGGTAAGAATGAAATAGCTTTGCAGTTTTGGAATTTTTGGTTTCAAAGTCACAATTTGTATGTATGTACTGGCTGAGACGTCGTTATCAAAAGATATGAGATAACCAGAAATAGTTATATTAACGGGTAGATCATTATAAATACCAATGCATAACAGGTACATTTACATGTTTCACATCAACATTTCAGAACATTTACAAAGGCATATATGTATTGTATCTTTATATCATACTTAAAAAGCATGCGTCACTTGAACACTTGTAAGTAAATGTTTCACTACCACATAATAGTTTCTATATTCATGAAAACACAGAAATGAAATTATATAGGTATTTAGAATTTAGTAGAAGATATGTTCAAGAAATGACTATGTTTACAAAATGACCGCTTCAATTTTCTTTGATTTGAAGAGGGCTGTGCTTATAATCTAACAATGATTTAAAATATTTAGACTATAGACTGTTGACCGTTGTATTATCTTATTTTATTAGTATTTTCCTCCAGAATAAAAGCGGCAGATTTTGACAAATCATTCAAACTTGTTTCCAATTTGTAGATATAAAGCAACCAAAAACTTAAAATTTTCCTTTTCATGATGGCATAATGCATCATTTCTTTCTTTGTTATCACTTTAGTGATATATGTCAAACTACAGATGTGAAATAAAATTAGTGTGTTTGGAAATCAATATTGATCCTCATAACAACAAAAACACTCATTTTAAACATTAATCGTGGCATGATTTCTGTTGTATCCCACAGCTCGGCTTCTTTACCAATCCGGTCCAATTCTTGGGATATGTTTAGATAAAAATGTTATGATTGTACAACCATCAGTTTCTGCCAAAATGTTAATGACAAAAGGTAACCGGCTTCTCTTATAGGAGACGCAAAACTGTCATCACACCTATCGTGTCTGATTATATTTGAGTGATTATAAACAGAACCGAATACATATCACATCTTTAAAAACATATTTTATCCTTTTTGTATGATCATATGGTATTTTTTGTATAATCTTATACTACAATTATGAGAACTCTGCTTCTCTCTTGCGATTCCAGTACAAAAAATGCTACTAGAACATTATGTCATATGAGAGGTAGTCCAAGGTTTGGCTAGGAAGTAAATTCGTCTCGCTTCGAACTGACTATATCTAATAGTAAGCAGGTAAACAACGTCGGAGGAGAAGGGTTTCTTTTTCACGGGAGACTATGAATATGGATTTAAGTCTAAAAACTGTATTTACCCTGGTTATTACACTGCGTCATTGCTTCGCAAGTAAGTGTCCATTTCTACTCTAAAAGTTTACTTGTAAAAAGTCAATGTGTTACGACACTTTGTGTTGAATAACGTTCCAATTTTAGCAGCTAAAGCTCATTAGTGTGTTGTAAGAATGCCACTTTAAACACCATCTATAATTTACTAATCCATCCGTATTTAGTATGAATTATAATGGTGCCTAATAGTTGCTTTACGTTCTTCTTTAGCAGAAGTGACACAATGAAAGTTAATCTAACTAAGGGTAACCAAGTTAATCTAGACAAATGTTTGAAACATTTTTACTCAAGTAAACCAAAAATTTAATCAAGTGTTTGTTGCAGTCGTTGCAGGTTTACAGCCTTAATGGCTTTATTTATAATTCAAGAGTTTATCATATTTTTGGTTTCCACAATCTCGAAAAGCCAGCTTTAAATCACTTTGGGGATAAATGGTTACTGCTTTAGAACTTAGTGCAATCTCTTTTGTATTTTAAGAGGAAGTATGTATCGTATTATTCTAATCGCAAGATATTGATTTAATTTAATAACAGTAATTAAAATATTCGTCATTACTTCAAGGGGTTGAACCAAATTTTCCTCGTCATGCAAGGGAAAGCCGACCAATGTTATAAAACTAATAGGAAAACGATTTGGTTAATATCCTCTTTGAGAAGTCGTCTTATTGATGTATCATCTAAAATATTTATCATCATTGTCTTTTACTTTGGACCTATCGCATACTGGTATGCCTTACAGTTACGTCAATTTAAACATGTGAATAATGGTAGGATATTTACAATTATTAATCAAACCTTTGGAGCGTTTGTTTACGAAATTGACGGCATTTGTTATGAAGTAGACACCAGTTTTAGTCTTAAAAAATAAACATGTCCAGATATTCATGCTTTAATTGTTTATCATATAAATACTGATGTCTGTAAGTAAATATTTAGTATTGAGTGTTTGTCAATCAACGTCAACATTACATTTAATCAATGTCCGTTGTGGAGAGGAAAGCCCCTGATGGAGTAAGTTCGAATCCTGCTACAGGTAATATTTCAAAACCTGTATTCCTCGGAACACTGTCTAGTGTTTGTGTCAACGATTTATGATATCTCCGATTAATCTCTATGTTTGTCTACAGCAGGTCGGTTTCCAAGCATTCACGAAATATGATAGAAATTAAAACTGCAATAGCAAAGTGTTGTGTGAGACGGTATTGATATAGTCAAACAATTAGTTGACGATTTAGAACTTACTTTGAAAAAGGAAACTATACATATCTTCAAAATAAAAACAATACAAACTGGACGCGAACACAAACAGGATAATGTAAGAAGCAAATATATTACCAAATCCAGAACATTTACCTGATAAGAAATACAAAAGCTTACTTTTGTCCATCAAGTTATGTGTTTTAAAACTTCATAGAGGTATACTATTAGATTTGATAAAGATTATTGTTATTATAAGTACCAAGACACTTCCTTCTTACTTCTTCTATATTAGCTAATGTGATGTTCGCATATATGTGATATGTTTCTCATTTTGTATATTACTCTAATATATCTTTAATTCATCCCTCGATTTTTGGTTATAATGCATCATTATTGTTTAAATTAGAATTATACGTGTATCCAACTAAACTATGAACACCAGTTTCTCAAAAACACAATGACACACATTAATATGACATGATCCTTTGCTGTCTTAACAGTTGAAGTAAGCAAGGCCTGTTCTGGAGTACAAGGATTACCATGTACAAGCCACAACCTAAAATGCAGCAGTGGCCGTATCGCAATACAGGAAGCTTTCTACTTAAGAGAAACAGATTGTGGTCATTTCGGTGTCTCTGACTGTGATGATACCAACGTCAGCAGTATCCCACTCGATGGTACAAGGTATAACTTCAGTGATATAGAACTAGACTCAGTGTACACAAATTGTTCTAGGCAATCAACTTGCAGTCCACATGCTGGTTGGGAGTTTCCTGCTAGTTTTTCTGCGATTATATACCAATGCATTGAAGGTAAGCAGTGCTTTTTAATGAAATTATATAAACAAGCTTCTTTTAAAATTTGTCAAAGTTTGTAAGTATTAAAACACATCCATAGTATAACACAAATATGAATATGTTAATGGTCAGAAAAAAAATTAACTAACGACAAGCAGACAGGGGAGTTCTTCCAGGATTAATCTCCCATATTTGTAAAGATGAATTTGCTTTATAGTACTTCCATATACTTTCTCTTAACAGAGACATTCAACATATGCAATGCCACGGTCATTCAGAGAAGCAATACAGCCCTTATATGGAGAGGACCCAGCAACCCAGCGTGTGTTTGATATCTAAAACTGCAACCAGTGGACAAACATTCACATATCTAACAGCTTTTGACATGTATCAGCACTGTCCAACTTTGACTGTATTTGCGGATGGAGATTTATATTCATTTCCATGTTTAAACTTCACTTCAAGCACTTCATATCGGTTCAATAAAACAGATACTATAGAAGTAAAAGTGTCAGTGAATACTACAATTAACGAGGCTGGTTTTTGGATAGGCATAAAAGGTAAACCAATGACATAATCTCATTATTTGAAATTAGATTTCTCAAAGCAAGTTCTTACTAAGCAATAAAGTTCACTTCACTTGAACGTTTTTGGTGAAGTTGGTGAAACACAATTACAATAGAAATATAAAAAACATCTTCTAAATTTAGTTGCCTTTGACAAATGAAGATACTTTTTTATTTCAAAAGTCAGTGTAAAATGAAATGTTGTCATTTAAATAAAAGGGGAAACAAAGAAGAATAACATAATTAGTAATGCTTTAATAAGGAACAGGTGATGTTCATTCAATGTATTAGAAATATAACATTTCCGAAGAAAAACCTGTAAAAAAATAAGTAAAGTGTAATGTATGCAATATTCAGTACACCTGAATACACCCATCGTTACTCACTGCATCATTTTCTTGTACAGGTACGGGAAACCTCGCCATAGTCTGCAATGAAAGGCCAACAACTACTGAAGTTGGTAAGAATCTCTTCTTTTTATCATAAAGTAACCGCTTCACACTCTAGATCTGTTGGAATACTCGGCTGCTACTCACTGCTCTACACAGATCGAACGAAAAGTAACAAGCGTCTCCTGACCAGCTTGTAGAAAGATCCGAAGCAGTTATAACAAATAATGCTTTGATCAGTTTTTGTTACCCATGTTGAAGTCAATGCAATTGTGATGGTTATGCACAGTGATTCAAATGGTTTGTTATTATGTCAAAGTGTATTTAGCTACAACCTCCTTAACTTATAAACAATGAATAAAGGGTGGACATTAGGTGACCTTTTGCAAAACGCCTTTGCAAAAAGCCCTATAAGGCCTTCAGTACAAGCTTTGTATTTGTGCAATTGGTTCTTACAGTCATTTCTCGTCCAACTTTATCACATTGAACTTCGTTACACCACTATTAGAACTTAAGCAATATTTGGTAATTCCGGCTGTTATGTTGATTACAGATTATTCTTTACACACTATAGGCAAACAGTGATCATTGATTCTGAAAGACTGGCAGATTTAATAGTCATAACAGATGAAGCACTTTAGTTTATGACTTCAAGAAACTGTTGTAAAACAGCTATAAAAAACGTATTGGAGCTTATAGACAAATGTACATGTTTAAATGTAACAGAAGCAAATATTTGTCAATAACTAACACTAATAATGACAACATTTAATACAATATTGTTTTATCTATCAGCTTAAGATGTAATATTTGTAGTGATGAGAAAATTTATGAAATTTTTCAGAAGCTGAGTCCAACATTGGAACAATTTTAGGAATAACAATCCCACTTTGCATCATTGTCGGTGTAGTTACTGCAGTTATTATTCATCGAAGGCGGTAAGATTGACAATCACTCAAAATCGTGTCCTAAATGAAATGGTATTACATTGGGAAAATGAATATTTGGAATAAAACAAATAATGTTTAATCCCATTCAAGATTAGATATTCTTATCAGTTATCAAACTTTCGAGAGAATGTGTCCGACAAAGAAGAATTTTCTTAATCAATGAAAAGATAATGTTGAAGTTAACAGAAATTTAATTGAAGTCTTATTACTAATGAAAGTTAAAACAACAAATTTACTCTTTCAGAAAAGTGAAAACTATGAAAATTGGGAAATCTCAATCAAATCTGCAGTAAGAAGACACTTTGGAGTAAAGCTCTTCATCTATCTATGATTGTGCTACAACTAATAAGCATCTGGTCATGGAAACCCTAGACAGGAAAATAATTCCAGAATTCTATGAAGGTCTCCTCTGATTATGCTTGTGATAACACTAATATATAAGAAGTTAAATCCTCACTGATTACGACTTTTCCTGGGAGAATAACTAACATGAAGTAAATCAACAAAAGGATTCCGTTACTTCTGATTACGACAATGCTACATGCAGTGAACAACAAGTAAAACATAATCATCCTTCCTCTATGAACGCCGATGCTGATCAGACTTGCCATACGACTGCCTCTACATTACGCAATCTGAATGTTTCAACCGATGACATGGAAGACGACTTTAGATACAACCATCTTGGACATTTTTCAAAGAAGAACCTTCCTCAGATTGAATATGGTACCGCGGCATCTGCTATTCGAGATGTTGCAAGAAAGAATGGAGATAAGGAAGACTCAACGTACGATCATGCACATTTATTAACTTCGGATAGCTCGCCATCTGGAATGACCAATGCAGGTTTCCAGGAATCAGATTATGACCATACTTCTCCAACAACGACTGCCCGCAAGGATGAATATGAATCAAACGCATCACAACATGTAAGCCCAAAGGAGGAAAGAAAAACGGACGTCTACACGCTTGCTCAGAAGGTTGATTCTAATCCATGTCTGCTGGCAAAATGATAGATGTATATCTTGTGTATAAAGTCATAAATTAATATAGTCGTTCACGTGTTTAATAACTGAAATATTGTTAAAACAGGTCTGATAAATGCATCATAAAGAACTTAGCTACATAAATAAGGAACTCTCTTTGGGAACCCTCTTTGGAATGTCAAGATATCCTGAGGTGTCCAACTCTGACATAGCTGTTGATATACCTAGAGTAGTGCGCTTACTTGATAGGGAGTACTCAATGTGTACTCTGTTAGAGAACATCAACATTATGGCAACCTCATAGCTTTGTGCGAAAATCCTGCTCACTTTTTTGTTTGAAAGGGATAAAGATTTTGCACTTGAAGTTTCTGACATCGCACGATAATACAATAAAATACGACTTGTAAAAACACTGCATAATTTTTGTCGTTGCACTCTTCATCCATTTTTTTTGTCGTTGCATAGAACATCCTTTCCTGTCAAATCAACTCACAAATCTTCACCAAAAACAATAAAATCTTCGTTCAATGGAAAGCTTAGTTAACCAAATCGTCAATGACGGCTGTTATATTTGCATGCTTATGATATAAACATGTTGAATTGTATGTTTCAAATGCACTATCATATGATGTATCTGTGACAATCCACATAGCTTTTAATTTGGCGTCGAAGGCAGCCGGTAAATCTGGACATTGTTCATATTTGGTACGCATGGCCGAGTCTTGCATAATGAAAGTGGACTATCTGTTCCAACGAAGACAATTAACCTATTCGTTAATTCATTAATAACACATTTTATTGTTTTGTTAACTACATTCATTGCGAAGATATATGTTGTACATATTATTCATTCAATAAAGTTCTTTATTGAAACCATTCATGCTATCATTAGTTCCGGATCTCTCACTGATATACAATACATGTATATAATGAATATGGTTTAGTTTTGCTATAATACATACAAGGAAAACGCATATAAGTATCAAATTCAACAAAGACGTTCTGACAAGTGGAAACGAAATGTACTTCATTTAATCAGGTCCGTATGTATAGAATTTTTTAAAATTATTTGGATGAGTTGTCCCTGTTTTTAGACTGTTATATGAACCTAACCTTAAATATAAGGAAATTAAATTCTGCATTCTGCGCCGTTTCACGACACGAAACTGTGCACGTATGGCTGTCATGCTTCAATAAGATTCATAACCTTCTGCTTTTTAATGTTCTTATTCTGGAAAAGGTCGAGTAACAGCCTGATTAAAGTGAATACTATCTCGATTTCGTTCAGATAGATAAAATACATAGAAATGATAATCCTCTATTCTTAGAGATAATGCATTAATCTCAACTACAAGTCCCAAATTTTCATATAATGTAAAGAATAATCACTGAAATAAAAAATATGCTAGACTAAAGATGGTGATAATATAAGAGGAAAAGAGGGAAGGAGGGGAGGAGGGAGACAAAGATATCTGATTAAAGAAAATGTTGATAGATTTTCCTTATATATTTGTATTTGTCATTTGAAAGTCAAATGTATTTTCAATTGAAGTTACGCGAGTAAACAAATGCGAAGTTCGGAAGTGTACGTAGAAAAAAAGAGAAAGAAACCTTGAAGAAATGGAAATATTTGAGACTCCCACTAAAATATATATGATAAAAGAGATATTATTTGGTAACTAAAGAAAATAAATTTCACTTAAACGATACGAAAGAGAAGACACATTGGGAAAAAATCCCGATTAAAAAGGAATGTCATAAGAATATAAAAAATGTATATGCCATATCTTGTTATAATTTGACCAGACCTCAGTCTTGTTTTTTCCAGACTGGGAGACTTCTTATCTTTACACTCTGCTCAACTGATATGAAAATATAAAGGAAACGATAGGATTAGAAATTCTGAGAGGCGTAGTTGTCTTTCATTTGTGAATATCTACGGAAGTCTATCCTCTTCAAACGACATTACTCTAACATATTTTGTTAAATTGTCTTTGAATGTTTATTTATAATATCGGGTAACAGGGCACTGCTTTAATTCGTAATTACAAGGACCTCAATCTGAAGACCAGACTGAAGTGCAATGTTTCTGGGATTGATACTTTTCCTCATACTGGCAAGGAATGTGACAGGTAGAGTGGCTTATAGATTATTACATAGTTTTGAGAGATACCAAAAGTGTTTCATTAGTATCCCAACATTTTGTGTTAGACAAGTACTTGTATTTTATTTACATTGAGATAAGGAACAATTGTAAAATCGTTAATTGTTTTGGATCAAAAGTATCTGTATATCAAAGTCCTGTGGCCGAATGTGTGAGATTGTGATCCTAGATGTCAAAATTTGACAAGTGTGATTCCATAAAATGCATGATGAAATTAATCTGGTAACACCCTACGTTTTCAGACATGGTGAAATGAATGCCTATAACATTGTAAATATCTTATATTTGCTGAATTGAAGTCAAACCAACTTTTTTGTATACAGTTTAGTCCCACGAATACACAAAATCAAGCACAACGCAGTTTATGTAACACCATATCAGAGGTTTGCAGTGAAATTTGATAAAACTTATAGTTGTCCAAGCATATACATTTTTGAGATTTGATAACATAAGCAGAAAAAAGATAACTGTTCTTTAGTTTTGATAATTCATTATTGTTTCATCAAAGGAACATCCGGGCGCATTTATCCTTTATAATACATTAATGTCCTTATATCACATTAAAATCCTTCATATCCTTTATATCACATTGATGTCGCATTTATATCCTTCCATATTACAGGTGAATGTTGCGGTAACGGGTGGATTCGTCAAGGCAGCTCCTGTTATATGTTTATAGGAAAACGAGCAACATGGTCTGAAGCAAGAGTAAGTTAAAATAACGTTTCAATTCTGTATGATTATAATTTAGTATAATGTCATGACATTGCCTTCTACAAAAATAGGGATTTCATAAGAATACAATTGTTGTATTTGACCATTAAAAATATAAATAATTGATCTATAAATGTATAAGAGTGGAAATCAGTAAGTTGAGTAAAGATACATTCCTGAAGACATCATCGTTGATGTCATTATTGAGATAGGCCATGAATAACCCTTCCCGATCATTTACTTGAGATTTACAGCCTGTTGAACACATGTACCTTCCTGTAATCATGGAAAGTTCTAAAAATGATCATCGTGCAGTTATCAACTTTCAATCAATGGGTGAATGCCACCGAAATACATAAAGTATGACCAATATGTATGGATGTGTCATGAAAGCGTTTGCACCATAATTCATGAGCACTTGCACAATTCCAAGGTGTCTTAAAGATAGTTTACGTCTCAAAGACAACTGGACATTATTATGTCATATATATAACAAGTAATTCATTAAACACATTTCTGTTCTTTTAAAAGGCTAAGAGACAGTCACAAATAAAGGAAAATAAAGAAAACAACTTATGTTCGCTTATGATTTCATGGAACAGGTTTTTTTACCATGTCAATTTCTTATAATGCTGAATAGCTTCCCCAATGTAACTCCAAAGCTAAGCAGTATGATAAAAATCAGAAAACATATAAAAATAATGTTCACTGACCGTTGCATTGGATGAGATGGAAACTATTTTCTACCCCCATTTTCTCAATTATCCGTCGATGCATGTTTACGAATACACACACATGTACATGTTTATTCCAACTTTTTCTTGGATACAATTTACTATTACAAAAGTTTAACATAATCATGTTGATGCATACTGCGTACCAGAAGACATTTTTCAGACCATGTGCGGAAACCACGGAGCAGAACTAGCATCCATCCAGTCAGCAGAAGAAGATCACTTCATCAGAGGCTACTTGAATGAGTTTGCTGGTAAATATCCTTCAATGGGTCTTCCTTTTTAATATTTTTTCAATAATGGGCAGGTTTGGTGCCTTATGACTTTCATCATACAAGTTAGTCTTTACAACCGTATCTCTTACTTCAGTGGCTATTAGTCACACGATGTTTTGAAAGGGTGTGCAAGACTTTAGTGAGTGAGTGAGTGAGTTAGTTATTGTTTAACGCCGCTTGGGCAATATTACAGCCATTAGCGGCGTTAGATTTAATGAAATGATATAGATTGCAAAAGCAAATGCAAGACTTTAAGACTCTTTTAGATTTTTTTTTAATTCTTGATGTCTCAGACGAGTTAAACGCCAAATCTACAGTCTTACAATCACGTAACCCTTTCTTAAGACAATTGGGACAATTTTATTACCCTTTTAAGATCATACATATTTTAATGAATTAGTTATTTAAGACATTATCATGCTGCAATAATATTAAAATCTCGGAATGTATTTTGTTCATGTTTGCATTAAATAACAAAAACAAAAACTTAAGCAAATTTGGCGTTTAAATATATCCCTTTTTAATGGACACCTAAGATAAAGGTAGTGCATTCTAAAGATGAGTTTTAAAAAATGTTATCAATATGTCTTCTTAACAGTAGTGGAAAGTTCAAACTGCAGCCAGATATTTTACTTACCATCAGCTCTAGGCGTAACCATGAAAACATGGCTAGGCGGTACCGACATGGAAATAGAAGGGATATGGAAATGAGCACCAAGTGGGGAAAGGTTTACCTACACTTCCTGGTACCCAGGCCAACCTGAACAGCCGGATGGAGGGGACTGTCTCGTGCTGTTTCCACACAACTCCTCAAGCGGCTACACATGGGGAGATTATAGATGTCATAACCATATTAACTTTATTTGTGAGAAGCAGTAAGTAAAGATAAATAAATCAAAATTAATATATTATCATACTGTGTAACTACAAAAAGCATGTGACTGTATTTATTGATAAAAAAGTACATTTTTTCAAGTCATCAAGAGAAAAGATAACTCAAAACTTGTGAAGATCATTGCCATTTAGGACAATGATCTGACAACAAAGGGGTTAACGTTAAAATATTTTTAGTACTGAAACCTTGTTGAATAGGTTTACTAAACACCAAAAGAAATACGAAATCTTTAATTTTTGATCAACTATAGGAAATGATAGTCAACATGCAGGCTACTATAGTTCAAATGTAAATGGCTTGTTTAAGCAGATTTTAGGGTAGAGAACTGTTGATTAATCATGTCTCCTATACTTTCCTGATTCGCATTTCGTTTGGTATTCAGTGTATGATGTTTATTTATCTTCTATTTGCAGATTATCGACTATCCCTCTTGTTGGTTAACCAAACTGTATAGAAGATTTTGCCCGAGCACTCTAATAGAATTATATTATTATCATTATTAATTCATTGAGTCAATAATAAACATCATTTGCATTTTACTTTGTTAGAAGAATTGTTGCATTTACAAAGATTTGGTAAAAAGGATATCGTAGTACAGTAAAATCGTTGAAATCCATGTATATTATAAGTTAATTTGATGTCGCTTGTTTTCAAAGAAGACCTATGCAGTATTCTGAAACTGAAATAGGTGCATGGTCTTGTGGTATTTGTAGTACAAATGCCTAAATATGAGCTGCGAGTGATTACTAACAGTCTGGCCAACACATATTAGCTTAATTCATTCTAGTTGAACAATGTGAACTCACTCAATAAATTTCACTCCTTGTAAAAGTGAAATGAATAATTGAAACCCATTCATTTATTGTACATGCAAAATCCTTAGAAAAAGACTTTTCATTGATTATCATACACGAAGTGGCTTTTAATAAATAATCATAATTTCTAAGGCATTTCGTTTATTTTTGTTTGTGCAAACACAAATATGCAGTCTATATAAGATATTTTAAATCACCTTTATACAAAACTACTTGGCGGTGGAAAATCAAACTGCTTTGTCAAGGTTCTGTTCATGTACTTACGATCCCGAAAGAGCGAAAAGGACTAGTCTTAATTCATATAATAACACAACACCATAACCAAATTTCGAATTTCTCTCCACCCCTGCCCTTTCTCATCTCCCTATTTACATAACTCATTCCAAGTTTATAAAATTTTACCAGGGCACCAAGATAACTATTTTTTCCTTTTTAGTACCTTTACAAACAACTCGGAGAACTTGTTAAATCTCCAAAATAGGTAAGTTGGAAAGTAGAGAATGTTTAAACATCACTAATGGGTAAATAGAAGGAATGTTTGCTCTCAGGAATTCACCAAATTAAGTCTCCTCCTATCTTAACGGCTAATTCAAACCTATATCTCTTTCTTTACGAGTGAGAGACTTGAGAATGTTAGCACTACTAATGATGAATCCAATGATTGTAATCTCATCAATGATGAGCAGACATTACGGTGAATACAGTTGAAAAAATGAAATAGTAAAGCCCATCGAATTCGTCTTTATTGTATCTTATATCAGCCCAAGGATTAGTCATTAAAATTTACTTTGAATAAAGTGGATGTTTTCACTAAAATGTTTTGAGACAACTTTTCTACAATATTTTTTCAGATATGTTTGCTGATGCAGCTTTCCAATAATTGTACCACAAGTAATCTGCCTTCAAGTCATGACAATAATTATTTTTATTCCTCCTATTGAGAGTTACAATAATATCGACAGCAAGAGAATGTACATGGAAATGTTAGATATTTAAGAATGAGTATATATTAAATTCAGTAGGGTAGTAATTGGGTCGCACTAACTATTAATTCCACTCTTACGTTAAACTTTATTTTGTGAATGTACACAGTCTGTACTGTCCTATCGGAAAAGAGTAGATAACTGTTTCTATGTCATTTAGGTGGATACAGAGAGCTAAGGAAAGAAGACAGATTCCTAGTCAGATTGGAGGATTCTGCCCAGCTCAACTTGACCAACGATTGAAATTCTTAGCGACGTTTATCCTGATCTCCGATTTCTGCTGAGTAGTGATATATTTTACGGATCAGTATGTCAATGGTGTAATTAGAACAGAGTCCACATAGCCCATCTGCGCGGTCACAATAATGCATAGAGATGTACAACAAACTTATATTGGTGTTTAAGATGAAGAAACCGTTTGGCAATGATCCTTGCTGTGTGAAGGGATGGTACTTGGTGGAATTTCAGGAAGTCTCTGATTCTAGGATCGGGAGCAATTCAAATTGAAATATACGCTTTATTGTCAATCCTTTTTCAACATGAGTTTATGCAGAGGGGATTAATGGTGTAATACTTAGCAGAAAATGTCCCGAAAGGTATTTCATTAAGATATGATGAATATCGGCAATGATTCCTCCTTGATCCTCCACATATTTATTAGTAAGTGCAAGGATTCGTGTAATAAGTAACCTGTACATTTTATTTCCGTTAGAGGTGTGACACAGAATTCCAAAGAATTGGAGGTTGCACTTACTGATGTTGACACATAATTGCAAAACAATCCTAGAAGTGCATTGTACACATCAGTCCCAGAAATTTCCGGAGAGAGGGAAAGAGAAAGGAATATATGTTGGAAATATGTAGACGATTCTAAACTGAAACAAACCAATACAATAAAATATTGCGACTCTACAGTTAGGAGGTAAATCAAAATAAGTTTTTAAAGCTAATAGTCTTGTGTCTTGTACAGCATTCGGACATATAGCAATATAAGGAAATTGCTTACAAAGGTCATTGACAAAGATAAAACGAAACTTTAGGTATTTGTTGGATCATTCTTAGTTTAGTGACTCTGTAACGGACGTAAACGGACGTAAGGAGTGACTAATAGATTGGTCGTATGAACGAATGAATGTCTTTGAATTCTCACTCAGTGGCCTTTGGTGTCAAATATTGCTATATACTGATGTGTAAAACAACATATGTGACAGATAAGATCAGTGACCTCACTGTCTTTTATCTCTTTACAGCATTTCAGACATGATTTTTAACGCAGGAGTACTCTTAACATTTGTCACAGTGATTGCAGGCAAGTACATCTATACTGTTTCCATTAAGTGGGTTGATGTAATATATGAATATATATGTATATATATGTGTTTCTGGATATATTCTGTGTAAGTTGTGAAACCGATAAGCTGCAAGGGAGATAGCATTCTTCAAATACAAGTAGATATTTACGTGTACTTGTAATTGTAACACTGTAATCTTTATTTGGTATGAAAATCTTAAATTCGAAATTGATACTTAATCCAGCATTCTATTATGATTCAAGTTGTTTTATTTGTAGAAAGGCCAAAGGGTCATAGGGCAAATTAAATTAAATCACTATGTTACAAATATACTTTCTTTTGTTTTACACATTCAAATAAATATTTGAGACATTTTGCAAGGTTTAAGAGACAAATATTATTATGTTAAACATATTCTAAATCATCAGAAAACTTGTGACGATAAAAGGACATGGGTTTTGCAAAAGTGATGAACTATGCAACAATAAAATCATCACAAAAGATAACACTTGGAAAACGTCCTTGATTTGTCTTGAAAGACTCTTCCTTGTTACAGGTCAATGTTGCGAAGACTTCTGGATTCGTAACGGCCTCTCCTGCTACTTGTTTGTAGGGAAAAAGGAAACCTGGACACATGCCAATGTAAAGTAGCAGTTTTTTATTCTTAACATCAAAAGAAAGTTTAATGAGCCTGTTGAGTATAAAACCATGAGGAGTCAACTAGTCATATCTCATAACTTTTTTCATAATCCGTTACAGGATAACTTCAAATCAGTATCATTTCTTCACTTTTTCTCAAAAAGAGATATACAGTAATACAAGTAGCCAGGCGCTACATTGTATTCATAGGAAATTCTTAAGAAATGTCCTTCGACTTCAACATTAACATTGAATCTATGTTGACACTTATCGCTTTTGCAAAAATTGACATTAACATTGAAGCGCATTGACAACTTTGTAAAGAATAAGTACAGAATATCATATTGTCCAAATGCAAACATATTAGAATATGTTAAATCTTTGATTCAGGATACAGAAGAAATTTTAAAGATACATTTTTGTGTATAAAGTTTCCTTCATGGTACCTTACTCCTGCTTTTGTATCCGTTTTTGTTATGTTTCTGTTATTTGTAAATCTATATTGCAAATACCAACAAAATTGTCCTTCGTTAGACAACTTTTTATCAATCTGATTTTTGTGATTTTTGGTTTAACCAAGGAGATATTATGTAAATATCACTCTGAGTCTATATCTAGGGTATGAATTAAACATTTGTTAAAATTTACCTCTAATTACAATCTTTACACATAGATATAGATGAGGTTTAATATGCTGTTTACAGGTTGTTGAAACAACGTAATTGAATCTTGGTAGCTGCTACAAATATCGTACTCTGCTATATATCCCGACCCATGCCTCGTATAGCTATTTTATAACCAGCAAATATAATCTAGTATGATGAACCTGGATGAAAGGATCCTTTGATTAGCTTTGATTATTGTTGCTTCAGGTTCATCATTTCATAATTACATATCGATTTCTCATAAAATGAATTCCAAAAATATCAAGGTATGATGAGTTGTCAGCAACAAAGGGAACTTGCTTTATCTACATCAGGGTCCAGTAGGTGTTACACAGAAAAAAGATACGATTTGGGATCAGGGTGGTTATGAAGAGAGACTTACTTATTTTATATGAGTTCACCATGATGGAATTTCCACAACGTCTCACTTTTTCAATAGGTTACTTGTCATAATCTCGGAGCACACCTGGTCGCCATCCAATCAGTTGAAGAGAACGCATTTATTCAGGGATATTTAAATGAATATTCAGGTAAGGGTATAGATTGAAGTGGAAAGATAAACTCAATGCTCAATGTCTTTGAGATTTTCATCATCATGATGCCTCTTTTCATAACGCATTTAACGTGATGTTGCTCATGTACATTACACAGACATGAACATATTTCCATAGTGGTATTGCATGTTTTTCTCTTGTAAAGACTGCTTATACATATACAAAATGTAATAAGCAAGGTAATTTCTTTTCAAACAACCAAATACATTAACATTTACATAGAAAATGAACTAGCATATATCAACTATAATATCATATCATATCAATGAATATGACAAATCTCAAATCATAATGATTGCATCACATGTACTTGATTTCCATTTAATCTAGGTTTTGGAGCAAAAATTACTACTTGGTTAGGAGGAAAAAAGAATGAGAAAGAAAATGTTTGGCAATGGAGTGTTAGTGGTGACAACTTCACCTTCACTGACTGGTATCCAGGACAACCAGGAGGTCCAAGTAGTGAAGACTGTCTGGCGCTCCAACTAAACGACCATAAACATGGATACACGTGGGGAGATGCGCTATGTTCTAGTCGTCACAGCTATATGTGTGAGAAGGAGTAAGTTGAAAGATACAGAAGCGACAAAACTTTTGTGTCATTTGAGGGATTTTAATGCACACGTGACGTTCTTAACTGTTAAAAGGCTAACATCCTACACACGCGACTTGAGAACTAAGTAGACAAAATAGACATTTAAAAAATTGACAGCGGTTTATAAGTTTATACCTCCGTGAACTTCATGATTTTAAAAGTAAATTCTTATAAAGAAATCTATACAAACCTATCGTTTTTAGAAGATTTTATTGCTGTAACACAATTTCATGAAACGTATGTTATAAACTGCTAATCCCATCCCTAAGTAATCCCTCAGAAATAATCCATTGGCTGTTCTCATATGACAATGTGTTGACAACTGAGTCTGTTTGGTATTTAAGACCCAGGTTTGACTTTAGAAAGGCAGTTCATTCTCAGCCATTGTCCTGGAGAGAAAAATGGCTAAATGATATGTGGCGTCACGAAATTAAGATTATGCAGGTATGAAATGAACATCTATGACAATGTTCAGCCAAACAGATTGACGCAAAGCAATTTCTATTTATTCATTTACATATGTTACCTGTTACATATCAACACGTTGATTTTGAAACGGAATATATACCAATATATAGTTATTACCGCGCACACTCATTGACCATGTAACCGTGTCTCTTCGGCCTACTTAGGCCCTGCATAATTTAATATATCCTGTATCTGCATTTTGTATATATACCTTTTACTTTTATGCGTGACACGTTAATAAACAATTCATTCATTCATTCAGTAACACCATTTCTTTCTTTTTCAGATTTCCAAAGCTCACATTTCATGGTTAGCTGGAATCTTTATTCAACCAAATGAGTTGAGTGAAATTTTTACGTTTGTGCTTCAAATGATGTTTTTTCACAATTATACTACAAATAAACAGTTTGCCTATATACAGGTCGATCTTGTTATTCATCTTTACAGAACATAATGATAGTTCAGTAATGTGCATTATTAACATTGCTTTTGAGTTGAAGCAAAGTTATATAAAGGTTTTCCACTCGAATAAAGCCATGAAAAGGGTGTTAGAAATTCATGTTATCAATATCCGCTGTCTTTATTACACGAGCGAGACATCACCATTATGAAGCACAGTTGTGAGGCGTTAAGGATGATAACCAATTGTCCCTGTGGACACACCGAAATTGATTGATCTATAACCCCTGCAAGGAAAAATCAACCGCAGTCTATCCAAGTAAGAACAGGACGTATGGACCTATTTTGCAAGTATAACATCAAAGATATGGTGTATTAATGACATCAATTACCAATATCATAACGATATATGGTCTTTGATTTAAATATCCTGTACGCAATACAAATAATATCAAAATCATAATCAGATACCTAATATCATTGCCTATAATTAATCTGATTATTGACATAACACACGCTTTTATCACCCTTGTAATTGTTCTATAGCTACTTCTATTACCATAACCGAATTATTAAGTGTTTTATTTGGTACTAATTATCATTTTAACCTATTCATTTACATCATCCAAATGTTTATAATTTCTTAATTTGTTTCATGCCATGACCATTTAGAACAATAGCATGTCTAAGTTTTATGTTTTCCCTGACAAGTTGGAAAGATACATCAGATTTTGTAGGAAAAATCAATCAACATCATTACATCATCAACTTATATTTTTAGATATCTAGAGAAGTAAAGCGAATAATACATTCTGTGGATGATGCATTACTGAATATTTTTTTAACAAAGATTCAAAAGATTTAAAATTATTTTTGATAGAAACATTAAACTGATTTTAACGAAGTTATCAATCCTTTAATTATGCATAAGATATCATGTCATCCAAACGTTCCTCTCTGTCATTATATAATTTTAATATGCTCTACATCGTAACTCGAGCGTGTTTGACTGAACAATGTTGCACCC
Source organism: Phorcus lineatus (assembly GCA_921293015.1). Classification (NCBI taxonomy): domain Eukaryota; kingdom Metazoa; phylum Mollusca; class Gastropoda; order Trochida; family Trochidae; genus Phorcus; species Phorcus lineatus. The sequence continues at coordinate 13,923,498 of OV121085.1, forward strand.
GGAAGTAAATTAAAAGCATACACAATATATGTGCAGGGTACCTTGTATCTGCATATAGGTTTTCTGTAAGACTGCGAATAGGAAGATTATAGTCATTTAGGGACAGTTGTGTGAACGGAAATATTATTGCTGAATTACTTAAGAGAAATATGACCTAGGTGACAGTTTCAATAATCGGGTTTGTTGTTTTCCTGTTATTAAGAACAAAACTTGGCCAGACAGGTGAGTAAGTTGAATTTAACTGACTAGTTTTTAAAAACATAAATGATAAAGTTATTACAATTTTAATTCACCAGAACTAGAGTAGCAGTAAATGAGTAGACCAGAGGCCTACTCCGCATTCACAATAAAATCTATCTGTGTATTCCCTGTGCTCAGAAACCACTCCTTACCCAAAAGCCTGTGTTGTTGGGATAATAATCGTAACCAAATAATGTCAGCATGTCTGTCAAACGATATGCTCTTTGTCTATGTAGCGTTGTCTCCCTTCGACCATGTTGAAATAGGTTAACAGTAGAATGAGTGGGGAGTCTCCAATTCTACGAAAGAGAGGAGAAGGAAATCCCTTAATAAATCCTCCATCAACATCATTTGTTATTTGTTCAACAAACGTTGAAAGATATCAGACCTGGTGTATGGACAGAAAGCAGGTGTGGACAAGTATTTGTTATGATTTAGAAAAAAATAAACTTCTGATTGTGATCAACAGAAATATCTTAAAGTTTTATATGATTACGATGCTATTATATACTTTAACAATCTCTTACTTTTTTGGGGGCACACATGTAAAAATCTGACTCCAAGAATTACAGATAATGCTATAAGATTAATAGTTCATTGCCAATTCTGTTTAATTACAGGACATAAAAAGGATATTGAAATAAACATTTGCTTCTATACCAAAACTTTGCAATGCCTGATTATAATAGATATGCAAAAAAAATTAACTAATTTTTTCTGGGTTCATGCTTTGTCCGTGCAATAATGTTCAGTGCAAGTTTCGTTCTCTTCAAATAAGTCCATTAAATATAATTTTCAAATATTTTCATGTGCTAGCCTCTCATCATTTATACATGTGTTTAGCAAAAAGGGTTTTTTGGTTTAACTATCAGTTGATGAGAAGACTATAGGTCAGCAGGATCACGATAGATTGATGGCTTTACCTGGAGATCTTCTTTAAATTAGCGAGGGCGTAATAGTCATCCTTTTAAAGGAATTTAATTTTCTGAGCAAGTGAACAAGGGTTTTTACGACAATGATGTCCTCATGTTAACCCAGTTGTCTGATTGCACTTAAAAAAGCTTATCCTTCATGCTCAGATAGATTTATAAGATTTATAATTCCTTGCCCAAGAAAGCCATTATAATTTTCAGGATTTTTTGCCGATTTAGTGTGACAACTGCCATTTTGGCCTTTTCGACCATATTATCACGCCATGTACTAGAACAAGAACAGTGTAGTAATGATGGAAATCAGTTTGACATTTACTGCCACTTGGCTTTTAGAATAACTAAAGTACAATTTTAAATAGCATTTTTTAAATGTCATCTATAAAGAATACTAAACGACGGCCCGTTTAATGACATGTTTATAAATCAATTAATGGTATTGTATTAAAAGAGCGAGAGCTACTATTCACAAAAATGTTATTTAACTGGGTTGAGTTCATTAAAAAAGCATGAAAATAGCCGAGATTACCATTGCTGCCGCGTTGCAATATTTTGACATCATGCTTAACGATTGTGACGTCATGTGACATCAGTCAACACACAATGTTATGTATTAAGCGGCAGTATCTTCAACGAAAGGGTAATCAATCTTTTATATATCTGAATGGAATTAAATATATATCATCAAAAACGCTCACAGTACATATTACTACAATCAAATTGACATTATACATTTACATCATCAGTTAATGAAATCGCAAGGCTTTGACATCAATTATTTCCCGGCTTAGACTTGAATGATTTGATTGCAATGACGTTGCAAAAGTTGATGGCATATTAATGGCATTACGATTTCATTGAGATCACTGCTGTAGAAGTTAAGCGATTTTAGTTGCCTTTGTAATCAAAGTCCGTCGATATATCGTCGGTAAGCCTTTACATTTGAAACTTTGAAAAACTTGTTTTATGTATTTGGTATAAGAAGATACACAGAAGATATATTCTATATACTTCGTTGGACTAAATTATTGTTAAACAAGCTTCAGAATAATTAGTGAGAGACTAGCATTAAAAAGCATTATCATGGTTTGGGTCAATTAAGCAATGAAGGTCCTTAAGTGGCCTCTATCTTCCGTTCAAATATTTAGCAAGCATAAAGCAGAAATGTGAAGCTGGGTTCATGAATGAAGAACTATAACATGTTTTTGCCTTAACAGATGAAGTAAGCAAGGCATGTTATGGATCATTAGGACAGCCATGTACATATCACATTCTGATTGAACTGTAAATTAATAGTGATTAAGTTAGACATAGATTTTTTTAAAAACGGACAATTATTGCCTTTGTTGCAAAGTTTTAACATGTATGTATTCCAGCGGTTTCTACTTTTTATATAGAAATAACACCTTACATGAAGCAATTTTTAAACCGCATAGCTCTTACCATACGCTGATATCCATAAAGGCACAAGCCTCCCATGAACATCTATATAACCCATAAAAAATGCTCTGAACCACATCCACCAATAGCGGCAGTATGAAAAGAAACAAGTTTTCGAGATATTCTTTGTCTAATAAAATTTCAACGGCTCAAAAAAAATGCTGGAAATACCAATATATTATTGGTCGCCTTGTATTTGCCTTGACAGGTAACAGGGTATGGTAAGTTATATGCAGACACAAATACGCTTTTGTAACAGGATGCATGGCTATAAGTGGGACGCAAACATTGTTGTGAGTGCACTATTGTGAATTACCCATTTGAAATAAGAATAAAAATTATTAATGCATTTATGTATATTGATAATATTTGTTTTATATTATATGCCTTCCATTATTATCAATCATTACTTATTTATTTTCATCATTATCCAGGAGAATGTTCATCCTTTGGGTTTGCCTTTCTAATGTGTAATTTATTTTTTTAAAACAATTTCGAAAATTGATTTTCACATAATTCACAGGGTGAATATACCCTGAATCCGTTAGCCGGATCCCCTGCCGGATCCCCCGGATCCTCGCAACAATGGTATACTGGGATCCGTCGCCGGATCCCTCACCGGATCCGGGATCCGGCCGTACACCGCCGGATCCCTTGCCGGATTCTCAGTAGATAAGAATACAGGGATCCGTCGCCGGATCCCTCACCGGATCCGGGATCCGGACGGACACCACCGGATCCTCTTCCGGATTCTTAGTAGATATGAATACTGGGATCCGGAGACGGATACCCTACCGGATCCTCACCTTGTAGCGAAAGTAGGAATGTAGTTTAGAAAAATGAAGTTTTTTAAAGTTAGGTAAGCTTTTGTCACAACAATACACCATACATCTTTGACAGCTTTTACATATTCTTTACATGATATTGTCATATAAAGGCCGTTTGCATTTATAAAGAAAAAGTAAGTGTTGATACGTCTTTGTGAAAGATTGTTAGCCAAAGCTGACAAAGTCAAGTTTAAATGATAATGTTTTGATGAATCGATTTAAATTGAAATACAATCTTCAGAAAATTTTTTTTTATTCGGAATCAGAATTTAAGAGGTTATTTCTTGTCAAAATTTATTCAAAATACTTTCTGAAATAACCATGGTAACGTATATTATTTAGCACCAATTGTCACACTTGAATGCACACTCATCACACCTGTTGGTCAGTACCCATATCAACTTGCCTAATTAGGGTCTTACATAAGTGTTAATATTGTAAATGAATTCGCTTAGATAATATATCATAGATCACTTATAGTTATGCAAAACTTTATTACACAAATTAAATAAAAAATAATTCTATTCAATGATTTCTAACATTTATTTACAAACGCACACACACTTAAATATATAACAAAAATCGTATAAACATATATATCTATAAATCTGTATGCACCTGAGGGTAGTGTTTGTAGCTATGTCATGTGTGATTTTATATAAACATATTTATACAAAATCAAGTATACACCTGAACAAAGCTAATTGCAAAATTATCAGATTTCAGAAAATCATGAAACCCATTCTGTGAGTGAAATGATAAACCGTATATTACAATGTATCAGGCGAGTCAGAAATTGAGGGGTTAAGGAGGGGGTCGCCTCATTTACGAGGTCTATGTTTCAATTTCTGAGTTTAGGTGAGGTGAGGATCTTCCATCCCAGAGAGACGAACAGACGAGATTCAAACAATAAGCCTTGATGTCAATTCATCGTCAAAATAACGTACTGAAATTACTTTTATAAATATTACATATTAATTATGGAAATAAATTGTTTTCTAAGAAATAATAATCCGAAGCGCAATTTGTCACATGTAGATCAATTTGTTTCTTTACATTTGAAGTACGGCAACACCAGCTAAAACGTACATGTATTTTTATTATGGTAAATTTACAACAATCCTTCATAAAACAAATGCTTATTACAAAACACTGACGTATCACAACTCGCAAATTTTACAACAAATTACCGTAACCATGTCGACCTGGCAGCCTTGAGCCTAACTATATACGTTATTGAGCGGGGGAGGGGGAGGGGGGGGGGGGGGGGGTCACCTTATACAGTGTAACATGCGGTAATCCTCTAAAAAGGTACTGGCTATGGATCCAAAAGAATGAACCAAAAGATGCCTAGTGATGGAATATGTTCAGTTTTTTTAACGGTCCATTTCAATCATGTTATCAGTATGTACTAGCACTAAAATGAACAGAGACATGGTTTTATTGTATAATTGTTATTTTTATTGATTATTAAAATTTAGGCTATGGCTGATTTGACCTCCAAAAATCTGTTGTACTCAGGAGTGACAAGGACATCTACAGTGTTTACATTTTGAAATTGGTAGGTCTTCAAGATTTAAAGTATATCTTGTCATTGAGCGGCATTCATATTTCAAAGAAAGAACTGATTATAAACAGTATATTATATATGGGTAACAATTACTTCTATTAAAATATTTAATGATGAATGGAAATGGTATGAAATGGAAATGTTGATTTCAATCCATCAAAAACTAAAACAGTTTTATTTAGTAGAAAAATTAATGAAAATCCTCATCCGAATCTGTTTTTCAACGATATTGGAATTGAAGAAACCACAAGTCATAAACACTTAGGTGTAACCCTTCAAAATGATTGCCTATGGGATGTTCATATAAACGATCTTGTCAAAAAGATCAGCCCCATGATCAACTGTTTAAGAAGCTTTAAATATAGACTCACTAGGAAAACCCTAAATCACATGTATTCTTCCTTTATTCTTCCCATATTTGACTACTGTAGCCATATATATGACAACTGTACTAAATCTCAAGCAACCTTATTAGAGAACTTGCATCTAGACGCACTTCGAACAATATGCGGTGCCGTCCGCGGTACAAGCCATGAAAAAATTTACAGTGAAACATCTCATGTTTCTCTTTATGAAAGACGAAGGATAGGTAAGCTCGTTATGTTTTACAAAATGTATCATAACAGATTACCAGAATACTTAAACGAACTTGTCCCTTCTCTTGTCTCTCATGCAAGCAACTATTCATTAAGAAATGCATCAAGTTTAGAAACTGTAGCCTGTCGCACGGCTCTATATGGCAATTCATTCCTACCCGATACAGTTAAACTATGGAATGCTTTACCACAAGATATAAAATTACTCACTGACTTAAATGATTTCAAAATGGCATTGACTCATAAAAGAAGAAAAATATATTTTGACCAAGATATAGGCACAAGGCGATGTCAAATCCTACATTGTAGACTACGGTTGGGATGTAGCGATCTTAACGCCGAGAAAATTTAACAGACATATATCCGAGAAGGCAGAATGTTCTTGTGGCCAAGCCATAGAAGACGCACGTCACTACTTCTTTGTATGCTCTCTTTTTGAGTCCGTAAGATCAAGTAAGTTGTTTTATACAAGTGGCCATTCACTTGACACAATCTTATACGGCAATCCTGTCAAATCAATCTGAAATTATTAAGTCAGTACATCAATTTATCATTGAAACCAACCGATTTTCATAAACCAAAACATGCCGTTACCTCCGATATTGACTGTGTGTATCATGAATGTATTTAACCATCATATTTGATTACATCTCCATGTTTCGACTATTTACCAATATACTATTCATATAAGTTCATTGCTTTATTCATGTACTTAAGTTTGTCATGATGATGTCTTTTGTATATATATGTATGTTCAATGGAGCGGTCTTTAAATAAGCTTGTCTTAGCTTGTTGACCAATCCAATTTCATGTAAAATTTCATGAAAAAAATTCGTTTAAACCAAATGTTACATTCATTTGGATAGTAATGAAATCAACCCCCCACCCCAGTCTCCCTCCCCCCTTTCTCTCTCCACCGTCTCTCTTGTCTCGGATCGTTGAGCTGCGCTTAAGGCGTCTACCTGTCTCCTGTTTGATTGCCTGTAATTGTATGCAGGTGTTTTATGACACCAAAATGCTAATAGGCGGGGAACTAACAAAAGGAGTATAATTACGCGGGACTACTTGAAGTCATCGGATTAAATTGACGGTACATACACACCTAAAATATTTACTGGTATATGGTATTCCTTATATACATGACACTGTGTATTGACTAACCACCGAAGGTATCTAACCCTTTTGTGGGGTACGAATACACAACAGCGAACATACACCATAATGATTTGGGCGAAGAATTAGACTTACCTTACACTGTAAAATATAAGATTAATTTAAGAACTTAGTTATTTGAAAATCTTTCTATATTGTAAGTAAAATAAGTTGAACACATATTAAATATATCATTTATATTCCTGCAATACATACTCTTGATCGTTGAACAAATTCACTATCGATTTCATGAAACGATCTATATTTGAAGTATTTTGCTAAAATTTCATTTGCCTGATTGCTTTATTAAATAGAAAAACGAATAAGTTTAAATTGTTTTCCCCTTCAATTGAAATACCGATTCCATGCGGCTGTACTGTAGCAAACATGATAAGCATCATAATGCATAACGTTTACACAAATATGTTTTTAAGATATTGGGTTGGTAAAAAATATCATGCAATCAATTATATATATGGTGCTGATATTTTATTCAAACCTTGACATCAAATATAGCAACTTTATACATCAATTACATAAATATGTCTATCGTGTTTCATATCAGTATACTATACATAATCAACTTTAAAGAGCCACTCCGTGAGTTTTTGGGGGTTGCCGAACTTAATACATAGTGTCATTTCATCGCAAAGTATCGACTGTTACCAATAAAACACATTTTCAAGCTTATTGTGATATTACAGTGACAATATGAAGATAGAAAGTCGCAATATTGATCGAAAACCGGACAGTAGCGCGCGTGAAATTGTCAAACGTAATTTTGAAGACCTATCTAAAACAGCCAGGAGGGCAGTTAGGATTTGATAGTGCTTGTTAGGTTATATAACTATTAACAATGTCTATTGGACGTGGTAGCTACACCTCTGTGAATTTATAAGAATGTTTTTATATTTTCATGGAAAACTAGTATTTGTCATATGTATGTCTTTTGGACATGAAAACTTAAGATGTTTTGATTTTATATCACCACATGTGACATTTAGGTTCGTATCAAAGGTATATAATATATTATGAAGCTCACGGAGTGGCTCTTTAAAATGTGAAATGCACTTACCCAATATTATGGAAATATGGATATTTCTGAATTCCTTTAATTCATGAAATTTGAGAAATCTATGTATGATTATATCAAAAGAAAGATACCAAACTGTTTAGACAATCTAATTTATTTCAATGAGATGATATTTATTTAATTATTTACATATATGTGATTCTTTTGATATCTTGTTAAAATGGTTTGATCTTAATGTACATCATGGTGAAATGAATACATGTTTGACAATGTACATGTACATATGTGTTTGTTATTGTTTACTATTCATAAATTATTCAATACTAAGAATAACTTCCATTAAAAATGAATGTTATAATGCGGCGTCTTGTCGGTTAAAGCATACCCTCTTACCGCAGAATTACTTGCACTTCCACCCGTTGCAGCAATAAGACACAAATGAGTCTAGGTGAATGTGTATACGTTGACAGTGTGTGCGTTCAAGCGTGTCAGTGTTGAATATTGAACCGTACTTAAAATTATAAAATTAAAGCAGCCTGTTGAGAATTCCTTTCTTATTGTAATTAAAGTAATATATCATTGGGATGTTGCGATGAAATCTTATCGTTAATGAAACTTCAAAGAAAAAGTTTTTAAAATGGTATTGCTGGGTAATATTGACTTTCTAAAATTTTAAATATTAATGTCTACTGAAAAGAAAAGTTAAGACTTAATAGTTTTACTTTAGAGAAGTTGTTTTCAAGCAATAAGTTTCTGTTAATCCTGACTTTGTCCACTCAGGATAGCACACTTACACAAACAAATATTTTAAAAGCTATAGGTTAAAACAAACACTGAATAGTCATTTATATGATAATGTTAATAGTCAAGTGACAATATCATTTCAGGAATATGATAGTAGAAGGTAGAAGATACTAGTATGATGTCTACTTGTTTAGGAAAATCTTCATACGCGCAAATTCTTGAAGATTCTAAGAATATTAAGCATGAGATGATAAACCTTTTTTACATTCTTGCCTTACTCTTACCACTTGGAGAGGATCCGGTGAGGGATCCGGCGACGGATCCCTGTATTCTTATCTACTGAGAATCCGGCAAGGGATCCGGCGGTGTCCGCCCGGATCCCGGATCCGGTGAGGGATCCGGCGACGGATCCCTGTATTCTTATCTACTGAGAATCCGGCAAGGGATCCGGCGGTGTACGGCCGGATCCCGGATCCGGTGAGGGATCCGGCGACGGATCCCAGTATACCATTGTTGCGAGGATCCGGGGGATCCGGCAGGGGATCCGGCTGCCGGATTCAGGGTATATCCACCCTGTGATTATAGTATATGAACCATCGTTACTAGTGTTTATTGATATTGCACATTGTATTACACTATAACATATACGGTCTCATCGAGTTTTGGCTGTTAAGTTTTTAAGACTAGTAAAAAGAAGATGAAGCTGGTACAGTTGATTTAATAAAACAATTCGTTTAAATCATTTAAACTCGGAAACCAGTTCAGTTACTCTCTCAACAAGGAAAAGGAATGAACATGTAAAGGAGTATTTAGTTATTGTGCAAACTTCATCATAATTCTGTCTTACTATACTGACCTCGACCCAAGAGTTCTCTTACTGTTTTCAGACAGTTATAAAAACGTTTTCTTTACTTGAAATTTCCGTGCAACATATTAGAACATTACAAACATTGTAATGCATTATTTAGAAATCAAGCTGATTATTCACGAAATGAGAAACGCTTTTCAGAAATAACACTTAAAAATACTCAGCTGTAGGTCAAACTGACCTTATGACGTTTCACTATATGTCTCACTCATGCTTACTTTGCTCCCAGGTCCCTGTATTAGCACTAGTCGGTAACGTGAGCTGTTTACCTGACAAAATAATGTTACTCCAGGAAGTGATTGAAGCCATGAAATAGTAATAATATGAGTAGGTTGTGCTTGTAAATAAATTTTGTGTTGGATTAAGTAGAGATATCATACACTACATGTGGTGGAAAGTCCGTCCTCACGAAAATATTATAAATATTTGAAGTGAGAGGAGTATGGGCCAGGCAACAGTTAGTTTTATCTGGGTTATCTTTTTCCTGGTATTTGTATCAACGCCTGGAAAGACAGGTGAGTGATTTGACAAATTATATACAGCATAAAGATAATGAAATTCTAATGAAATTGCCTAGTCTACTAACAGCCCTTTCAACGAAAATGTTCATAATAATATAGTTTAAAATTATTAAGATATGTCCTTATTCATCCACTTCAAAGTGAGATCTTTTTACCAATAAAAAGCATTACTGCAAATGTTAATAATTAATTTATTGCTCTTTGTAATTGTATTTAATTATCCCTTTCTGTTTGATTATTAATGTCTTTGGTTTATTTTTTAAAACTAATGTTCTTTAAGATATGTGTATTCAGAAGGTTATGAATAGTACATTTACTCTTTCTCAGTTTTTTTGTCTTCTTATCAAACTTCTTATCTTTCTTACAATCATCTGTCGCTTGACAAGTGTTCTTTCTTTATATCAAACAATGTACTACATGTACCTTTATCTTTCTTTCTAAGAACGAAAATTCCACCCGATAAAAAAGGAAGCACACACTCTGATTGTTGATTTTCATAATAACCTGTGATAATCATAATAACCTTGCTTCTCTTATCTCCTTTATAGATTTTATATTCTCTGATTAATTCAAGAATAAACAACTTATACTTAAGTTTTTTGTCTGAGGCATTATCTGTTTCCTCCATTAAATCTGTATCTGCTGTTATAGCAGAATTAGATGACAGTTCTTTAACCCTGTCACCTGCCATAAATGTGATTTGATTGCTATGGACCTAGCTTCCCTGAATCCATGTATGGATAAAAAGCTCAAAGATGGTGCTTTAATCACACTTATTCAAAGGACAATAGCATATTGCAACATTTAAAAAAAAGGCAATTAAGTGGGGCAAACGTTTTAAGAAAGTTTTTTTAGTTATTTTCAGTCATGATGTCTTGATTCCTACTTTAACAATGCAGAGTACGATATATATTCTTTGTGAAATGACTGGGGGAGAGTATCTTATTAAAATCTACTTTAGGGGGATGCGACTCATATAAGAACATACAGGGTTACGGTCGGAATTTGTTTGCTTACAGAATAATCTAATAAGATTAATAATAGTTATTATCTGTGTTTACACAGTTGAAGTAAGCAAGACATGATTTGGAACACAATGACCTTAGGCATATATAGATGGAAGTTAAAATTACTACATTTTGGTTTTTCAACAGATGAAGTAAGCAAGGCATGTTATGGAGCACAGGGACAACCGTGTACAAGGCACAGTCTGAGGTGCAGCAGTGGACTTATCAGGATACAGGAAACGTTCTACATGGATAGTACAGTTTGTGGTGTAGCTGGAGTAACTAACTGTGCTGATATCAACGTCGGCAATATCTCGCTCACAGGTACAAAATACAATTTCAGTGTTACGGAACTAGACTCACTGCATGGGAACTGCTCAGGACAACCAACGTGCAGTTTTGAAGCTGGTAGAAGCAGTACAAGAGGATCTATAACTTTTTCTGTGATTTTATACCAGTGCTTTTATGGTAAGTAGTGCCAATCGTATTAACGATATTATTAAGCAATTGTTTAATATTGGCAAGGATCGGAAGTATATAAAACATGCATAATTTTAAAAAACATATGTGAATGTGAGTGCGTAAAATGGCATCTCATTATATAAGACAAAAATAGTATGGAACCAGAGAAACATTCTGTCTTCACCAAATCAGCCTCAATATGAATGTATTTACCTCTCAGAACAAAGATCCAATGTTTTTAGAAGGTTTGAAATAAAGAATGCAACGTCAATACGGATAAAAGGATCAAAGAAAAATAATGAGAACATGATTTAATTGATATTTTTAGTAAAGTTAAAATTGCATTCAATACTTGCATCTGACAGAGTAGAAAGATATACTTCAACAGATGCTGCAGGTTGTTGTATTAAAACATACATGAACCAATTGAAAGGAATAACTTTATGATGAATATGATAATAAACGTAATAATGAACATGAGATATCATCTTCATGGACGTCTTTTTGTTTCAGACTCAACTCAAACAGTGACAACAGTGACATCAACAAACTCAATACTTACAGCAAGGCCTGGTTCCAATGATGCTTCCTCTCCAAAACAATCATCTGAAACAAATAACGGATTGGGTATGGTTAAATATTGAAGATTAATAGTGAGATAGTTATATAGCATATATTTAGACTATCAGTCAATTACTGAATTGTGTTTAATGCAAATATTTACGTTGTCAACACTGGTTTAAATAAATGTAATGAGAATGTACATACGGTTGAATTTAATACGAATCAATAAATTTTACAAAGCAGGTGGCATGTTTGCAGCAGCTTTCTTCACTGGGTTGGGGGTTGCAGCTATCATTTCTGGCGTTGTTTACTTCTTGTATATCAGGTACTTTAACTTTCTAGTAATAAAGTATTTGTATATTCAAAGGCTTTGTTTTAACCATTCAGATTTTCTATACATTGTTGTTTTTCAAATGGTGATACATTTGACCGGAAGGTACTACATATATGACCATTGTTAAAGTAGCACTAGCAAACAAATTTAAAATAGAGCTCATTATCATATGAATTCATGATGTGTAAAATAAAGAAAGTATATTGAAATACATATGCACAAGTAAGAGGTGAAGATACAGTTGTTGTACTTTGAACTTTGAACCATGTACATAACAGTTCTGCTCACTTTATGTCCATGAATCAGTTGCTTTCATTCTGCTTGAAAGTTTTATACACGTATATAATGAGGTTTAAGTGCATTTCCGTAATTAAAAATATCTTAGCACATTGTTACACTATTGAACGTTTAATACATTTAGTTTCATATATTATATAGTTTTTGGATATTTCTATGGTATATAAATGATAAAACTATAAGCATTATTCACAGGGAATTAAAGCCAGTCAGCATCGTTACAAATTATTCACTTGTTTAAGAGGGAAAAAATAATACACTGTTCATGTATGAATATGTATATGAGGTTCCAGTCATATTTTAGAGGATGGATTAAAATTGCCTTTGATATTCATTGTAACAGGCGGCGTTGTGTAATAAAGAAACCAGAACCTGAACCTGAGTCGTTGCCTCCCCCTGCATACACAGGACTCGGAGACCTTGGTCTTCCTGACACCTATGACGTCATCAACAAACCGGAAGGAGTGACCTCATCTTCGGAACCATGCCAAGCACCTGTTTATCAGAATATGGACGATGTCTCTTAAAGGAACAAATATATATACGTTAAATAACAAACAATATCGTGAACTCATGTCCTGCCTTTTCAAAAAGTGCAAAAAGTGACAAATACAATTAACTTGGACTGGTTTTGGTTTTTGGACTGAAAATATGATTTTCCTTTTTTAGTTTCGCTCTTTCATTGAAATATCGTAAAAGATGTAAAGTAGAACGATTGCAATATCTCCCCGTGAATTAGTTTCATTGAACAAATTCTATTTTTGATGTACTAGACTGTAACCAATAGGTTGATTGCAATTAATTTGGTTGATGCAACAAGTTACTGTTAGATTGTTTAAAGTATGATAATAGTACGTTTATTTAGTTTAAACAATTGGCACATATTCAGTTTGAAAATTGTACGTTGATCATTGCCCTCGTCTAACCAGATTGTCATTAAACTCAGTTCACGATATCAAATTAACGAACCTGTTCATAATATCAATACTGTTATTAATTGTAACTAATAGAGAGTTTGCTAAAATGGTTATCACTTTATGGCGATCTCATTGATGTATTAATCTCTTTTACTGCATCATAAGATTTGTAGAAAAGCTGATAAATTGCCATTTTTTGCACACAGCCCAAACAGCTAGACCATTTATACTGTTCTCCGACTAAATAGAAGAGTCTTCAACAGTTAGTTTAGCCTGGGCTGCCTTTATTGTACCATTATGTACGATCATGTGATTGACATGATTAGGGAAATCCCTTGATGTGGTAAAAACTGTAAAATAAAAAAATATTTAATAAGCATTATGTTCTCTGGACATGGAAAGAGCACAATTATACTTTTGGCTAAGTAACACTAAATTATGACATTAGGCATGAATGAAATATATTTATAATATATTTTGTAATAAACAAATGCTTGAAAATAACTCATTGCGTTAAAAACTATGACAAATCTGATACAAAATGAAATGTGCATGTTTCACCCACTGTCCCCACACAACCAACTGAGACAAATGGCAGAATTGGTAAGTGTCCGTATTGTTATAATTTAAGATAATTCGTACCTGTACAGTAATGAGTTTTTAAAACTATTAAAATGATGCTGTTCATATATCGATTAAACGTAAATATCGAATAATATGCTTTTTAATTTTATTGTTACAATGTTATTTATTCTGTATTATATTTATAACTATATGGGTTCAGATATTGTTAAAAATGGCAAAACGGGATGCGATATTAATCAATCAATTCGATATTCCAGGTCGCCTGTATGCAGCAGGTCTCTTCACCGGGCTTGGGATTGCAGCTATTGCGGCTGCCATTTCTCACGTTAAGTCCATCAGGTGTTGTTAGATCACACACCCTTTGGATAAATAATCACTTTCATTTAGAATAGCTTTTGACAAGGATATCCATTCCATTCCATGTGTGTACATGTATGTGTAACAGTGCGTGCTTGGAGTGTTAAAATATTTTAAAAAAAATTTAAAATCAAACTATCCCCTTCCAAATGCTTATAAACACTGCAAATCATGGCTTATATTAATATCATGCAAGGTCTACTAACATTATATATGTATTGCTTACTTTGAGACAGTTTGCTTTTGCAGATTCCTTGATTATCATTTTTGGATTTTCTGTTATCAAAACATCATGTTCGCCGTTAGCCCAACATTATGCATAGATGTTACACACACATTTTCGTCTTCTTTAACAAAGTAACCATTAGAGGATTTACATCATTATTCATTAAAGCAGACATAAGATATAAGCGCAGTTAATGTATATTATTTATTGGCTGTGTATAACAGATTATCATAATACTCATTTTCATGTTTACAAGCTTTACAATCTTGAAGAATTAGATAATTTGATCACTATAAGCTCACTTCTTCATAAGGTGGCTTTGTTGCATTGTTCATGAATGACAGATAAGTTTGTTTATAGAATGTGTATATATTTAGCAGAGATGTGATACATTGACAATGTTATTCCTTGGAACAGACGGTATTGTAAAATGAAAAATCCGGACCCTGGCCCAGCTACCCAGACTCATCCTAATTACTAAGGTCTCACAGACGTCGGTCGTTCTAATACGTATGGCGTTATCAGAAGACCGGAAGAAGTGACCAGAGCCTTGTAACAAAAGAAGGCGAATGCCTATCAAAATGTCGATGTCTTTAGGGCGTTTGAATAAGGGTTTTTTTAAATCAATTTTATCCGATTCACGAAGTTTATTATATGGTACTGGTTGCACACTTGTTAGTATGTATTTATTGTGTTATATATTGTTATTTTTTAACAAAAATAGATTTGTTTCTTTTTGAAACCTATACGGCAGTAAATTTTATATTATATAAAATGCATAACAACATAAGACATTATCATTTCTGCTTTATAGATTTACAATATTTTCGGATGATTATGTTTGGTTTCACATCCAATTAAAATTCACAATACACTGTTTACATGTCAATATGTAACTTATTAAAACTGATTTGCTACCAACGAGAACCACTACAACATTGAGATTGATAAACGCATCATTCTTGAAATACATGTACATGTAATTGCTACACACTAATGTTAAATTTGTTATATGTTTTGTTTTATCCGATCTAGACTGACAATATACTTGACATCATAAGTAACATATGTAATTTGGTAGGCTCAGAGTGATTTCAGTTGATAAATGCATCCCTCCTGACATACGTCAACATGTATTTACTACACAATAAGATGTTTCCTCTGCTACTCCACGATACTTGTTTCAACAGTCAACATGGGGAGTAAAGGATTGATGATGTAGATTTTATTTCGTGTATATCTCTATAACTGTGAATAACCCTTTCTAGCTGTCAGTTTAGTATATCCTGTAACATGTATTCTTATTGAAAAAAAAAACCTATTGTGATATGAGATCTGATACAGATGTAGCAGCAAAAGTATAAGTTTTGGTCATAAAAGCAATGGAAATGTATAACCTAAAAACAATTATTTAGGTGAAATAGGAAACAAATGTTTCCAATCGCATGAAGTGTTTTTTTTTCTCCAAAAATTAATATTATGATTTCTGATGCATAAGTAGCAATGATTGAAAAACTGCTGAACGCATTTCCCGCATCAAATGAGGCGAATGTGTTAAAGCTTAAAGTGCAACTTACAGTTTTTGTCTTGATTTGTGGCATCTTTTACTTCAGCCATTATATAGTTTACCTTCTAAATATTCCCAAATGGGATACAAAAAATTCGGACCTGGACACATGCAAATATAAAGTGACAGTATTTTTTTTCATATAAAACATTCGACAAAAACGTATTGGGCTTTATTTAATTTGAAATTATACAGAGTCATGCCCTTAAGGTTATATATTTACATAATCGTACAAGAATTACAATTTGTGTGCAGTGTTTCATAATAAAAAAAATTCATGGATTAAACAGATTCACTTTTTGCATCCGATATCAAAGTATTTTGAAATGTGATTCGAATTCAGCATTATAAATGTTTCAGTATTTTTCGTTTCTATTTCTTATGTTGCAAAGGTGAACAACAATTAATAGTTCGAATCAGGTCAATTGAAGGTCAGCATACTGTCAAACCCTTCTTTGTAACATAACGATACTTTTTTCATTAACAAAATGCCGAAATCAAAGGAGGATCTTGTTGGAAGAGTCACAAATACATGATCGTTACCTAGCATCAGATAAAATGAGCTTACAATATGTAAATGCATCACACTAAATCACACCTTATTGAAATAATTACTCAACTATTAAATCAGCGTTAAAGCATCTGTATATTTTAAGTGCGTAGCTCTAACCATACGCTGATATCCATAAAGGCACACACCTCGAATGAACATCTATGTAACTCATAATTGCCCTGACACCAACCAAGCAATGGTAGCATTACGTGGTTGGAAAGATATTCTTTAAATAACAACATTTCAACAGCTCGAAAATAACTGCATGAAATATCAATTGATTATCAGTGACCTTGTATTAGCCTTGATGGTTACAGAGTATGGTAGGTGCTAAAAAGACATGAGCTATAACCAGGACGGCAACAATGTAATGAGTGCACTATTAGGAAGTTATCCATTTGAAATAAGAATAAACATTATTTATGAATTTATCACCTATATTTATAATATTCTGATATGCTATCAATTGTTATCCATCAATGATATTAACCTCAAAGTTGTGTATAATATCTAACATCATAATAACATTGCTCTTTACATTTCTGATACATGTTGATGATATGAACGTATGTATATTTACTTAGAGAATCTCACCTAAGGTCATCTGATATCAAATTTACCATCACAATACAGTTTTGCCGAGGATATTGTTTATTGTGAATAAATCCAAGTAGGAAACGATACAAATTCTTTTCGTATTTCTATATCTAAATATATTAAAAATAAAAATATCTAAGTATTGAAATATTCATGAATATAAAGAGTTGAAGTTGTGTCAAAGGTAAGAAATACATCATCTGAAAGTTAAATAGTGTGGTAGAATTTTAGATGGGTGCACTGAGGTAGAAAAAAACATACCTCATGTCATAGATAATATCATTACTTTGTTGTAAATGTAAACCTATATTACATTTATTTGATGTGAAGATAGTTAACATCGTGGAATTATTCAAAACACAAAACTGAAAATGATATTAATTATATTAGAAATTTAGGCATATACTGTTTTGTTTAATAACACAATGAAACTCATTATTGCAGTATCAGGACACAATTCTTTTACTCTTTGACCCTCAAACCTTTTAGTAGGGAGGGAAATGGTTCACCCCTAGGGTTTGCCCGTATTAACATTATTTGTTAGACGGATTATCACATATTGTATATGAAATATATTCATTTGGGATTTTTTTGTTATTGCACATACTGTAGACACAAACAGTACTGATTAAAAGTATAACCTTTGTTGTTGTTATCATCAATGATGTTTTTTTAATTATATTGTACGTTTAGAAAATGATGATCCACCAAAAATGAAAATACTGAAACAATTTTAGATCCCCAGTTTGGTTTAATATATACGCCTCTTAAAATTTGTATATCGCATTGAAAGGTTCATTTATCGAATATGTATTCAATCATTTAAAAAACTTAACCAGCTTCAATTACTCTAAAAAAGAAAGGAATGACATGTAAGTGAGGAGTATGTAATTTTCGTAAACTTTCCTCATTTTGTTCTACATGTCACAACCTTATATCCACTAGATCTATGACTGTTTAAGAATGTACATTTAAATTTAAAGTTGTAAAATGGTTCCTTTTCTTCAAAAGAAATCGACATCCAAATTATTAGAACATAACAAATATTCTATTGTTTAATATAATGTTTATTTCTTTTCCAACCACTTATTAGTAGGTCAAACTGACCTCATGCAACGTTTTACTCCATGTCTCACTCCTGTTTACTTTGCACTCCTGTCCCTGTGATAAATCTTACCAGGTAACTTGAGCATGTTTACCTGATAAAATAATGTTACAGCAGGAAGTGATTATGGTGTTATGTACATATATTTTGTGTTAGACAATGACGGGATATATTAAGGACTACATTAGGTGGATAGTCGGTCGTAACGAAAATATTAATAATAAGTGAGGGGAGACGAATATGGGCCAGCTAACAGTCAATGTTTTCGGATTTTTCATTTTGCTGTTATTTGAATCAAAGTTTGGAATGACAGGTGAGTAATTTGAATAGGCTATTTGCTAATATTTTATACTGGGTATGAGTAATTGAATTTTTGCTATCAGGACTTTCAACATAAAGTAGACCAGGTACATAATAATGTACAATATAATGTGAAGAGTGTTCCTTATTGGTCAATTCTAAAGTAAGGTACTATAAGATAAGACTTTATTGACCCAGAAAAGGAATTTGTTTTACATAATATGATGCCGTGACAACCACAAAAATAAGAGTTTAAGAGACAAAACTATATTAAGACATGACAAGGACTGCATAAACAAGAGACACACCAAGACAGGATGAACCATAAAGAGTTAAAGTGAAAACTAGTGAAAACCATCAATGGTTCACGTTTTTTCGTGATGGAATTTTTTTTTCTGTATTTGTTTTGATGACTTCTGGAATTTTGTTTAAATGCTTTAATGCGGAGTATGTGGAATCAGGAGGATATAATATCACTCTTATTGCTCCGATTTAATCTCTACTTCCGTTTATGTAAACCCTTGACAATTTAAAGTATTTTTACTTTATACCCCACTGTAAGGGACATGTATATTCATCTTTCTTCCAAAAACCAAAACATTATTTAGTCAATGTATGATACTATGACAAAATTCCCCTTCTTGGACATTACATGACAAGTATAAACAAAAGTATCTCTAAATGTAAAACAAACTATGAAAAAGAAAAGTAATCTTGCTTCCGATTTTAAGCAAAAGATAATTGTTTTGAACATATAACATTGTTTTGCATTTTTACCTTTTGATTATTTGATTTGATTTATATATGATACATTGACACGATCGGTTGGAAAAATCATAAATATTTAGATATCTTCTTTTTTTAAATAAAAAATTAAAATATCTGTAAATTTACGCCGAGTGTAATTTTTGTATGTCTAGCTCCGTTAGTACCATAGATGCTGAAAGAAAGTATCAAAATGAGTTTTGTTTTAAAATATGTGAGTAAAAGATTGGTACATGTATTTTTGGTTATTTTAAGTTATGATTTCATAATTCATATTGTACGAATGCATAAAAAGATATTTTTCTCATGAAACTTATGGACTTTTGGTGCGTTTTTTCCCCCTAAGAGAGCCCTGTGGAGCTGAGTTGCCAAAATTTCGAAAGCCTATCACTGGTGAAGACCAGTCTTTCAATGACTGATAAAAATATAATGATCTCTTTTGCTCGTACATCATAGTCAAACTACATATATGTAGGACCTTACTGCTGAATGATGATTCAACTTTTGATTCAACAACAACAAGTTACTGTAATGTTGAACAATAAACTTAATATATCTTACAAATTTGAATGAATTCGTTTTGCCTGGTGTTTGAGGTGAATTACTGAAATATGATCAAGCGGAAGGACTGACAAATAATTTGATCTATGAAAACGATAACTTTCTGTGATATTATATAGCATTACTATAATCATTTTATATATTATTAGTTTTGAGAATGAATATTTTTATAAACACTTTAATTCAAAGGAAAAGAATTGATTCAGAGATAGCGTAATAAAAAGGTATTAACCGTTTTCTGTTTCAGCATTTGATAAATCACTTTTTAAATCCAAACCGCTTCCTTGAGCAAATAAAAGTTAAGAATAAAAGCAATGCAACTGAAATTGATTAAACCTATGTAAATATCATCATTTGTAATCCGCAAATAACCCAATTTCCATCAACAATCCGCTCAAAATTTCTCACCCCTAACTTTGCTTCAACTATTTCTTCTTCTACCACTTCACTTGGCCGTCATTTTTATTTAAACTACTCTGTTTATTACAATCATGCATATTTTCCTTCAATAATTGGTGGACATAGTTTCGGTGCTTTCGAGTTCTGGTTTCTGGAATTCTGGTTTTACGTTTGATAGATAAGTTCCTGAAAACAAACTATTCCTTCATAAAAAGGATGTTGCTAACACTTTTTTGCACTTAATTTTATTAGTTTGAAAGCAAGATTGTGGACCTTTATCTTATGTAAGTTGATATTTACTTCGCTAGAATTTCCATACTTCGGTAATATTAAAAATTTTTAGACAACATTTTTCGACATAGAGATTTTTCTTCTGATTGAGTTAGACTCACTATCTACACTTGTGGGTATTTTGAAACAGTTTTTACCTCATCAAATCTTTCAAAATCAACATTCTAATTGTTTACAACAACCAAATCATAACTATCAGAGCAGGTAAGCGAAGTACACAGATAGTGAGCATCTGAATCGAAATTACTGAAACAGATTCAAACTTCTAACATTCCTTTCCTTTTTTGAGACATTCTGAATACATTGGATCAGCATATGCTCATAACGTCTTTTGTATCAACTATCTACAAACTTACTAATGCAGGTGCCAAACATTTTAAAAATAACAAGCCTTATTCAATGCTTGAGCTGACAGCATAAACAACACAATACATTAAATAAACATCAAAAACACAATATCATGCCAACGATACAAAATTCACTACAAGTAAATGTATGAATTATGTGTATAAATATAAACATAAAAAAATCACCATCAGTACTTAGCTCCGACCTATTTTACATACTTTAAAGGATGACATAGAAGGGGAACTATTTTTCCATCAGTTTGAAGGAATTTAAAATTCGATATTAGTTTTTAAAAATTGTGATTAGAACCAGCACTATCATTCCTTGAAACGTATTCGGCAAAATATAGATCTTTAAAGTATTCGGATCTACCTGAAACTTAAAGTGATATAATACTTATAAACCTCCAGTGACGTACTCCATTGTTTTTGCTGGATACTATTTTACTTATTTTCCCTTCAAACCTGATTCATTTACGCTACCCTGGGCAGTTATCTTAATAATGTCCCTATAACCCGGGTAATTATCTTGATAATGCCCTCTGCTGCGGGAAATTATCTTGATAATGCCCTCGGCCCCGGGCAATTAATTATTATCCTAATCCCATCTTAATTATTTTCCAATTATATACTTGATTTTTATTTGTTAAAGTCAATGTGAAGACCTACTGTTACTTTTGGAAAATAACACAACTCTTATTTTTCCATCTGCAAATGTTTTTGACGACATGCCGTCTCGAACCTGCAATCTTCACATTCTTGAACACTGAACCCGACGCTCTGACCACTGAGCCTCTGTGACAAGGTTGAAAAAAATATGAAGCTTGTTCCCTTTATAACAAAGGTCTGAGTTTGGGTGGTTTGATACGTTATATTATTATGTTTATTTTTAGGTAAACTAAGGCTAACAGAAATATTTTATCATTCTTAAAAATTATTTGTAATAAAGGGATTTTAGTCGATTTTTGATTGAAAAACACACGAGTCAACGTGCTACTGAAGATAAATGATGGCCGCAAGTGCAACGCATACCAAGGCTAATGCGGCTGCGTTCACGGGATTCATTTCAAAACCGAAAACACATTGGATGACTTTCCATTATAGTGTCAACTACTTAATATTTCATAAAAAAAAAATTTCCCGCATTTTTTGTCGGTTTATAAATTGGATAAAACATGGCTTATCGCCTTTATTGAAATGTATACTCGCCTTCCTCGGGACATGCCTGTGGTCCTTTGGGCGTATGGCATACTTTTCAAAAAATGCCCGCGGGTCATGTCATCCTACATACACACGTTTCTCATAATTCCCTGAAGCTCAGAAAAATCAGGGGTGCATGGTCGTGCAAGCAATCCAGGTTCGATTCGCAATGTTCATATCAATATATTACAAAAATATGTCTCATTTACTTCAACTTTGACTCACACAATAATTACCTTAGTTACATAGTACTTTCACACAGGAACCTAAAGCTAAGTTGAATATGTAGAAATGGTGTGTCAGATTTCCAAGGGGAGTGGGTAATCACACAGTTATAGAAAGCAGGAAACGGGTATCATACTTCAATACCCCCTTTAGAAACTTATACCCCAAACGCATTAATAAGTGCCCTTTTTTTAAATTAAAACCTACTCTATTGGGATTCCGGGTGGAATTGGTTCCTAATTTTCTTCAGGAGTAATCTGATGTGAGTAAAACTAGTTACTACTCTGTGTTTCAGCAGTTGAAATAAGCAAGGCATGTTTTGGAACACAAGGACCTCAACTCTTATGTACAAGACACGATCTGAGGTGCAGCAGCGGTCGGATCAGAATACAGGAAACGTTCTACATGGATAGTTCAGTTTGTGTTGCAACTAGATTAACTAACTGTGCTAATATCAATATCAGCAATATCCCGCTCACTGGTACAAAATACAACTTCAGTGATACAGAACTGAACTCAGTGCAGAACTGCTCTGGACAACCAACGTGCAGTTTTCAAGCTGGTAGAAGTGGGGCTCAAACATTTTCCGTTATTTCATACCATTGCATTAATGGTAAGTATTATCATTAGTGGTACACACATGAAAAAGGAATTATATATAAGAACAATAGTAAAATTAAACATAAATGAATGTTAGTGTGTAAAATTACATCAAAATTAAGAAGACAAAGATGGTATGAAACTAAAGAATTTTTTACCAGATCAGTAGATATATCAATTTATTCCCACGTCATAACAAATCTACACTGGGGTTTTGAAAGGGTATGAAATAATAAATACAAAGTCAATATGGTTATAAGGATCATAGAAAAATAAGGTCAAAACATATATTTCCGTTAAAGTTTTTCTTAAAGTTCAAATTGCATTCAAAACATGCCTCTAACAGAGTCCAACAAATCTACTTTAAAAAAATGCTGCAGTTGTACATAATGTTAGGATAAGTATGAACCATTTGAAAGGAATAAACTAAATAATGAACATGAAAATAGATTTTATATTGAACATGATATCCAATCTCCACTGTTTCAGACACAACTCAAACAGTGGCAACAGTGACAACAAACTCAATGCTTACAGCAAGGCCTGGTTCCAATGAAACTTCCACTCCAAAACAAACATCTGAAACAAATAACGGATTGGGTATGGTTTAATATTGAACATTAATAGTGATATTATTACATGTATATTATGAATTTCAGACTATCAATAATTTACTTTGAATTTTGTTTAAATCATAAATTTATGTTGTCACTTGTAAACACTTGTTATGATAAATGTAATGAGAAAGTACATACGGTTGAATTAAATACGAATCGATAACTTGTTCATTGCAGGTGGCATGTTTGCAGCAGGTTTCTTCACTGGGCTGGGGGTTGCAGCTATCATTTCTGGCGTTTTGTACTTCTTGTTTATTAGGTACTATAACCATTTAGTAAATAAGTATATACAAATATCTTAATATTCAAAGGCTATGTTTAAAGCGTGAAGTTTTCTGTACATTGATGTTTTCCAAATAAATCTTTCCTGATATGTAGTACAGTCATTATATGAACTTAGTAATACATTTGACAGGAAGGAAGTACTTATATGATCATTGGTAAAGCATTAAATTTAAAATAGAACTCATTATTATGTGAATTCATGATGTGTAAAATAACGAAGGTATATGGAAGTACATATACACAAGTAAGATGTAAAGATACAGTTATAGTACTATGAACATGTCATGTCATAACAGTTCCGCTCAATAGGTCAAAAGCCACTTAATGTCCATAAGTCAATTGCTATCATTCTTCGTGTTTATAATGAGATTTGAAGTGCATTTCTTTATTTATGAAAATCCTGGCACATTTTTACAGTAAAGAAATTTAATATTTTCATATATTGTATAGGTTATTTTAATTCGGATATTTTTGTCAGATATGGATGAAAAAACGATAAGAATTATTCACAGGGAATTTAAGTCAATCAGCATTGTTACAAATTATTCACTTGTTAAAAGGAAAAAAATAAAACACTGTTCATGTATGAAAATGTATATGACGTTCCAGTCATATTTTAGACGGTGGATTAAAATTGCCTATGTTATTCATTGTAACAGGCGGCGTTGTGTAATAAAGAAACCTGAACCTGAACCTGAACCTGAGTCGTTGCCTCCTCCTGCATACACAGGACTCGCAGACCTTGGTCTTCATGAAACGTATGACGTCATCAACAAACCGGAAGGAGTGACCACATCTTCGGAACCATGCCAAGCACCTGTTTATCAGAATATGGACGATGTCTCTTAGGCGAACAAATATATATCTGTTTGATAACAAACTATATCGTGAACTCATATCCTGCCTTTTCAAAAAGTTCAAACGTGACAAATATAGTAAACTATTGTTTGTGGACTGAAAATATGATTTTCCCATTTCAGTTTCGTTCTATCATTGAAATATCGTACAAGATGTAAAGTAGAACGATTGCAATATCTCCCCTTGAATTAGTTTCATTGAATAGATTCTATTTTTGATGTACTAGACTGTAACCAATAAGTTGATTCCAATTAATTTGGTTGATGCAACAAGTTAATGCTAGATTATCTAAAGTGAGATAATAGTACGTTTATTTAGTTTAAACGATTGGGAGTTTGAGAGTTGTACATTGATCATTGCCTCGTCTTTAATTATCCAGATTGTCAGTATACTCAGTTCAAAAATAAACGAACCTGTTCATAATATCAATAATGTTATCAATTGTAACTAATAGAGAGTTTGCTACAAGTTTAAAACTGGTTATCACTTTATGGCGATCTCATTGATATATTAATCTCTTTGACTGCATCATCAGTTTTGTAGAAAAGGTGATATATTGCCTTTTTCTGCACAAAGTCCAAAGAGCTAGAGACATGAATACACTTACCGTCCCCCAATAAAGGAATAGGGCACATTGTATTCAGCGGAACCCGTGTGTTATAACGGTTGGACACATTTTAAAAATGCAATTGTTTTGCACAAAATGTGTTTGCCATAAGCTTATTAAATAACTTTTGTTTTAACTGTTATTTAGCTTTAAGATAGTTTTATGATGTCCCGGGCTATGAAACTCTCATCTACATAATAGCTTCATATCACAATACTCTCCCTCTGCTAGTTTAGTGACAGTTTGTCAAGTTGAAGAACAATGTTTATTGTTAAGTTGTAAAAAAGTTAGTTTGTAATATGAGAGCAACATGCAGGATAAGTACATATAAACATTTAATGAATTATTCAAAATCACCCAACTAAAAGATCGTTTTTTTATAAAAAAAAAAGGGAAAAACGATTTTCCAAATCTTGTAACATTTTCTGAGATACTGCTACTGATTTATATGTATGTCTCTGTGCACTGTTCTGCTGTTTGTCCCTGTAAGAGTAAATGCAGCTTGTCCCTCTCTGGCTGTATTGTGTCTCAATCGGTAACTTGAACGAGTCTGCCTTTAGTATGAATATGACACCAGGAAGTGAATGAAACCGTAAACAAGATATTTATAGAATGCGTCTATCTGCATACCAGTTGTCTGTAAGATTGAGCCCAAGGATATTAGCCCACATTTTGAGGACAGTTGTCTGAACTAAAACATTATTACTAAATGTGAGAGGACAATGGGCAAGGTAACGCGTACTATTGTCGAGTGTATTGTTCTGCTGTTATTACGATCAAAGATTGGAGAAACAGGTGAGTGACTTGAATTGAAGTGACTTCAATGACATATGAATATAAGTTATATAAAATTCACTTTCTGCGATTTGACACACGATTGTATTAAAATTTTGATTAAAACACATGGCCCAAAACTGTCGATATTTTGTTAGCCATTGTCAGACGTCCTTTGAACTTATGAATATAGAGTTACTTCCCTTAGACCACTATGACTTTGAAAACGATAGCATAACTTTACATTGTCCAAGTATATAAGGGATGGAAATATAATATATCCGATACAGTAATCCTTGATTATTGGTAAAGGTGAGGGTCTAAGACATGTCCGTTTAATATTTATAGGTGATACACTATACTTCTATCATACCTACAATGATTTATATAGAATAACTACACCCATTTGATGTTTTTAATTTGATAGGTCTTCAATCAAGAATGGAAAAAACATTATTTTCATTTATCTCCTGTAAGTAAAACCTGTGTTGAATTATTTGTTTGCTTTAAATTAATAATCTTCTTTTAAAATGAGACAAATATTTGTCCAGGTAGATGTAAGTGAATTCTTTTTTGCAGTACTTGTATTAATTAGAGTGATAACACTTTTGTAAACCAAATTAGCCACTGACTTGACCATTTTCTCCTTTTGATATGTTGGTATCTGAATAGATGAAGTAAATCACTGAACTTGAAAATATAAAGTAAACTTAATTCAATGCAATGTGATTAATGAAATTTGTGGAATAGTAGTGAATGGAATTTACAATTGAATTGATTGTTTGCTCTTACATGTACATTTCATGGATGTCATTTCAATCAGTAGGTGTCAAATTGGAAAATAGACATCAGCTGCATTAGAAATCACACAAATAGCTTGTTTTGGGTTTAAAAGCAATATGTCTGCAAATTAAATTACATTAAGTAATTACATTGAAAGTGATAACATTCTTATGTTGCTGTGATTGCCTCTGTATTTTCACCAAATTAGAAAAATTGCCCTGTCGTGCTAAACTCTTCACATTTAAAGAAACAAACCATTCAATATGACCACATATGACATGATTTTATATACGCATCAAATCATACAGATATCTGTCCAGATGTATATTGTTATTTCAAATATGTAAGTTTGAAAATTTCAATTTTCACATAATTCAAGTGCTTTTTATTGACACCATAAATGCAACTATCCCGAGAATATAATTAGATTAGAACTGTAATCTGGTTGTCTTCATCATAGATTTCAAAACTATAATCCTCACCAGTAAATGCGAGGCAGATGCTAACGGCAACAGTGCTGGACAAGTCATTGACCAATCTATTTACTCAACATAACCTGTACTCGCTTATATTTTCTTGTACACGCCTTTTTGATAAATTTAATATAAATCGTTTTCAACAGTTGAGGTAAGCAAGGCATGTTATGGAGCAGCAGGATTACAATGTACAAGTCACAGGTTGAGATGCAGCAGTGGGCATATAGCCATACAGGAAGCCTTCTACATGTCAGGTACATCTTGTGGTATTGGAGTCACAGATTGTGTTAATATCAACGTCAGCAATATTTCACTCACTGGTAGAAGATATAACTTCAACGATACAGAGCTAGACTCACTGGAAGGAAATTGTTCTACAAAATCAACATGTAGTCTCCGAGCTGATTGAAGGGGCCTCATGTCTTTTTCTGCAGTTATATATGAGTGCATTAATGGTAGGTAAACATAAGTTTCTTGGTAGATAATGTACAAATACAATTATATTTCAAAAAACGAGGTTTGGGGAAGCAATCATCTTTCAAAGCATTTATAACTGTCATCTTCGTTTGTATAGAATTTTAAAAATCTGACGATTGTATAATCAATGTATAATTGTATAGAAAACGCCTTTAGAAATACAAGCTCTATTTGTAAAACTAATGCTGACGAATCGTTTGGATTTGCAATGTTAAAGTGTTTATAATTTTGACTATATGCTCATTTTAGGTCAAATCATTTCTTAGCAGATATCTACAAACTTGTGTCAACAAAATGTCAACTTATTCTTCTGTCCTAATGCAAATATATATGGCATTCTTACAGTATCACTGGCCTTTCATAAAACATTCACATTGCATGGTGTAGGCATTAGGAAAAACGAACGTGACATCAAGGTAGATAATATAACAAAGATAAAAAAAGTTATTTTAATTACTTCCTGTAAATGCTCATTTGACAAATGAGTTATAAATCAAGAAAGGTAAAATGCCACCCACTTACCAACGAAAAGTTCAGTCATAGCGTAGAGATGTAGAGTGATTTTAGTAAGCAATCAAGACAATTTGATAGACCAGGTGGATTATTATCCACAACTCAGAAACCCATAAAATGTTACCATGCTTTTTCAACAGATGAAGTTAGCAAGGCATGTTATGGACCACCGGGAATACCATGTACATATCACAATCTCAGGTGCAGCAGTGGACGCATAGCCATACAGGAAGCCTTCTACACGGACAGTACAGCTTGTGGTCTTGGAGTCTCTAGCTGTATTGATATCAGCCTCAACAGTATTCCACTCACTGGTACAAGATATAACTTCAGCGATACAGAGCTAGACTTACTGTATGGAAATTGTTCTACACAATCTACATGCAGTCTTCAGTCTGATAAAAGGGTTACCTTTACTTTTTCTGCAATCATATACGAGTGCATTGGTGGTAAGTAAACATACGTTTCTTTGTAGATAATGTACTAGTACACGCAATAGTTAAAAAATGCAATGAACAGAAGTTGTTATAACAAAGCATTCATCATTGTGATCTTATTTTGAAAACTTTATTGTGCTTCTGGAAATAGGAATCGTTTGGATTTGTATTGTTTAAATGTCTACTCTTATATCTATGTCCATTTACTTTCAAATAAATTCTTAGCGTATATTTAGAAAACATAATCATATTCTTCAGACTGCAAATTTAGGTTTCTTAAGTATCTAACCACTTAAATAGCATGTTGTAGGTATTAGGAACCACGAGTGCGACGTCAAAAAAAGGTTACAGAATGAATAATCATGACTTTCTGTGGACGGTTAATTGACAAAAGAGTCATATATTAAGAACACTGAACAAGGAAAAGTTCTAAGTTATCTTTTGCTGCTGGTGACAAACAGATAAAAGGCATCATTGATGCTAAAAATTACATAGATCTCTCATGAAAATATTATCTCAGTGACTTACTTTATTCAAAAATATATCTTCAATGAAAAAGTAATACCTGACGTAAAATATATCCTTATATGGAGAGGATCAAGAGACCAGAAATCTTGCTTGTGTTTGATATATAAACGTAAAACTATTTTGAGTGGCATCGGTATGATAAGGAAATACAAGTTCTATGGTTTTACAACTTGTTTATTGTAAATAGATGTGACCTTTCTCTTTAGCTACTGATACTAAGTCATCACTTGCTGAATTTAGAATTTCTGTTTCTATTTCACAACTTACCACCATAACAACAAATTCTAAATCAATTTTTTTTTAAACTGCGTCATTAGAAGCTAGTTTGGCGTTATCTGTAGTTAGAGTTAATGTTTCTTTTCGAATTTAAGTTTTATCTCATACATAATTTATCCAACTTGTATGAAGTCAGATTGATCGCTTAAACGACGAACTCAGACAATCCTATTTGTCAAGGAATACAAGGAAAGACATTACATTATCTCTTGTTATATATAATTGAGCTTGTTATGCAAAATGCTGAATTATTCATGTATTTTGCATTTCCACAAAATATCAGACAATTCCATTAACAAACCTGATTTTCTTTTTTTTAATTGATTGATATGTCACATTGGTCACATACGTACAATTGCTGCGCCACTGACAAGATTATTAAAAATTCTAGACATCATATTGTCTCTCAGTTTAAGCACTTTCTTTAAGAAGATACAGAGCTTGATTTAGTTATCATAATCAACTAATGAAAACAAGCTAATCAATTTGTATGTGGATGGCAAAAAGCTGGAAGATATCTCCTCCTCAGGTCATGATATACTGGGCATACTAGAACTACATGGAATTCATCCTCTAGTGGTGATTTACAAAATGTACAAGTTGTATCGGAATTTTTATTATGCCTATAAGAATTCATTCTGAAAACATGAATTTTACAACGTATCTTTGTCAAGTTTTCATAGGTCACATATCATAAATGTTTTGCCCATCGCCAAGAATTTAAAATTGCAGCAACAACTACACTAAAAACATCACTTACGACAAGAAGACGGGGAACAACACCAACACTCACGAGTTCCACACCATCAACATCGTCTTCAATAGTTCCCCAAGACCAAACTACAACAACAGACATTGGTATGTTGGGTGCTTAGAATGATCTGATATCTTCAATGTTCATACTTTCTACCACGAAAAAAAGGTATGAATTGTACATATGGTAGCAAATTGATTATGCTGAATTATCATTACGTGGATCTGGTAATTGGTAAAGTGTAAGATACATTTACCATGTGATAAGGAGAAAGGATAAGATTTTCAGAGAAGTTATCTCAACTTGCTGCAATGCATATTGTAAGCCAAATACAAAACATGATGTGTAAACTATTCAAACTCTATAATTGAAGGCCCGCTTATGATTACCGAAACTATGTCATTGCTTTAAAACTTTCAATGCAAATACAAATTCGTTTTACTATCTTTCAAATATTACAATTAATAATGTAGCAGGCCTGATACATTTCAGGATTGTGAAACGCAGAAGTTCTATACAGAATATCATTTCAACAGCAAGTCAATTAAATTCAAAGCAAACATTTGGGTCTAATTGCTTTGTTGTTAATAAAGGGAATATTAACAGACCAAATTACAGGAAGTGATGCCTGGTCCATATTCCTCAATCCAATTCATTTATCAATTATATTTCCGGTCAGAGAAATGTTTATGAAGTGAATGCTATAATACCATTGAGAACAATGTAACACAATACTAACATGCACATATGTAACTAAAAATATATCTTATTCATGGTTTCAAGCACTTACTGCTGCAGCAGTCTCTTAAAGTAAACATGATCAATGGTAATATCAGGAACATAAATTGGACAGAAACACATGATGAAAATTCAACTAGCGAATAAGTCGGAGACGGAATTTCATGAAATATTAAAAAGAAGAAATCTGTAATTTTCGTGTGAAGATGATTCGGGCTTTGACAGACGATAAATGTTTTTCAACTAAAAAATTGGCATAGAACTAGCGGTTAAAGATCAATATGGTGGAACATACGGTTTGAATTGTTGCAAGTAAGAAAATTTCAAGAAATTCGAAGTGAATTCAATCTTTCATCTTATGTTGAGATTGAAAGGCATTTTGGTGTTGAGTAAACAAATATTTAAAGCCTGCCTAAGCAAACGCTATGGATGTAGAAATGGTATGACAAACATGAAACATGTTACTAGAAGAAACAACTTAAACTCCTGATGTCTTTTAAACCCGAGATTCGATCTTCCTTAACGCCTCATTATATCAGAAGTAAAACAAGCAGTTGCAAAGGTATCACCAATTACAGGTACTGAAACAAATAACGGAACTAGTAAGGTATTACATTAGGGATTAAGATAGATAATCTTAATTGTAAGTCCAATTTTAATCCATCTTCACACTCATAATGCCAATCTAATCATTATGTATGATTTATATATTCAGGTTTTGACTTGAAAACACATGTCTCTTATTATCCAATATTAAAGTTGTGAAAGTTGAATTTGTGTGTATACCTTACATCTTATTATATTCGTTATTGAAGTGTCATCTGTATTGATTTATACAAAACATAGAAAAAGCTTGTGACGACTTGTTTGATAATGTACAAACTTTGGAATTTTGTATGAATCTATCTTTTTATATGACAGGTTGGATGTTTGCAGGAGGTATCTTCACTGGGTTGGCGATTGCAGCTGTTATTAATAGCATTTTATACATCTTTTATATCAGGTAATATAACTTAATAGAAAATATGAATAGTCGATCATAATTACATCAATAATTTTTGTTGATAATATGCAATTTTGCTTATTTTTAAAATTTTGATGGACCCTTATAAATGTTTCTTTTTCATCTTTCATTGCTCATTTCATAGAATTTAGAAAAATTGCAAATGATAATAAAAATAATTGAGAAGCATCACTTCAACGCCATTCTAAATGAATCATATCTTTCACCTAGACAAAGAAGATGTAATTATGAAATCTGCAACAAGTCTTTAAATGACTTTTGATGTTACCATAGTTGGAATAACACTAAAGCGTAATGAAAAAGGTATGAATCTTGTATGAATTCGTGAATGAGTACAAATGAAAAAGGTACAGGTATAATTTTATTTACAAATACTTCATTTAATAAGAGAATACAACTATCTAAATACGGTTTAAGTATTTGAGCTTTTGACTTTGTTAAACATATAACAATCAGAATTAACAATGTTCTTCCTGATAACAGACGGCGATGTGTTATCAAGAAACCGGACCCTGGCCCAGCTTCCCCAAATCATCCCACATATACAGGACTCACAGACCTTGGTCGTCCTGAAACGTATGACGTCATCCACAGGCCGGAAGCAGAAACCAGACCTTCGGAAACAAGCCAGACACCTGTCTATCAGAATGTAGATGATGCCTCTTAAGTGTTCGAATATGGACTTGTTTTGACTGTGTTGTTTCTGACACGTATCACGAATGTTTCAACGTCTTCGTGGCTGTGACAGGCTATTGTCAAACTTGTGATAAAAGCGTGATCGGAAATAGAAACTTACTTTTTGAAAACCATTATTTCTTATATGTTTAGATACCATTTTAAACTGTAAACTACCCTAGGCAATTTTGATTTTTGATCTTTACTTGCAAAAGACAATGTCAAGTTTTTGTGTGTTTGACATACCAATAGAATAGAATAGTAGAATAATAGAAGAAAGATTTGAATTGACATACTAGATTGGCTATTTTTATATGGATTTCATTTTATCTAATTTATCTTCATGTATGTCAATATGTGGTATCGAAAAAGTAATATAATATTGTATGGCATAGATTGTAAGTAATACTATACAGCAACCTTGATTGCCTTGAAAATGTTGTAAACATGAATATAGGCATATCAGTTCTCACTGCTCTGGAATGCAATTATGCAACTGAATTTTCTACAATTCCCTGTACATCACATTTCATACATTTTACTCAAATTTGAATATCGGTTCTCTAATGGTGTGTATGTGTTTGGGATCGCTAACAGCTACGCACATAGCAACAACACGTTTTATGATAATGAATTGATTGTTTTCATCCAATTGTAATTCAACAACAGTTATGTACAAAATGTATATTAGAAACGCATGCAATGTTTGCAAGTGCAATCGTTTCTCTTGAATAATGCTATGCCTAAGGTTCTTCATTGCAACATATAGGATTATTACAATTCACCTGGTAGTACACACAGTGGTGTTCGTACCTTAAAAAGTTAATAGAGATATGACAATAACATTGATATATTATTCATACCTTTTTTGTCATCATCAGATTTGTTGAGGGTTCCTGATGTGAATGATCGCCATTGCCTTGTGGAGTGTGCAAAGTGAGATAATAGCATGTAGTAGTACTTACAACAAAGACTTTATGAAACGAGTGAGTGGTTAAGGAATTAACGAACGAAAGTGACAAGTTTCACAACAATGTAATTCAACGGAACTGAGTTTGGTAACTTATTTACTCCCTAAATTATATCATAGCAAAAGCATGGAAATCGATGACTTAAACATTGTTGTCACGTCGCATTGCATAACAATTGTGACATCTTTTGACGTCAGTCACCACGCGATTTTATGACACAATGTGTATAATAGTGCAGATTTATTAAGCTATGGTGACTTCAATGGGCGAGTAATAATGTGTTTTTACGATTAACCCATAGTGCGTTTGAGTGCTGTGCATAAAGGGTGATTGCAGTGTAATATAGAGGCCTTCTTATAGTTTTCACGATTTGGCAGCATAATAATTTCTATCATTATTTAAATTCGTTGTCATTTCCATTGTCGGTAATGGACAGTGTGCATACCTAAAATAACCCATAATTTCGAAGTGGCAACACGTCTTTATATTGAAATCCTATTACTAAACTCCTTAACGTTGTTTATGTGTAAATACATCGACCTTTACCGTTGTGAAACATTATTAAACTGTCTTTTTATCAGAGCAAATTGTCCATCGTTGTTTTTCATGGTGGCCGCCATAATTGTGATGACGTCACGATTTATGTGTACATACTTTCGTTGACAACATTACTTTTGCAAATTCTTTGTTTTCCGCGTCGAGATACATTTCAGCATTTATATTTAATTCCTTTACGCTCTACATTCAATAACATTACCATAATAATAAATGAATCTTTTTTATATGTGCTTTGTAAACAAATTACGTCATACCATTGTTTTTGCGATGACGTCAGTGATTGACAGTTTGAAATTAACGAGATTGATGATCAAGCCGTCGAGACATAAAGACGCACATTTTCACCGAGAACTGATCACATACCAAGCTTTTCTTGTCATTAATTCAATAAAAGCGTCCATAAAATATATTTATCTGGCCTTTCTCTTGTACATGTCTGTAAATTCATAAAAGCTCTTATGATATCTAATATTTGATATTATTGATTGATAAATGTTAATGCCCTATTGCAATCAATTTTATAGATCACCAATATCTTGAAATAAATCATTAGAATCATTAGAGTTATTGAAGGTTCAACAATTACCATTTGTCTTGGCTTGAATAGTTTTATAGGCAGTAAAAAAATTGAGTCAAATGATAAAGATAGATCACATGTAAGTGAGGAATTTAAACAGTATGTATAATAATGTGTAAAAACACTATACTACTTTTGAAATTAGGCTCATTAAGGAATTGTGTAAAAGATTTAAGTTATTTTCCTCATGTTGGCTTATTCCCATAAATTCGGTTTCTCAGGTTTATCTTGCACTCATAATGTCTTTAATGTCTTTAATTTAAAATTTAATTGTAAATAGCTTCAGTGGTTTTGTGATATGTTTTTTGTTGTTTACATGTAAATAATCTGGTGATTGTTTGAACATTTCTATTTTCAATGTTGACTGTAATTGTTTATGCTAATTGATCGTTATATCATAATGCGAATTTATCTAATGTCATATTAGATAGTGAGAAATGATTTCTGTACTGCAGGATTGCACATACATGTGATTGTACGATGACTAATACCTCTAAATAAACATAACCAAAGCGAGTCCTGTTATCGTGAAGGAGCAAAGGAGTTGTCCTTTTTGTTATCATTGTATTGTACAGTATTATAACTTCACTGGTAACTCAAGCATGTTCATCTGAACAAAGGGTTTTACATCAGTTTTACTACATGAAATTAGAATACTATGGGCCAGGTAACAGTTACAGTTATCCGGTCTTTTATTTTCCTGATATTAGGATCAAAGCTTGGAAAAACAGGTGAGTGATTTGAATTGAATTGAATTTTTTTTAAAAATTAAACCATTTACGATATTTCGAAACGCTAAATCAATATCATTTATCAAATATTCAATATGGAAAAGAAAACCTTTTACTGGTCCATTTAATCTGCTACTATCACTAAATCGACATTTATTTGAAAAACTACCTTATGCAATGGATTGTTTTTTGTGTTTGAATTATTTTGTGTCATGCAAGATGTAATGTATGTATACATGTGTACACGCATGTAATGTTGCCTGTAGTGTCACCTATGCATTAATTTACTAATCCTTTTTAAAACGATATGGAGTTATGTTATATAGAGTAGTCTCCCTTTAAGCAATAAGAACAAAATATACACTGGTGTAACGTACAAATATAGCATCGAATTAAATAAAGGAAATATTATATGAAAATCGTTTGTTATAACAATGGATGCATCCACATCAGATGTTTTTGAGTTAAACCAACTGTATCATAAATTCATATATACAAGTGATGCGTGAACATTGCCTGCATCTATTTGAAAAAGACAATTTAAAAACAGTTTAAATTAACTTCACTTAATTCACTATCAGAAAGTGCCAACTGGACCAGTTGTGCTTCAGATTGCTGTTTACATTCGTCACGTACATAAACACTTTTTGGTCAAGGTGATGTATATAGAGATAAATATTATATTTGAGTGTCAGCAACTGAAGTAAGCAAGGCATGTTTTGGAACACAATCTGACAGGCAGCAGTGGACATTTTCCATATAGGAAGCCTTCTACATGAACAGTGCAGTTTGTCCTTAAACTGGATCTCAGATTGTTTTGGTTTCAATTTCGAGATATAATTTCAGTGTCACAGAACAGGGCTTACAAAGTCAACATGCATTTTCGTGGCTGGTAGAAAATATTATGATTTAGTGTTGTCTTTTATAAAATATCACTGCATTAATGGTAAGTAAACACAATTTCACAAACTACAATTGAATTTTGAATTCTTTATAATCTCCTTAAATAATCATCATTTCTCAGATTAACCAAACTAAAAATGAACTCGTCTTTTAATGAAATAAGTGAATGATTTGAGAAGTGATCATTTGAAATGATAACATAAACATAACCAGTTTATACAATACAACAATAGTATGCAATGAATTAGCACCAACTACATTGGCTGATGATATATTTGATAACACATATTCATATTCTCTCAGGTTACAATAAGTTTATTAAGTTTATCAAGTTTACTAATTAGTCCCTCCTCCATCACTTTGTTGCCAAAATGTTATTGCTAGTTGCCATTAGAGAGGAAAAAACGGTTAACCATTGCTTTCAATGAGTCCAGCGCGTTTCAAGTATTCTCATTAGTATCATTATTGTCTGCTTTTTTCTAAATGATTCAACTCAATTCAAAATATTTTGATAACAAGAATATCTGCGATTCATTCTATCCAAACAAAACAATACTAACCTAATGTGACCTGTCTATTTCATCATGCCAAACTTCGAATTATTGCATGATAGACAAGACGACTCCAAAATAAGTTAAAGAATGGCTATTTTACGCATGGACAATAGATGATTCATTGTCAGTTTTGCTGAAGTAATTCTATTGACGTCTTTACAAAATTACATGATATTTGCGCTACGATACAGTCGTATGTGAATAAAACTTTTGATATGCAGCTGAATATCAATATTGAGCGCCTAAATTACCATTTTCGAATTCTAGGTGATTAATTGTTATCATTCCAAAAACATGAGTCTGTGGTAAATAGTTAACAATTGGCCTGTCAGAGCAATGTCGTGTGAGTCCAGCGCAATATTGTTATCATTATTACCTTTGTTCAAAATGGTTAGATTTAATTTCTTATTGATAACAAGAACATCTGCGATTCATTCTAACAGACAACAAACCAAAGTAAACATTATATTCCATTTACCAATGAAATTCCCTGATTTATATTTACTTATTTTTATTTTCGTTCGAATGCGTATGAAAATTTTACAATAATCACATAATCTTAGGAATAGCATGAAGTTTTCTGATATGCAATTTTTGAATTATACCGTTTATAGGTCTAACATACCTTTGATGGGCTATAACATAATTTTGCTTGTGATGAATTCTTGTCGCATTTTATCATATCTTGAATCAGAATCTTG
Organism: Phorcus lineatus; assembly: GCA_921293015.1. Taxonomy (NCBI): domain Eukaryota; kingdom Metazoa; phylum Mollusca; class Gastropoda; order Trochida; family Trochidae; genus Phorcus; species Phorcus lineatus. The sequence continues at coordinate 13,961,494 of OV121085.1, forward strand.
CAGCAGGAATCTGTAACCTTTTATCTTCCCTATCATTTAAAGGTATACTTTCATGTAGAAACTTCATTGTTAGTTTTCACAAATACATGAAGTGCCTATTTATGCATCTTGAAACTGATCTGATAAGCTGAAAGGTACAAAAATATTAATATGCACTTTGAATCTTGAGTCTTCTTTTCACAGCAAAACACCTTACATTGGCTTGTGTAACGACAAATATGTTATCCATGCATGCAGCGTTTCCATTTGCTGAAAATTTTCATTGAAGTCTATGCTGCAATATTTTGCCTTTAGGGGATCCTTGCTTGAAGCCCCAGAAGAGCTATTATTAGAACATTTGTTGCGTAGGAATTAGTGACGGAGCTACAACTGGACACAACAGTCGTTATGCAGGGGTAGAGAATTGTTGGCAGTAACGTGGCAATTCGCTCGTCTCTCTCGCTTACCATCAATACCTTACCATCATTTGTGCTGACATGTTGACTGAAAGTAAGACACGCGAAGCACACGTGATGAAAACGTTTTGATCGGAAACGCTCTTATTGGTGCAAGTTCAATCCAATATCGGGTAACGATTGTATTCTGATAGTACTGTAATCGTGTGATTCCGTGTTCTGTACGAGCTGTCATCGTGGTCCTAACGTTTATCACTATAAGGGTTAATTTAACATGAGTACGATAATTGTACAAAAAAGAACACTTTATCGATCGTCTTGTGGTTGTGTTGTGGTTGTGTTGTGGTTGTGCTGTTATCGTGTCCTAAAGCTCAAGCAAGATCAACATAATAACCACACATTAACTACACAATCACCACACAAATACTACACGATCGACCCGGTCAAAACCCGATTTTCTGAAATCAGGAACATGTTTGCGATTTGAACGACTCGTATTTGAAAAATAAAACGATCAGCCCAATCACTGTACGATAACCGCACAATAACAGCACAATAACAATAAGATGAATATACGACAGTTTCGTACAGCGATCGTACGTAGTGTGAGTTGGCCTTATCCAAATCACTGTACGATGCCCGCACAATAACAGCACTTAAGCCAAACCCGATGACTACAGCATTCGTAGTCGATTGTACGTAGTGTGGGTTCGGCGTAAACGTACCTCAATATTGGTTTACTTATATTTCAATGTCTATGGATATGATCATCAAAGTAATGTACCTGATCTGTAATCTGTAAAAGTAATCTGTAGAGTCTGCAACAATAAGTTTTGATATGAGTTGTTGCAATCTCATAGCTATACACTATACATGCACACCATGTTTGTAGAACAAACCTTGTGTAGACTATGACTGTGTCTGTACATGTAAGATAGTTGTTTATCACATCGCATGCTATGACACTTCCTTTAACTGAATTGCAACTCATCACAATTATCTTCCGCTAAATGTATTACAATATATTCACCCGCTAGTTCAAAGCCAGTTTGTAAAGTTTAGTTAATGTCCAAGCTGTCCAAATTAGGTTTTCATAACATGAAAGTGTCCTGATAGATCATTATACAAACACAAACATTCAATAGATTTTGATATTGCATTTGAGAATAATGAGAAAAAGTTAATCATTTTTAAAGCAGTAGCGTTTCTAAAAAATTACCTGTCAGTCAAAATGTCTTGCGTCCTTCTTTGTATAGCTGTCGCATCAATTGTAGCTCCCCGCCCCTATCTACGACTGACTTGAGTGTGTTTAACAAACATAGAACATTTTCAACAGGAAGTAAATAGGACCATGCATGATTAATATTTTGAAGACCTTTTATCTGCGGATAAGATGTCTGTTATGATAGATATGATATGATAACCCTAATTGTGTAGATAGTTGTCAGAACGTGAGAGGAATATGGGCCTGGTAACAGTTACTATTGTGGAGTCTGTTATTTTGCTGTTATTATTATCAAAGTTTGGAGCGACAGGTAAGTGACTCGAATTGAACTAACTTGAATTATATATTGTATTTAGATAATGTAAAATTCAATCACTAGGAATCAAACCTTGATTTTAGTTTTATTAACATAGTAAATATGTGCCATTAATTTAAGTATTTTTCTTAGCTATTTTCAGACGACTTTTGAACTTATGTAAAATAGAGTTACTTCCCTTAGACCACTAAGAAATTGTATATGATAGCATAACTGTTCAATGTCAAATTATATGACAGATTAACATTCACAATAACCAATAAAAAATAATTTATTGTTGTTCAATTCAAGTTAAAGGGTCTAAGAGTTGTTTGTTTAACGTTCGTAGATGTTTTACTAAAATTCGGTCTTTAACTTACTATGATTTATGTATAATAAATATACCCATTTCATGTTTCATTAGATTTGTAATATGTAAGTATGAAACCATAGTATCTAATGCTTTGTCTCCTGGAAGAAAAATGTACCGAATTGCCCGTCTGTATCCAATTATTTGTTGGTATCGAAATATTTCTTTGCTTGAATTAATGAACTTCTCTTAACACGAATCTTTGCTCAGTTAAACCTTGGCGAACAGTTTCTTTTCAGTGCGTGTGTACATATTAGTGATAACTCTTTTGTGAACAATATTTGCCACAAACGTGCCCGTTTCCCTCCTTTTCATATGTTATTATCTGTCATCAATCACTGAACTAGAAAAATAAAACTTATTTTGAATACAATGCAATAAATAAAAACATAACATTGTGAACGGTTTTTGCAAAGGACGTTCAATTATTAAGAGGAAAAACATCAACTGTTTTTCGACGTTCAACCAATAGCCTCTCGTTAGCAATGTGCTGTCAAATAAAGCTACATGAAAATTGTGAAATAGTTGCCTGAATGGCCTTTTCAAATGACCTTTTGATTAAATCAGTCTTATCATTTCAATTAATTCTCCTGGTTAAAGATATCACATCTATAGCTTGATGTAGCTTTAAAAGCCTCAAATTAAGCTAACGTTAGAAAAGATACCACTCTTGCTGTGATTACTAATGTATTTTCACCAACCTTTATTGAGATAAACTGCACTGTCGTACTAAAATATTGACATAAGAAAACAACAAACCTTTCAACACAGGTTGTATGTATGCCTTATATCAATCGTTATTTGCTAGTATAAGTTTCAGTTTACCCAAAATCCATTAAATCATCCTCGAATCCTAATGGACATTTGCAAGAACATGATTAGCATTTTAACGGAAGACTATTTCTAGATCTGCTATTGAACTTAGGGAATCAAATAAATAAAATAACGTTAGGTCCTGATATTGCACTTCCTCATGGCAATGATAAAGCATCTAAGAATCAAGTGGACACATGTAAACTAAATGCGTCATGGTACTTCAATAAAGCCTGGAAATGATAAGGTGAGTTTAGCTAGGTAGAGAAATACGATATTTGATAGAGTGAAATGATTTTGAGAATAAATCAAGTCTTAGTTGACCTCAAGTCATGTTATCCTGCCAAAAATGAGCCATATAAAGCTGGCAAAAGTCATATTATGGAAATGTTCCATTCAGTATTCTGTCTCTGTTCAGGGTAGCCAATGCGATTATTAGAATGGGCAACTTCCCTACACCTTTCATACCTTTTCCCTAAACAATACCAATCCACTTTTGCTGGCGTCAGTCTGGCAATTACTGTCCTTATAAGGAAGAAAATGGGTTAATGGATTATCAACTTCTTTATTGTACTGGTAGCGACGTTTCGGTATAGCTTCTTATACCGTTTTCAAGCAATTGTGGATATTGTGGGATATATAATTATATACACAAATAACATTTGGATGGAAAAACAATGATGACAGTTCAACTTCTAGAATGCCACTCAAACAGTTCCTACTGTCCTTATGTTTTAAATGTGACACAGTAAAAATTAAGTAAACAATTGAAAGGTTTGATGAATATAGTTTGATTCAATTATCACAATATTACATCTCACTCTTTTTTGTAAACTATACTTATAACGCATTCCAAAGAATCAAATTAGAATAGACCTTTAATTATGATTATCTATACGATCGTTATCAGCAACTGCGTGGCAGGTACCAATAAGACCAATACTGGAGGAGGAGTCATTAACCAATTCATATAAAACAATACAACCTGTACTGGCCTATATTTTGCGTATACGCATTTCATATAAAGTACATCTGGGTTGTGACACAACATTATTGTAGTACTGTTACATGTTCAACAGTTGAAGTAAGCAGGGCATGTTATGGATCAGTTGGACAACCATGTACATCACACAACCTGAGGTGCAGCAGTGGAAGTATAGCCATACAGGAAGCCTTCTTCACGGATAGTACAGCTTGTGATGCATATGGAGTCGCTAGCTGTGCTAATATCAGCCTTAGCAGTATCCCACTCAATGGTGCAAGATATAACTTCAGTGATACAGAACTGGACTCCCTGTATAGAGACTGTTCTACACAAGAAACATGCAGTCATCGAGCTGGTAGAAGGGGTACCATATCTTTATCTGCAATTATATACCAGTGCATTATTGGTAAGTAAAGTTTCATTGTAATAAATTTTATGTACAAGTATTTGTTCAAATCAAATTGTAATCGGAAGTTATATTCAAATTCATATGTCACAGTATTTATGACTGTAATCTTCATATGAATATTAGTTAAAATATTATTAGATCGTTTTATGGTAACAGAAACGACTAAAATAGAAGATGTATTTGTAAAATAGTTGATGTCCCTGAAGGTCGTTTAACTAAACATTACATCTGTATTTTAGTTTTATAACACTCAATTGCTGCGATAAGACATATGATTATGTTTTGAGTGTAATAGAAACATGGCCCGTAACTTGAGATATTTGTTAGCAATTTTCAGACGTCTTTTGAACTTATGCAATATAGATTTATTTCCCTTAGACCACTTTGGATTTGTATAGGACAAGTGGAAACATGATGTATACGATTAAAAAATCATTAATTATTGGTCAAGTTAAGGGTTTAAGACCTGTCCATTTAGTGTTTGTACATGTAGGTGTAGGTGTTAAATTCTATCCTTTATTTATTATGATTCATATAGAATAACTTTACTTGATTTAATGATTTTAATGAGCTTTTTAGCCAAGTAGTCAGAACTTTATTTGACGCTATGATTTGTCTTTTCGAGTAAAAACTGTATCAAATTATTTTGTGTGTGCTTTAAATGAATGATCTTGTCTTAACAAGACACAAATGTTTGCCAAGTTACATGCAAGTGAGCACGTTTTTGCAGTACTTGTATGATAATCCACTTTAAGAATTAAATGGAACGTATGACTGCAATGTATATAATGATATTTTTATAAATCCTGGGAGTTGACCTCATTGTACAAACAATTGAAGGGTGGAAACTACATAAACACATAAGTAAAGATGGTAGAAGGGTAACTATATATTTATTTCGATGCGTATATATTCATTGATGGTAAAAAATAATAAATAAATGGTATATTAATTTAGAACCATTTTGGAATGATTTTCATCCCTAGATTGTTTAAACAATCTGCAGATTGTGCCAACTGAACAATCTAGGAATGATCACAATCAAGGATTGTTTTGTTAATAGCCTAAACTGCAATATAAAAAGAGTACTTCCTAGCTAGTTGAGCTTTTATTCGTGTAAGTATTCATCTGCAGAAGTAAAGCTGATTCCTAGAATGTGAAGAGCTTTAATCAAAATTTTATATCTGTTTCATAGAGTGATCGATTCCTGGATTGTGAAGGGCTCTAGGCTCAACTTTATGTTTAAGTATTGGAGCTACACTGATAGAGAAAAAAGATCGATAGTGAACATCTCTAGGCTCGTCCCTATGATCTATATTCTAAACTAAAAGGTTCGATTCCCAGATTGTGAAGGCCTCAAACCGTATTCAGAAGGGCTTTCAATTCGTCTTTATGTCAAACCCAGGAACCATAAGGACCACTGAAGGGCTCAATGCGTGTTTAACTGAACGATGGTATGGGTCAATTCCTAGATTGTGACGGGCTTTGTGTGTGTCGTTTTATTCAAGTAGTTAGTAAGTATCGGGGTCGATTACCAGATTGTGACATGTCAACTCGTCATTATGTTACTTCCATGAAAAGAAGGTGACAATTACCAGACTGTACGGGTCTGTGATATTGTCTTCATTTAGTTGTTTTTAAAGGGATCACTTTTTGGATTTTAAAGGGCTTAATTCTGAAAGGTTTGTACTCGTGACTTATGTTCAAAGAATATTTTATAGTTGATTTAAACATATCTATTCATGAAAACAATTTCAACAAGCTCCGAAGAGGCAGCTCCAATACAATTACAAATTATTGCATATATACACACTATACACTTGTCCGACTCAAACTTCAACTTCTATAGTTGATATATATATAGTAGTATTGTACGAATACCTTTTTCTTTGTTTGACAGTCAAAATACAAAATTAGTGGTCATGAAAATTCCAATCGATCAGATTTCATAATATAATGTTGAATGGACTTATATATTTTGTTTGATCCCTGTTGGTAAGAGATGTAGATCCACATAGTACTGTGTTGATAGTTATTCCTTTCACACAAAAGAATGATTGTTGTCTTAATTTTATGTACTCAAGGAATGTGTAAAAATAGTGTAAAGCCTTTACGATTAGATGACCACAATGATATGTCAATGATATGTCGATCAAATTTGAAATCCCTAAAAGGTTTATAGTTGTTGTTGGGGCAAGAGGTTTTGAATGTAAAAATGATATATCAGAAAATAGTAAAGGAAAAAAGTGACAGTTTTCTTATGACAAAACACCTAAATGAGAAGAATGTCTTCCATTCAATTTAATTGTAGAACATAGAGATATTCTGAATCTTCCTTTACAAGCACCATTATGCCATTGCATGCTTTACCTGATGAAAAGGTTCATATTTCTTATTTTTTAAAAATTATTCTATTCACCATTACATAATGAAATCAGATCGATTTTACATTTCATGAGAGCTTCCACAGAGTGACTGATATATTTTGCAGACAAAATGATGAAATGCTCTATTGCAGTTCTTTCACATACATCTTTCTATTATCAATATTTGATATACTTTTTAATTTTTTAATATGTCTTATCGGTCACATTTCACTAATCTTTAGGTCGTTGCCCAAATTTGCAATTACAGCATCAAGTTTAAGAACAATCACAACAAAAACAACACTTACTACAGGAAGACAAGGAACAACATCAACGCCCACGAGTCTCACATCAAGATTGTTTTCAGTAGTTCCCACAGACCAAACTACATTAACACATATTGAAACTGGTAGGTGCTTAACATCTTATGATATATCTTCCGTTATCTTACTTCGTACCTGGATAGGAATGAATCGTAGGTATGAAATCCAAAACTTATATGTTAGATAATTATAAGTATTATTGTAAGTGTAACAGACATCATCTATTTGAACAAATTGAAAAAAAGGAATTAAATTTGAATTTATATTTACTTTCAACCCAAATTCTAAGGTATGTCATTGCTTTAACTTTCCATTCAATGGAAATAAAAATTCCTATACCTTATTTTATAAATATTTCAAAATTGAGAAGCACATCATTTCAACACAGACGTTTGGTCTGAGCGTAGTGATTGCAGGTTCTGTTACTTGTATACAGTCTAACAACAAGCCTATTCAATTAAAAAAAAAAGTATTTGTCTTTCCTTGTTTCCTTTGTATTCAATAACAGGAAATGGCACACCAAATAATCATCAATTATATTTCTGTTCAAACAAATGCCTTAATGTAGGCTATAAGAACAATCTCACACAAAACTGTACATGCCGATATAAATTATTATTATATCTTATTAATGGTTTCTCGCGCTTACTTCTACAGCATATTCTGTTGATGTAAACAAGCTCAATGAAAACGACAGGAAAGTAAATAGGAAAGAAACGCATAATAACAATTAATTTTACAATAAAGTCGTCGAAATAATTTCATGAAAGATTAAAATGAGAAAATATGTAAGTTTCATGTTAAGATAATCAAGTCTCTAACAGACGATCATTGTTTTTCAGCTCAAATATCATAGCCCTTGTTGTTAAAGATCGATATGATGGAACAGAAGTTTGAATTGTTGCAAATAAAAAAAGTTTATGAAAATCAAAGTGCCTTTAAAACGTTCAAATAATTGTTGAGTTTGAAAGACATACTTAGTGTTGAATAAAACATATTTAAAGGCTACCTCAAACAATGATATTGATGTACTAATGGTAGGACAATTGTGAACCATCTGAGTAGAATTCACTATTTAATGTGCCTTTTAAACCTGAGATCTGATCTTCATTAACGTCTCATCATTTCAGGAGCAACACAAACAGTAACAGCAGTGTCAACAATTGCAGGTACTGAACAAATAAGGGAATAGGCAGGTTATATCAAGGACTTAAATTGATAAACTAAATTTTGTTTACGTCCAATCGATTTTCACATTCGTAATGTCAATCAAATTATTATGTTTGATTCAAATATTTTAAGTTTTCGTTTGAAAACACATTAAAATTGTAAATGTTAATTTTTGCCTTACATCTTCTTATACTCGTTTTGTGTAACTTCAGTTTGTTTCATTTGTATGGCTTTATATCAAACATAGAAATAGTTTGAGATGACTTGGTTGATAATGCACACACTCTGAAATGTTTTACGAATCAATCCTTTGATATGACAGGTGGGATGTTCGCGGCAGGTCTTTTCGCTGGGTTGGCAATTGCAGCGGTTATGGTTGGCGTTGTATACTTCTTTTTTATCAGGTACTCTAGCTGTTTTGTTAATCAGAATAGCTTATTATCTGTTTATCAATAATTTGTGATAATGATACAAATTTTTCTGTACATTTATCATTTTGATGAACCCTTATTATGTCAATTTTCAACTTTCATTGCTCATTTCAATGAAGACACTATGATGAAAGTTAAAAACAAATGATATTAAGAAAAACTAAGCAGCATCACTTCGAGCCCATTCTAAATCTCACGTTACACCTAGAAAAAGGAGAGGTAATTATAAACTTTGCAAACAAACGTGAAATGAGTTTCAATAAAATCTTAGTTGAAATAGCACGTAAGCTAAAATATTTAATGTAGAAAGATTCTTGTGTGAATTCATGATGTTCTGTATGACAAAGTTGAGTAGGTAAGTTGATTTAAACAGGATGTGAAATTTTGTTAAACATAAATGAATCAAAATTGACAATGTCCCTCCTTGTAACAGACGGCGGTGTGTTATCAAGAAACCGGACCCTGGTCCAGCTTCCCCGAATCATCCCACATACACAGGACTCACAGACCTCGGTCGTCCTGACACATATGACGTCATCGACAGACCGGAAGCAGCAACCAAACCCTCGGAAACAAGCCAGACACCTGTCTACCAGAATGTGAACAATGCCTCCTAGGCGAAACGGTTATATAATGTACACAATGTTTAGTAGAAACGGATGCAATGTCCGCCAGGGCAATCGTTTAACATATGACACTTGACTGTAATTAATAGAGTTTAATAGAATTCACTTGATAGATCTCATTTCTTAATTACAGTAAGTAGTGTTGGCGCCTTCAAAATAGGTTACTTTTGAATGATATTGGCATTTAATATTATCCATACCTTGTTAGGCATCATCAAATTTGTTGATTGTTCCTAATGTAAATCATCGCCATTGCTTTGTAGAGTGCACAACGTGTTAGTAATCATATTTGTTTGAATCATTAACCAGTATTAGTATGAGTGTTGTACAGTGAACATTGTCTTGGTCTGTGATTAACCAGATTGCCACTAACGTCAGTTCACAATAGCAACCTGTATACCCAGTTCAATATATCATTAACACTGATGTTTAATGTTTTGACTGTTACCAAGAGGTTAATTACAGTTAGTTGTTTTTATCCTTATTTTGAAATGCATTATTAGAGTTGTTTAAGGTTCAGCAAGTGAAAATCGCATTTGCTTGCATAGTCGTGTCAAGTATTTGAAAAGTTGTGTCAGACGATAGAGATTTATGTGACCTCTGTATGAGGGACATTTAAGCAGAGTGTATGTAATATGCATTATGTGGGAAAATCATCCTTCACAGTTCACAGAAAATGTTATTAGTTTATATGATGTTCGCATAAAACCTAAATATATATGCAATTTTAGAATAGCAGGTGATAATGATTGTTTTCTGAAAAAGTTTCAGTAGTCAGTCAGACACAAAACAATCTAAAAAAATTACAAATAAACTATTAAATGTGGCAGATGCTTATTATTTTGGTTGTTGGTTATACCATACCGTTTATGATTTTATCACAAGATATGGTCATCCAAATTATGCATTTTTTAAAATCTGTAGAGTCATTGGACACACTTGGGCAGTTAGCAACATTGTGGTTGAGTTTTTAAAACTTTTAAAACATACTTCTTCTTTGTGCCATATGACGTGATATTCTATAATGATTTCAGATGCTTTATGCTAAAACAACTTAATTGGATCTAGTTCTGTGACATTTTGGATAAAAGTCTGAACACAAAAGTGCCATTACATACTTTGAACAAACAAATATATACACAACAATCAAGTTCTTCCAAAGGGAAGGGACTTCCGTTTTGGGTTATATGGAGCACAGTGTCATTGCAAATGCTTGCAAGGTGTCTGCCTTGTGGTCTGCTAGCAGTGCTTGGAGTGTCCCGCCGTAGATTAGTAGTTTCTGTACGTGTCTCATAGGTTGGTGTTGAGGTATTTTCAAATGAATAAAGCTGAATTTACAAGACAAAAACCCTAATTATTCTAAAATTATACCAAACAAGGTGAAATATTTGATAGAGTTACATTTCATATATATTTATAAAAAAGGAGAATAATTTAATTTGAAGGAAGGTTATTACATATAAGAAGAGTAAACTGACTGGATCAATCTTCTTTAATACAATACGATGAATTCATTTCGACCAGTGCATAGGTCTTTTCAAGCATAGTTGATGGAAGTATACGCATATTTATACAGGAACAAAACAATAAATTCATATAGTCAACAGTCATACATGTAAATGGGTAATTAGGGAATCAGTCATTCATATCTAATTATAATTATGTGCAAGTATTCTAACAAATATCTAAGAGCGAGGCGTTGAATGATTCAGTGTGTTTTCGTGATGAGCGTGTATTACTAGTATTCACTAGATATCACAATTAAGACAAGTTGTCGTAGACCTTGCACCCGGTCGTACTGACGGGTATGCCAGTTTGCATACTGTCATGGGTTTTCATAAATATTGTTGATATATGCAAATGTAAGGAATGAATAGCTGCAGATGCTAGTGTGGTTTTGCAACATTTTTATTTTGTTCACGTGTAAATAATTCGGGGAATGTTTGAACATTTCTATTTCTAATGCCGATTGTAAATGTATATGCTATTTGTCCGTGGTGTGATGATGAAAATGTATCATATATGACATTAGACATTTATGAAAAATGTGTGTGTTATGCAGGGTTGTACATGTGATTGTATGCGTGCACAATGATCGATACCTGCAAATAAACCGGACAACCTCACAGTGAGTCCTGTTATTCTTGGCGAGGACTTGTTATTCTTGTATAATTTACTTTCCTTTCTTGTCGCTATTTCAGTGTTTTGTGTCTCCCCGGCAGCTCTCAATAAAATGTCTCCACAGTTAACTCGAGCGTGTGTCCCTGAACAAAGAATGTTACACCAGGAAGTAGTTGAAGCAACGAATAAGATATAAATAGATTACGTTGTATATGCATGTCATATTTCTGTACGGTTGTACCTAGACATATGGTAGACTACACCGTGTGGATAGTTGTCTGAACGGAAATATTATTACTAATATTCAGTGAGAGAACTATGGATTGCAGTTAACCGGTCTACCTTTTTCTTGTTCTAAGGCTCCGAGCTTTGAAATACAGGAGAAGTATTTAAATTCAATTGCATTACACAGACAATAGAAATTAGACCCATGGTGATATTTTGAAATGGTAAATAAAGATCATTAATAAGATGCTCTTACTGGTTCATTTTCACATTCGCTAAATCCAAACAACAATTCATTATGAAATCCTATGATACAATACATGTTTTGTGTGTTTGAATTGTTTTGTGTTAAAACTAGTTCATGTACATCCATGTAATGTTATATGTGGTATCACCGATGCAATATCTTACTATTCCTCTTTTTAACATGATACATGTAGTCATGTTTTATAGAATAGTCTCCCATAGAGGAATATGAAATCAATTATACACAGGTATAACTGTCAAATATAAATTTAATTGAATTAACAACAATTCATATTAAAATCCAATATTACATAAAATCCTGGTTGAAGATAAATACCCAGGTATTGTCTACATTAGGTATGTCGCAGAAAGGTTTTCTGGAAGTTGTTCAGGTTCTTGACTATAACCAATAGGGTAATACAATTCACTTTTTAGATCTCATTTCCTAATTTCTGCAAGTAGTGTTGCTACCTTTAAGATAGGTTATTGTGAATTGACAATAACATTGATATATTATCCAAACCTTGTTAGGCATCATCAGATTTGTTGAAGGTTCGTTGTGTGAGTCATCGCCATTGCCTTGTAGTGTGCTTAGTGAGATGATAGTACGTAGTTGTAATTATGTTTCGTTTAAACCATTATCATCCAGTATTAGTGTGAGTATTCTACATTAAACATTGTCCTCGTCAGTGATTATCCAGATTGCCACTATAATTATTTCACAATGCCAACCTGTTTAACCAGTTCAATATATCATTACACAGGTGTTTAATATTATTGTGTGTTACCAAAAGGTTAACTACAATTAGGTTTTAATGTTCATATTTTGAATTGCATCATTAAAGTTGTTGAAGATTCAACAAGTGAAACTCGCCTTTGCTTATAAAGTTGAAGTCAACAAATAAAAGTTGCGTGTAAGTGCCAAGTCATATGCGTGTCAAATGGTGGATATAAATCATTTGCAGTGCAGTAAGAAACTGTCATTGATCGTTCATACATACACTGTTGAAAAGATTTGTTATCAAGTCGAAATGCGACGCATCCAGTCATCATTAAAATGATATCTACAGCAAGTGTCGTCTGAAGTATTTTATTTTCAAATATCTTTTTACTTCACGTGAGACCTTCATCACCTTTTACACACACACACACACATACGCGTATTTGCTACAAAACGAGGTCCTAGTATCTGAACCATCAAAACGAGGACCCATAGTTGTGACTGAGACAGAGACATGATTTTTACATATATGAATCTCCTTGGGTCAACGATTTATATGATCACTTTGTTATCCGTGTAAGATGTCTGAATATTGATATAGTGTTTTTCTGATCTTGCATGACTTGTGAGGACTACAAAGTGAGGACCCTTCCCATAATGCACTGCGCTGAGTCCTCAGAATGAATAAGGTGTTGAATTGTGCGAGTCCTCTCTTTGAAGGAAAGTCAAGAATTCTTAACGAAAGCAGACAAAAATGTATTGAACATTTGTTAGTAATAAAGTTTTCCCTACATTGAGCAACATCTTGGCATATACAATCAATTCATACCTAAATTTAATTGAATTTATTTGAAAATACTTCTCGTTACAGATCACATTCTAAATAATTTTGAATAGAGTGAAGGCAAATAGGTTTGATTAGATGTCATGATTCTGATGATGTAAGTGTTGGTTTATCTCTCAGATTATCGTCATGTCACTGTTTTATGACTTTTATTTTCATTGCATATTTCGATGTCTTGATTGTGTCTACCTTACGACAGGTTTTCCGTTGATTTGTTATGTATACTTAAGTCTATTTTTATTCCATATCTCTGGTGACCCTTAGGTGACTGTATTATTGAGATGAGATTGCATGTTTCTGAGGAATTGTGTGTGTTTTGTAAATAGTAACTCTATTCTGTGAAAATTAAAATTCTATACTGTCTTTCTGAGGACCTGTCTATGTGTGAATACTTCCAATCCTTCTCGGGACTTTTGCGTTTGAAAAGATAATTCACTTAAATCTCTCTGAGGACCTGTGTTTGTAAGATTTTTGAATGATAATTCTTTATAAATCTTTCCAAGGACTTCTGTATAACAACTTTATGAACGTTAATTCGATACCATCATTCTGATGACCTGTGTGTATATACTCTGTAAAGGATAACTCTATTCCACTCTTACTCTATTTCTGAGGACTTGTGTGTGACAGCTTTATGAGAGTTAAATTTATCCTATCTATTTGAGGACCTTTGTTTATGGTAGTAAATGGTAGATCTTTTCAATTCTTCCGAGGACCTATGTGTGACAGCTTTATAGGAGTTGATTCTCTACCATCATTCTGAGGACCTGTGTGTGTATGCTTCGTAAATGGTAGCCCTGTTCCATCTTTCCGAGGACTTGTGTGTGCCAGCTTTATGAGAGTTGAATCTATAACATCATATTGAGGACCTGTGTGGTTTCTTTAAAAATTATGATTCTATTCCAACATTCTCTCATAAACTCTGTGTGATAGCTTAATAAGAGTTAATTCTATCCTATCTATCTGACGATCTGTGTTTATGCTTGTAAATGATTACTCTATTCAATCATTTTGAGGACTTGTGTGTGACAGCTGGGAGTTGATTCTATACCATCATTTTGAGGACCTGTGTGTGTATGCTTCGTAAATGGTAACCCTATTCCATCTTTCCGGGGACCTGTGTGTGCCAGCTTTATGAGAGTTGAATCTATACCATCATTTTGAGGACCTGTGTGGTTTTTTTGTAAATTATGATTCTATTCCACCATTCTGTCATAAACTCTGTGTGATAGCTTAATAAGAGTTAATTCTATCCTATCTATCTGACGATCTGTGTTTATGCTTGTAAATGATAACTCTATTCAATCATTTTGAGGACTTGTGTGTGTATGCTTTGTAAATGGCGACTCTATTCCATCATTTCGAGGACTTGTGTGTGACAGCTGTATGGGAGTTGATTCTATACCATCATTGTGAGGACCTGTGTGTGTATGCGTTGTAAATGGCGACTCTATTCCATCATTTCGAGGACTTGTGTGTGACAGCTGGGAGTTGATTCTCTACCATCATTTTGAGGACCTGTGTTTGTATGTTTCGTTAATGGTAGCCCTGTTCCATCTTTCCGAGGACTTGTGTGTGAAAGCTTGATTAGATTAAATTCTCTACCATTCTGAGGACCTGTGTGTGTGAATGCTTCGTAAATGGTAGCCCTGTTCAATCTTTCCGAGGACTTGTGTGTGCCAGCTTTATGAGAGTTGAATCTATACCATCATTTTGAGGACCTGTGTGTTTTCTTTGTAAATTATGATTCTATTCCACCATTCTCTCATAAGCTCTGTGTGATAGCTTAATAAGAGTTAATTCTATCCTATCTATCTGACGATCTGTGTTTACGCTTGTAAATTATAACTCTATTCAATCATTTTGAGGACTTGTGTGTGACAGCTGTATGGGAGTTGATTCTATACCATCATTGTGAGGACCTGTGTGTGTATGCTTTGTAAATGGCGACTCTATTCCATCATTTCGAGGACTTGTGTGTGACAACTGGGAGTTGATTCTCTACAATCATTTTGAGGACCTGTGTGTGTATGTTTCGTTAATGGTAGCTCTGTTCCATCTTTCCGAGGACTTGTGTGTGAAAGCTTGAGGAGATTAAATACTCTACCATCATTCCGAGGACCTGTGTGTGTATGATTTGTAAAATATAGCCCTGTTCCATCTTTCCGAGGACTTGTGTGTGCCAGCTTTATGAGAGTTGAATTTATACCATCATTTTAAGGACCTGTGTGGTTTTTTTTGTAAATTATGATTCTATTCCACCATTCTGTCATAAACTCTGTGTGATAGCTTAATAAGAGTTAATTCTAGCCTATCTATCTGACGATCTGTGTTTATGCTTGTAAATGATAACTCTATTCAATCATTTTGAGGACTTGTGTGTGACAGCTGCATGGGAGTTGATTCTATACAATCATTTTGAGGACCTGTGTGTGTATGCTTTGTAAATGGTGACTCTATTCCATCATTTCGAGGACTTGTGTGTGACAGCTGTATGGGAGTTGATTCTCTACCATCATTTTGAGGACCTGTGTGTGTATGCTTCTTAAATGGTAGCCCTCTTCCATCTTTCCGAGGACTTGTGTGTGAAAGCTTGATGAGATTAAATTCTATACCATCATTCCGAGGACCTGTGTGTGTATGATTTGTAAAAGAGCCCTGTTCAATCTTTCCGAGGACTTGTGTGTAACAGTTTTATGAGAGTTGATTTCTTACAATCATTTTGAGGACCTGTGTGTGTATGCTTTGTATCTGGTAACTCTATTCCATGATTCCGAGGACTTGTGTGCGACTTCTTTATATGAGTTAATTCTTTACCATCATTCTGAGGACCACGGTTTTTATGATATGTAAATGGTAACTCTATTCAATCTTTCCAAGGACCTGTGTGTGACAGCTTAACGTGGGGAAATTATATACCATCGTTTTGAGAAAGTGATTTGTACAGGCTATACAACATAGAACATCCTACATTAAAATATTATTTACGTTCTTTATACAAGAAGGACAAAAAGTAACAACATCAAATAGCAAACACGAAACATACCTTTAGCGACTTGTGTAAACACTTTTAAACTTTCTTCGATATTCACCATGAATATACTTACGAGAATGAAAATCATTTAAACTCATCTTATTTTATAACAGATTCTTTTATGTTACCATATCTTAGGCTTGTATTCAACCTGATATAAGAAAGGGGTCTATTTCCTCCAATGTGGTCAATTGGTATAAGGGAGGTGACATGACATTCAGAAGTTGTCACTGTAATGCACATGTTCAACAACAAGTAATAAAAAGATAAGAGGTGACATTAATTGTGTCGAGAATTATAGAGGCATCACTAAGGTATATTCATCTTCACAGCAATTATAAATCACAGAATGATTCTGTGGGAAAACAATGGATGATATGTGTATACTTCAGAGTCATATTCAAAGATTTTCTTGTTTTGTAAAAGAGGAACATTTTACCAACTACTTAATTTTCTAAATGTTGAATCTTGCAAAGGCGCATATTAAAAAACTAACTAAGACTGGATGAATTGAGTAGCAGAGTGTAAAAATTATGGAACAGCATCCCAAATAATATCATAAGATATATTATTTCCCCTTATATCAATGAATAAGCAATACAAATGAAAAATAACTTCAGAAATGGTATCCAGCTTTGTCCAGATGTTTTGCATATTTTTTTTTACTGTTTGCAGATGACAATAACTCTTATTTCAAGTACAATGGTAGCTTACCAGGAACAATTTTGGGAACTAGAAAGTTACTTTGAACGGTCAAATACAAATAAAACAAAAGTAATTACCTTCAAGAAAGAAAGTATATTAACTCGACATGTCACAAAGGCCTGAAATTTGGTAATATAATCGTTTCAACCTAATAGAGAGAGAAAGTGCATTTGTTGGCATGTAGAAATTTGTCTTTGAGGTAACAATGTCAAAGTCAAAAGATGTTTATTGTATGAAAGGCCTCCAGCACATATACATAAGAGTTACAGCATAGAAAAATGGGAGCATACAATATAATATAGCAACATTCATCCTGTTAACAACGGTATTTAAGGGTTAATAATTTGTTTAATGAGACGGTCTCTTTTAGCTAATGCATGCTTTACATATAAAGACAGTTTTACAATAAGGTCTTCATTATTAGTTTGTAACAAAGATATATATGCATCTATTGGTTGTTTTTCTAGCAAGTGGTTTGGTATATATTCTCTCGTAAATCCACATAAGAAGAACATAAAAATGTAAAATGAATTTCTTTCTCAATACCTCGGTTACATAAAGAACAACACCTACTTTCTTTTTCGATAGAAGCTTTTCTCCCCTCATTTATTATTTAACCCAGTAAACCCAAACGATATTTTACAAACATTCTTCTTAAATGATATGTTGTAATTATTGATAGATATTTTTCCGGTTGGAGTAACAATTTAAATGACCTATAATATTCATATCGTGAGCTTGAATCTAAAGTCGAATTCCAATCTTGACGAAACATATCTATTGATCTAAGACGAAACTCATTAAGAAATCTATTAACATCCCCAATTGTCTCGCACATCCATATGAACCCAAAACCGTGAGAAAATAATAAATTTATCATGTCGGTTGCCCAAGTATGTTTTCCAAAATTATCTAAATTTATAAGCATATTATAGGCTAATTTAGGCAGGCGTTGTTCGTGCATCTTTATTATCTTTAACCAAAATCTTAAACATCTTATTTGAGAGTTAATGTGCATTTCTTACATGCTAAAAGATGAACTCTTTCTATGCACTCGAATCGTTGAAAACCCCATATTTCAGAGCAATATAACAGAATCGGTTGAATCTGGGAATCAAATATCTTAAAGAATACTTTTGGGGACATTGTTCCAACTTTGCATAAGACTGATAAAACTTGTGTTAAAGCTTTTTTACCTCGTAGAGCTTGGTTCTGGGCGCATTTATTAATATTCATCCTGTAAGAAAACAAAAATCCTAAATAAGAAAACTGGTCTGATACAGTTATCAACTGACCATCGTAAAACCAGCGTTCTCTCACAGCTACAGGACCGCCCCTTCTAAATATTACAATTTCTGTTTTACTTAAAATTACTGTTAACTTCCATTCTTTAGTGTATCTCTCAAGGATATCTAACTGAATTTGTAAACCTACTATTGTGTCCGAAACCAAAATGACATCGACAGGAAAGAGAAGGGTTAGGATTTCTATAAAATTTGGATACAATTGGACTCCATGTTTTCCTTCTGAAGCGATATCATTATACCATTCACTTATGAGGAAAATAAAATTGGGCTTAAACAACAGCCTTCCCTTAATCTTAAGGGGCAATCAAAGAGATATGTTGCTCCATCTGTACAACGTACACAAGCTCTAATATTACAATACATTGATTTTAGAATGTTGATCATTTTCCCTTGTAATCCTGCATTATATAAACATTGCCATAATTTAGAGTGATTAACCGAATCAAAAGCTTTTTTAAAGTCTACAAATGCTTTGTACAATTTATGCTTGCGTTTGGACAATATTTTCTGTATCATTGCATACAAAGTAAATATTTGATCTGCAGTAGAATATCCCTTTCTAAATCAAGCCTGAGATTCAGGAATTTTATCGCGCATATTCGCCCAGTTAGATAATCTGTTGTTCAATATCAAGGTAAATACTTTCCCGATGATACTCATTAGCGATATACCGCGGTAGTTATCCGGATCATTTTTGTTCCCCTTTTTGTGTAATGGAACTATTATAGAGCTTGACCAACTAGAAGGGAAAATTCCATTTTCAAACAACTTAATAAAACATCTGAATGAATACACCATCTACAATATTATACGGGTTATGTGGGAGGATTCCACTAATTTCACACGTTAAAATAATCAAATATTTGTTAGACTTTTTGACCTTTTGGCTTCTCATCGTTTACAAATATTAATTGTTATGAAATAACAGTCTTATAAAACAAATATGGACAAAAGAATTGGATAATCTATTATTCACAACAGGTTTTAAACAAACGTTTTACCACTTATTCGCAAAGGCTCATAGACATTTACCAACATAATTGACTGAATAGACTTTTCCTTTTCACCAAATGTGACTTTAATTCAGCTTTTGAAATATACATTCAACCGAGCATTATTAATCATGTGTTACCGTAAATGTTTTAGTGTTAGTTTACCCCGCTCTAATGTTTATCACATGAATGATGTTTAAGAAAACGAGTTTGATGTGTTGCTCGTATTCCCATTACATGATAACCTACGTAGAAACTACATCGATAAATTTATTTTGACCATCCCTTTATAGACAAATTCCAATATTTATCGAATTGTATAGCAATGCCGAATTTGTCAATCAGATTTAAAAAGAACTAGTATATCACAACCGTTTTTTCAAAAATCATATAATTTACAATTTCAGTTAAAATGGACGAGAAATTATCACAATTATTTCCGCAAAAGCAACTTGCATTATCAATACTGAAAATGAATAGGAACAGATCATTATTAAACCGTCCTTATAGAGAGAGAGTTTATCAGTGAAGGGGCCATTGGCACATGTTATTTACAGCATTTTACAGCAGTGCAACATGCCTATGAGCACGATGATACATCATCAAGACGTCACTGTCAGCTAAGTAGTACCAACAATTGATAAGAATTTACTTCTTTTTTCTTTTTTTTTTACATCGCAAGAGATTAGTATTTTGTGAGGCAATTAATGACAAAAATATTCTTTGATGCAAAATGTTGGGCTAGTTTACATTCAGAAACATATGATCGGAAGTATTTTAGGAAATATTCATTTCTTAGAACGGGTATTCTTAACAAAAGTGGAATTCGTTTTCAATATAAAGTATAACAAGAAGCGGGCAAAGGCAAACGTCCCTATTAAGAACTATATATTTACTTTATTCAACTATCAAAATGTGATTAGAGCAGCAAAACTTACTAAGAAAAATACGAAACTGTGTAACACTGACACTACAAACATAAAACTCAAACTCTACACATGATTTTCGCCACGATAGAAATTAAGTTTTTACATCAGATTGATATCCGATGACCACAACTGATTCTCTATGTCGGTACGTCTTTGCTTAAACAAATCTTTTAAAAATGGAAATGTGTCCGATTCGTTGATTTTACCACATATTACTAAAACAATCATTAGATAAAAGAGATTACACCCTTAAAACCCAAAATTCTAAACCATTTTCATCAAGACAATATTGATAATTGATACTTTTTAAAATATTGTATTTTTGTACTGTATTGACAAAATTCGAGCCGCAATGTTTGGCATATTTCTAGAAAAATCTGCTTATAGAACCTTTCAAGCACATTTAAAATGTGTGAGTACTAGATCTCACTTCGAAAGAAGTACTAATGGCAGAACCTAACATCAAATATATGATATAACATCGGTTGACTCTAAAAATTCCAAACAGACGATTTGAGAATTTTAATACTTTCAATACCTGTTCAGCAAAAGTTTTCTTTGTTACATACCATTATGTATAAGAAGGAAAAATGGACACCCAAGTGTTTATAAGATGGAACAATTGGAATAAAATGGTCATTTATGTACGATAATACCGTACCTATTACCATTCTTACTGCTTTAAATAACAGCTGTCTTTTAGTTGTTTGCCTGATATTGAGCACAACCACCCCTGAACTCGCACCCATATTAAAAATTCTACCATTTTCATTGCACAACAAAACAAACCGTTCATAATATTTCGTAAAATTCCCTAAATGATAAGAGATCAAATAAACAGAAAACCTTAACATTTCAGTTTTATATTCACGATGCCTTTCTTAGTTTTGTAAGGGGGCACCCCTTCCCAAATTGTTGTCCCCCAAGCTTCTGAGGCAGATGTGTTTTCAGCTATTTCATTGAAAAACAATCTTGTCAACAAACATCATATCAGTCAACGGATTACTATACAAATACACTTTTATTTAAAAATCACCCAAAATGAGCGACGACCCTGTATTACATACAAAAATTACAAATCACTATTGATTATCAAAATCATCATCATTATATCATTAATTAAATTGTTTTTGAAAAATGAACAATCATTAAATAAACTATAAGACGCTTCAGAGATTTTTCCCTTTCACTTTAGCACGTAAAACTTTGAGTTTGTAAAACACTTTCAGAAAAAACCCAAGGAGAAAGGTAATAGGGCAACCATTGCTTGTCACTTGTCGACAGCATGGCAGTCGTGGCAATTAAGTAACAGAGAGGATGAACAGTTATCTTGGCATGTCCAAAATACCAGCACCATCGTCCTGACCTCATCTCGTCCACAGGTCAAACAGATGTGGAACAGATGTCTGAGTGTCGAAACGTTAACTCCACAATTACAGTTATTCATACAGTAATAGTTCGATGGGGTATCCGTTCTTTTGTTTTTGTGCATAATTTACCATTATGAATCTTTGTTGAACAACCATTTTAGAATAATATATAAAAATACAACATATTTAGATCTAATACCAACAAAGGGACAATATTGTAACACAGATTGCACTAGGACACACATGTATAAATTTAACTATTTTACTATTTATGCTTTAAATATTGAAATAGTAAAATGTCTGTTAGACCAAATATCATCTATATTCACACTTGTTTCTGAAAAGTCATTGACATACTTCATCGGGTTATGATATTTATGTAATCTATTCAAAAGTGATTAAGACGTAACAAAACATTGCAGTGTCGGGATGACAACCCGATTCAAATTCAGATACAGACATATTACATATAAAACATAATCATTAAATATGGTTTTATGTCACCTATGTTGTGCTATACGTGTTCTAAAGCAAACCATGCACGACTTCTATGTACAGGGCGAGTGTCATTAATGTTATTTACAAGTAACATTGCTATTATTCATTATCAGGTTGAAAGAAGACATCGGTCATTCAGGCAAGACGAGACTCTACAATATACAATCTAATGTTGACACGAATATTGTCAATTATTGTGCAAAACATTATAAATCGAACATCAATAAAGAGATTGATGAAATTAATATTATGGATGAAAGAACAAGAAATGATGAAACTAAATTTATTTCGTTGACTAAATTTTAGTCTAGCCTAGCTTCATGCATGTATTCCATTTATCTGGGCAATGCTTCATAGGTTAGTATCCTCTGAAATATTTTTGTTTTAATTTATCCAAAAGATTTAAACATATCTAATGTCTGACATGAAACGGATTGGTAAAATATACAAGGTAAATGCCTTTCAATGAATAATATATGTATTTCTACTACCATTTCACCTGTTTTAAAATTACAATAGCACACATCGTTAGTGTGTCGACAACTTTTTTTTATAAAACCTCTTTCTAATACTAATATCAAACTTGAATGAAGTTTTGCCATATCGTTTGATATTATTTTTTCACTTCATTTGTTGGTGGTGTTAGATTATCTTTTTCAGATAGGGATGGAGGGAGAGCTTCAGAAGTTATACAGGGTTAATATTTGAAGAACGATGACAAATTGCGTACATCACAAAAGGAACAACCTCCTCTCCCCGATTATTTTAACTCAAAATTGAAACAATGATAATTACTTTTTGAATTCTCTCTTGATAACACAGAACATGACTCTTATTCCGTTACATTTGTCCATAGCACTTGGATATCAATTTACATAACTCTAGTAACTGGTATTTTTTCTGTACAAACAGGTATAAAATCGGGTTTCAATTTATTCATGGTCTTATGTTCTCTAACGAACCTATATGCATGGTCATAGTTATTAATCCAGTTAACACACACTTATAATAAACAACATGCCAGAGAAATGTTGGCTTAAGAGAATTTTGTAGTTTAAGTCCGTTTCTGTTTTCAATGTTGATAAATTAATTTGCTTCTATGATTCAAGGTAGCTCTTCTCATGGCGTTCACTTACACCCCTATTTCACGGAATTATTCTTACTGTTGTTTGCCGATACTATTTCGACCAGTATTGTCGGACTATACAGCCACTTATATCTGAATAAGAACATTATTGTGATGTTGCATGGTTAACTATCAATATGGAGAAATACTAAAGTAAAAGTATTAAAAAACGGACGTAAGCTGCCTAAAAAGAAAGGTGGTATAATAAAGGTCAGACGATTTTTGTTACGAAATCATATCTTGGAGTTTATCTTTCAAACCGTCTTAACTTAGGCACATGTACAATATTATTCAACTCAGCCGAAAAGGGTACTCATTTGTTTTCTTAAAAGTATATTGACCATTTTTAGATATTGATTTCAAATCATTCTCCAAAATATATGATTAGATTCTTCCGATTTTATTGTATGAGTCAGAGCTGTGGGGATTTAAAGATTTTGAGGTTATTGAGAAAATACACTTAAATGCTTCTGAAAGATTTCCGGTAGTGAAGGCAAACAATCCTTATAATATGGTATTCGAATAATGCGGAAGATTTCCCATTCATATTTCTACTAATGCAGGAATAGTACAATTTTGGATGTGTCTTTTTAATATGCCCTCTTATAGGTATCCACGCATGTATGACGATATGATCGAGAAAAAGCCATATCCCTCAACACTATTTTATACATTCAAATAGGTTAAAAATCTCTCTCCTGCTAAATAATGATACTATTCTTATCCTCAAATTATCAACTTGTACTTATCATTGAAAGTAACTTAGAAAGAATCATGAATGAATTATAAGATTGCATTGTATAGTTTATTAACCGATTATAAGCTTCTATATCGGATGAATTGTGATAACATATGTAGTTTCTATATAAATTTGTGACTGTATGATACGTTTGACATGAACATGTATAAGAATGTTATCCTTGTGAAGATGTTTTGACATGACAATACCTTTTACATTTGTATCATTTTTGTACTGTAGGCCTGTGAATAAGGTGCTGTGGGAAAATGTTCTATAGATATCGTTGACGCTATCTTTTATGGATTTGTGTTTAATAGAAAGAAACTAAATTTTATTTGTCTTCAGTTTCATTTTTGCCAAATATTGAATGAGCCTATAAGACCTAATGGTAAACAGAGGCAGGAAAATGTCCATTCCTGAGTATGGCTGATTATGTCCTTTATTTAATTTTACATTTGACTGTTCCTTTTATGCAGATGAGCGCTACGATTTTCCCCCTCAAAGTTATCTATCGAAATCCTAACTTTTAGTAACAACTGAAATGCATCATCATTACGTTATCTGGCTCTTTATGTTAAACTTGAACTCGCAAAGAGCACCTACAATGACTCATTTTCTAGTGTATATTCCTGTACAATTATTTTTTTAACTTTGAATTTAACCCTCCTCTTTCCATCTTTCCATAATACATGTATGATTGATACATAACACTAAACCCCATTTAGGATGTTTACTTGGATATTGGACTTGTATACTTCTTATTGCTTATTTTCAACCGACAGGACTGAAAATATTTAATATTTCCATGTTCAAAATGTGCAGACAATATATGTAGTTATGGCAATGAAGTGAATCTAATACAGGTACATGTATGATACATAGATTACACTAAAGGGAGAGGCTAGAAACTACAGCAGTAAGCTTAAGGAGTTTATCATTATACCTCAAAGGCCCGTTGCCTTAAGGACGAAGTATATCTCATCTCTCTGAGTTTAATTTAAAATGTTTTAGCAGTCCAGTGTTTGGCATATTTTAGCAGTAAAGATCAATCTGGGTCTTCAACCGTTGATTGAATATTGAAATTATATAGGTACATATCAGCTATCAACAGATTGTAGTTTCATGATAGAGGGGTGGAAATTTTTTTTTTTTATTAACTTGTGATAGTACTAATTATGTGAACTGTCACAACTTCTAATTATGACACCGTCCATTTATCATATATCCTCATTTTATCACACAGGGTATGTAAGGCCTGTAACAAAAGAAAAATAATATATTGTGATGTTTTCCTGCTTATTGATCATGTATACAATACTGATTATTATTGTTAATATCTAACTGACCGGACTGAAACTATTTCATATTTCCAAATTGACAGACATGTAATGTTATGGTAATGCAGCGATTCAATTTTATGTTTGATACAGACATTACACGATTTGTTGCATTACAAAACATTGTCTTTGTTTTTAGAAACCTGTCATAATGTAGCAAAGATTTAGATTGTGTCATTTTAATTCAACAAGAAGTGTGCATAAGTGTGAATAACCGCAACCTAACAACGCTAGCTTCCCAGCAGGCACATAGACGTCTATTAGACGTCTAATAGACGTCTAGCCTAGACGTCTAAAAGACGTCTAAATATAGTCTAATCTGTGGGACTAGAAAGACGTCTAAAGGTAGACGTCTATTAGACGTATATTAGACGTCTTTTAGACGTATATTAGACGTCTTTTAGACGTATATTAGACGTCTTTAAGACATTTATTAGACGTCTTTTAGACGTTTATAAGACGTTTTTTAGACATTTATTAGACGTTTATTAGACGTCTAGTAGACGTCTTTTAGACGTTTAATAGACGTCTTTTAGACGTTTGTTAGACCTACATTAAACCTCTATTAGAAGTGTAAATACCTCCCAAAATATTTAACAGAAGTCTGAAAAAAGTTTAACACATGTCCTTTAGTGGTTGTGTTATACCCCAGTATAATAATGTTATGCAGTGGGAACTTCATCAGGTTTCAGAGCTTCAAACAAAAACCTGTATTTTGTAAGGCACAATTGCATATTTTAGATGAAAATGAATACAATTAAGCCCAATTATTTCACATTTAAAACAATATAATGACTAATAATGGATACCATTTTAGAATTTGATATGGTAACTTAATTTCATGTTTAGGTTTACATTTTCTTATGAATAGATTCAAAATTTTCCAACTAAGTGATGAGCAATTGTGCCTTGAAAATAAGCAAGAAAAAAGCTCAAATAAGATGAAATATTTATTCAATATAAAAATCTATTTAATGCAAACAACGTATATATTGTAATAATACAAAAATATTTGCTTTTATATGTTTTGAAAAATTAACTTTACTTAGAATCAGATTTGTCAAATCTTCATATCACTGTCCAAAGCTGAAGATTAATTCTTAAAGTATGAATGTCCTGATTCAAGGCCATTTTCTTCCTGCAACCTCGAAGAGCATCTTAAAAGAATTCCGCCGTTCTTGAGAATTGTATCCTTGACTGCGTCCTTGTAACAGATTTGTCAAAGTATCTGAAAATAAATTGAAACCTTAATTGTTATCTCAACTCATGATCATGGTCAACATTTGTACCTATATATTCAGATTCAAATCAAAATATATGTTAACACTGTTAAATATTTGGTAAGCTACGTGTCCTGAAAAATTCAATATAAATGTATACACAGACACCAAATGAAACCATATTACTAACAAGAAACTAATAATAGTTGAATCTACGTCATAAGTCAACTATTATAAAAAGGTTTCTATTGCAGTGAATTAAAATGACAGTTATCTGAAAATTAAAATGTTCCACACTGAATCAGGTTCTCTGCATTTAATAAGGGTGTCTTGATAATTAATATTCCACTATGAAAGTTCGGGTAACAAAATACCAATTAATTGTTATCTCAATTTATGAATTTGTACATTTGTACCTATATGTTCAGATGCAAATCAAAATATATGTTAACACTGTTAATTATTTGGTAAGCTACGTGTCCAGAAAAAATTGATTTAATAAAAACATTAACGTATACACAGACACCAAATGAAACTTATATATTACTAACTAGAAACTAAAAATAATAGTTGAATCTAAAAAGGTTTCTTTTGCAGTGAATTAAAATGACAGTTATCTGAAAATTAAAATGTTCCACACTGAATCAGGTTCTCTGCATTTAATAAGGGTGTATAATCATTAATATTCCACTATGAAAGTTCGGGTAACAGAAAACCTAGGGAAAGAATTTGGTCATTCAAATTATTTGGTTTCATTAAAAAAATAGAGAAAGCTATATTTTCCTTCAAATATGTATACTAACACACTACACACATATGTTGAAGTAGCATCACAAAATTACGAGCTGAAAGTTATTTATGGAAGAGGCTGTACATACCATCAGATGCACGACCATTGAAAACAAAGGAAAGATACCGACGTTTCTAGTTGTAAAAGGAATGTAGTTTGTTCAATATCTGATAACTGAGTGAAACTCGGGTACGAAATGCTAACATTTTGGAACAAGTCATACCGGAGATCTGAGTAATATGAACAATTTACTAAGAAGTGAACTTCATCTTCGACAGCCTGACGACTACAGTGGCGGCAAATCCTATCAACAATCGGTGTCACAGGGCGGGAAAATCTACCACAACGTAGTTTACCTAGAACACTACGGTGTCATCTAGGCAATATAGTCTAAGTAACATATGGTTCTGGGATAACAGTGTTCTTAAATTGTCTATATGTACGAAGCTTATTTCCGTTGGG
The DNA here is from genome assembly GCA_921293015.1 of Phorcus lineatus. Taxonomy (NCBI): domain Eukaryota; kingdom Metazoa; phylum Mollusca; class Gastropoda; order Trochida; family Trochidae; genus Phorcus; species Phorcus lineatus. Next base: position 13,989,568 of record OV121085.1, read on the forward strand.
ATTTCCCTGGTCATTCCACAGATCACGTAGCCACTCTTGATGATCTAACAACTGTATATGCTGAGCTGAGCCAGTTCACAATTAGATATATGTAGCATATTTATCACTGGGAGATTCAACGATTCTAACAAAGATGACACGATATTGTCCCATGATTTGGCAAGGCGCCGTGACCAGCTACTGATAACGAAAGGCAATCTATTAGATGCCATACGGTGTAGCCTTAGCAAAAATCTCAGTATTTCTAGCCTCTGTTTTGACAAAGTACTGGTCCACCCCATTTCACCCCTTACTGCCAAATTGGGGTTTTTATCATTAACTCCAATATAAAATCGGCAAGCACGATTTTGTACTGCGCTTATGCAACTAAAATTCCTAGTTCCCCACAAAGCTGCACCGTATGACAAAATAGGTTGTACTAAGTTATTATATAATGTGCTAAAAACACTGTAGGCCATATCAACAACAGACTTAAACTTACACATTACCACTCCCAATGCACAATTAGCAGATTTAGCCAATTCCTTAGCAGTATAGTTAGGATCCAAATTCTCTTCAAGCCAAAGCCCCAAGTATTTATAGGCGTTACAGTAATCAACATAATCATTACCAACCTTAAGCACAAATTTCGATTTCAACGACTGTTTAGGACGATAGTGAACAACTTTCGTTTTTTGGATATTAACAAGAATTCGCCAGCGAGAACACCAATCAGCTACAACATCCGGCATCCTTTGCAGAGTCACCTCGTCAGGGGCAAAAAGTGCTTTGTCATCTGCATACAGCAGCAAACTTAACTGACCACCATTGATTTCAATGCCACATCCTAAACTGTTTATCTCCTGAGCAAGATCATTTACATATGTAGAGAACAACGTCGGCGACAACACACACCCCTGACGAACACCGGAGGGTACATGGAAGTTATTTGCGAACTCATCATTAATGCGGACCTGAGGATACAGGAAACGTTTTACATGGATAGTTCAGTTTATGGTGTAGCTGGGGTAACCAACTGTGCTAATATCAACGTCGGTAATGTTTCGCTCACTGGTACAAAATACTACTTCAGTGATACATAACATGGTTCACTGCATGGTAACTGCTCTAGAAAACAACGTGCAGTTTTAAGGCTGATAGAAGGCGTACAAGGGGGTGCCAAAATTTGTGTCTGATGTTATAATTGTGATTTAATGGTAAACAGTTCCATTCCTGGTTAACTTATGAAGAAGCAATCGTTAACATTTTCAAATATCGGGAGTATATAAGAACATGCATAATCGTAAATATATGTGAATGTGAGTGTGTAAAATGACATCTAATTTAAGAACACAACAATAGTATGGAACCAGAGAATTGTTCGATGTTCACCAGGTCAGTTTAAATATCAATGTTTTCCCTTGTCAAATATCTACCTTGTTATTGAATAAAAGAGTGCAACGACAGTATGGTTAAAAGGATCAAACATATTTTCATTATTATTTTTGGTTAAGTTCAAATTCAAAATTTGCCTCACAGAGTACAACAAATCTACTCCAGCAAATGCTGCAGTTGTACGTAATGTTAAGATATGCATGCACGTTTTAGAATGAATACACTTAATGATGAACAGGAGATCTGATCTTCATGGACGTCTTTTATTTCAGAAACAACTAAAACAGTGGTAACAATATCAGCAACAAGCATAATGCTAACAACAAGGACTGGTTCAAATGAAACTTAACCTCCAAAACAAACACATAAACTAGATAAAGGATTGGGTATGGGTTTATATTTAGGAATATTAGTGATAATAAAGTATTATGTATTCAGACTGTCAATCAATTACTTTGAATTTTTTTTAATTCAATTATTCATGTTTAACTTGTAAATACTAGATTTGATAAAAAAATTTGTAGAAAGTACATACGATTGAATTTGACACGAATCGATCAAGTTTACATTGCAGGTGGCATGTTTGCAGCAGGTATCTTCACTTGCCATGTGTTGGCGGCAGCAGCTTTTATTTTTTGCATTGTGTGCTTTTTGTATATCTATATAGTAGATAAGAATATACAAATATTTTATTTATTTTTAAAGGCTTTGTTTCAAACATGTAGTTTTTCTGTACATTGTTATTTTTCAAATACGTCTTTTCGGTAGGTAAAGTCATTATATCACCGTTGTTAATGTAGCGTGAACTTACCCATTTAAAATAAAACTATTATCATGTGAATTCACGCGCGATGTGTAGAATAACAAAGGTACATGTAACCACAAATACAAATTAAGAGGTAAAGAAACAGTCGTGTACTTTGAACATTTCATGTCAAAACAATTCCGCTCAATGTTTTAAAAGCCACTTTAGGTCCAAAAGTTTTATACACGTTTATAGTGAAAGTTAAAGTGCATTTCTTTATTTGCAAAAATCCTAACACATTGTTACACTATGTCTAGGGTAATTGTTTACACTATCTTTGGGGATACTATTCCATAACAGGGGTTATTATTTACATTATGTCTGGGGTTACTATTAACTCCATTTCATTTATTGTAGGTTTTCAGTGACAATTCCAATTCGGATGTTATTGTCAGAGATGGATGATAAAACTATATTTAATATTCACATGGAATTAAAGTCAATCAGCACTGTAACAAATTATCCATTCGTTAAGAGAAAATAATATCAATACATAGTTTATGTATGTGAGGTTCCAGTCATCTTTACAAGGATGGATCAAAATTGCTTACGTTATTCCTTGTAATGGGCGGCGTTGTGTAATACAGAAACCAGAACCTGGACCAGAGTCGCTGCCTCCACCTGCATACATAAGACTCGCAGATCTAGGTCGTCCTGACACTTACGACGTTATCAACAGACTGGAAGATGTGACCACATCTTCGGAACCAGAATGTGGAAGATGCCTCTTTGGCATTAAGTATTCTTATGGTGACCTCATATCCTGCAAATTAAAAGAGAACAAAGGTGACAAATGAAGTAACAGGCAGTAGTCAAACTTACAATATCGATTGTACACTGGAAATATGATTTGACTATTTAAGATGGACATAATAAAACTGCGAAATTGGTTTTTGATGTTTGTTCTTGATTTGCATTTGAAACTGCCAAGTCATTGTGAATTTGACCTAAATGATAGAAGAAAGGACGAATCCACATATTATAAATTGATTAATTTAAAGTATATTTAATATATCCTCAAGTTTATCATTATGTTTTATCGAATTAGTAATACCTCTTTACATTGCGTGATATGCATTCTAAGTGGAACAATTTTACAAACGTTATGTACCAAATGTATAGTAAAAACGATTACAATATTAACCCGTGCATTAGTCTTATTTTGATGTCTTAATCACAACAAGTGCTTTGTAGAATGTAAAAAGTCAGATAATAGTACGTTTATTATGTTAGACCATTTGCCAATATTCAGTTTGAGAGTTGTACATTTATCATTGCCCTCGTCTTTAACTATCCAGATTGTCACTATACTCGGTTCAAATTATTAAATTAAAATACCTGTTCACTATATCATTAACGTTATTAACTGTAACCAATAAGGAGATTGCTGGAATTGTTATTCGTTAAAACTGATTATCCCCTTTAATATAATATAATATATAATACATAAATCTCTTTTCATGCATCATCAATTTTGCCGAAAGTTCCAAAGGTGATATATTGCCATTTATCTGCAGGGAGCCCAAACAGAGACATTGGTACGTTTACTGCCCCACAATGAGGAATGAGTGACATTCTATTCAGCGGCATCCGTGCCGCAGTATGTCCAGGTTTTTGTTGATGCCATATCTCCAGAATTTATGAATTCAAAGTTTCGAAATATTTTAAAAGCCTAATTTGGAAAAGTACGCAGACTACTGTCAATTGAGAATTCCAATCACATCGATCATTTGAGATAGGTAAAATAAATAGCAAAACTATGATGGACATGGTTCGTTCCTTTTAGACCAACACAATTGTCTTGCTATTGGTGACACCTATTTTCGTATTTTGGAGGTCACAATTATCTACATAAATTTGCAGATGACCATTTAAGATTTTTCATTGAATATATATGTTACATGTGTTAAGAAAGGCTCACAAGCTTACTGTTACCGACCATCACCATTTGATCATTCACATTGTACATAAGGTATACATAGTCGCTACTGCAGAAAGTACAATTTTCTGTTTGTCTCTTCAGTTATTCATCAGTAAACAATTTGTCCATTGAAATTACCAATATCTCTGTTTAGCTGTTAAAAGATAATAAGTTGGAATATAGTTAGTATTTAAAAATCATTTCTTGATTAAACACAAATATCAAACACAAAATACGTATCATTCACTCCAATACTTAAAAAATACCATATAAAACATAACCTACATTTATCAAAATTATCAAAAATGTAGAGAAGAATGTCTTTTACAACATGTGTTTGGTAGAAGTGTATTCAAAACGTCGTGTACACTGTGTTGTATATTTAATTGTATTTTTATGATTTCACATTTTATGGTACTCCAATCAACTGAATTGCATCATATCGCAATCCCCTCCCCCTACACAATAATAACCTGCTAGTTCAGAGCCATTATTTGAGTTTAAAGGTTGTTTATTTTATGTTCAATCTGTAAACATTTTGTTTTCTTTACATGAAAGTGACCTAAAAGATACTTACACTAAAACAAACATTCCATAGAGTTTGTAATCAGTCAAATAATAAAATCGAATTTTAGAAAAAACTGAGAAAAGTTTGAACCATTTGCCCGATAATGAAACCTTTACAGAAATAGCGTCTCTAAAGATTTACCTGTCAGTCAAAATGTCTTTATGCAACGTCCTGCTTTTTAACCCTGTTCCGTCAACTACTACCCCTCCTGTCCCTATCTAATCTCATCGTGCCTGTTAAGTTGAGCATGTTTACCTGAACAAAGAATTTCCACCAGGAAGCAAGATATTTCATAGTCAGATGTCTGTACGACTCGGACTAGAGATATGATTACCTTACGTTTTGGACACTTGTCTGAAGCGAAACATTACCACATGAAGTGAGAGGAATATGGGCCACTTAACAGTTAATATTGTCGGGTCTGTTATTTTGCTGTTACTACGATATAAGCTTGGAGAGGCAGGTAAGTGGCTTGAATTGAACTGACTTGAATCACACACTGTATTAAAGCAAATACTATTCAGTCACTAAGATTAGACCCTTGATTTTAGTTTTTATCAGGAAGTAAGTATGACGCAATAATGTCAGTTTTTTGGTCAGCTATTTTCAGACGACTTTTTAACTTTCTAAGATGGAGTTACTTCCCTTAGACCACTATCAATTCGTATAAAAGCATAACTTTACATTGTATGAATTACAATTATATGAAGGATGAAATTTGTACATATCTGATACAAAAATCATTTGTCAAGGTGAGGGTCTAAGACCTGTCCGTAAAATTTTTGTTGGTGTTTTACTAAAGTTTTATCTTTGACTTACAATGGTTTATATAGAATACTTGTTTTATTGAGCTTTTTAAAAACATTATCTAACACTTTAATTTGTCTCCTGGAAGAAAACGATTTGCTTTAAGGGGTTTTGAGGGATTGTAAAGGTGAAGCAGTTGTTGAGAGCGAGGATCGCGTTGTCCAAGTGTGATTGTGTTGTTGAAAGCGAGGATCGCGTTGTCCATTTGTGACTGTGTTGTTGAGAACAAGGATCGTGTTGTCCAAGTGTGATTTAGTCGTTAAAAGAGAGGATTGCGTTGTCCAAGGGTGATTTAGTTGTTGAGAGCGATAATCGCATTGTCCATGTGTGATTTAGTTGTTGAAAGCGAGGATTGCGTTTTCCAAGTGTGATGTAGTCGTTGAGAGCGAGGATCGCGTTGTCCAAGTGTGATTTAGGTGTTGTTGAGAGCGAGGATCGCGTTGCCCAAGTGTGATTTAGGTGTTGTTGAGAGCGAGGATCGCGTTGTCCAAGTGTGATTTAGGTGTTGTTGAGAGCGAGGATCGCGTTGCCCAAGTGTGATTGTGTTTTCGAGAGCGAGGTTTGCGTTGTCCAAGTGTGATTTAGTTGTTGAAAGCAAGGATCGCGTTGTCCAAGTGTTATATAGTTGTTGAGAGCGAGGATCGCGTTGTCCAAGTGCGATGTAGTTGTTGAGAGCGAGAATCGCGTTTTCCAAGTGTAATTGTGTTGTTGAGAGCGAGGATCGTGTTGTCCAAGTGTGATTTAGGTGTTGTTGAGAGCGAGGATCGCGTTGCCCAAGTGTGATTGTGTTTTTGAGAGCGAGGTTTGCGTTGTCCAAGTGATTTAGTTGTTGAAAGTAAGGATCGCGTTGTCCAAGTGTTATATAGTTGTTGAGAGCGAGGATCGCGTTGTCCAAGTGCGATGTAGTTGTTGAGAGCGAGGATCGCGTTGTCCAAGTGTAATTGTGTTGTTGAGAGCGAGGATCGTGTTGTCCAAGTGTGATTTAGGTGTTGTTGAGAGCGAGGATCGCGTTGCCCAAGTGTGATTGTGTTGTTGAGAGCGAGGTTTGCGTTGTCCAAGTGTGATTTAGTTGTTGAAAGCAAGGATCGCGTTGTCAAAGTCTGATATAGTTGTTGAGAGCGAGGATCGCGTTGTCCAAGTGCGATGTAGTTGTTGAGAGCGAGGATCGCGTTGTTCAAGTGTAATTGTGTTGTTGAGAGCGAGGATCGCGTTGTCCAAGTGTAATTGTGTTGTTGAGAGCGAGGATCGTGTTGTCCAAGTGTGATTTAGGTGTTGTTGAGAGCGAGGATCGCGTTGCCCAAGTGTGATTGTGTTGTTGAGAGCGAGGTTTGCGTTGTCCAAGTGTGATTTAGTTGTTGAAAGCAAGGATCGCGTTGTCAAAGTCTGATATAGTTGTTGAGAGCGAGGATCGCGTTGTCCAAGTGCGATGTAGTTGTTGAGAGCGAGGATCGCGTTGTTCAAGTGTAATTGTGTTGTTGAGAGCGAGGATCGTGTTGTCCAAGTGGGATTTGGTTTGTTGAGAGCGAGGATAGTGTTGTCCAAGTGTGATTTTGTTTTTGAGAGCAAGGACCGCGTAGTTCAGACGTGACTTAGTTGTTGAAAGCGAGGATCGGGTTGTCCAAGTGTTGTTGTGTTGTCTGGAGGCGAGAATTGCGTTGTCCAAGTGGGATTTTGTTGTTGGATGCGAGGATCTCGTTGTCCAAGTGTGATTTCATTTTTGTGAGCGACGATTGGGTTGTCCAAGTGTGATTGTGTTGTTGAGAGCAAGGATAGCGTTGTCCAAGTGCGATTGTGTTGTTGAGAGGCGAGGATCGTGTTGTCAAAGTGTGATTTAATTGTTGAAAGCGAGTATTGCGTTGTCCAAGTGCGATTTAGTTGTTGAGAGTGAGGATCGCGTTGTCAAAATGTGATTGTGTTGTTGAGAGCGGGGATCACGTTGTCCAAGTGTAGTGTACTTATTGAAAACTTATTTCGTGTACTTAATTACAACTACAACTTCTAGCATGCCACTAAAAGAGTTTAAGTGTGATTTAGTTGTTGAAAGCGAGGATCGCGTTTTACAAGTGTGATTTAGTTGTTGAAAGTGAGGATCCCGTTTTCATATCGTGAGAGCGTTGATCGCATCTTAGAAGTGTGATTAAGTTTTTAAAAGCTTGAAATGAACTGTAGAGAAAGTGATTGAGTTGCTGAGAGCGCGGATTTATTTGTTGAGAGCGTGATCTCAGCAAGGAACGACGAAGGATTAGTTGTAGAAAATGAGTTGTAGAAGTGTGTTTATTTAAAAGTTCAGCAAAGAACGAAAGGTATATTTGTGACTTTATAAAACCTGAGAGGTGGAAACTGTTTGAAAATTTTATATATATCTACGACATATATAGATCGAAATATGTCGAGGAAAATGTTCTATGTTTTTTGTTTTAATCAGTATATATATTGTTATCCTAATTAGCCGAGAAATCTGAACACAAGATTTCCCATTTCTAGGACGGGTTTGGGGAAAATTCTTTAAGGCCGTTATAATACACCGGGCACCAAGTGTGTTATCTATGTTACGATCAGGTAAATTAAGTAGTCTGTACACCGGTTATCAGATTCCCTGGGTTTGATTGTAGAGAAGCCGAGAATAAGTCTCTCATAGGGGCCACAGAGTCACCAAAACTATAAATGAGAATCCATTAGTCCTTACACAAGAGATCCAGTGGTCAGTGGTGTTTGAGTAGGTTTAAAAAAAAGGAAAACGTTTATGGACGGACGGACACTGGACGTCTTATTATACCATAAGCCCATCGGCCTTTACAAATATCATGTACAATGAAATGTCCTGTAGATTTGAAATGTCATTTAGATTACATATTATCCTTGATTTCGGTTAAACGATGTAGGAGCCCAAAATCCAATTAATTTAGGAAACTTTTCTTTAGTTCCCATCACACTACCATGTGGAAATACATGTAGTCACAGTCAGGGGACCACTTTCCATGTTCAACACAATGATCATCAGGAAAGCTATAAATTGTCAATGACAGTTTAAGGTTAACACAATAGACACAACTCTAGCACTCCTTAAAGCTAATCTTTCTAACTCATATATTTCTTCGTTAACTGAACGTCTCTTCAGTAACCTTCGGATAACTGTTGGCAAGACTGACTTGAAGTCACTAAATAATGTTTATCCACTCCTTAGAGTGATGGCATGTCTGGATGTATAAAATAAAATCCCCTGCATCAAAGTTGTCATGAGTACGCCTAGACTCGGTTATATATCCTCTTTTATAGTCGACATTGTAAGTAAGTTGGCCTTATCATTCGATTTTGGGATTAGCAACACTTGTATTTTGGCAGTCACTCTTGCTCTAATTAGCAACCCTCGGATATTCCCCCCTAGCCTGGCCAGGACATTGAGATCCTTATCAGGAGACACCCTTAGTTCCTTATAACGTTGCTACCTCACGACACTTCTATCTTGCTAACCTGTGGAGAGGAAACATATCAGTATTTCTTAAGTGTACAATTTTTTTAAAGTCAATTTTTTTAATAGAAATATATTCTACAAGAAATTCTTATAGGCATAAATAAAGCTTTAAAATCCAATAACTTCAAATATCTTTATTTTTTTATTTTAAATCAACGGATTTAAAACTCACCAATCACTCCTCAAATCACATGTTACAAAATACTCATTTAGACGTCCCTACAACAGGCGAATCGAGTGCAACGGACAGACTAAGATTTAACCAATTTAAGAAGTAAGTAATGCTGTTAAAAATCATCTGGTCATCTTCCTGGTCTCCTAATTCGCCATGTACATAAACACGTTTGGGTTAAGAAATATAATAAGTATATATATTAAATAAATTTTATGTGTTTTTGTTCCTGCAGTTCAGGTTAGCAAGGCATGTTTTGGATCACCTGGATTAACATGTACAAGACACAGGCTTGGGTGCAGCAGAGGACGTATAGCCATAAAGGAAGCCTTCTACATGGACAATGTAGTTTGTGGTGCTTTTGGAATTGCTTCATGTTTCAATGTCAGTAGTTTCCCACTTAATGGTACAAAATATGAGTTTACGGAAAAAGAGCTGACCTTGCTGCATAAAGACTGTTCTACAAAATCAACTTGCAGTCTTCAAGCTGGTAGAGCATTTCCAAATGGATTTTCTGCAATAATATACCAGTGTATGAATGGTTAGCAGTTTAAGTGATTTTATAGGGTAAAGATGATAAACTGTAAACAACAATGACCTCAAATAAAAAGAATAGTTTTTACATTTCTACATTCCTACTATATTTGCTGTTGTTGTAACTGTTTTGAATTGAACAATATATACCATATTGTGTACTATATAGCATGAAGGGTTTAGACTTGACATAATACCCGTTGTTTTAATAAAACGTGGTTACACCTTTGGTTCACAATGCAAAACTTTTAAAATAAAGTTATTGATATCTGTGAGCCTTTAAAACAATTTCACTTTCTTGTCATGCCTTTTTTCAGATAATAAGCTTTTTCAATTTAGACGAAAACTTATTTTTATAAAATGCTATTAAAATTGACGTTTTAGATAACCTAATATTTTCATTCATATATTTTCACAGAAACAATCAATATGTGCAATGTCACGAACATCCAGAGGACTGACACATCCTTCATATGGAGAGGACCCAGTGACCAGAACACCTGTGTGTGTTCAGTATCTAAACTTAAAACAAGGGAACCACCAAGGTTGAACCTGGAAGCTCTTGAAATGCGTTATCCGTGCCCAAACTTAACAATTTCAGTTGATGGAGTAACAATTCCTATCAATTGTTCACAATTCAATTCAAACAGGATCCTTCTGAATTCAACAAGCTGGATACATGTTATCGTGTCCATCAGTGCCCCGTTCCCAGCAAACAACAGTGTCATCTGGATTGGGATACAAAGTAATACACACACAAATATAGTTCGCAAAATAAGCAATATATTTCATGAAATGACTGTGCGATGTCATTCTTGAAAATACGTGCATTTAAAAATTAGTAGAAAAACAGTAGTATAGAATATATTATTAAGAAATATAAGATTATCACAAGCATAAATGATAAGATTTCTTTCTTTGATGTAAATGAGACTTTGCTGAAGTTAATCAACATATTAAACAACGGATGTGTTTTAATCCCTCACATAATAGGTACAGCGGTGATCAGTATAGTCTGCAATGAATCACCAACAACGTTTGCTGGTAAGTACTTTGATTATACATATTCATAATGTTTATTATCTTATGGTACTTTTGCCAACACTTTTTACAATGTTATTTGAAGAGACCTTTCAAGATATCATGTGCATTGATGTCTTATCTTATGATATTCCAAGAGTCTGTTTTGAAAATCATTTCATTCATCATCATATACACAAAGAACTAAGTCAAGCAACCCACAATTTTGTAAAAGCAAAATGGTTCCAATAAGAAAGAAGAAAATGTGTCATAAAAATTAAAACATAAAATAGAACAATCATCCAACAGTGTAGATTTGTAGAAACCGCAATTGATGTTGACATTAACATGGGCATTGAATGATTTAATACAATGAATAGAGATTCTCTAAACAAACTGTGAAGTTGCAGCTATTATATCAAATCATCTGTCACACTTCATTCATGTATGCGTTTCTATTTTGATTAATTGTTATTCATTTTGAACAGTTTCCTGATACGTCACATTGGTCACAGTTAATTAATGTTTTGCTCATGGCCCACACTTTGCAATTACAGCAACAAATTTAAAAACAACGACACTTACGACAAGAAGACAAGGAACAACGCCAACGCTCATGAGTCCTAGAACAACAATAGCCTTTTCAGGAGTTCCAACAGACCAAACTATCATAACAGAAATTGGAACTGGTATGTCGTGTGCTTTAAATCTTCTGATATGTTCAATGTTCCTAGTTTCTACTTCGAAAGTAGAACTGAATCGTAGGTATGGTAACAAAACATTCATGCTGAATTATATTGATAAGGATAATTGGAAAAGTGTAACAGACATCATGTATGTGATGAAGAAGAACATCGGATTTTACGAGGAAGTTATCCTAACTTTCTGCACAACAAAATGTGTAGGCCAACAAAAAATTGAACTATTATAACTCTAGAATCGAGGGACTGCATATGACAACCGATTGCTTAAACTTTCAATTCACTTTCCTGATGTCTTTAAACCTGAAATGTGATCTTCATTAACGTCTCATTATTTCAGGAATAACACAAACAGTGGCAACAGTGTCAACAACTGCAAAAACTGAAACAAATAACGGTATTGGTAAGGTGTTAAACTAGATAATCTTAATTGTATTTTTACTTTCAATTGATCTCTTCACTCATTTTGCCAATCAAATTATTACGTTCTATTCAAATTCTTTTGTTATCATTTGAAAACACCTGTCTCTCGTTATGTAATGTTAAAGGTGTGAATGTTGAATTTGTGTGTATACTTTATCTGTTTGGGTATTCGTTTTGAGTTAGCTATCATCTGAATTGATTTATAAAAAAACAAAGTAAATCTTGTGATGACTTGTTTGATAATGTTCACACTTTGAAGTTTGGTACGAAGTTATATTTTGATATGACAGGTGTGATGTTCGCAGCAGGTCTCTTCAGTGGGTTGGCGATAGCAGCTGTTATTGCTGGGGTTGTATACTTCTTTCATATCAGGTATCATTACTATATAATAAATCAGAATAGGTGATTGTCATTATATCAATACATTTTTAATGATGTGATCCTCCAATATTTCTATATTTCAATATACGCCTTTTAAATGTCTCTTTCAAACTTCATTGCTCAGTACAATGGAAGGCACAGCGGTTGAAGTTTACAAGTGACAAATAATTGAAATAATTTATGGCAATTCTAAATAAATGATAACCTTACAAAGAAGATGCACATGAAATTATGAACTTGCGACAACTTGAAATGACTTTTGATGTAACCATAGTAAAGTAGCACTTAAGCTTAAATATAATAGGTAGAACTGATTCTTGTTTGAATTTGTGATGTTTGGTATAACGATTCACAGTATATATGTCACAGGAAATATTATACATTTTTTTAGAGGTACTTCATCTTTTAAGAGGACGCAAATATCCAAATATGGTTCAAATATGTGAGATTTGAGTTTTGATCAGCAAAGAAGATGTAATTGTTAACTCTGCAACCACATTTTGAATGACTTTTGATGTAACCATAGTTAAATAACACTTAAGCTAAAATACTAAAGGTAGAATAAAATATTGTATGATCTCGTGAATGAGTACATATGACAATGGTAAAGGTATAATTTTGTTTACAGATACTTCACTTATCAAGAGGTCGCAAACATCAAAACACGGTTTAAGTAGATTTCACTTTGTTAAACATATATGAATCAGAATTAACAATGTTCTTCCTGGTAACAGACGGCGATGTGTTATCAAGAAACCGGACCCTGGCCCAGCTTCCCCAAATCATCCCACATACACAGGACTCACAGACCTTGGTCGTCCTGACACGTATGACATCATCGACAGACCGGAAGCAGTGACCAAACCTTCGGAAACATGTCAGGCACCTGTCTATCAGAATGTTGATGATGACTCTTAAGTGTTCGAATATGGATATGTTTTGCCTGTGTTGTTTCTGACACGTATGTTTCAACGACAACGTGGCTATGACAGGCTGTAGGCAAACTTGTGATAAAAGTCTGATTGTAAAAAGAAGTTTACTTTCTGAAAACCATTATTTCGTATAGGCATAGATACCATTTTTAACTGTAAAGTTTAAAAAAAAATTAATTGTAAACTACCCTAGGCGTTTTTTATTTTTGATCTTCACTTGCAAAAGACAATGCCAAGTTTTAGTGAGTTTGACATACCAATAGAATAGAATAGAATAGAATAGAATAGAAAAATAATAGAAGAAAGATTTGAATTGACAAAATAGATTGGGTATTTTTATATGAAATGGTTTATTCAATTTATCTTTATGTATGTCAATATGTGGTAAGTAATACGATACATCAGCTTTGATTGCCTTAAAATATTATAAACATGAAAATAGACATGTCAGTTGTCACTGCTCTAGTGTTAAAATATCCAACTGAATTTTCTACAATTAAATGTACATCACATTTCATACATTTTACTCAAATTTGAATATCGGTTCTCTATCGATGTGTATGTGTTTGGGATCGCTTACGATTATGATTGTTTTCATCCACTGGTTATTCAACAACGGTACAAATGTACAAACTATATATTAGCAACGTATTCAATGTTAATAGAATAATTTTATACTTAAGGTTCTTCACTGTAACAAATAGGGTTATTAAAATTTACCTGTTGATCTCATTTCTTAAATACAGCAAGTAGTGTTCGTACCTTTCAAAAAGGTATTGTGATATGACAATAACATGGATGAATTATCCATACCTTGTTAGGCATCATCAAAATTGTTGAAAGATCCTTTTGGTAAAAATAGCAATTGCCTTGTAGAGTGTACGAAGTGAGATAATAGCATGTATTAGTATTTAAAACTAAGGACGTCCCGACTTTAATGAAACGAGTGAGTGGTTATTGAATTTAAAGAGTTAAATACATATACCATTCACGATTTCGTAAAAATGTAATTCAACGGAACTGACTTTACTCCCTAAATTACATCAAACCAAAAGTTTGAAAATCGATGAACATGTGCTGTCACGTCGAAATGCATAACAATTGTGATATCGTTTGACGTCAGTCACCACGCGATGTTATGACACAATGTGTATAATAGTGCAGATTTATTACGCTATGGCAACTTCAATGGGCGAGTAATAATGTGTTTTTACGATTAACCCATAGTGCGTTTGAGTGCTGTGCATAAAGGGTGATTGCAGTGTAATAAACAGGCCTTCTTATAGTTTTCACGATTTGGCAGCATAATAATTTCTATCATTATTTACATTCGTTGTCATTTCCATTGTCGGTAACGGACAGTGTGCATACCTAAAATAACCCATAATTTCGAAGTGGCAACACGTCTTTATATTGAAATCCTATTACTAAACTCCTTAACGTTGTTTATGTGTAAATACATCGACCTTTACCGTTGTGAAACAACATTAAACTGTCTTTTTATCAGAGCAAATTGTCCATCGTTGTTTTTCATGGTGGCCGCCATAATTGTGATGACGTCACGATTTATGTGTACATACTTTTGTTGACAAAATTACTTTTGCAAATTCTTTGTTTTCTGCGTCGAGATACATTTCAGTATTTATATTTAATTCCTTTACGCTCTTCATTCAATAACATTACCATAATAATAAATGAATATTTTTTCTATGTGCTTTGTAAACAAATTACGTCATACCATTGTTTTTGCGATGACGTCAGTGATTGACAGTTTGAAATTAACGAGATTGATGATCAAGCCGTCGAGACATAAAGACGCACATTTTCACACAAAAATCTCTTTGGAACAAACCAAAATATATCTACAAAAACACTTTACTTCGTTTGAAATTAGGCTAATTTTTCTAGGGTATTTTCCTAATGTTGGCATATTCCTATAAGTTGGGTTTCTCAGATTTATCTTGCACTCAAAATGTCTTTAAGCATCCTATGTCTTTATGTCCTTGTGTAACAAGTATTTTAAAGTATTTATGTAAATTGTATATGAAAAACACAAGATTCTTCCTAAACGAAGGGAATTCTGTTTTGGATATTTTCCTGTACTATATGTAGCACAGCGTCGTATCACGTGCATCTCATATGCCTACAAAGTGTCTGCAATGTGGTCTGATCGACATTGCTTGAAGTGTCCCGGAAGAGAGTTCTGGTATTTAATTGAAACCATGAGCCAGTATTTTAACGACTGGCGTCAAATGGTTCAGTTTGTTTATGTGATGTTCTAGTGAAATGTTTGATGTGTAAATATACATTCTGAAGACGAGGTTTCATAGCCATTGCGCCTGATCGTACAGATTGGTAGGCGATTATGCATACTGCGTCACGGATTTCCTTAAATGTTGTCAATATATGCAAATGAATGTAATGCATAGCTTCATGCTCATGTAATTGTAAATAGCTTTAACTGGTTTTGTGATTTGTTCTTTGTTGTTTACATGCTATTAATATGGTGATTGTTTGAACATTTCTAACTCTAATGTCGACTGTAATTGTTTATGCTAATTGATCGTTATATCATGATAAGAATGTATCTAATGTAATATAAGATAGTGAGAAATAATGTCTGTATTGCAGAAATGCGCATACATGTAATTGTATGTGTGCACACGATAACTAATACATGCAAATAAACAGAACCATCCCACTGTTTTCTTGGCAAGGAGTTGTACTTTCTCGTAGTATTGTATTGTACAGTATTTAAACTTCACTGGTAACTTGAGGGTGTTTATCTGAACAAAGGATGTTACACCAGGAAGTAGTTGAAGCATTATATAACATGAATACCGAGCACCTTGTATACACATGTCAGCCTAAGTCGTTTGGATAGTTGTCTGAACTAGAATATTATTTCTACATGAAATGAGAGTACAGGTAAGATTAACAGTTATCGGGTCTATTATTTTCCTGTTATTAGGGTCAAAGCTTGGAAAAACAGGTGAGTGATCTAGATTGACTTGAATTATTTTAAAATTGGACCCCTTGACGATATTTTGAACAGGTAAATCAATATCATTTATCATTCAATATGGAAAAGAAAACTCTTACTTGTCCATTATACGTGCTAAATTGACATTTATTTGAAAAACTGCGTTATGCAATGGATTGTTTTTTGTTTTAAATTATTTTGTGTCATGCAAAATGTAATTATGTATACATGTGTACATGCATGTCATGTTGCCTGTAGTGTCACCTATGCATTAATTTACTATTCCTTTTTAAAACGATATGGAGTTATGTTATCCAGAGTAGTCTCCCTTGGAGCAATATGAAAAATATATACACCAGTGTACCGTGCAAATATAGCATCGAACTAAATAAAGGAAATTTCATATGAAAATCGTTTGTTATATAAAATCTATTGACTTGGTCAAGTTTAAGACCCTATACCGTTTTTTTGTACATAAGGCAAGTCGTATATAGGTTTTCTTGAATTTGGTTAGTTGTTACAATAAGAGAAAATTATTATTTTTATTTGCAGATATGATACAATGAACAATTTGAAAATTTATTTAGATGATACCTTCTATGTTTATTTCTACTTTTCATTTGAACATTAGAAACATGAACTTGAAGATGCGAACAGTATATAATGTCCAATATAAAATATCCATACGAAATCCATACGAACTTTCAAAAGTCATTCTGAGGTTGAAAGTTTCTCAAGTTGATCTAAAGATTTGTTTTTGTTTGTTTGTTTAAGTTTGTTTTTGGTCATATGTGTCCTTCATCAACTCAAACGGACACGATACATTACGGCAAAAAGGGTATACTTAAGTCAAACACTGACTTAAAAAAAGACAGTTACTAACAAGGTATTATAAATAATATCCCCCTTTAATAATAATTGATATTATTAAAGGAAATTACATATAAATTCCATGTTGCTCTTACACCATACTAAGCAATTGTCTCTCTAAACTCTTCAATTTTGTAAAGAGAAATATACGAAATATTTAATACCTTTTCAAATGGAAATTGACTTTTCATCAAAAATACAAATATTTGATAAAATAAAGCGAATGATTAATGTTTCTTGCATCCAAATCAGATGTTTTTGAACTGAACAGAAGAATCATCAATTCATATAAAAAATCATACAAGTGATGCGCGAACGTTGCCTCAACCTCTGTGAAAAAGACATTAGTTTGAATTTTTTTTCCTTAAATCACTATCAGAAAGTGCGAAGTAACAACTGGACCAGCTATGCGTCAGATAAAGTTTGTGCTCGTCGTTGCACTGGTCTCCACATTTGTCATGTACATACATATTTTTGGTTCAAGAAGAAGTATATTGATAGAAATACTATGTGTTTGTGTTTCAGCAACTGAAGTAAGCAAGGCATGTTTCGGATCGCGAGGATTACAATGTACAAGTCACAATATGACATGCAGCAGTGGACGTATAGCCATACAGGAAGCCTTCTACATGAACAGTACAGTTTGTCCTAAAAATGGTGTCTCAGGCTGTTTTGGTATCGATTTCACCAGTATCCCACTTACTGGTTCAAGATACAATTTCAGTGATAAAGAACTGAGCTTATTGTATGACAACTGTTCTACACTATCAGCATGCAATTTCGTGGCTGGTAGAAAAGACTATGATTAAATTTTGTCTTTGATCACATATCAATGCATTATAGGTAAGAAAACACAATTTTACAAATTTAAAGTGAACCTAGTTGTTCAAAGGCTTGACATTCGCCTTAATTAAATAAATGTCTCAGATAAGCAAAACTTATACAACTAAAAATGAACTTGCCTTTTAACGAAATAAACGAAGGATTTGAGAGAAGTGATCATTTGAAATGATAACATTATCATTAAAACTTTATACAATACGACACCCGTATGCATTAAAAACAACCAACCTTATGTTAAGTTTAACTAATAGCTGAAGAGAACGTCAAGGTACCATGTTATCTTCTCTTGTGATGTTCAAAATCAGTCACTTATGTATTAATCAAATACATGAAACATCAGACAAAAATAAAGTAAACCGTAAGTACACTTTGAACTTTGATCTGCATTAACGTCTTATTTCTTAAGAAACAACAAAAACTGTTGCAACGGAAACAGCGACTGTTTCGACTCATGTATTCCCTGAAAGCCGAACAGTTCACAAAATCAAACTGAAGAGGCTTTTCACAATATCATTAATACATTTCACGTTCTTGAATGAAACCAAAAGGGAGATTGCAATAAAGCGTTGTTCATTATTTTTTTTAAATTTTAAGCTCATGTCCTGATATGATAACTTCAAATCTTCTTATATTTGTTTCGAAGTTTCCAAAGGTGATATGCTTTGATATCTGTGCAGAGAGTCGACAGGGACATCAGCACATTTATTGATTTACCAATATTTCACAGTTTATGGATATGATCATCAAAGTAATAAAATATTCAATGATATGAGTTGTTGCAATCTCATAGCCGTTACACTAGATACCTGTATACCATGTTTTTAGAAAAAAAACCTTGTTTAGACTGTGCCTGTATCTTTAAGATAGTTGTTTATAATATCGCATGCTATGACACTTCAATCAACTGAATTGCAACACACAATTCTCTCCCGCTACATGCATTACAATATATTTACCTGCTAGTTCAAAGCCAGGTTTTAAAATTTATTTGATGTTCAAGCTGTCTAAATTAGGTTTTCGTAACATGAAAATGCCCTGACAGATCATTACACAAATACAAACATTGAATAGATTTTGATATTGTATTTGAGAAAAATGAGAAAAAGTTTATTATTTTCCACACGCTGACACTTTTATAGTAGGAGCGTTTCTAAAATTTTACCTGTCAGTCAAAATGTCTTGCGTCCTTCTTTGTATAGCTGTCGCGTCAATTGTAGCTACCTCTCTCGCCCCTATCTATGTAAATACGACTGATTTGAGTGTGTTAAACAAACATAGAATTTTCAACAGGAAGTAAATAGGACCATGCATGTTTAATATTTAGAAAACCTTTTATCTGCGGGTCAGATGTCTGTTTGATTGTGACTACAGATATGATAACCCTAATTGTGTGGATAGATGTCTGAACGTGAGAGGAACATGGGCCAAGATACAGTTACTGTTGTGGGGTCTGTTATTTTGTTGTTATTATTATCAAAGTTTGGAGTGACAGGTAAGTGACATGATTTGAACTAACTTGAATTACATACTGTATTTAGATAATGTAAAATTCAATCACTAGGATTCAATCCTTGATTTTAGTTTTAATAAAATAGTAAATATGTGCCATTAATGTCAGTATTTTCGTTAGCTATTTTCAGACGACTTTTGAAATTATTTAAAATTGAGTTATTTTGCTTAGACCACTAGGAAATTGTATATGAAAGCATAACTGTTTAATGTCAAATTATATGACAGATTAACATTCAAAATAACCAATACAAAAATCATTAATTGTTGTTCAATTCAAGTTCAAGGGTCTAAGAGTTACTATGATTTATGTATAATAAATATTCCCATTTCATGTTTCATTAGATATGTAATGAAGTATGGAACCACATTATCAAATGCTTTCTCTCCTGGAAGAAAAATGTATCGAATTGCCTGTCTGTAACTAATTATTTGTTGGTATCGAAATACTTCTTTGCTTGAATTAATGAACTTCTCTTAAAACGAGACAAATTTTTGCTCAGGTAAACGTTGGCGAACAGTTTCTTTGCAGTGCGTGTATAAATATTAGTAACAACACTTTTGTGAACAATATCTGCTACTAACTTGCCCGTTTCCCTCCTTTTCATATACACACAAATAACATAACTACTAGAATGCCACTCAAACAGCTCCTACTCTCCTTATGTTTTAAAAATAACACAGTAAAAATTAAGTAATCAATTGAATGTTTGATGAATATAGTTTGATTTAATTATCACAATATTACATTACACACTTTTTTGTAAACTATACTTATAGCGAATTCCCAAGAATCAAATCAGATTAGACCTTTAATTATGATTATCTATACGATCGTTATCAGCAACTGCGTGGCAGGTACTAATAAGACCAATGCTGGAGGAGTCATTAACCAATTCATATAAAACAATACAATCTGTACTAGCCTATATTTTGCGTATACGCATTTCATATAAAAGAACATTTGGATTGTGACACAACATGATGGAAGTACTGTTACAAATTTGTGTTTCAACAGTTGAAGTAAGCAAGGCCTGTTATGGACCACCAGGAATACCATGCACTACACACAGGCTGAGATGCGGCAGTGGCCATATAGCCATACAGGAAGCATTCTACACGAATAGTACAGCTTGTGGAACTGGAGTCTCTGGTTGTGCTGATATCAACCTCAGCAGTATTCCACTCAATGGTACAAGATACAACTTCAGTGATACAGAACTGGACTCGCTGTATAGAAACTGTTCCACACAATCAACATGCAGTCATCGAGCTGGTAGAAGGAAGGTTATTCGTATCACAACCTTTTCTGCAATCATATACCAGTGCATTATTGGTAAGTAAACATAGGTTTCATTGTAATTAAAGATATATCCAAGCATTTGCTCAAATCAAATTGTAATCGGAAGTTATATTCACATTCATATGTCACAGTATTTATGACTCTGATTATCATTTGAATATTAGTGAAAACGTTATCAGATCATACACACCTAGGGATGATATGGCCTATGTAACGGATAACTAGATATAATCCATATCAACTTGATATGACGTCATCAGAGGTTGATATGTATATATCGACCTAGGGAGTTATGAATTTCAACCCCGATAACCTTTTCTCGAAAACGAGTTGAATATATAGTATAACCTCGTCCGGATACTGAAAACCTCGGCTTCGCCTCTGTTTTCAATATCCTCCCTCTGTAAAAATAACACGTCAGTGTTTTTTCAATATTAATCTCGGCTTCGCCTCGAGTAATATTGAAGAAAACACTTCCGTATGAATGTTTTAGGTAGGTGGCGATATATAGAGGTTTATATCTGATATCTCCCTTGATCGATATGTTTAATCTACTTTTGATATATACTTCCTGTCAAAAGATTAGACTCACTATTGTTAATGTGGTCACTCATTTCAATTACCTGTTCCAAACTACATAAGGTCCACTTTTGGATATTTTACAGAAATTGTCAGTACATGACCTGATGTAGCATAACATCAAACATGAACTTCGGAAAGGTAGGGTTTTATCTTAAGAGGATACACAATAAGTGCAAATGCCATGAATTTGGAAGGTAATTTCACACCAAAACTCATTTTCACATGCATAATAATGCATATGACGGCTGATACTCGTACAATGCATTTATATCATCATTACAATTGACTCAGGAGTTAGTGAGAAATTACTCCTTGATACATGCCGGGGTTTAGTAAGGCGAGTGACCAAATTAACACATATGAGTCTAAACTTTTAACATGAAATATACATGTATATGGCTAAATTCTCTTAACTAGTCACCTAAACTGATTGACATTTTAATGACCCAACTATTCAGCCTACACTTCTGGAACAAAAACAAACTAGGAGAAATGATTATTTATTCTTTCTTAATCACGGTTACATTGATGACACAATTTTCAGCGGAAATGACCGACTTGAATAGCTCCTCCACAGGAGATGTATCCCGAGTTGCAGGTAGGGTGTCTGTGGGTTTTTGGTCGGTAACATCGGCGTCTTCTCCGTCTTGACCGGGCCTGTTGATGAGAGAACTGACCTCTAACCTTTGCGCGTCTGACGTCACTTTGTATGCTCGGACACCTGAAAGAAGATTGTTATTTTATTACGAAACATATATGGAATCAAACCGAAATTATAACCATTCTTATAGTTTATCTACCCAGCTCTATTTGAACATATCTTAATGACACTACAGGTGTTGGTCCTTGCTGTATGTAATACCACCGACCATTATTAGTTCAAAATTATAAAATTCTTACACGTTCTATTTTTTAAAGATAAAGACCGTTCCTCATAGCCGGTTTAAAACAGTAGAAATTCACGGAACTCCATTTCTTATTTAATATAGCCTTTTAACGAAATCGAACTAAATATAAAAAATGAAATGTACATTACCTTCAACGCTTCGGTGCCCCGTTCTCTCCATGATGAGTTGTTCAGGTACTCCTTTCTCGAACAGTCGAGTGGCTGTAGTTCGTCGAAGAGAGTGATTCGTCTTATAACCGCTGATTCCAGCCTTGCGGCAGAGGTCTGGTACGACCTTCTGGAGAGTGTTGTGTCCCATGGCCTGTCTGCTGTACCAGCACTTCTCCGTAGGATGTTGCAGTGGGTTCAGGTAAAAGGCTTCATCGTGACCGTCTGTAGGACACAAGAACAGATACTTTTCGTACAATCTGATATGGCACCTCTCCTTGCAAGGGTTTTCGTGGTGTTCTACAACCTTTGGAGTGAGCTTCCGGTGTTTAAGCCCTCCTTGAAACGTCTTCGACACATCCTCGGTATAGCGGAGATATGCAGGTCCCGAGGAAGGTTTGAACAACTTTATCTGAGACTGTTTGTACCGGAGGTTGCGATGCTCAGCGCCGCTCCTGAGCGAGAAGTGTAAACCGTTCAAGTAAACCAAAGTGTGGACCAGTACCTTTGGATTGTGCTCACCCAGAACACGATTTTTCCACAGTTGGTTTTCCTCGCCTACTTCAATTGGCTCTGCTTGCTGTGCGTGGCCCAGACCCAGACTCGTCAGCCTCTTCATTTCACCGTCTAATACCTGTCGGAAATCTTCATATGTTGGATTTCTGAGTATGTCCAGATTACGTTTGTCAAGGAGACGAATATGAGACTGTATCCCCATAATCAGAGAAAACAGCGACTGAGGTGGATAGACGTCCCCATCATTTTTTCGAACTTCAAGAACGAACCGGCTAAGCCAAAATGAAAGTTGCTCATCGCTCATTTGTTCCACGGTTGTAAGTATTTTCAAATCGTTGTTTCTGCTATTATTTCGCCAAATTGCCCAATGAGAGAATGTATTCATGGCCCACTTGTTACGTCGAAGCGTATTTTTCGGCACAGCACTTCGAGCCCGGCTTTCGATATCGGAACATGATGAAAGATAATTGAACCTATTGTTCTGTACTTGCCTTTCATTTGCTTCATTATCATTTCTTTCTTCTTTATCATTTCCTTCATCTTCACTTATGTCCGAGAACTGCGGCAAGGAGAGAGTTTTAGTTTTTTCAGGACTAAGAACTGCATTGCAGTGCTCAAACGTTTGGCTTGCTTCAATGAGCTCCTCATCTGACTCCGTTGTCATCTTGCTCATAAATGAATGTGAAATTCGCATGTGCTCTCAAACGTGTACATACGTCACAGATGCAGCGCCTCATGATTGGTCGATGCATTCAGTTTCCGAAAACCGAATAGTTCCGATCTCAAGATCAAGTTCAAGATCGGACGTAAAGCGAGTAACCGTGAACGCCCACTTACAATAGCATTCAGATTGCGACCAACAAAAGCCTCCCGATCTTGAACACACCTACCGGTATTCGAGATGCACGTGCAGGTTACACTGCACGAGCAAATCATTCAACGGCTACCGTGCGAAAAAAATTAGACAATACCCCTCATGCATTTAAAAAAGATTAGGGAGTGATGGAACACAATACAAACGGTTAAATTTAATTATTCTTTTAAAAAGAAAAGTCAAAAGAAAAAAAAATCAAGTTTATTAATTTGATCATGTAAAAAGTGCACGGGATTAATTTTAAAGTTCTCATTATCAGAATACACAATAACGTTACCTTTGATAGATTGCAGGATCTTCAGAAGACAAATGAAAGACCCGAAGTACATTACAAAACTATATAAATGTATTTTCTTGAACCAAGTTATGATAATGAAATTATTCAGCTTATACATTCGATTAGTGGTTTCCATCTCTCCTTAGGCTATATTTTGACAATTATACATTCTTTAAAGTTAAAAACAAATTCTAAAAAGTAAATAACCTTTATTCCTCTGTGTGTATGACAAATAGTAACCTACCCCTACGGTTGATATGTTAAATATCGTACCTCTCGCTACCGCTCGAGGTACGATATTTAACATATCAACCTAGGGGTAGGTTACTATTTAGTACGTATTAAGGTTACAGAAACTACTAAAAATAGAAGAGGTATTTGCAAAAAAATGTTGTCCCTGAAGGTCGGTTCACTAAACATGACATCTGTATATAAGTTATATAAAATTCAGTTGCTGCAATAAGACATACGATTATGTTTTGAGTTTAACAGAAACATGGCTCGAAACTTTAGATATTTTGTTAGCAATTTCCAGACAGGTTTTAAACTTATTAAACTGTTATATTCGACATACTTCCCTAAGACCACTATGGATTTGTATATGACAAGTGAAAATCTAATATAGACGATTAACAAATCATTAATTATTGATCAAGTTAAGAGTTTAAGACCTGTCGATTTAGTAAAATTCTATCCTTTTCTTACTATGATTTATATAGAATAACTATACTCATTTTAATGTTTAAATGATCTTTTAGACAATTAGGCAAAACTTTACTTGACGCTTTGATTTGTCTTTTGTAAAGTAAAAACTGTATCGAATTATTTTGTGTGTGCTTTAAATGAATGATCTTGTCTTAATGTTTGCCCAGTTACATGTAAGTGAACACATTTTGCAGTACTTGTATGAGGGGCTGATAACACATCATATCACTGAACTAGAGAAAAATTAACCTTAATGAAATGATTAATGATTAATGAAATTTGTGATATAGTTAAGTGAAAGGGCTTCATAAAAGAAATGATGTTTTTGTCTTTCATCTTATGCATGTTATTATCTATCTAAATTATCACTATTTATCGCCAATAAAATCAATTTAAAAATGGAACATATTAACTAATTATATAATGATAATTTGTTAAAGTTTAGTAAAAATTAGTTGGACTTACCCAGTTACAATACGAGAATTGAATTTTGATTAATGTTAGGAAATATCTTACCTAATTTGACCTGATGTGGTTCATTTTTGCCTAAATGAGTTTTCCCCTTGAGTCATATCACGCTGACAAAAGTACTATTATTTATTCTGGTTTTTATTCAGGGTTGCAATATTTGATTGTAAAATTGCGCCAATACTGCTTTATGATGCCGAAATATTTGGTCATAGTTCTAATAAATAAATTGAAAACATCCAGGGTTTCTATCTCTGTGCCGGCACAAATGCATAATCGAATATTGTACTTGGTGAAACTGAGAGAAACCATCTTTGTGTAAATTATACATAGAGAACAAAGTTAAGCACCCCCCTATTTTCAAAATTGCAAAATGCATCTGTGGAGAAAAACACGACATTATGAATAAATGAATCCCCTTGACATGTACCAGTGCATAAATGGTTTCCCAGGGAACGTTGTAAAAAAACACCTCATTGTACAAACAAGTGAAAGGTGGAAACTACATAACCGCATAAGTATTGACATATCCGAACTCGCACTTTCCAAGCTGGTAGAAGGGTAACTCTATCTTTTTTTCGATGCGTATCAATGCATTGATGGTAAAAATAGTAAATAAATGGTATATTAATTTAGAACCATCTTGGAATGATTTTCATCCCTAGATTGTTTAAACAATTTGCAGATTGTGCCACCTGAACAATCTAGGAATGATCACAATCAAGGATTGTTTTGTTAATAGTCTAAACTGAAATATAAAAAGAGTAATTCCTAGCTAGTTAAGCTTTTATTCGTGAAAGTATTCATCTGCAGAAGTAAAGCTGATTCCTAGATTGTGAAGAGCTTTAATCAAGAGTTTATGTCTATTTCATAGAGTGATCGATTCCTAGATTGTGAAGGGCTCTAGGCTCAACTTTATGTTTAAGTATTGGAGCTACTCTGATTGAGTAAAAAGATCGATAATGAACATCTCTAGGCTCGTCCCTATGATCTATATTCTAAACTAAAAGGTTCGATTCCCAGATTGTGAAGGCCTCACGCTCGTTCTCATGTCAAACCGTATTATGAACGACTTTCAATTCGTCTTTATGTCAAACTCAGTAACCATAAGGACCACTTCCGCAATAGTGAAAGGCTCACAGCGTGTCTTAATGTTTAACTGAACGATGTTATGGGTCGATTCTTAGATTGTGACGGGCTTTGTGTGTGTCGTTTTATTCAAGTAGTTAGTAAGTATCGGGGTCGATTACCAGATTGTGACAACCTGTCAACTAGTCATTATGTTACTTGCATGAAAAGAAGGTGACAATTACCAGACTGTACGGGTCTGTGATATTGTCTTCATTTACAGTAGTTATTTTTAAAGAGATCACTTTTTGGATTTTAAATGGCTTAATTTTGAAAGGTTTGTATTCGTGACTTATGTTCAAAGAATAGTTTATAGTTGATTTAAACATATCTATTCGTGAAAAAAATTTCAACAAGTTCTGAAGAGGCAGCTCCAATACAAATTATTGCA
Organism: Phorcus lineatus; assembly: GCA_921293015.1. NCBI lineage: Eukaryota > Metazoa > Mollusca > Gastropoda > Trochida > Trochidae > Phorcus > Phorcus lineatus. The sequence goes on from OV121085.1 coordinate 14,016,181, forward strand.
TGTATACACTTGAAATGACGCATGTCCGACTCAAACTTCAACTTCTATAGTTGATATTTATAGCGGTATTGTACGAATACCTTTTTCTTTGTTTGACAGTCAATATAAAAAATAAATGGTCATGCAAATTCCAAACGATCAGATTTCATAATAGAGTGATGAATAGACTTATATATTTTGTTTGATCCCTGTTGGTGAGAGATGTAGATCCACATAGTACTGTGTTGATAGTTATTCCTTTCGCACAGAAGAATGATTGTTGTCTTAATTTTATGTACTCAAGGAATGTGTCAAAATAGTGTACAGCCTTTACGATTGGATTACCACAATGATATGTCAACGATATGTCAATCAAAGTTGTCGGCATTGAAATCCCTAAAAAGGTTTATAGTTGTTGTTGGGGCTATTATTTTACGCAAGAGGTTTTGAATGTAGAAATTATATAACAGATAATAGTAAAGGAAAAAAGTGACAGTTTTCTTATGACAGAACAATTAAATGAGGAGAATGTCTTCCATTCAATTTAATTGTAGAACATAGAGATATTCTGAATCTTAATTTACAAGCACCATTGTGCCATTGAATGCTTGACCTGATGAAAAAGTTCATATTTCTTATTTTTTAAAAATTATTCTGTTCACCATTACATAATGAAATCAGATCGATTTTACATTTCATGAGAGCTTCCACAGAATGACTGCCAAACAAACGAAATGTTGTTCAGGTATAACCACTATCTTTGAAGCCATGATTGCAATATGATATGTGTCACTATCATAACATTGTATATACTTACTCGTATGTAACTGCTTCGGAGCGGCCTTAAAATATGAACTTAGGAGATTGTTGGCCAATGCATTCATGAATTGTAAATTTTCATGAATACATATTTTTAAAGCAAAAAAGATATAAGGTTACGTAAAAAAACCATATGGCTTATTTGTATGCGCACATACATTACCGATACATACCTGAAACATCAAACCGTTTGTGCGGTCTTTTTATTTGATGTACAACCAAAGTTTAAGGACAAACATATATTTCTATATTTAAGGATATGGTATTGACAGTTTATATGATAACTGTGACTTGAGATACATCTATACTTGCGGTTAAATCATTACATCAGTTTATGAACAGAAGTGATACATTTTCTTACCTTTTCGAAATTATCAAATCTCTTTCTATTTAACTGAATTAATCTGAAATCGTAGGGAACCTCATTCCTTGGCATATAAAACATCATTTGACAAATATATTATAAATCTACAAGATTGTCATTGTTGCTGTGCTGTTCCTTTTTAGTTATTAATTTTTATTTATTCTATTTTTATGCCCAGCTTTATATCTAATGTGATAGAGCTTCGTTCATTGAAACGACATAACTTGTTCGCCTATCAATATCTTATGTTCTTTTTATATGTTTAAATCAAATTCTCCACACACTAAAAACTTACTAGTGTATCATGTTTTAAGTTGTAATCCATTTTAAAGTAAGTAATAGTGTACAAACTAAAAAAAATGTTTCTACATTGTGTAGAGGAACATGATCCTTCACATTCATAAACACCATAGGATAAGGTAAGGTAATGCATGGAACAACGCCTTTCCCAATCAAGGAATTAACCTTTTTACTCCATCACATTTACATACAGCCGAGCTACGAATCCTTCATAATCTAGGAATCTATCCCTGTCCTCCCTTAGTGCGATATTAAGACGATTTGAGACCCTTTCACAAACTACGAATGAACCCCTTTAATTGCTTATTTGAATATAATGACATAAAGAAAGCCCTTCACGATCTAGGAATCAACTCTTATTTGCTGAATTGAGCATAAAGTCGAGCTCAGAGTCTTTCACAATCTAGGGATCGACAGCGTTTTACCCTCAGATAGACATACTGCCAATCAAAGGCTCATCACACTCTAAGAATGACGTTTTACTTGATAAATTGAATCTAACGACAAGCAAAAAGCCAGTCACAAACGAGGAATTTGGTCCTATATTCCCTCAGGGAGACGTAAAAACCAGCAAAGAGCTCTGTATAAAGTGATAATACCCCTCTACATTGCTAAATCAAACACAAAGCCCTTCAACAAATCTAGGAATCGGTCCTTCTGCTCCTGCTACTTGGCAAAGAGACGAACTGAGAGCCCATAACAATCTAAGAATCCATCCATGACTTGCTAAAATGTACTTAAAGACGATCTTAGAGACCAAAATTGATTATAACGATAAGCACAAAGCACTTAGTTTGTCTTAAATATCCTGAGGAAAAATTAATCCCTTACATGGAAACCAGAATTCTTGCCTGTGTTTGATGTAGAAACCTTTAGTTTCTTTGAGTAGCAGTGGTATGATGAAGAATACAAGTTCTATGGTTTTACAAGTTGTTTATTGCAAATAGACCTCACGTTTCGCTGTAAATACTGAGACTGTTAGCAAGTAATTACTTGCTTAATTTAGAATTTGTGTTTCTTTCCTCAACTGCGTTATCACTGCCAAATTTTGCGTTTTCGGTAGTTTGAGCCTTATTCATACATAATTTGATAAAAGTCAGAATGATGCCTAGTGCAACGAACTCAAATAAAAATATTAGTCTTATAATAAAACGAAAAACATGTTACATCATCATTTGTTATACGATACAAAATCATTTTTAGGTTTGTATGCAATATGGTGAATTATATATGTAGTTTTGTAGTTCCACAAGATATCAGACAATCTATTTATAAACATGATATATTATTTCTATAGAGTCAAACCCCTCACCCATAACAAGTCTCTATATCAACATTACCTAAAAATAAGATGAAATTTCTTGATACAATCTAACTTTAAAGACATAGAATTTCGACGCAACGTTGGACCGTTACTGATGATGATAAGCATTGACATGGAATACATGTGAAACGTTGAATAGAAATTCTTATATTTATTGCAGACAAAATGATTAAATGCTCTATTGCAGTTCTATCACAACGTCTTTCTCTGATCAATATTTGATTACCATTTTAATTTTTTTATGTGCCTTATCGGTCACATTTCACGAATCTTTAGGTCGTTGCCCAAATTTACAATTACAGCATCAAGTTTAAGAACAACCACAACAAAAACAACACTTACTACAGGAACACAAAGAACAACATCAACGCCCAATGTCTTTCCTTGTTTCCTTTGTAAATCAATAACAGGAAGTTGGACACCAAATAATCATCAATTATATTTCTGTTCAAACAAATGTTCATTAAATGTAGGCTATAAGAACAATCTCACACACAACTGTACATGCCGATATAAGTTATTATTATATCTTATTCATGGTTTCTCGCGCTTACTTCTACAGCATATTCTGTTAATGTAAACAAGTTCAATGAAAACGACAGAAAAGTAGATAGGAAAGAAACGCAATGTAATTTAACAATTAAGTCGTCGAAATAATTTCATGAAAGGTTAAGGAGAAAACATGTAAGTTTCGTGTTAAGGTAATTAAGTTTCTAACAGACGATCATTGTTTATCAACTCAAATATCATAACCCTTGTTGTAAAAGATCGATATGATGGAACGGACGTTTGAATTGTTGCAAATAAAAAACGTTTTTGAAAATCAAAGTGCTTTTAAAACTTTCATGTTACGTTGAGATTGAAAGACATATCTAGTGTTGAATAAAACATATTTAAAGCCTACCTCAAACAATGCTATTGATGTACTAATCGTAGGACAAACGTGAACCATCTGAGTAGAATTCACTATTTAATGTGCCTTTTAAACCTGAGATGTGATCTTCATTAACGTCTCATCATTTCACTAGTAACACAAACAGTAACAACGGTGTCAACAATTGCAGGTACTGAACAAATAATGGAATGAGCAAGGTTATATTAAGGACTTAAATTGATAATCTAAATATTTTTACGTCCAATCGATTTTCACATTCGTAATGTCAATCAAATTATTATGTTTGATTCAAATATTTTAAGTTTTCGTTTGAAAACACATTAAACAACATTAAAATTGTCAATGTTAATTTGTGCCTTACATCTTCTTGTACTCGTTTTGTGTAACTTCAGTTTGTTTCATTTGTATGGCTTTATATCAAACAAAGAAATAGTTTGAGATGACTTGGTTGATAATGCACACACTCTGAAATTTGGTACGAATCAATCCTGTGATATGACAGGTGGGATGTTCGCGGCAGGTCTCTTCACTGGGTTGGCAATTGCAGCGGTTATGGTTGGCGTTGTATACTTCTTTTATATCAAGTACTCTAACTGTAGTGTTAATCAGAATAGCTTATTATCTGTTTATCAATAATGGTTGTAAATGATAAATAAATGTTTGTACATTTATCATTTTGAAGAACCCTTGATATGTCTCTTGTCAACTTTCATTGCCCATTTCAATGCACGGCACTATGATTAAAGTTAAAAGCAAATGATAATAAGAAAAACTGAGCAGCATCACTTGGAGCCCATTCTAAATCTCACGTTACACCTAGAAAAAGGAGAGGTAATTATAAACTTTGCAAACAAACGTCAAATCAGTTTCAATAAAATCTTAGTTAAAATACCACGTAAACTAAAAAATTTAATGTAGGAGAGATTCTTGTATGAATTCATGATGTTTTGTATGAAAAAGTTGAATAGGTAAGTTAATGTAAACAGTTTTAATACGTGAGTTTTTTTGTTGTTAAACATATATGAATCAAAATTGACAATGTCCCTCCTTGTAACAGACGTCGATGTGTTATCAAGAAACCGGACCCTGGCCCAGCTTCTCCGAACCATCCCACGTACACAGGACTCACAGACCTAGGTCGTCCTGACACATATGACGTCATCGACAGACCAGAAGCAGCGACCAAACCATCAGAAACAAGCCAGACACCTGTCTACCAGAATGTGAACAATGCCTAGGCGAAACGGATGCAAACAATTTGACCACAATTAATTGACCTGTGCTCCATGAGAGGGGAAATCATCCGCAATGTGTTCAGTCTATCTGAGCTGTTTAAATGCCACCTAAACAGGATGTGCTTTTTATCTTAAAAAGCCACTCCGTGAGTTGTTTGAGTCATATATGCCAAACTTTATCAATGGTGTCATTTGATCGACGATTATCGCCTGTTACCAAAAAGACACATTTTAAAGCTTATTGTTTTCTTACAGTGGCAATTATGGACGTAGAACGTCGAAATTATGATCGACAGTAGCCCGCGTCAAATAGTCAAATAGTCAAACGTAATTTTGGAGACTTATCTAAAACAGCCTGGATGGCAGTTAGGACTTGATAGTGTTTGTTAGGTTATAAAACTAGAATCCATGTATACTGGAAGTTATATCTGCATTTCTGTGCATTTATAAGGCTGTTTTTAGATTTTCGTGGAAAACCAGTATTTGTCATATATATGTCTTCTGGACATAAAACGTTTTGATATTTTGATTTTATATCACCACATATGACATAACGGTTCGTATCAAAGGTAAATAATATGTAATGCAAATCACGGAGTGACTCTTTAAGTCATACACTTAAGTACGCGGTAAAACCAATATCACCATCGCCATTAGATATTTGTACGTGGGATGATATTTGATTGCATACATTATGATTATTGACATCACAAACCCTAATATAGTCATCAATGTAACAGTCATATCAATATTTCATTACGACGACCAAAGTGGTTTATTTGTTCTTGGTTATGATTTAGGAGATAAACCTATTGTGTTTTTATTTTTTTGTGATTCGAACGTAGATTCGAAACCTGTTGATTTGATTCGGAGCCGAACGCGTAGCGTGAGGCTTCGAATTCAAAATCAACAGGTTTCGAATCTACGTTCGAATCACAAAAAATTAAAAACATAATTGGTTTATCTCCATTCTACCATGACGAGTTAAACAAACTTTTTAATTACATTTCTTTGATATCGCGAATGTTCAGGCGTGACGCGGTCATAGGCAATTCCATTTGAGATAGGTATAATGGGTAACACTTAAACTAATATTGAAGTGAAAAGATAGAGTAGGGAACGTTAAAAATCAAAGAATTGTCAAGTTAACACGTTACAGCATTGAGGTTTTCTTAACACTCATGACGTCAGCACAAAACATGACTTCCAAAAAGTACTGAATCACCTCCAACAAAATGGCCGATACCAAATTCCTTAACTGATCACGTGACCAGTCTTGTGACGTCACGTCACACGGAACAAAGTCTGTGACGTCACTGTGTTCGAATGAAAACTATCGTGGCCGAGTCTTATCCAGTCATCGCGGCTTGAAATTAAACGTTTTCAAAATTAACGCAAATAAGTCATATGATTGAGTAATAGACTGTTTATATAAGCTTGAAGAAGTATGTATGCCTAATGGTAATTGGTAACAGCAGGCTATCAAAAGCACGTTTTCATCATGTTTAGCAGTAAAGCCTCAAACTCCGAGCAGTGCTGTTACGTCTCTTATTCGCATAGAGCCTTTGGACGATGTAACCCAACGCGGTCATTCGGTTGTCTAAAAATCGTGTTCGAACGTAGATTCGACGATGAAATAAACCAATCAAAACAAGGATTTTAAAATGTCTTGGTAGAATTTCACTTCCTATCAACTTTCCTTTCTGTCACTATAAAATTTTAGAATGCTGCATGGTAACTTGTGTGTGTTTGACCGACAAATGGATGTTATATCAGGAAGTGAATTAAAGCCTTTAATTAAAGCATTTATTATATATGATCAGTCTATTTTGTATCTGCATGCAGGTTATCTGTGAGACATAAATTTTATTGGTAAGGGAAGTGAGTGGAATATGTGACAGGTAACACATATGTCGGTTATTTGATGATATTAAGATCAAAACTAAAAAAAAACACAGGTGAGTTACATGAACTGAATCTACTGTTTTGCTATATGATATACCTTTTGATAAATATAAGGAATGAGAATAAGTATGATCAATCTCATTCATTCATTTAGAACTAAGGTTCCCAGATGTACATTACCGATAATCCTAAAATTTTAAATCGTAAATAGTTGCTTTTATTTTGACTCATTTCCATGCGAGCCACAGTTACTTATGATTGTGCATGGTGGTGCACTTGAATTCATTTCTATGTTTCTCATTTGATTAATACTATGTAGAATCAGTAGTATTTTGTTTTTAGTGTTTACAAACATGTTTAACAGACATTCATGAATTATTGTCAATGTGCACAAAAATAACCTTACCTTAAAAAAACAAGGAAGCTTCAGGGCAATGTTAAATAAAGACCTGAAGGTTTACCTTAGTGTTCAACTTTAATTATGTGCAACTACCCTCCGATGTGTCATTAAGGTACCCTTCTATTCTTAATGGAAAAACACAATTTCCGAAATGAAGCTCCAGCTGGTAAGATGGTAAGTAACTCAATAATGCAAACATATCTGTAAGTTATCTTAAGATGACATGGAAATTTGCTATTTTGAGTTGTCTCCCTTAGACCACTTAGAAACTTGTGTATATGACATTTTTGTAGACGCATAAAGATACAATCATTTCCGAAAGGGTACACGAATGTATTATAAAAATCGTAAGTTTAACTAATATTTAATTTATGGTTTAGTTGTTATGGTTTTGGAATTTTTCAATCTTACACATTCTGCAACAATAAATCATGATACAAAATTGAGATGAGTTTTTGCAATGTCAAGACCGTTACACTACATGCATGCACACCATGTTTTCAGAACAAACCTCGTGTAGACTGTGCCTGTACCTGTAAGAGTTTATGATATCGCATGCTACGACACTCCCATTAACTGAATTGCATACCGTAATTCTCTCCCGCTACATGTATTACAATATATTTACCTGCTAGTTCAAAGCCAGTTTTTAAGGTTTAATTGATGTTCAAGCTGTACAAATTAGGTTTTCTTAACATGAAAGTGTCCTGACAGATCGTTATACAAAAACAAACATTCATTAGATTTTGATATAGTTTCTCAGAAAAAAATGAGATAATCTTTAAATTATTTTCGACATGCTGACCCTTCACAGCAATATATTTACCTGTCAGTCAAAATGTCTTGAGTCCTTCTTTGAATAGCTGTCGCGTCAATTGTAGCTACCTCACACGTACTTATCTATATGATAAGACTGATAACTTGAGCGTGTTTAACAAACATAGAATTTTATCAAGGAAGTGTTTGATTGTGACTTCATATATGATAACCCTGATTGTGTGGATATAATGACGTGAGAGGAATATGGGCCAGTTAACAGTTATTATTGTGGTTATTTTGCTGTTACTATGATCGGAGCTTGGAAAGACAGGTAAGTGACCGTAATTAAACTAACTTGTATTGCAGAGTTTCTTCCCTTAGACCACAAAGAAATTGTATTTGATAGCATAACTGTTCAATGTCAGATTATATGACGTTCTAAATAACCAATACAAAAATTCATTAATTGTTGTTGAATTTAAGAGTCTAAGAGTTGTTCATTTAATTTTCGTAAATGTTTTACTGAAATTCTGTCTTTAACTTACAATTATTTATGTATAATAAGTATTTCATGTTTCAGTAGATTTGTAATGATGTTTGAAAACACAATATCTAATGCTTTGTCACCCGGAAGAAAAATGTACCGAATTACCTGCCTGCATCGAATTATTTGTTGGTATCAAAATACTTCTTTGCTTTAGATTAATGATCTTCTCTTAACAAGAGAGAAATATTTTCTCAGGTAAACGTTGGTGAATAGTCTTTTTTCTGTGCGTGTAAAAATATTAGTGATAACACTTTTGTGAACAATATTTGCCACTGACTTGGCCGTTTCCCCCCTTTTCATATGTCATTATCTGAGTAGTTCAATCAATCACTGAACTAAACAAATAAAATGTATTTTGAATTCAATGCCATTAATAAATGAATAAGATTGGGAATGGCCTTGACTTTTTTATCATGCATTTCAGGAAGTCATTTCAATTAGTAAGAGGAATAACATCAACTGATATTCAACCAATTGCCTCTCAATAGCCATATGCCTTCAAAAAAAGCTACATGAAACTTGTGAAATAGTCACCTGAATGGCTTTTGAAAATGACGTTTTAATTATGTCAGGCATGTCATTTCAATTAATTCGCGTTCTTTAAGATATCACATCAATGTCTTGATATGACTTTGAAAGCTTTATGCCTTCAAAGTAAGCTGACGTTAGTGATTACATTGAAAGAGATAACACTTTTGCTGTGATTGCTACTATATTTTCACCAACATTATTGAAATAAATTGCACTGTCCTAATGAAATATTGACTTAAGAAAAAACAAACCTTTCAAAATCATCACATTCGACAGGATGTATGTACATGTAAGCATCATATTAAATCAATATTTACAAATTCTGTCGAAACATTTTATGCTATATGAAAAACTGTAAGTTTCAAATTTCCAATTGTCACTTACTTTAAGTGGTGTCTAATGATGATAAACGAAAGTTCCTAGTTTACACAAAATCCACTGAATCCATATGGACGTTTGCAGGTACATGATTAACACATTAACGAACGACTTTTCTTTAGATCTGCTATTGAATTTAAAGAATCAAATAAATAAAAAAGTAAGGTGCTGATAAGACACTCTTTTATTATAATTAAAAAACCTGTTCACAAGATCACTTTAAAATTGTATTTATCGTTGCTGACTGTACCGGAAAATGAGAGTTCAATAACTGTTATTTGCTAATAACTGGTTATCACAATATGGCGACCTCATTTTATTGAGATGTTGTAATGCCTTTATTCTAGAGTACCCAAGTTGATTTATAGCCATTACTCTGCAGGGTGTCCAAGCATTGGTACATTTATTTTCCCCGAATGAGGAATATGGGACATTGTATTCAGAAGCATCTGGCCGGCCGAACAACAGGATTTTTTTAACGTGATATATTAAGAATATATGTACACGAAGCCTTGAAATAATGTTATAGCAGGTTTGGGCAAATCTACAAAAATGTGCTGCTGTCCCTTTAATCACTTTCACTCTTGTCACCTTTAGAGGAGTGGCCTTTCTAAAAATTTACCTGTCAGTCAAAATGTCTGAATGAAACGTCCTGCTATGTATTCATGTCCCGTTAAATGTAGCTACCTCTCTCCTGTAACTTGAGCGTATTTAACCAAACAAGAACGTTCAGCAGGAAGTAAATGGGACCATGCATGATATATATTTTGAAGACCTTGTATCAGCATACTATAGCATAACTGTACATTGTCCAACTTTTTAATATCTGGTGCAAATAACATTTATAATTGGTCAAGGTAAGGGTCTGAGACCTGTCCACTCAATGTTTTTAGGGTCTTTACTTTAAGTTTTACATTTTACTTGCTTTGATTGAAATAGAATAACTGTATCCATTTGATGTTTTTAGTGGGAGTTGTACTCAAGTATTGAAAGACATCATCTTATGCTTTCATTTGTCCCCTGGAATAACACCTGTATTGAATTATGTGTTTGCTCTAAATCAATCATCATCCTTTAGCATGATAGAAATCTTTGCCCAGTTACATGTAAGCAAACACAACTTTTCAGTAGTTGTATGTTGTTGAGAATACATTTGTAAACACTATTTGCCACTGAAATGACCTTTTTTCCAATTTCGATATGTCCTTATATGAATAGTTGAATTACAGCAATCACTGCTATAGCTTGTTGTGACATTGAAAGCCAAAAGTCTTCCAATTGTACTACCGTTCGTAGATACACTGAAAATGATGGCTTCTGTATTTTCACCGACAAAATTTATAAAACATATTTATGTATCGACATTCGATATCTACCAATTCTGTCCAGAGGCTAGCTGTTACTGTCCTCACACTTTTAAAGTAACACAATAGATATTCAGTAAACACTTGACTGTTTAATAAATATAGTTTGATGAAACCATCATAACTCTACTTAACACACTTAAATTGTAAACTATATATATATCGCGAAATCTCAAAGAATCAAATCAGATTAAAAATTTGACTGATTCTGATTTGATAGATTTCAAAACTATGAATAGTCAAAATTAACGGAACCCATGCTCGTCATTGAACAGTTTAGTCAACACAATACAACTTCTACTGTTGTTTTACTGGCATATAGGTTAACGTGCATGCTTTTATAATTTTTGTATCCGATTTCAGGCATAACGTGATTGAAGTATTATTTTATTATTGTGTCACAGCAGAGGTAAGCAAGGCATGTTATGGACCACGACCTTTCAATTGTACAGCTCACGACTTGAGATGCAGCAGTGGACTTATAGTGATACAGGAAGCCTTCTACATGGACAATACAACTTGTGTTGTAGTTGGAGTCTCTGACTGTAGTTATGTCAACCTCACTGGTATCCAACTCACTGGTACACGATATAACTTCAGTGATACAGAACTGGACTCACTATATAGAAACTGTTCGATACAATCACAATGCAGACTTCAAGCTACGAGAAGGAACACCGTATCTTTTTCTGCAATCATATACAAGTGCATTGATGGTAAGTAGTACATTTCATTGAAGATAATGTTCATTACAATAATTTGTTATATCAATTGTAAAGAACAGAAATTGTTATAGAATACAACTGTCAAAACATTTATTACTGTGATCTTCTTTCGAAAAGTAGATGAACAAGCAAAGGAAAGTTTAATGATAGCAAAAACACCTGTATACAAGATGTATAATTAAAATTGAGATGTTAATTGTAAAATAGTTTTTATTTCGAATTTCATCTTTGTTCAAATTATTTTTTTTGAAATACCTACAAAACTGACAACCTATTTTTCGGATGTATTATGAATTAATATGATACTTTCATGTTATCACAGGCCTAGCATACAACTTTATGGTGTAGGCATTAAACGTGACGTCAGAAAGTGAATATTTATGATTTCATTTTATCATATGATCAATTGACAAGTTATCTACTGCTGCAGTCAAATAAACAAAGGAAGTCTTCGTTGCAAGGGACAATAATGAATGCCATTACATGTGACCTGAGTAATTTAAAAAATTTCCTTGACAGAAACATGTGCAATGTCATGAATACCCAGAGGAGAAACATTATGGAGAGGACTAAGTGACCAGAACACCCGTGTGTGTTCCATATCAAAAGCTACACCAAGTTGGAGTCACTGTTCCTATTCAATGTTCACAATTAAATTCAAACTCACATAAAAAATATAACTAAATGGATAATGTTCGAAATATCTATGTAACCTAGCCCTGTTGCAGCTAGCAGAAGTGTTTATCTAGTTAGTGTCGGTGATATCAAATTTATCTTTTCTACATCACAGGTTTGGCTTTATCTGGGAGGGGTCGGGAATAACTATAGATTAATGAAACTATCGTCTTCTAGTTACACAAAGTGAATCAACATCTCAGTTTGATCTTAAATCTCACTATACAGCACACACACACACCTGAATCTCACTACACAAGTTTAACATTTACATAAACAAATAAAATCTTAATATTACTCTGAATGATTCTTTGCATCAGTAAAACATTATTCATTCATTTCCTAAATTGCCCCTATAACCGATGATAATAAAGCCAAATCAAAACGATGTCGATGTCTTCTCACTACTAAGTGCACATGCACTTAAATCTTCATACACACCGGATTCTCACTACACTTGGTGCATATACACACCTGAATGTCACTACACCGCAAACGGCGATTTTTAATCTCATAAAGCTGACACATTTTTAATTCCTTTTACAAAAGGACCAAATTCACACAGTTAACACACGTATTTACTATCCATCTTCGTCAGTCATACACGACGGAACAACTAAATCGTATGTATATCACATTCATGAATATATTTTACCAATTTCTAACCCATGTATATTTCTCCAGCTATAGGGTTAGGGTTGATTTGGCCATTGTCGGGAATAACTTTGAGATTTAGCCTTTCGAAAGTTTTGATTAAGGCTTATCTACCTATTAATTAGCCTAATTTTCCTAACTCGGTCTTTCTGCCTGTAGCATTAGTTTTTTATCTAGCTAATGTCACAATACATGGGTCATACACACTCGATCGACTAATTTGTGTGTACGCCACATTTATGAATTTATCAAATTTTTAGCCAAGGTATAGTTGATATTGTCGTGGTATGTTAGTGTCAGTTAATTTCATTATCGTTGTAGGAATGATGTATAATTTGTAAGTTACTCAATTCATATAATATTTCTGTTAAATATAAAAAAATAATAAGTTCTGAAACAGTGTTACTTTGGTAATGTTTTATGAAACAGACTTCGTACAATAATTGTGTACATAAGTTAGAATCCAATTGTGTTATTCTTAAATGATGGAAGGAAACTGTTACGTTCAGAGGCTCAGACTTGGGTATTCATATTTCTGTAGCATCTCTTAAGTTCTTCCGGGGCATAGTTGCATTATTCCAATCAGCTTTAAACTGTGATATAGTAAAATTTTAATAAACTCGCTTTAAAACAATTGTTTCTTTCAATAGACTCTAACACATTTCTTTCAGTACCATATAATTGGTTGAATCATTTCAATCATCTAAATTAATGTCAGCCTGTTGTAGACATCGCATTTGTCTTAACACGAATCCTACTCCAGCATGTCAACATGTTTTTAATAAAACTGCATGAAAGAAGGGTCAAACGTATGTTATACATGTGTTTTAATTCTGACTTGGCAATCACATGCAATGATGCATTGACATAAAAAAAAACAGTATGAAATATTAAGAAAATGAAAGAGTCACACCTTCACATGATGTTTGATCCAAAACAAGTTTCCCTGGGGTAGGAATTTTGGTGTTTTTTAAAAATAATTTTCATAATTTCATGCTAGAGTCAGTTGTTCATGAGATGTTAAAACAGGACAGGACCATCAGAGAATGCCCCATCAGACAGGACCATCAGAGAATGCCGTAAGCCAGTCGGGCCTTTAAGGGCCTCATTAGCTATAAAGTAAGAACTTTACAGACACATCAGCAAATTTACCCTACAAGGGATAAAAAAAAACATAAGAAGAACATATCAGATACATTTTATTCTGAGTGTGGCAAAATATTTACAGATATTTTTTGTCAAGTTTATTTAAGTCTTGATCTGGAGGTATATAAATATATCAAAATAAACAAAAAAGTTCACCAGGCTGTAATATTTAGCATTATAAGGCTGGGGCAATGGTATCATAATCCCATTGCTTAGGTGCATGTACACATTTCACCTTTTTTAAGCTTTTTACTTCTTCAGGAAAATATGAAAAGAGTTATTAGGGTGTGGTCCCTTATAAGATGTTTTGATCCTGAATGGGGTTTTAGGCCATAGCCCCTTAATACAAAAGAGTAATAGGGGCCACAGGGTCACCAAATCAATAAGTCATAGTCACTATGTGCCAAGGAGGCTGTTCACATCAATTCATCTTTCTAAGCCTCTTGCTTCTGGAGAAGAAAATGAAGATAGGTTTTGTAGAGCATGGCAGCTGCGGCCCTTAAAAGGTATAATGTAAAATTGAAAGGTTAAATGTGTAATTTTAAAGCCCCATTACCTAAGTTGTTTTTTTAAGTTAAGGTTTTTAGACATTTTGCTTCTGGAGAAGAATTTTTCAGAGTATGACTTCTGAGGTCACCAATTCTATAAATTAAAAAATCTCAAGTCAAGGTGTCTGTACTCAAGATTTCAGATTTCCTTAGTCAATGCTTTTGGAGAAGGAGATATAATAGTGGAAATTTTATGAGTGTTTCCCTATCCCCTGTCAATGGATCAAAACCAGTACTGTATCTTTGTTTGCTCACAACTAAAGAATTTGTACCCAAAAGATATTTTGTCATTTCTAAATTTGTCAGTGGAAAATGCAATGACAAATTTGGTTATGATAAGATAAAATTAAAAAGAAATAAAGTAATATGTTAGATGGAGATATTCACATGCCAAATGCTGTACAGACCCCACTTCATTGCAACAAGGGATATTATTAAATGTATGAAATATCAAAGTCATTTAGGTATTAATAAATTCACGGCATACAATAGTGGGTTCATTGTTTCTCTCATGTCGCAAACGTGCAGTCTTGAGGGCTACTTCAATCCTTTCAGTCAGTCCTGTGCACATCACTGTCTTTTTGTCTCCAATTTTACCCGTCGCTGAAACACACAAAAGTTTATTTGCATTATCTCATAGGTGGCACCGGCACTGTAAATTGGACTCAATTAATTGATTGACAAACTTGAATTAAACTCAAAATAACCCCTGCTTCCCACTACCAATAATAAATGATAACTGATTAAAATAGTTGATAGAAAGTCAAGCATAAATGGTTTATAGCACTTTCCACTATTCTCTTGATTATACCTGAATTATATTTCAATGAATGTATTCATTAAACAAAAACTGGTTGACAATATTTTATAATTCAAATATTCCAAACGTTACACATGACTTTTTGCTGTTTGCAAGGCAACTTTGAATATTGTTACTATTAAGGTTGTCAGTTTTTAATTTTGGTAAGAATATTAACAATTGACAAAACAAGGGTTGAAATTAACTGTATCAATCCAAAACTAGCCATTGGACTTGTGCATTTTTTAATCTAGATAATTGATTTAACTTAATCTAATATAAAAAATAAAATTCCAGCTAGTATAATGAATTACTATTATTTTACCTGTTACTAAGTCTAACCTGCCTAGTTTCGAAAGCCATCTCCTCCATACTTAGTGCTGACTAGTGTTGTGCTTATTTCAAACCCTGACCCATGACTTTCTCATAGTTCATCTATAGATTCATGTTTTCAATGAATCTTCAAAACATAACATAATAATATATATAGATAATAGTTTATAATAGAGCACAGTCTCCAAGATCCTCAATAGGGGCCAGAGGGTCAGAATATTACATTTCTTTACATTGTAAAACTAGAAATATGTGCATGCGATGCACAGTGATGTCCCCCTTCCAAACTTTTAATCCAACCTTATCTTATTGCCACTTAAACCAGAAACAATCCATTCCAAAGATATAAAAAGTTAATATATTAGCATCAATGAACTTGACATAATAATGACTCGTGAAATATACAAGTTCAATAGGAAGGGTTTTATATATTTGTCAACTTCTTTTTTTGTAGGGAATGTGACATTTGATACTCACACAAACATCAAATATCATGAATAGCATCTACAGCCCCAAATATGCACTAAGTTCAAATTGTTTCTATGGAAACCAAGTAAAATGAAAAATTAAGAATAACCAAAGTAGCAAAAGGCACCACCCAAGCACTAGATCTGATCTAACCACATACCAGGTTAAGTAAAACAATACTGATAGATTTTTAGATATAGGTTGGATAATTACCCTACCCTCATATATTGAAACCAGAAAAAAAAAATTGAGTACCCAAAGAAGCAAAAGGTACCACTCCACCACTAGACCTAACCACAAACCATGTTTCGTAAAAATATATTGAACGTTTTTTGAGATATGGCCTGGAAACGGACCCCCTATTAGCACTAAGTTTGAATTGTTTCCATGGAAACCAGGAAAAAAAAAATTCAGAATAACCAAAATAGCAAAGCTTTTTGCAGGGGACATAAATATATGTCAAAATACCTGAACTGGCTTTAAAAATAGTTGTGCCTCATATAATAAGCCATCCTTGATAACCAGAGCAAATTTTGATAATCAAAACGGTTACCCTTGAGTAGTGAGGATGAATATAAGCTAAAAGATGATTTGTCTGACCTCCATAAAGCCTTTACAACACTCATGAAGTGATAGATATAATTTAACTTTTGAGAGATATCCAGAGATAGGGATCCAGAGAATTTAAATGAGGGGGATGTGCTACCATCAACCTACCATCTCATGTTACAGCTCATGTTTTATGAGTGTGGCAATGAAATTTTCAATTGTATCCTCCACCCTGCTAAGATAATCTTCTCTAAATTTGAGATTTCCTAGCTTCAATACTTTTGAAACAAAGATGATAGCAGATTTGAGATTAAGAAGCCTGATGCGATCATATTTGAGGGGGGACTGAGACCAAATCTACAAACTTTTCAATAATGTTACAAAGATGTTATTTGAAAATTTTAGATTTCTTGCAATAATGATCTCTGATCAGAAGATGACTTATCCTACTGGTAACCTATAACTAGTAACATATTTCATTATAATCATTGAATACAAAATCTTAAGTAAATCAATTGAGTAGTAATTCAGTTTGAATTTGCTGCAGAAATGAAGCTACGAGGGTCCAATTTCTACTTGTTTCCATCAAAACTGAAACAATGCTTTTCTCAAAATCGGAAAATATCAAAATCAATTGTCAAGTTGGAGGTTAAATACACAAGGAAAACTTTCAGAAGGATTTGATGAGTTGTTATTGAGTTAGTGTTCTGGGAACAAAGCTTTCACTGAATAAGAGTTCAAACTTAGCACATTTTCATATAAATGAACAAAAAAAACTTATGACACGGGTTGATTTTGCCATTCACAAAACTGCACGAGTGAAGGTGTTACTAAGCCTATTTTGCATTCCGTGTAGCTCCCAGGGCTGGATACTTTTATCATAAAAATAATCTGTTGCTTAACCATTAACCATTGCTTCAAACTCATTTATTTTAATTCAATTTTAATTTTTTATTGGGAACAGTAGAAAATGTTAGAAAACCAAACACGTTTCACTAGCGAGCCAATTTTAAAAACAATTAGAGATCCTCAAACAGTCATAAATATTACTTTTGAATGATAAACTTCGTAATCTTCCATAATATGGGGTCAGATAATCACAGTTCAAGAATGGAAAGTTCATCTCAAATATTTATCTTTCAACAGAAATGTCATTTCTCAGCTTTGAAGTTTTGTCTATCTGTGTGTCTTGCTAGCAGATGAAGCGAAATTTAAAAAAAAATACTAGAAATTATAGTTATCAAAAAAGCTTAACAAAAGATACTGTAAGTGCATGAGGTACTTGAAGGAAAAGATGACTCCAGTTCTGCAAAATCTAGTGATGCAAGAGCAGAAAAACTACCATATGCTTTATCGAAAGATGAACAGAAATGTGATGTTAAGAGAAAGAATTCTTTTTTGGTGATTGGATAGAGGGCAGTGATTTGCTATTTCATTGTTAGGCAGATAGATATGAGTTTTGGTTTTAGCTAATTTTAGAAGTCTTTCGAAGCATCAAACTTTGGTTCAACCACTATATATTTAGTGCATCCCAGTGAGATAATCAGGTTGCATAAGGTGCAGTCGATTGAAATACCTAAACCAACCCCATGATGAGCAGTTTTGGAGTTCTTCTCTGAAAACAAAGCTACCCCTGAATAAAGTCTTAACTCAACACATTTCCATGGAAACAAACATTAAAATCCATGCCACAAGCCCATCAGGCATTTCAAGTCATCGAACGATCTGTATCAAAAATCAGTGGAGCACTGTGGTGTAGTGGTTAGCGCGTTGGCCTCTCACGCCAATGACCCGGGTTCGAATCCAGGTGGAGACACCAAACATGAAGTGCTCTGTAGCTGCATCAAAAGTGCAAGGTAATAAAATATTAGACTTTAAAATTATCATTATTATCATAACAATACCAGCGTTAGAAATACCTGAATGCCCGACAACCCGGGACAGGTTGTTTTCAATTTGGACAGCTAAATTTTCAATTACCCCTGTCAGACTGTCGGGTAAAAGTTATGCCTCATCAGATTTATCATCTGAAATACTTTGAATGTTCTCAATGAAATTATGCACAAGTAAAGATCAATTACAAATATTGCCAAAAGAATACTTGTTTAATAACTTTTACAAAGTGTAAAAAGTGTAGTGTTTACATTTAAGGATGAGCATATGCTACATTCGACCAGTTTTCACTTCCCCACTATGCTCTAGGCTATTTGTATAAACAGGTGATATCATAAACCCAAGGCTATGATTTTAACATACAACTGATCAAAAAGTTTTTGGAAATTCCTTTTACTGTTTTACTACTGTTTCATTGAAGATGTAGTATTCATATATATTGAATTTTGAATATTGAATTTCATAATAGTTACAGTAAAATATTAAAGTTAAGTGGGCAGGCAGTTTCGGTCAGGGCTGGCAACTTTTTGAGCTAGCCAGCCCTGTGGTCTGGCTTAAATTCTTGAGTTTCATACCTTGACAATACTGCAACAAAATTACATTTACAATATTTTGGACTAATTTTCTATACTATGAAAATCCTCTTGCTTTTCAAGAATAACCTCATAATAGCCACAGATACATAATAATCCTACTGTGTGATGGTTGAGGCTGTGAGTAGTTCTTGGTATTTCTAAATTTTACAGAGCTGGTAATAAAACAAGAATAGTAACTTTATATTACTAGAGATCAGTTACCTGTACACAAGAGTGGACCGGTCCTTCACAGCATGCAAGTCAGAACCTGGTAGTGCTTTTTCCACCTTGAGGAAACCTGTAGTGAGATAAACAATCAATAAATATAATAATGCATAGAATAATTCACAAGACCTCCTTCAAAATTGCAACACAATTTGTCTCATTTGCGCTCTATATTTTCATTTTACAATAAAAAAATGTCTGCCTGTCTCATCATGATTCGTACCTTTAAAAAAAAATGACATGTACAACTAATTTTATAATCTTGCCTTACAAAATTTCATTTAAAAAAAATATTATTACACATAAGTTTTCAAAATAAACAATCAACCTTTCAAAAGAAACAAGGAATTGCTGACAATCACATCCAAGTTATCAATCTCCTTGCTGGAAAGTGGGATTTGATTTTGTGTAGAACAGTTTTCTAATGTTGACAAGTTACCGAGCCTGGCTTGCCTGGATTTTAAAACCATGGACTTTGCAATCCGAACCCAACACTAACCACTGCACTATCCTGCCCCCTATTCATGCTTAATATAAGAGCTAGCAACATGTGGAGTTTGTCTTTGCAAGCTACCTCAAATTTGTAACCAAACAGATTCCCTCAGCCAGGGTTCTTAGCCATTTAAGAGAAATAAAGAGATAAGTTAACCTGAAAACATACATATTATAGATTTTTCAAGAGAAATTATCCTTTTCCATCAATGACCAGGAATGACATAATGAAAATGTTTTTCTGAAGTAAATAATTCAATTTCCCTTAAACAGATTGACAAATATTAATCAATCAGAAGTACTTTGAGAAAAGAAGATACGTGTAACTGAATACTAGTATTGTTTAACTTCCATCAATATCATTACAAGCAGCCTTCAAATTAAATCATCTTTATCGTGTCCTCGATTGTTATGCATTCATGTTGTTTTTGGTTATGTAATCACCAGCCGATCATGAATGACAGAGACAGGCCAAAGGTGTTTTTAGTATTTGCTTGATATTAAATAAATTCAGTTTCCACTAAATAATGGCATCAATATGTACTCGTATAATCATCAGTGGTATGTTCCCAATGTGCCTTACACTGCTATCAAAAAAAATCCATGCATGAGTGGTTTGTTCCTCTAACCTCCTCTGCCACTTGATCCACTTGAAGTAAGTAAAGAAATTTGTTGAAGAGAAGTGTAAATATTGGTTTTACACATGACACACATGTTATATTCAATCATCTTAATTATAACTTAGCACTGCTCGCTCATAACCCCTGCTTTCCATAGGGTCACAGATACAGATATTCTATTAGGTTCAAATATATTTTCCCAGCTGGCCACTGAGTCACGTCCTGATTTTGTTCTCCACTTTTTGTGTAAGATTGTTCAGCTATACTGAAAACCAGTACTCAAATATTATCAATTGAAAAGATTAGCATTCATTTGCATAAAGAATACATAAAATATATACACAAAATAAAAGCACATACCGTATTCGACGTGATAAGCGCCCGGGGCGCTTAAAAAATTGGTAAAAGGGGGCGCTAATTAAAAGGATAAAAATTGTCCTCAAGTTTAGTCTTCAAAGTGTTTTCTTACGATACACATGTCTTTGAAATATGGTTTTGTAACTTTTATCATTTTGATGGTGGCTGGGGGTCTAAATCAGGACGCATATATTGTTCAGTCAAAAACCTGGTGGGTGGGCGCTTATAGGGGAGTGGGCGGTTATTAAGTCGAATACGGTATATATATATATAGCTAAAATATGACTGTTATGAGAAAAGTTTTGTATTCATTCAACAAAATAATCAGTAATATAATTATATTATAAGAGATTTTAGATATTTATTGCCAGGTCATGTGAGGTAAATGGAGATAACTTTTTTATAAATCAACTGTTTGAATTAAATAAGGAACTCTAAAATGCATTTTGTTTGATTAGTTAAATCTATCAGAATTAGTAGGGAAAATGGTTTAGGGTATAAGTGGATGAATAAAAGCTATTGATTTGAGGAATAATTTTCATATTTGATTTTTAAGTTATCTAAGCTCTTTTTTAAAATGACATTAATATATGACCAAAATGACCATTGATACTGACAAGGACAAATTGGGAGACTTTGGTTGTATTGTCACTAAAAAGCTGAAGATATGAAAACTGATATTCATTCATTTGAATTGGGATTCTTAAAATTCATGACTTAACTACTGTTGTTATTTGACACTGTTTGAATTATTTCATCGTTAAAATACAATCACTTAGCTGATTTGTAGTATCTACCTGATATCCACATGAACTGCCACTCATAGATGTATAACAATAAAATTTTGATGGAATGCATTAAATATTGTCTTATCTTCCTTTACTCCAGACATTGATCAGAATAAAAAGTAAAATATGGGATAATATTACCTAAAGGAAATCTTATTGAAATCAGTCCTTCCCTTCACAAAACACCCAGTCACCGCCTTTTTGGCACCAATTGGCAAAAGAATCCAATTATGCTTATGTTGATATTTTCTTTTTCAGAATAATACAGACATGTACAGATTTACTATTTACAAATATTAACAATAAAAACAGTTAAAATAATTTTTATCTTAAATTCAGTTTGTGATAATAGATTCAATTACAAAAATGACTTTACAGAGAAATTTCTATCCAAAATTGAATTTCATGTATTTGTGTCCTGCTAAAAGAAAAATTGATAAATGTGATTTTTTTGCATGTTTGATTTGTCTATTTTAGCTGTGGAGATGAACAAATTATCAACTTATTTCCCTAGTCAATAGTCAATACCTTTATACTGATATCGATATGTAATATAAAATTTAATAAAATAAAGTTATGTAAATCACAAGATTATGATTTTTTTGTTTGATAGTTATTCTATTATTATGTAATTTTCGAAAAATTTTGCTTGGAGAATATTCTGAACAATCAACCTAGGTATATAAATATAGCAAATCGCTTTCAAACAGTTGGTGTCTTTGAGAAGTTCAGTAAATATATTTGTAATTCTCGCCACTGTTTAATGTTGCCATTGTTTGTGAACATGCTTATTTTTCATTCATTAACTTTATTCTTCCTTATTTGGGTGTTACAGTCCTGCGAACGTTAAGTAGGTTGTTGAAATTTCAGGTTAAAATTCTTTTATGAAGTTTTGTGTATGCCTTATATGTTATGTATAAGAAAAATTGTCACTGTGATTATCATAAATGCACTCATGCCTGTATGGACCAAATGCTAAACTTCTGCCAGAAATGCAACTATTTGACATAATGTTTTTTGTAGCTATTGTTAAATTTTTAATTTTCCTACAATTTGTTGTTTTTTTATTATCACTCAACAAGTTTTCACATCTGAAATTGCCTGATTTTGTATTAATTGATGCTCATACACTTGTGTCTAACCTAAAAAAAAATTTAAAATACGAATTGAATCATACTATTGAAATGCAACAATTACACAAACCTGAGGAATTATGAAGCGGCCTTAGTCTTGTTTGGAATTAAAAAGGTGATAGATCGTATGCATGTATAGATATTGAGAATCCCCTTTTTTGAGGGTTACAAATTCTGGTTGTTTCGACTGATCAAAATATATTTATTTGTGTGTATGGGCCTACCTGAAATGATTCCTATCATTTTAAACAACATTTTACTAATCTTACTTGAATCATTATTAGCGAATAAATCATTCAAATCATTTCAAGTCTTATCAATGATAATTGTTTTATAAGGGAACTGATAAATTAGCGGTAAATAGCCTTTTCAATTAGATACTTGACAAGAAATTTCACAACCAAAAAAGCACAATCATTCTTTTGAGGGCACTTTCTATAATTTGACAAGGTGTAACATTAAACTCAGATTTTATTAAACAGGATGGCATAAATTTCAGCAATTTAAAAAAAGATATAACTTTTTATGTTTCCTAGGGAAATCACTGGAAGACAAATGACTAAGTAATTTATCTTATACTGCATGTAAAAAAAATTTATTTTGAATAACGTGTGTCATTATTGCTTATCCAAATTATTCTTAAGAACGAATATTTTAGTGTTTTTGTGTGGTGGCAGATTTTCCAACTGTATTTCTGATAATACATGTAAAAATATTATATGTATGCTATTCACTTGAAATCTGACAATTTTATAAATATTGTTAAATAAAATGTATTTCTCCCATGTAATAATATTTTAAAATAGAAAGTTAAATAATGTCCATCTGCCCCAGGCATTTGGGCGGTTGCATTTAATTATTTGTAATGTATTTAAGATGTAATTATCGATATATTGAAAATAAGCAAATGGCAAACAGTAGCGAGTTATTGTCACTTGCCAAGATAGAGGGCGCCGCAAACGTATTGGTCCTTTGTTAACTTCCGGGTTAGATCAACTTCCTTATCTGCGATATATAAATTCTAAAAGGTTTAAGAAACAAGATGTAAAAGTACGATGACAATGGTTCTGACGACAATGGTAAATCGAAGCTGGATGTTAGAATGAAGTTTCAGGCTCTCGTATGAAGAAATTACTTGTCGGTCAATAAAGACGAGAATCCTAGCTTTAGTAGGCCCAACGTGTTTTAATGTTAACATCTTGAATAAACAACCTTGGATCCATTCGAAATTAATCATTTAGCCTACGATACTAAATTACTTAGTACTGTTACAAGTTAATCTCAATGTCTACAATGATGAGCCCTTAACACCGGCATATGATATTTGTTACTTATTTAATTCCCGTAGAATCTAATATATTAATCATTTGATGAAACATAAATATTTGTATGTATACTGTTTCCTGGCTTTGTCCAACTTTGTGGGCAGATTTGAAATGAAGTCATAATTCAAGTACAAAATTTTGATTAAGTATATAGATTACTATTTATCTAAAACCATCACTTTGACTTACGTGTATACTTTGTGTAAAAAAGGAATTGTAAAAGGCAAAATAGATATACATACGAAATGTAGAGGGATCTTTAAAAGTTTATTTCTTCAAATTCTACAGTGTTATTTTTATTTGGGATGTATTACTGTATGGACTTTATTTTAAAAACCGTTCTAAATTCTCAAAATTATTGACTGTTTGTATTGCACTTTTGTTTGTGGACAGTTGGATAGTCAATGATAAGACATGGAAATGGAAATGCATTGAAATATTCACATGTGCTTACTGTTTACTGGAAAAATAGGAAAGAAATATCTTATTGATTAACCTTTACCTTTAACTCAAATATAAGGGTACATTAAAATCAGTAGAATAATTTTTTGTCTTGTTTGATTATATCGATTGAACATAGTTGAAAACAATACTCACCTTATTCAGAAATAAAACTATCTGAATGCCATCGAAACCTTTATTGTGAAAAAATACCAATACCAATACAGCTTACCTGTTAAATGGCTGCCCAGTTAAACTGAGGCAAAGTATCAGAAAAAATCTTTTTCTAGCTATGGAAATACTTATATCAAATCTTGATATTAACCAAACCTACATTTAATCTATTTATTTTATCAATTATGTTTTACTTTGTTAATTTTTCTCAAACAGATTAATGTATTAATTATCTTCTAATTAACCCCAATAATAGGGACACTTCTGTTAAAATACATCACACAAAAAATGAATTATCAGTTTATGTCTAAAATATTATATTCTCTCCAGGTAGAATTAAAGTTTCACAGTTTTTTGTTAATTGATCAGTTCAATTCAACTGGAATGTTTGGAGCTTAGGTAAATTTTTTCAATGCATGAAAACATAAATTGTTGAATGTGTTTTCCCACAAGAAGAGTCAAATTGAAATTATTTACTTAATAACTTGAATACACGATATTATACATATTAATAAAATCGATTCACCAGACTGTGTTCGAGTGAACTGCCTCATAAAAACAATGTGAAGAAGTGTGGGAGTATTCCAAGTGAGAACAAATGACAGGAGAGAAAATTTTTTTGGATATACCCTGAAGTAACCTGTTTTCATGGGTCACCTGTTTTCGTGGTATTTGAAAAAGATGTCTGTTCTCTTTAACACCTTACTGCACCTGGCCAGTAAGCACTTATTTTATTGACAGTTGTTCTACATGGATCCAAGAAGAAAATTATCACTATTTCATCAATCTATTTATTGATTAATTTCAGTTGATAAAATCAAATGAAATTTCATGCTTTTCAGATAAAACTTTTGTAATTT
Organism: Phorcus lineatus; assembly: GCA_921293015.1. NCBI lineage: Eukaryota > Metazoa > Mollusca > Gastropoda > Trochida > Trochidae > Phorcus > Phorcus lineatus. The sequence goes on from OV121085.1 coordinate 14,041,761, forward strand.
TGAAAAATACAATCTCTACATAATTTTTCAGACAATGTTTTCCAGTAAACCCATGTTATACTAGTCCTAAATCACCTGACATATGAGGTAAACACTTGTTCTTTTAATGGATATATGGATTCATTGAAAGGTTGATTCTTATATACTTTTGGCTATTTTGTAAGATTTTCCGGTGTATCGAAATCAAGTTATTGCTCAAACAGGTAAATTTTGCTTTAATCTAAAATCTTTAAAATTTAAAATCTTAAGCTATATGAAACGCAAAGCATTTGGTGACTAGAAGATTCTCTATTATTAAATATCAGCATCAAAATGATTTCTTTACTTCACCAAAAATAAGACATACTGTGCTCAATAGTTGTGAAAAGGAAATAATTCATTGAACCTGTAAATATTTTAAACACGTCAACATCAATTTAAATGCTATTGTACACTATCGATCTGTGTTTAAGTAAAAATTGAAATTGTGGCATGTGCTGTATTGTCAAAATTCCGACATCATTATCATAGAAATACCATGAAAACAGGTGACACAAAATGTACCATGAAAAATTGGCTTCTGTTTCCTAAATGTGATCAAGATTTAACAAAAGAGTTGAACAACTGTTTATTTGGAAAAAATGTGTACTCCATCACTTTATGATGTTCAGGATGTTTGTCATTATTGACAGTACACTTACAGAAGTTTATTTCTTAAATACCATAGATACAGGTTACACGAGGGTATGACAGTAGATTTCCCAGTCATCGTCAAATAAATAACTTTACAAATATTCAATTAAAATTTTTCAGGATGCTAGTTTAAACCTATGTTTCTTGAACGGCAGAATGTTTATTTGATCATAAATCCAAAGATCAAACACAAAACTAAGCATTGGATCTGAAAAGTTTGGACCTGTCCCATACTTTATGTTCTCAGGGATCGTATAGACACATATCGTCTATATGATCCCTGATGTTCTGTACTTATTTACTAATCAAGGTTTTGAAAGAAAGGTCCGTGTCAAGAGGGTTAAAGTGCCACAGATTATGTTGTTGTAGTCAAATATGTCAAACTTCATATTGTTAAATGTTTTTTTTTTAATCGATAAGTAGTGGTTAGTTCAGAAAATCAGAATCCCAATGCTTCTCAGTTCAGAATAGTGACAATAAACGAGTTTATGTCGTGATTTGTGATTGAAAACCGGACAGTGGTGCGCGCCAATGATTCAAACGTAATTTGGGAAACTTAATTTGTGCAGACAGGCAAACACAAATATTGGTTGTTAGTGTTCAGTAGGTCATTTAAGTAATATACACGTTAATTGGAAACATAATTTCGAACTTTTATCAATAAAAAAAAAGAAAACATCATAATTTTGGCATTTTAGAGATGAAGATGAAAATTTAGGGAGATGGTTTTAACTTAACTCTGGTCATAAGGTATTTTGGCTCTTAGTAAAGCTAAATTAAAACTCATGAAACATACTCAGTGTCACTTAAGGCACTTGGCGCTTGAAAACTGGTAATATCGGACCAGCATTTTAAAGATAAACGATAAGAACCCAAGATTCTAATTATGCCTTTACCAAGTTTACCAGCAAGTTACGGCAGTGTAAAGACACTACTGCCAGTACTGGCCCAGTGAGTCATGTTTGCTGGGAAGGGACCATCTTCGTGATTTTCCGAAGAACAGATGTTGATAACTTTAATATTATGTTACTTATCACTCATTAGCTTTGAACTTGCTCCACTGGTTTTAAATCAATTGTTTTAACGTCAAGATAATCATCAAAGTCAAGTTCAAAGTTGCCGGTTGGCCAAGTTACGCTTTGCCTAACGAGAATGGGGAAGTAAAAAGGACCAAAACAGTCGCAACGCCACCCACAGGAGCGTGTATCGCTTAGAAATAGCTTTAGAAAGACATATATACCCATAGACCCTACCCTACTACTATATAAAAGGAAAGGGATGTAACGACCAAACCACCCCATGCTCGAACAAAATCAGTTTTCGCATCCAAAATAATTTTTCTGGACAAATTGTTCACTACGATTCGAAAGCTAAATGATTTCCCTACAAAACGAGCTATGGATTGTCAAAATCGGATAATTATTTCAAAAATTACATGCAACGACGCCCCGAAAATCGCTACTGCCAGATTTTCAAGCCAAAATCCCCACTCACGAAAAACAGCAAAACTCACCGTTTAAAATCGTTTATTGATTCCAGCAATGTTGACAAAACCAATGTAGAGCTCGATTCGATCGGCGACATCGAACTACATGTTCACAATATGAGAACAGCACCTAATTATTATTTCTACGAGTGCTAGCGGACATTCTATCAAAAATCATCTGCTTTGCGGTCGCCTTGTTGGCCATAGAAGTGGCCTTGACATTCATTTGACCTCATAGCCGCAGCAAATAAAGCAAGTGAGCGAACTCCGAACTCTGATCGAACTCCTCACAGTCCTTTCAATACCATGTTTGTAAACAACACCACGTGGTCGAAAAACGTTTAGGATTTTTAGACGTGTCCACCTTACCACAAGCAACTGGAGCTGGGTTTTTTTGAAATTAGTCACATATAGTAATTTAGAAGACCCTTTTATAGAGTTTAAATTTTTATTTCTGAATCGGAAAAAGAAAAAACGATTCTCCAACTCCGCTGCTGGCAGTGCTGGGAATAATTAATGGACCGATGCCTTCAATTTGCCAAGCCTTCATCAGGTAAGCATCGACGTATACGATGTTTTCACTGATAATTATATTTTTTTCTTTAATTGCCATCAATCTATCATTTTAACATCAATTTATTATTTTACTTTAGTGATTGTTTAAACATCTCTAAAATGTTATTCATAAATCGAATTACTTTGCCAATATTACATTTAAAAAAACCAGTAAGACACGCTTCGTTGATTATTGATTTTAGATGCAAGTGCCATGTTTTTAACATATGACAATAATATCAACTTTATCGATTAGGTATGCATGCCTTTTGAAAATTTGAAGGTGCTATATCTGTATATATGATTATAAAATATATATGTGAAACTAGATTAGGTAAATGATTAGTTCAATAAAGTTTGAAACCATTTTAACAGAAGTCTAAGTCATGGTTTTTATTTTGGATTACAGATGAAGGCATGGCACATTATACTTATAAACAGTAAGTATTTGATTGAGAATTTATGTCATTTTAATGATCTGGTTATCAATTTGATATAACACCATCAAATGTATTTACCAGCACTTCTATTTCTAAGCTGCTCAATATTTGATTTTTATTCAAGACTGTTAAAATACCTGAATTATTCCCATTTTGTAATATCATATTTATACATATAGATAATCTAAAGATTGAGCCTTCCGTATTACACTTACAAACTGATGGCGACAGCTGGTTAATAGCCGTCTGGCTTTTTGTAATAAATAACAAATATATGATCATGTATATATCTATTCATTTGGGTAAAAGTTTCTAAAGAGAGTAGCAGAGCAAGTATGGTTTTAATTTGACAAGCACAAATACATGATGTAGCCTAGAATTATCACCAAAAAAAATTTAATTTAAGAAATAAAGGGATGAAATGTACATTGTTTATAATATAGAAGTGTTTTTTCAAAAAAGATTCTCTCTTTGCAGGCATGTGTCTCAATACAGGAGGAGAGAGTGGAGACACTTTTCCATCATTATTTGAAAATTTCAGGAAAGCACAACAGCCACTATCTAAAGATTTGGATCTTTGTATGATATACTTTTTTAATTTTTTGTTAATGTATTTCAGCAGATAATGTAGAGTTTTAGATAAAAGCCACTGAGACATGATCCATTTTAAATATGTTTCTCGGGGTAATGTTTTAGATATATTACTTAATAGTTGTGTTTACCATGAGTGAGAAAAGGGAAGACAATGGCAAACCAAACCAAATTATCGCCCCTTATCCCTAATCCGCTAGATGTCACGTTGACTAGGGACCAACTACACTTCCGGTCGCTTAGATTGCATTGCTTTTGGCATAAAATATCGTCACAGAAAATAATGCCCTCGAGTTGTTGTTGTGTACCTGGCTGTTCAAACCGTAGAGGTTTGCGGTTTCCTAATGACAAGGATCTGAGAAAAAAATGGATGGTAGCCATTAGAAGAACTGACCCGTTCCACAAATCCAACCTTTGGGAGCCGTCGCCTCACAGCATTGTATGTTACGCTCATTTCAAGGACACAGATTTTCACTACGTGAATTTGACAGGTACACATCTTACTGAATATAAGTTAATATTCATCTTTTAATGTTCACGAGTTTTGTTACCTTTTTTAAAAAAATCTATCATGTGCGTATGTTTATATGGTAATATTAGCCCTCGTACTATAGACCCCAAATGTCCCCATGTTACCTATTTTCGTGGTATTAAGATATACATTTCAATGAAAATAAGTGGTTTCAATAACATTATGAACATCATAAATTGTTAGGAGACATATTTTATCACTTGATATAAATTTTATAATTATTTCATTCTCTTGTTGATTTTGATTTAAATTTTTTTCCAATAGCTGCAGATTTTCAAAAATATTTTTGGTGTCACCTGTTTTCATGGAACTTGTCTTTTCTAGATTTTTCTAAAATAGGGAGTTCGTTTTTTAAGAAATCACTCAGAAAGGTTATCTCAAAATGTATATTGTGAAAAGCATGAAATATTGTTCTGTTATCATCACTCAAGTGAGGAGTTTAACATATTGATTTTATGGTGATAATTTGATATCTGCTAAGACTCATGCAGATGAATTGATCTACAAAATAAGCTTTAACTTGATAGGAACAAGAGTACAGTAAGTGACACGTGACATCATTGGTAAGTACCACTAAAATAGGTGACCCAAGAAAACAGGTAACTCAAGGGTAATGTACCAGACAAAGTAATTATAGGATATTAATAAATAGTATTTAATGAATACATTATTTTTCCAAATTTCAAAAATTAACAAATATATTTATTTTTGTCCATTATAACTGAAGTGACTTACAGAAACATTTATTATCAAGTTTTGTGTGCTAGTCCACATAGTCAATTAGTTATAATTCTTAAATGTACAGGGATGTTTAATAATATTGAGATTTTGTTCATAAGGGGAGAAAAGTATTTAGATCCCAATTTTTTTCTCTTATTCCCACCATTTGACTTGTCCACTTTTGACAAAGGACTAATAGTAATTTCAAATATTCAATGCCTATCTTTTTATATAACGATGAAAATGCAAAACCTGGGGTTTGTACCCATCCATGTTCAGAATAAAAGGGCTAGATAAATGAATTTTCATTGGCATGATCCAATTTTGTTCAAATTCATTGTTCATTGAGTTATTTGTTTGGTTCACATTTTTTTGTTTTCAGTTCAGACTTTACTTGGTTGGCAGTTATGCTGTTCATGAACATTGTTGCATGTGTTTCATGCACCTGTTTTGATTTCTTAAATGACTCAGGTCTATGTCAATGGTAAGTATGTTTATTATTATTCTTGTACTAGTTATTTGTAAAATTCAATTAACTAGTGATAACTTCAGAATTTAAATAGTGCAGAAATCAGATTTCTCCATAATCCCTAAAACTGTCCTAAAAAGAATTAATATCGATGCATCTATGTTTCTCATTTGTTATGATATTTATCAAAAGTTTATTCAGTTGCAAGATAAAAGTTACACAGGTGTCTATTTCAATGCATAGATTTATGTACATTTGGCAACAACTATAGCTTTTGACGTCATAATACATGACTATGAGTAGAAGTCATTGATTGAAATTGAACTTTATATTTTCAAATTATACTATATTTCCATTTACCATGTATAAAATGTAGCTTATATTTATGACACTCAATGTAATTAATTATCATGTTTTCAGTACACATTTGAATATTCCATGCCATTCATTACCTCTTTACATATGATATAAAATTATATTTGTCAATTTTCAGCTGATTCCCCTAGGAGAAGACAGAGAAACAAAGATGTTGTTCCGTCGGTCTTTCCATGGACCTGTAACGAGCTTGAAGTCCAAGACCAAAGATACCAAAGACTGCAGAAGAGACGAGAGACACTTGTTGAGAGCACATCAGCCGTTGAAACAGAGGAAGAATACATTCCTCATCCCATGGATATTGCTGGAGAGATCTTGATTGAAAACTCAAATGATGATGATGCTGTTGATGTTGTTGATGAAGAGGTTGGTTCAAATATTACAACAGAGAGAAAGACTTGCTTTACACAGACTGAAGATTCACCAATGTTTGGCATTGACAAGATCAAGGATAATGATGACACTTTCTTGTTTTACACTGGTCTAGCATGCTATAGAGACTTTAAGTATGCTTTATTTAGCCTAGGTGATGCTGTGCATCACTTGAACTATCTGTATAATACGGTCAAAAATGTTACTATTGAGAATCAATTTCTTATTACTTTGATGAAATTGAGGCAACATAAAGCTAATATTGAATTGGCATTTTTTTTCAATATCTCTGAAACAACAGTAGCAAATATTTGGATCACATGGATTAACTTTATGTACTATCAGTGGGGTGAAGTAGAGAGCTGGCCAGAAAGACATCTTGTTAAATTTTTCTGTCCATCTGATTTTAAGTCAAAGTTTCCATCAACACGTGTTATTATTGATGGTACTGAAATTCCAGTCATGAAGCCCAAACCACCAATTGCTCAGCAGTCCACATATTCTACATACAAAAACAAGAACACTGTAAAAGTTTTGGTCGGATCTACACCAGGTGGTCTAGTCTCCTATGTATCTCCAGCATATGGTGGATCAACCAGTGACAGACAGATTGTAGAGCGCAGTGAACTGGTCTCAGCTTGCGATCCTGGTGACTCAATTATGGCCGACAAGGGTTTCAATGTGCAGGACATTTTTGCTCAAAAAGATGTGACAATCAATATCCCGACTTTCTTCTCAAAAAAGAATCGTATGTCTACCCAAACAGTAATGAAAGATAGGAAAATTTCAAGCAAACGAGTTCATATAGAACGAATTATTGGCTTAGCCAAAACATTCAAAATTTTGACTTCTCCACTTAACAGTACAGAGACAAGATTGGCAACTGAAATTATCAGTGTTTGTTTCATGTTGTGCAGGTTTAAAAAATGTATTGTGCCCACTACATCTTAAACTCCCTGCTCTACTCAGCAACAGGAGGAAAATGTTATGAAGCCTAGTTTTCCTTGGCATGCCAATCAGTGAACATTTGTATAATCAGGATAATAGTTACTTTTCAGCTCAGACCTTGGCTTATGGCCATTCCTGGCGTCTTGGGTCTGTTTGTCATCCATAACAAAAAATTCCCATTTTCAATTAATATACAAGTATTTTTTTAAATATAACTCCCAGTCTATATAAAAACTATAAGATTAATGTGGGATTGATCTAAATTCCTTCAGAGTAATGATGTTGGTAGCGCCTTGTGCAGGTATTAGTTTCTTGAGATGGTGCAATATAAGTATCTTCAGTATTATTTTCTAATTACTTGATCTTTCTTTAAATTAGCCAAATTAGACCAAATTATAAAGATTCACCTAAAGTCCATTGGTGACCATTTTGTGTGAACATCTTTATAACATATTTGTATTTATTACACTGTATTTCATTTGGAACCATTTATTTTCATTTTCCTGACATCACCTTATACTCCCCCTAAAATTGTGCTAATGACAATCTGAAGTAATATGAACTTAATACTTACTGAAGACTTTTGTACTTTTTAGCTCATTAGGCCTGATAGGCCCAATGAGCTTATGGCATGGCATGGTGTCCAGCGTCAATCCGTCCTTAAGCTTTGTGCATTTTCGACTTCTTCTCCAGAAATATAAGGCCTAGAAAGCTGAAACTTTGTGTACAGACTCCTTGACTAATGGGGCTTATTAATTGTAGCAGTGGTGACCCTGTGGCCCCTCAAAACCTTTTTCCATCTTCTTCAGAAGCTAAAGGCCTAGATCCCTGAAATCCTGGTCAAGACTCCATCTAATGATTGTAATTTATAGTTTTGGTGACCCTATGTGGCGCTTGCGGAACCTTTGGATCCTATACACTAAATTATCAATTAAATATTTGAGGAAATACCATTTCTGAATCGATATTCTAGTACCTGAAATCACATCGCCTATATACTGGTAGGGTTTGTGACCCTGTTGCGTCTACGAAGGGAGAACGGCATTGCCTACACTTTAGTCTACAGTGTAATAGAAGATGAAACCTGATGAGTTACAGAGCCAATGGCTCTTTTTTTTACTTTTGAAAAGTTCTTGTACTTTAAATATATTTGATGGATGAATGACAGTCTGGTGACTTAAAACAACTTCTGAGGTTTTAATACTGCCATGTTCATCTTGTCGGCCAAATGTGATATCAAACAGATCATGTTGAAATAAATACTCATGAAAACTGGTAGATTTATGTGTGTTTATTAGCTCATCAGGCCTGAAAGGCCAAATGCGCTATTGGTATGACCAGTCCTCCATAACCAAATGTCCATTTGACATGACGTTGATAAAATGCCACAAAATCAATTAGTATATAATACACATTAGTGATCAAGAAAAGTCTACATTCATGATCTTACATTAGACATTGTTATTTTAATGTGACAAGATCAATATTTCATATTTGTCCATCTGTACTACCAACTTCTAGCATGATGTTCAATTTCTTAAATGTTGACAAGAGACATTTTGCATTTCAAGCAACTTGTTTATCCGCAACATTGTCAAAAATAGATTATTACTTTAAAAAGTAAAAGGATATTTATAGTAGCTTCTGAAGAAACCTTTATCAAGAACAACTGATTGAAAATGCTTGTTAAAGAAGTCGTCAAGTTTAGTTAACATCTTTCTGATAAAAGCATCATCTCTGGCAATAGTAATACATTTGAAGTCTTTGAAAGTATACACAAGAAACTTGCATCTTTGCCTATCTGTACAATACATCTGTCCTTGTACTTGATAGTAATAGTCTTTACTTTCATCTAGATACAAACAACCCCCATCACACTTCAAGTATGGAACAGTGACTTCTGTAATCAACCTCTCTCTTGCAGCGTAAGGGCATTTAACTTCAATAACTTCATCATCGTCAAGGATAGCATCAGGTGACGCAGCAAGATAGGGACGTTCTGTGCTAACATACAATCCACACTTAGTTGTTTTACGTCCTGAAAGTTGTTCAAACCTTCTTATTGCATAAGACTCATATTTCCGACCATGACGAAGAGGAGCACTGTTGATCTGTTGCATAGGTTGGGTTAATGCATTAGCAAGCTTATTCAAATCCTTTCTCTCCGTTGCCAGACAAATTTTCCCAAAAGATGATGAAGTAATCCTATGTGAATGTTCATTTTTCCAAACATTACTTTGGGCCTGATTAAGAGTTGCTGCTTCAAGATCTTGCACATCACTGTCTGAAATGTCTGTCACTTTCTTCTTTTCAAGCCATATGTCAGATGTGAGAGATTCTAAATAATCATGATCCTTGTTGACTGCATAAGTATTGGCTGGACCAAACATCTGGGACACAGGATATCTGTTGACGCTGGGATGATTTAGCCACGTTGAACGAAAGTGATCATGGTAGCCTTCACAATTTCTAAATTTTGCTGGTCTGGGGTCAAAATTTAAATTCATATCCTTATTACTGAGAGGTATATCCTTAGCTTTTATTGGACTCCCTGTGTATGTTTTGCACTGATGAAATGTCTGAAGTTTTTGCGTACATGTCTGTTCAGTTATAATTTCTCCAGTTGTAGAAAACATGTGAAGAGCATAGAGTACTGCACAAACATGCTTGCAGTGAGCAGTTGGGCCTTGACCTGCTGCACACTCACACTGACCTTCAATGATGCATCCATCCCCATCAATGCATACATCTACTATATAGGTACAATGTTTCTTCATTTCTGCTTTACATGATGATCTGATAAAATACATGTTATCAAAGGGATGTAACCTGACATATTTCAAAAATTGACTTGTATACAAATTTCTTGCTGCTGATCCAACCTTCTTCCTGAAAGGTTCTAAATAGTAATGTATAGCAGCAAAGGCTATCTGTGGAAATGTTGTATCGCTATTCACATCCTTGTAGTTTGTAAGTGAGGGAATGTCCATATGATATTCAATTTCCATATCTTCAGCTCGTCCACCAAAGTCATGATTTCGGTCATAGGCTTCCAGTCTGTAAGAAAAAAATACGATATATTGTACTTAACCTCAAGGCAATCAATAAAATTTTAAATACCGTAAAACTTTTAATAATGACCTGCATTGAATAATCACTGAGTCCAAGTAATTTTCAATATTACAAATGAAAATACATTGATAATTATGTTTTGGTAATACCTGAATTTATGATTATATCTTTGATAAATGCAAACTTTGCCTTAGATAATCATCTCCATGGTTATTCATTGATTTATGGTAATGATAATCTACAGGTCAAATATTATAATCATTCACAAGCAATAATTCCTCAAAATGGCCATGATAGAAAATGCCTTGTGCTATTATTTTTAGCAAATTTAGAAAACATACAATCAATGCTAAACTTCATCACACGAATAAAAACATATATAGCCATTTATGTTGGGAAAATCGTTTCAAATGTATTTTTTATGGCAAGAATATATGTTCTAAGCCTAGATATATACATATTGCCTTTAGAGTTATTTAGAGTTACTTCTAAAAAAAGAAAAAAATACCACTGAATTTTATGGCAAGAATATATTAAAATTAAAACATTAAAATTGCAAACATAGTTTTATTATTAAAGTTATTTCAGTACTCTGTTTTGGTATTGTCTGATCATTTTATAATGCCTTATATATAGCTCGATTGGCAAGCTTTCAGCGAAGCTACCACCGAGAAAGGGATGCACGAAAACCGGTGGTCTCATTTCATTAAGGCAACTCGAGATTTAAAAAAAAATTCCAAACAATGGAAGCTGTGTTTGAATATCAATTTATGTATTTCCGATACCATTATTATGATTAAGATTTTTTTATCAAACAATTATATGAAGATGTCAACGAATAACGGAGTTTAGTGAATTCTGGATTGTTTTGTACATTTGACACAGGCCGATTGTAAATCTGATTATTAATGAATTAAAACTTCAACTTACCGGTCTATTAGCTCGGTTTTCCGACCTGACAGTCTGGCCCCTCGAGATTTTAATTCAGCTTTAAGCTCTGGAAGCTTCCATGTCTCGTATCTACTCATCCTGAAAGTTGCCGTATGTTGAAGATGTATCTATGGCGGCGAGTTTGACAGGGGCGCCTTGGTCCCTAGAGGGCGCTCTCCGATATTTAGATCAGGGGAAGATAACTTGTGTTTGGTCTCCCATTGTCACAACAGGTTAAATGGGAGGAGAGGTAGTGGAAGGGCCTAACCATGGGAGAAAATAAGGAGATAAGGAGGGGGCTTTGGGGTTATTTGTTAGGTACCATGTCTCAAGCTGTTGTATGCTGTATGAAACTTTTTGGGTGAAAAGTGTCACTTTGTTTCTAGAGTTTGATTGAGCAATTCTGTAGAAGAGGAAATAGAAATCCAACTTAAATTTAAAACCTATTAATTTCAGCTATCTTAAAAGCAAAATGTTGTAATTATAAATGTTTATACAACACACCTTTACCCATGTAGATTATGATTAACCAAATATTAAGTTCCATGATTGTTTGAATTATGAGAGCAACCACTTTGACTATACTTTGTTATTTAAAATGTTATTTTGTAACATTAAATACAATAAATATTGCAGTACTTGAGGAGCTATAATGACAATGGAACAATCTTTTTTTGCCTCATATTGAATTTGGTTCCAATTTATATTTTTCAGTTACAAGATTCGATATCAAGAGGGGACAGTTTAATCTGGAGAATATCCTTGCTGCATACATGGAAAAAAAAACTCTAATACATGGACACTCTTGAAAATTTTCTGCTATTGTAATTCAATAAAATCTTCAAATAAAATAAAATAAATAAATTGACTATGAATGAATTTATTTGTGAGGATTCTTTAATATGTTTTTGTATATATACAGACATACAAGTGAGTCCCCAATTAAGAAAACAATACATTTACTTTCATCACTTATATCCAATTATATTGATTGTATTGAATTCAATTGATTCTTATTATTTGATATGTGATCATTATAGGTGCCATTAGCCTTCAAAGAACTCAACCTGTGTTTTGAGGAGTGTAACGTTAGATATTTCATGTGTTTAATACATGAATTTCTAGCCACCTATGGATAACACCTCCCTTTTCAAAGTTTTAGTTTAATACCATTAACCATGAGTAATTGTTATCACTTTGCATAACTTAGATGATCAGTAGGCTGTACTTCATAATAGCCTTTCATGATGTTTTTATGAATATTCAAAAGGTAAATTTTAACATGACATACACGTGACATCAATAATAGGCAAGGAAAGTTTATTTTGGCATAACTTGTAATGAGTGTTTAACAGTAGGTGAAATATGGGCTACAAATCAAATCTGTCTGTTTCGTGCTGGATATATAACAGATTATGTAAAAAGAATGAGTTTTTAGATTTTCAATTATAATTTCTACATCAAATATTCTATGCCAATTGAATTAAACTGAAAGCAAATAAGTGATTCAATTTCACTTTACACCTCATCTAGCCTGACATGGGATGGTGTCCCATTATAATTTTGTGTACCAATTCATTGACTACTAAGGATTTAAATTTATAAAGTTGGTGACCTAAGAAAGGCCTCTGGGGCCACTCCTAAAACCTTTTTTAATTTTTTTCTCCTGAAGATGATAGTGAAGAAACTTTTTTTTTTTTGTACATTTTAATGAGGATTCTAAACTATATATATATATATATGTAAGACTCAAAACCATGGCAGGCCTCAAATCTGTGGCGGATTTCCAAATCTATGACAGATTTTCAAACGCCTGACATTTGTACCTTTTTTTGTATTTTTCTGCAATGATTAACCAAACCTTATGATAGACAAACTTACCCTAAAATCCGTCGACAGGAATCCAAGGGTTAAAAAAGATAGTCTTTCAATATCTTAAGGCTAAAGAAGACACTCACCGAGGGCTAAAAAGATCGTCTTTCAATATCTTAAGGCTAAAGAAGACAGACTCACCGAGGGCTAAAAAGATCCTACAAAGTAAACACATTTGATATGGCATAAAGCCGTAAAAGTCTTATTTACATGTATGGTATTGTTTAATGTATTTTCGTATTTGGGATATGGACTCGTATTATTTGGTCGTTATCCGTTTGCAATATCTCTCTGTGTCTTCCCTAATTATTTCGCTAGCGACGCAATTGGGCCTTACGTCGGGAACAGTTAGCTATTATGACGTCATCGCACAATGACGTCACTTAGCATGACGTCATGAAACAGTCTAACAATCAAACGCGCCACAGATAAGGAGACCCGCCATAGATTAGAGACCCGCCACAGATCTGAGTCTTACATATATTGTTTGTCCCTCACTTAAGTCACACAGGTCATGGCCTTATAAATATCTTCTTCGTAAATAATCTTAATAAAGCTTAGAAAGATGGAATATTTATATGCTCCATAAGCGAGTGGTATTATAATACTATGGCCTAGTGATAATAGATTTTAAAGCCTGATGAGATCCAGGGTCATGGCTCTATTCTTTTAAAACTGAGAAATATATTACAGAACTGATGTGCCTCTGAGCCTGTGAACCTTGTAAAAAGGTTGAGTGTGTATCACTGTTAAGGTTTGTGTTATTTTATCACGCTCAACTCAAATTAATTTCAGTGAGCATAATTAATTTCTTTGAAGTGTAAAAAAGATAGAGCCTTCATTTGATTACAATTCTAACCATTACAGACATGTTTATGAAACTAAAGAGTTTATTGCTTGCAAGGCAAACAAATTCAGGACATTTTGGGGAAATGTCCTCATACGCAAATATTCTAAAAAATATAACTAAATCAGATTTATTGCATTTGAAACAGCAATTAAAGATACAAGTTCTGTGCCAGTCTGGAGATCTGTCACTTCAGACATGCTTTTTTTGACCTTTTACATGAAAAAATAAACTGATTACTTTAGGAATGAAATTTCTTCTCTTATTCATTGGACACACTGTTAATGTTTGTTCCTTTATTGGGGAGATACTGGCCTTATTGTAGTAAAAAGATACCTATCATTGCATTCTCTCTGCCAACAGGACTATTTGCTCTCAACTTAATCAAATCACCTTTTCATGAGGCAAAAAATCTACCTTTCAACTGAAGTTATAAAAAAAGTAATTTTTTTTCAACATGTTTATACATAACTGTTGATAAGTTTTAATGCAGCATATTGTAACTTAACATGTTTTTGTTGTTTTAATCTTTTAACTATGAACATCAAAATTGCTTCTAATAAAGAAAATTAAGGTTACCTTCCAAGCGAGGCATTGCATTTATGACCCTAAGGCCAGACTTTTTTTTTTATTGGTTTACGGATCCGCCGACCTTAAAAAGTGGAAATGTGGAAAAAAAATATAGTTAAAATAACGGTATTATTTTTTAACCGCCGACTCGAAAGCGTGTAACAAAAATAAATATAATATATCATATAAATCCAAATCCAATTTCACGATCTGTATCTGTAAAAAAAACAGATAGAAATATACAATATATCGAAACGCGTCCGATTCGTTTCAGAATATCCCCCGTTCCGAGAATTAGGGAGGTAACTCTAAATTTGTTGGACTGTAACCACCCGGTAATTTAAAAATACATGTTTGACAATTTATCAGGATGGTGAGCAGTGTGCCATTATGAATAAACACAATTTAAAAATTTTTTTTTTTTTTTTTTTGCCTACCGACCTTCACTTAATACAAACTGTAAAAAATAATTTGAAAACTGAATTTTAAAAAAAAACATTTTCCTACCTACCCACCTCATTTTTTTTACTCTAAATTCCGTAAACCAAAAAAAAAAAAAAGTCTGGCCTAACCACCAGGGTGGTTGAACAGTATGAAATACAAAATACAAGTCATTATCAATGATTGCTATCCACATCTTTCATGATTTTCATAATCTCACTCCTGAGCCAAGCATATATTGATAAAAATATATAATTCTGTCTGACCTCTGAAAAATAAATATCCCCTTTTTTTGTCAACCACAGTTTTGATCATTTTAATTATATGACTATTGCTTGAAGAAATAAAATTAAATCACCAATCTAATGGTAAACTTATTTTATTAAATAATGTATCTGAACTGCACATCAAATATTCAACATGGAAGTAGTTTATCTAGAATTAGGAGTTGCTTTCAAACTTGCCTTTGAGATTCAAACCTCCTTACAAATTCTTTTAATTTTTGAATATTTTATTTTCCAATTATAAAACATAACTGATTTTTAAAAATATATGCTTTAATTAAGAAGGATAGCGAAATCTATCAAGTTAATGTAGGTACAGGTTAATTTTTTATATGCCATCACCTTTTGGAGAAAAAGATCAAAACAATATTTTTAGGTAAACCGAGTAAAAGTTGTTTATATTCTTTCATAAAACATGAAAAATGATACTTATAAGTATATTGTTTTACATCAATTATAAAAAGAATCATTGTCAATTATATCAAAGGTTATGTTGCGATTTTCTTGACGATTCGTTTGAAATTTTGACATTTAATTAATTATTTATATAATTACATATTTCTGGAACGTTTAAAAAAAATTATAATTTGACCCATAGTTATAAATTGAGCTCTACATTGGTGTTGTCAACATTGCTGGAATCCATAAACGATGTTAAAGAGGAGAAGTAACGCATAAATTTGATTATTACAAATTAGTATTTGTATTCGTTTCACTTATTAGAATCAATACTAGATTCAATAGAGCCAAAAAATGAGAAAATATACGCTTTAATTCGACTGCTAGGAGACCTTTTATACCCCTGTTTTGGATAACCGCCTAATGGGACTGGCGAACGCTTAGACAAAATCACCGAAGCATGACTCGAAGCCACGCCCAGTGTGTGACGTGCTAGTTGTCAGCTGAAAGTCTAGCCCTTTGATTTTCTCTGTATTTTTAAGCTAATTCAACAGCAAAATAGAGGCAATAGAATGACCGAAAGAATTCCAAAATACGATATGTAACTGCTTCATGATATCAACTTTCCCTCTCAGTCGTCAAATCCATCTTGATTTTACTGTGACAATCCTTAGACGCGGTTTTCTTGGGTGGGTTTATATCAAAAAGGTTAAGAACTTGGTCGGTGAGAGATCCATATCCATGGGATATCACGTAGTGTCAAAACATGTATTTATCGATATGAAGTTCTAAATTGTCTCGAAAAAATGAAGGTTTTTGTAATAAAAGGAAGAGAATGTAGACTGTTTACTATAGAAAAAATAATTTTGTTTCACTCCACTTTCATGACAACTTAGTACTTAGTGGATGATTCGTTTGTATTTAACTAACACATATTATATTCTTATCTAGTATAATATCTCACACCGTGTTGCAATATCTCTGTCTTTGAATTATTTAACAATCAATGACATGAAAACATACCTGGCGCAACAGTTAGAAACATCCTATGTAATCCTAAAGAAGTTTGTACCCGTTATTCACGATGTACTTTTTTAAATGTCCGTAGAAGTGCATGAGCCAAATCTCCTTCTCTTAATTTATTGGTTGAATATATATTCTACAAGTTCAATGGTTCAAATGACTGGACGCCGTGACAATAAACTAAGTAGCAGTCGAATGCCAGCAGTCGAATGCCAGCAGTCGAATGCCAAGAGTTACGCCATTATGACAGGACATATATTCCGCTTGGTTGGTCCAAGGCGTTAAAATTCAAAAGGTATAATTAGAGACCATTAAATCAAGAATTGAAATTGAATGCGATAGGATTACATAACGGCCACCTGTGTGTCATAAAAAAAAAGACTATTTAATCCAGTCTGATTGTTGTGACAACATTTGTCAGACGTCGTAATTGATGTACACATGCCACGGGATAGTGCGCATAGCATCATATTAAAAAAACTGTCTTTCGCTTGGAACAATAGAAATAATTAAAGATATATTTAACATTAACATCGGAGGTTTGAGTTGCTTTGATGACTTTAGATATGTTTAAACAGTTGTTAAGACTGTGAGATTTCCTGTTGTTTTTTCATTAAGGAGGTTATACTTCCGCCAACTAGCACGTCACACGGTAGGACACGCGGCAGGACACGCCTAAGTGACCAAGGGCCAATTCAGTTCTGTTCACTGGTGCTAATAAGCTGGTGATTCGAAAAAGCCGTATTAAAGTTGTTTATCGGCCGATTTCGAAAATTTAAACTCAAGTTACTTGCAAATTAGAATACATATTTTATGAATCACGAAAGTTGCCGTGGGTCATTTCAGTCGATCTTTAAACGGTGAGTTTTTGCTGTTTTTCGTGAGTGGGGATTTTGGCTTGAAAATCTGGCGGTAGCGATTTTCGGGGCGTCGTTGCATGTAACTTTTGAAATAATTATCCGATTTTGACAATCCATAGCTTGTTTTGTAGGGAAATCATTTAGCTTTCGAATCGTAGTGAACAATTATTTTGGATGCGAAAACTGACTTTGTTCGAGCATGGGGTGCTTTGGTCGTTACATCCCTTTCCTTTTATATAGTAGTAGGGTAGGGTCTATGGGTATATATGTCTTTCTAAAGCTATTTCTAAGCGATACACACCCCTGTGACGTCACCTACATGTTCTCTCAAGAGAAGTAACTGCCCACTTTCGACCATTGATCATTGGTTTTGACATTTTGGATTCTCCGACAAAAATTAGACCTACACTTTCTTCCTTTAATGATTGTCAAAATGATTGTAAAATCTCAGAAAAGAAAGAAAGATGTATACAATTATCACAATACATGAATTTATGATTTTCTAAAACATTAAGTTAAGTATTTTAGGTTTATAATGTCCTATATATACATTCTAACAACACATGCACCATGCAGTTTCTGAATTTTAGCCTGGAAAACAATAAACATTTCAAAGCCAAAGTTCTAGCTAGTGACATTGTTGACTTACGCGGTCTGGCTCTCCTCAGCTTGAAACTTGTCCCCCAAAATATTTCAGCCAATCATGTTGCAGGGGCCGGGGCCTAAATGCTCTCCACTGGATCGGTCTATTGAATGAAAAGTAAATTTTTGTATTAAGTACTAGTAGGCATTAATTTTTTGGCATCTCATTTTTATAATTGCATACAAGCTTAATAATTTATGCCTTTTGCTTATTTCGGTAATTAAGAAAAACTAAAATATGATTTAATGAGGCAAAAGTATGAAGACAGCTCATTAATTAAAGTTCTTGAAAATTTGTGAAAATTGACAAAACCACAAAAATTCGTCATCAAACGGTTAGCCTTCATCTACTTAACACTATAATATTGGGCAAATCAAATCTATTTGCCAATCCCCCCAAAAAAGATTTTTAAGATTTGAAAAAAATTATCGCTGCCCCTACTGATGCATCAGGAGAAACAGTGATTTCGGCAGTCCAGCCTGTGTCGTAGGAAAAGGGAGATAACCAGGTACAAATATCAAAGCTTGCATTTCGAAACACATTACGGCTTTGATAGGGATATGTAAATAACATTTTAAAATTGTGCTTTGGATAAACAATCTATATGATGTTAACGAGATAATTTAGATCATTAGGGTTTCAGAAATGACTCTCACTCGACAAGTTGAAATATGCCGTACTTTACCCTCGGCCAAAACTTCTAAAGTGGCCAATCTGCCTATCGATGTACAGTAACCTACAACAATCGTGACGCATGCAAAGGAACATAAAATAATGTAATAGCAATTTGTGTAATACGAGTTTGCTTTTCATAATTCGAAATCGGAGACACTCATAAGAAAAGACAGCAACTTACCGCAAATGGAGACTTGGAATTGTGACCGCCATCTCAGACCATCCTGTGGTCGTTGGTGCGCATGCGCTGGAATAAGCCTTGGCGAAAGTGTGTAAGATGGCCGATCACCCATCGAAATGAGTGTAAAAAAACCCGATACACACCGGAAACCCAAACATTTGAAACATTTTACATTTTCGGAATGAATACCATCAGAAAACACGATTCGTGAAATAAAAAATCCCACTACACGAGTGTATGTAGTGGGTTTGAAATATGTAGTGGGATATAACGTGTGTGTTCACACTTGTGTAGTGGGATTCATGCGCTTACAGACGCACACACACACACACACACACACACACACACACACACATACATCATTTCGGACGTCATATGAACTCGTATTCCTGCAAAGAAAGCATTGTGAAGAACATACAAAATTTATATTAATGATTATTGTTACGACTTTCACGATGAAAAGTGAGATACATCTAAACAAACGACAGGTGAAAAATAAGTTGAGAAATAATGCATGATCAAGAACACAGGACTAATGAAATGTTTCAGATTCCTGTAGTTGCGATTCCATGCACATTTTAATCATTATCGTGTACAGTTATGCAGGGTAAAGTAGGAAAAACTAGCAAATGTAAATACAACAGAGAGTATAATAACTCAGTCATCAAATAGAATAAAATAAAAGGCATATCAGAACGTTAATTTTTATTGACTCATGCACTTACCTAGTTGTGTACATTATCTTATCAACAGAACTCTTACTTTGCAGACATAATTTCCACACGTGAAATATTGATCAGGGGTTATGAAATGCTTTCAGCATCTAAAGTCAGGTTTGAGCAATGCAGCTCTGTTTGAAAATCAGGCTCATTGTTAAGTTCTTTTTAAAAGAGGGAAGTCATTGTCGTTTTGGTGAATTTTGTTAAGTCAAAAGTAAAAGTAAGTGACCTAGGACATTTTAAATGGGACTTGGCCTTTTAACTCCCTGATTGTAACAAATGTCATTTTGATAACTTCTAGGTGCGTGCAAATGTGTAAAAATCAACTGAATGTAACTTTGCACAATACTCACATTGATATGTAGTTTTGAAAAAAATGGTATTTATTGGTAGCTTTCAAATTGAAAACTAATACCTGATTTTGTTTTACAGTACGCTTTTTAAATATTAATCATAAAACAAATTTTTAGGCCTGAATTCCTCTTTTTTTATTGCATTCAATTCAATTACATATCTTTACTTTGATGATGAAAGGTGATTTGAAGATAAAACATTGATAGTGAAGATAGACAGAGATTCAAGTGTTGTAATTTATGACTGAATAAATAGTGTAAACTTTACACTGCAAAAATGGCGTTTTGATTTTAAACATGTTGCGTTCGTGTTTTACTCAAAACATGTTGCGAAATATGTTTAAATGCTAAACACATTAATTATCATGTGTTGTATGTCAAAACATGTTTCAAATATAAACACATTGCACTTTACTTCAAAAGTGGCGTTGTGATTTTAAACATGTTGCGTACATGTTCCACACATAACATGTTGCGAAATGTGTTTAAATGCTAAACGCATAAAAACATGTTTCAAATATAAACACATTGTACTACCCACAAATTATTCTCATATTAGTTAATTATAAGAAAGCATGTAGTCGTGATATCATGTTGAATGCGTATACATGTTGCTATAATGTTTGCTTTCATAAATATTATATCCTTTTTCTGAATTTCACAAAAACGCAATGTGATTATATCAGTAGGAGTTACATTTATATTAAAGTTGACGACGACGATGATGATCATATTATTATCATTGTTTTTGTTGTCATTATTGTTATTATCATTATTAATTTCATCATTATTATTACCACCCGAAGAATCAACAGAATAAATTACCCTCTTGTTACCTGTAAAGGGTATAGAGAACTCCACTTTTATTAGTGTTATTGCCGATTATCACATACAACCTGAACAGTATAAAGTGATAAAGTACATATCTTTTCACTGTTTCATGATACATAAACAGTTGTTTTATTCTTTTGTTAAATTTTGTTGACATTTTAAAAACAGATGACAATTTTCACCATTATATTTGGTGTCACCCGTTTTCATTTTATTTCTATAAATTTAATTTATGACAATACAACATATGCCACAACTTCAAATTGTTAATGTTTTTTTAAAAACACAGACCGATAGTGTACGTTTAGCATTTAAATTAATGTTGATATGTGTTTGAAATATTTACATGGTCATTGAATTATTTTATTTTCACAACTATTTTGCAAAGTATGTCTTAAATTATTTCTGGTAAAGAAATCATTCGGCTGCTTAGAGTTTATTTATAGTATCAGAAGAGCTTTTTGTCACCAAACACCTTGAATTTCGTGTACTTAGATAAAGATTAAAGATGAGCAAGCAAAGCAAACTCTTAAAAAAACTTATATTATTTTCCTTGCACCGGAAAGTCATATAAAATAGCCAAAAATTAATAAGACTTAACAATTCTATACTTTCATATCTTTCATATCTATCAATTTAACAGGTAATATATTCAAAAGTCAGGTGATTCGAACAGGATTAGAATAACAGTGGTCAACTGGAAAACAATTTCGCAAAAATATGTATATATGTTTTAGATTAACAATAAACCTTTAAAAAAACAAGCCGGAAATGACAATGATTTTCAGAACTGGTCGATAAAATAAGCGTTAACTGGCTGGGAGCGGTAAGGGGTTTGAGACAACAGACATCATTGTGAATACCACGAAAACAGGTTACTTCAGTGTACTTTTAAAAAATCTAAGTTTACTACTACTAGTTGAAATTTTACCAAAATTGTTTTCACATTTCCCATCATAAATTGATTTTGAATAAATATATGAAAACAAGATAAAGCTTGTGTGTATGATAGGAAACAAAAGTAAAGTTTCAGTTCTCTTTGTTTCGAACGTATTACACGTGGTCCAGAAGAAAGGAATTCAGCATTCAATTAGAGTTACTTGCCCCTTGATTATAATTATTGCGCGAAGTTGTTCCTTTGTTTGATACGTTTTGTTGTAAACACTGAAAACGGAAAATACCACCAAACATGAGTGTTCAAAGTTTGAACGAAGATTCAACGGTACAAGGTGTGCTTGAATTCCTTCGACAAATGAACTATTCAGACCAAGGAATCATTATTTTGCAAGGTACGATTTGGTTCAATACACGAGATGTCACGACATTATGATGCTATAACGAACTCAGATAATAATGAAAATAAAGGTAAAATAATAAAGCGTTTTGTCGACCTGACATACCATGAAGCAAATAACAATACTTGTTCAAAGCTACCATTCGAATATTACAGGCTTCTCTTACAAATATATTCATATTGATAATTGTTGTATGCATTAGATAGATATTGTAAACATTTTAATTTCGTCACTTGACCAATGTTTTATGCTGATCCATTAATAACTTATTTCATGAACATTATTTATGCTACGCTAAAGGGACAGTAGTTCGTTTTTTGAAAGGATTTTTCCTTCAATTTTTCCAAAGAAACATAAGTCTATGCCGAATGTATTGTCTCCGGACGGTCAAAACTTTTCGTTACACAACCCGAACATATGTGGTCCTAGAAAAATATTCAAGTATCATGAAATAATCATTTGCGGCCTTTTGTGTGAAATGGATGATAATGGATTATCATAGCTTAACCAAACAGTGTATGTTGATTTAAAAATGTTTCTTGAGATTAGAAAAAAACATTGTCTTGCAATTTGAAACATTTAATTTTGTTTTATTGAGATCACATTTTCCATCTTAAACAAAGTGGTACATTCCTTTTAGCATGTTTAGTCAGTCTTTGGATATAATGCTGATTATTTATGAAGAATGCACGATATGATACGATTTCATGGAACCTTTTGTTAACTTTGTTTTTAGGATGAAGATCTTGATAACAATGCGACACCACCGATGCTGTTTTAGAAATGACCATGCTGACTGAGGAAAAATAATATAGATATGACAGTCCAAAGAAACAGCAAAAAGGCCTCTACGAACATGATCTCAAAATTTTATGTAAGTTATCGCTTGATATTATTCTATAACTCATTAATTTTTAAGGTTTCGTTTACTGATTGCATTTTTATGGGGTCATAACCAAAGCATTGGCAACAATTTTATATATATACTGATTGAATCGTAGGCGGCTTTGGAACTATATTTAAACTTCCATTTTTGTGTGGCAAAGTTATTACCAAACTAACTACCAAAAACCCCTCAGATAATTAATTTTTTGATGAAGATAATTATATTTGATAGCAGAAGACACTTGGATGAGATTCCTTATTTGAAGTTCTTCACATAAATTCAGTAGAACAGTTAGTGTAGCATTTCTCACTTTTCTTTTTAGTTGAAGAATGATGACCTGACCAACTGTCACAAGGAAGCACCCAGACTACTGATTATCACCAACAAGTCCCTCACCTATTTTGATCATCATGTAATCATGCACAACTTGAAGAGTCACAGTTTGTTGCTGTCGCTATCCATCTGTAATTTTTTAAATTTTGATCAGGTCAAATTTGGCCGTAAAACAAATAAATATTGTGAACCTATCATATGTCTTATCTTTCATTTATTCTTTGTTTTTAGCATATTTTCACATTTGCAAGTTACTTCATATTGTGTTCCATAATGTTTTTAACTAACTTTAGATTCCTTTTGAAACAAAATCAAATTTTATATTATTCATACAATTATCGGTTATCAGTTATTGATTTCAAGTATTTAAGGTGTTAAAAGAACTTATTTCATCAAAATGTATTAATATTCTTTCTATCGTATTGTGAGGTGCTAGAAGGTTGTTTATGAACTAAAGAAAAACTTGCAAAACTGATATTCAATTCATTGCCGTTTGTGATTGTTGTCTGTTTGCTAAATATTACATCTCTTTTTTGTTTAAGGTCTTGAATATCTTAGAAAGTATTTAGTTTAATAGTTTACAACATGGTTTATACCAAAACACTTGTCACAACATGTTTTAAATTAAAACACATGTCACAACATGTTTAATACCAAAACACTTTTCGCAACATGTTTAAAATCAAAACACTTTCTACAACATGTTCTAACCCAAATGTGTTTTGATATTAAACACTTTACGGAACGTGTTTGTGATTTAAACATGTTTTGAAATTCCATGTGTTTAAAAAAACAGGACAAGATATGTGTCCGTATGTCCATCAGTAAACTTTTCACTTTTTCGACTTCTTCTCCAGAACCAATGACTCTAGAGATCTGAAATTTAATGTGCATACTCCTTGGCAAATGGGGATTCTAAATTGTAGATTTCGTGACCCAATGACCCCAAATGGGGTCACAAGGGTCAAAACCTTAAAAATCTTTTTTAATCTTCTTCTCCAGTTCCAAAAGGTCCACAGAGCTGAAATTTTATGTGCATACTCCTTGGCAAATGGGGATTCTAAATTGTAGATTTCGTGACCCCATGACCCCAAATGGGGTCACAAGGGTCAAAACATGAAAAACCTATTTTCATCTTCTTCTCCAGTTCCAAAAGGTCCACAGAGCTGAATAGTTGTGTGTAGACTCCTTGGGCACTGGAGATTCTAAATTGTAGGTTTGGTGACCCCATGACCCCAAAATGGGGTCACAGGGGTCAAAACCTGAAAAACCTATTTTCATCTTCTTCTCCAGTTCCAAAAGGTCTAGAGAGCTGAAAAGGTGTGTGTAGACTCCTTGGCCAACGGGGATTCTAAATTGTAGGTTTGGTGACCCCATGACCCTAAATGGGCAATGGGCCTTTTTTATTTGATTGTGAATAACTCGGACCTTGGGACAGGCTATCTTTCCTACACTGCCCATGACCCCATGGTCTAAACCCAAACACCTATTTCTATCAAAAGTCTGTTGAGCTACAGAGCCCACGGCTCTATTTTTGCAGTGTATTCCTCTGTTTTGTCTTGTTAAACTAACCAGGAAGATATTCTATGTTTGGATTGCTTTTATGGAAACTGGTCTCTGTAAAGAAGAGACTTCTCTATGTGTTAGAAAATACAAATTGCAATTCTTTTTTCGGGAACAAGTTATTTTCACTATCGCCACTTGCATCTATTATAACAAATATGATACTTGCTGTATATCACAATGTTTATCAAACTTGATGAACTTATTTTTAAAATATTTTGAAATTCCCAATTCAAGTGACTGAACATAATTCAGCTGGATGAAGCCACGTCGCCGACAAACCTCACACGGTGCAATTACGACATAACGGCAACGTGACTGCCGCGTAGTGTTGAGATACGTAGTCTAACCAAGTCGCCAACAGACTGAAATGGTGCATATGCCATCTAACGGCAACGGAATGGCAACGTTGTTCCTCGAAATTCATACAACTTGGATGCCAAGTATTTGTTTTCACGTCGCAAGGACGTTACCATGACACGTTGCAGACACTTCACCTTGCTACGTCACCATGAAACGTTGAAAATACGACATAATGGTGACGGAACGGCAACGTGTGCTTTCTTGGAAAGGATTAAAATAGATCCGTTTAATTGTATTTATACTTCCAATGGAACTTCACATTCATCATACCGATCAAATTATTAGGTTTCATTAAAATATTTAAGTTGTCATTTGAAAACTCATGTCTATCGTTACCCAGAGTTAAAGTTGAGAAAGTTTGGCGAAAACATTACATCTTCTTGTGTTCGATTTTGTTGTTACTTCAGTAAGTTTCATCTGTATTGTTTTTTAAAAAAATAAAAAAAGTCCTGTGAAGACTTGTTACATAATGTACCCACATTAAATTTGGTACGAATCTTTTAAATTCACAGGTGGGATTTTCGCAGGAGGTCTCTTCATTGGGTTCGCGATTGCAGCTGTTATTGCTGGCGTTGTATACTTCTTTTATATCAGGTACTTTAACTATACGGTAAATAAGAATAGCCGATTATCAGTACACTGCAAAAATGGTGTTTGGGTTTTGAACATGTTGCGTACGTGTTTTACTCAAAACATGTTGCGAAAAGTGTTTAAATGCTAAACACATAAATTATCATGTGTTGTATATCAAAACATGTTTCAAATATAAACACATTGCACTTTACTTCACAAGTGGCGTTGTGATTTTAAACATGTTGGGTACATGTTCCACACATAACATGTTGCGAAATGTGTTTAAATGCTAAACATATCAAAACATGTTTCAAATAAAAAAACATTGTACTAGCCACAAATTATTCCCGCATGAGTTAAGTATAAGAAAGCATGTAGTCGTGATAACATGTTGAATGCGTATACATGTTGCTATATTGTTTGCTTTGATATATAGTATATCCTTTTTCTGAATGTCACAAAAACACAATGTGATTATATCAGTAGGAGTTACATTTATATCAAAGTTGACGACGACGATGATGATCATATTATTATTATTGTTTTTGTTGTCATTATTGTTATCATCATTATTAATTTCATCATTATTATTACCACCCGAAGAATCTACAGAATAAATTACCCCCTTGACACCTGTTAAAGGTATAAAGAACTCCACTTCTATAAGTGTTATTGCGGATTATCACATAGATTCTGAACAGTATAAAGTGATAATGTACATAAATCTTCGCTGTTTTATGATAGATAAACAGTTGTTTATTCGTTTGATAGATCCTGTTGACATTTGAAAAACAGATGGCAATTTTAATATTATATTTGGTGTCACCCGTTTTCATGGTATTTCTATAAAGTTAATTTAATGCCACAACTTCAAATTGTTAATGTTTTTTTTTTAAAATCACAGACCGATAGTGTACATAAGCAATGAAATTGTTATTGATATGTGTTTAAAATATTTACGTTGACATTGAATTATTTCATTTTTCATATCTTGCAAAGTATGCCTTTATTTATTTCTGGTAAAGTAAAGAAATCATTAGGCCGCTTAGATTTTATTTATAGTATCAGACGAGCTTTTTGTCACCAAACACCTTGAATTTCATGTACTTTAAGATTTAAAATGAGCAAGCAAAGCAAACTGTTCAAATAACTTATTTTCCTTGCACCGGTAAGTCTTACAAAATAGCAAAAAATGAATGAATTAACCATTCTATATATTCATATTTATCATATTTAAAAGTCAGGTGATTCACGATAAGAATAACAGGGGTTAACTGGAAAACATTTTCGCAAAAATATGTATATATGTTTTATATTAACAATAAATGTTAACCAAACAAGCACGAAATCTCAATGATTTTCAGAACAACTTGTCAATAAAATAAGCGTTAACCGACTGGGAGCGGAAAGGAGTTAGAGACAGCAGACATCTTTGTAAATACCACAAAAACAGGTGACCCATGAAAAACAGGTTTCTTCGGTGTACATTTAAACAATAAAAGTTTACTACTACTAGTTGAAATTTAACAAAAAAATGTTTTCAAGTTTCCCCCCAAAAATTGATTTGTTTAAGTATGTAAAAACTAGAAAAAGCTTCTCTTTGTTTCGAACCATGTGGGTTTAGAACAAAGGAATTCAGCGTTCAGTAAGAGTTACTTCCCCCTCAATTATATTATGATTGCGCGAAGCTGTTCCTTTGTTCGATACGTTTCTGTTATATACACTGAAAACAGACAATACCACCAAACATGAGTGTTCAAAGTTTGAATGAAGATTCAACGGTCAGAGGTGTGCTTGAAATCCTTCAACATTTTTCAAGGTAAGATTTGGCTCAATACACGTGACGTCACAAAATTACGATGCTATAACGAACTCAGATGATAATGAAAATAAAGGTTAAATGATAGTGTTTTGTCGACCTGACATACCATGAGGCAAATACATGTAACAAAACTTTTTCAAAACTACCATTCGAATATTACAGGCTTCTCTTACAAAAATATTGATATTGATAATTGTTGTATGGGTTAGATAAATCTTGTAAACAGTGTTATTGCGTCACTTAATCGAATGATTTATTATAAGTTGTGTACTTTAAGCTATGAAAATTTCAATTAAATTTGTTAAATGTTTTACGCTGATCCATCAAAAACTTATTTCATGAAACTTATTTATGATACGGTAAAGGGATAGCAGCACGTTTTTTGAAAGAATTTTTTCTTCAAGTTTTCCAAGGAAACATTATTTAAGTCTATACCGAATGTATTGTCTCCGGACGGTCAAAACTTCTCGTTACACAACCCAAACATATGTAGTCCTAGAAAAATATTCAAGTATCATGAAATAATCAGTTGCGGAAATTTGTGTGAAATGAATGGAAATGGATTATCATAACTTAACAAACTATTGTATGTTGATTTAAAAATGATTCTTGGGATCAGAAAAACACATTGTCTTGCAATTTGAAACATTTTATTTTGTTTTATTGAGATCACATCTTAAACAAAGTAGTTCATTCCATTTAGCATGTATAGTCAGTCATTGGAAATAATGCTGATTAATTTATGAAGAAAGCACGAAATGATATGAAATCATGGAACCTTCTGTTAACTTTGTTTTATAGAATGAAGATCTTGATGAACCATGCGACACCACCGAGGCTTATTTAGAAATGACCATGCTGACAAACTAGCCCTGACAGTCCGAAGAAACGGCAAAAAGGCCTTACCAAACATGATCTCAAAAGTTTATGTAAGTTATCGCTTGATGTTAAATTAACAAAAATATAATTATTTAAGGTTGCGTTTGCTGATTCCATTTTTATGGGGTCATAACCAAAGCATTGGCAACAACTTTATATACTGATTGAATCGTATGCAGCTTTGGAATATTATATTAAACTTCCATTTTTGTGTGGCAAAGTTATCACCAAACTTGCTACCAAAAAAGCCTCAGATTATTAAATTTTTGATCAACTGCTGCTGTCATAATTACATTTGATAGCACAAGACTAGACACTTTGATGAGATTCCTTATTTGAAGTTCTTCACTTAAATTCAGTAAAACAGTTAGTCTAGCATTTCTCACTTTTCTTTTTAGTTGAAGAATGATGACGTGACCAGCTGCCACAAGGAAGCACCCTGACTACTGGTTATCGCCAACAAGTCCCTCACCTATTTTGACCATCATGTAATCACGTACAACCACTAGCTCTAAAGATTTTTGCTGTCGCTTCCCATCTGTAATTTGTTTAATTTTGAGAAGTCTTGATCAGGTCAAATTTGGCCGTAAAACAAATAAATATTGTCAACCTATCAAAGTGTTATCTCATTTATCCTTTGTTTTTTTAGCATATTTTCGCATTTGCAAGTTAATTCATATGATATTGCATAATTTTTTAAAACCAACTTTAGAATCCTTTTGATACAAAATCACATTTTATATTATTCATAAAATTATCGGTTATCAGTTATTGACTTCATGTATTGAAGGTGTTAAAAGAAGTTATTTCATCAAAATGTATAAATATTCTTTCTATCATATGGTGAGGTGCTAGAAGGTTGTTAATGAACGAAAGAAAAACTTGAAAAACTGTTATTCATTTCACTGCCATTTGTGATTGTTGTCTGTTTGCTAAAGGTTACATTTCTTTTTTGTTTCAAGTCTTGAATATCTTAGAAACTATTTAGTTTAATAGTTTACAACATGGTTAATACCAAAACACTTGTCACAACATGTTTAGAATTAAAACACTTTTCACAACATGTTTAATACCAGAACACTTATTACAATATGTTTAATACCAAAACACTTTTCACAACATGTTTAATATCAAAACAATTTTCACAACTTGTTTAAAATCAAAACACTTACACAACATGTTTAAAATCAAAACACTTTCTACAACATGTTCTAACCCAAAACGTGTTTTGATATTAAACACTTTACGGAATGTGTTTTGGATTTAAACATGTTTTGAAAATCCATGTGTTTAAAAAACAGGACAAGATATGTGTTTGGGTTTGTGTTTAATATCCAAACACCATTTTTGCAGTGTATATCAATCATTTTGACAAGAAGATGATTTTTTTGCTGTACATTTCTCATTATGAAATGCCCTTTATAAATGGCTCATTTTAACGTTATTGCTCACTACAATGCAAGACACAACGACTGAGGTTTGAAAATGATATAAAATATGATATAAATAATTGAGCAGCATCACTTCGAGGTCATTTTAAGTTAATCTCACCTTACACAAAATATGTAATTATGAAAACATATTACTTTAAAAGTAACCGTAGTAAAAATAACACTTAAGCTAAAATACTAAAGGTGTAATTGAATCTTGTGTGAATTAGTGATGTTTCGTATTGCGAAGCTGTTTATATAAGTCTCAGGTTTAAGTTTACATTTATTAGCATATACTTCATTTATTAAGAGAATGCAAATATCTAAACCCGGTTTAACTATGTGAGATTTTAACTTAAATATAAGTACATGTATATGAATCAGAATTAACAATGTTCTTCCTTGTAACAGACGGCGATGTGTTATCAAGAAACCGGACCCCGGCCCAGCTTCCCCAAATCATCCAACATACACATGACTCACAGAGCTCGGTCGTCCTGACACGTATAACGTCATCGACAGACCGGAAGCAGTAACCAGACCTTCGGAAACACGCCAGGTACCTATCAGAATGTGGACTGTGTTATTTCTGACACGTATCACGGATGTTTCAACGACAATGTGGCTGTGACAGGATGTTGGCAGACTTGTGATAAAAGTGTTATCGGAAATAGAAACTTACTTTCTGAAACCATTATTTATCATAGGTTTAGATACCATTTAAAACTACGCTAGGCGATTTTGATGTTCGATCTTTACTTGCAAAAGACAATGTCAAGTTTTTGTGAGTTTGACATACCAATACAATAAAATAGTAGAATAATAGAAGAAGGATTTTAATTGACAAATTAGAATTGACTATTGTTATATGAATTGTTTTATTTTATCTATCTTCATGTATGTCAACATGTGGTATCGAATAAGTAATACAATCTTGTATGACATAGATTGTAAGTAATACGATACAGCAGATTTGATTGCCTTAAAAATGTTTTAAACATGAATATAGACATGTCAGTTCTCACTGCTCTAGTATGTAACTATGTAACTGTGTTTTCTACAATT
This sequence comes from Phorcus lineatus, assembly GCA_921293015.1. Lineage (NCBI taxonomy): Eukaryota > Metazoa > Mollusca > Gastropoda > Trochida > Trochidae > Phorcus > Phorcus lineatus. The sequence goes on from OV121085.1 coordinate 14,072,830, forward strand.
CACTGTACATCACACTTCATACATTTTACTCAAAATTGAAATATTGGTTCTCTATTGGTATGTAAGGGTTTGGAATCGCTAACAGCTAACTACAGTGCAACAGGACGTTTTCATGATAATGAATTGATTGTTTTCATTGACTTGTAATTCAACGATTAATTCAACGGTTGAGTACAAAATGTATATTAGAAACGCATGCATGTTTGCCAGTGCACTCGTTTCTGTTGAATAACTCTATACTGAAGATTCTTCACTGTAACCAATAGCGTTATTACAATTTACCTGTAGATCTCATTACTTAAGTACAGAAAGTAGTGTTCGTACCTTTATGTTATAGTGATATGACAATAACACTGATGTATTATCCATAACTTGTTAGGCATCATAACATTTGTTGAAGGATCCTTTTGGTAAAAATTGTCATTGCCATTGTGGAGTGTACAAAGTGAGATAATAGCATGTAGTAGTACTTATAACAAAGATTTTATGAAACAAGTGAGTGGTTGAGGAATTTAACGAGCGAAGAAGAGTTAAATACATATACCATTCACGAGTTTCATAAAAATGTAATTCAACGAAACTGAGTTTAGTATAGAATATACTCCCTAAATTATATCATGTCAGAAGCATGAACATCGATGACTTAACCATTGCTGTCACGTCGCAATTGTTACAACTTTTGACGTCAGTCACCACGGGATGTTATGACACAATGTGCAAATAAAAGGGTAGATTTATTAAGATATGGTAACTTCAATGGGCGAGTACTAATGTGTTTATTTAGATTAACACGTAGTGTGTTTGAGTGGTGTACATAAAGGGCAATTGCAGTCTTATTTGTTAAAATAGGATATCGTCTTATAGCAATCACTTTTATAGATCATCAATATCTTGAAATGAATCATTAGAGTTATTGAAGGTTAAACAATTAAAATTTGCCTTGGTTGGAATAGTTATATAGTCAGTAAACAAAAGTTGAGTCAAAATATAAAGATAGATCATCTGTAAGTGAGGCATTTAAGCAGTATGTATATACACTACCGGGCAGAAGAAACGCCTACGAGTTTCCTTAAGATAAAAATTTGAATATTTTCTAAAACATAATTGATGTTGGAATTTTCGCTTGCCTGTAACCTTCCTGAATGTTATATTCAGTTGAAAATGCAAAGAGACCATGATTCGGGTCAGTGATTTTCAAGAAAATTGATTTTAAGGAAAAGAACGTGCTGAACATGAAAAGCGCTTTGGACGTGCAGAATTTGGGTATAAGAAGACAATGCACTGTCATATTCGGTCATTCTGATTCTAAAGCTAACAAGAATAAGGCCAAGATTAACAGAGGTGGAGAGAGAGAGCTGTTGGCATGATACATCAAGGTGCGACTCAAGACGAAGTTGCGAGAGCCTTCCGTTGTCAAAAATCTACGATTACAAGACTAGTGAGACGACTCCGTGACACAGGTGGGACAGCAGACAGGCCAAGAAGTGGACGTCCACCCGTGACTACGGCCAATGAAGACCGCTATATCAGGTTGATCCATCTTCGAAATCGGTTTCTCACAGTGACTGAATCACTCCATCACGCTCTCAGCAGACGCTCATTGTCAAGACGCTTAAAAAGGTATGGTCTTCAGACGTACAGACCATTCCGCGGCGTAACCTTGACCCCGTGCCACCGACGTAACCGACTAGCGTGGTCAAGCACTGTGATCAGATGGCAGAATAGGAACTGGGTGTAGGGTACAGAAGGATGTCACGACAAATATATGATGATCAAGTACTCCGTTTATTACTTTACAGTCTTTCAGTAAACACTTATTTGGGTTTACACTTCATTACTTGATTTGTAGAATTGACAACTTGATTTTCCATTGAATGAAACGGGTATAAGCTAAAAATAGAAACAAAGAATACTATGAGCTACTGTAAACTGGACAATATTGCATATTATTTGTATTGATAGATGACTAGAAAAACTTTAAACACAAAGGATAATGAATTATTCATACTCCATATTTTCCGGATTTTAACAGCAAACAATATTTTATGTACAGTCATAAAGTTTCATTACTAACCTCTTGCTGACAAATTATAATATTATGCGTTTAGAATTTACATATCATAATCAACATTTCTAATATACTTACAAATTTTATGCGTCCCTATTTCCCTACATTAAGATGAATTAATTGATTTATCAAAACCATGTGGCCTTCTTCTGCCATCTTGAACTGAGAGCCCTTACCCAGGCCAAGCCGGGAATTAGCGTCATTCATCATTATCACTAACATTTACACAAAACTGAAATTCAGGCAAATAAATGAATTAAGAAATATAATTGAGGTTAACTATAACCGATATTAACAAATAACTGAGTGAAATTATCTGTAGTACATCTTGGACTATCAGAACACAAAACCTTGTCAAAATTGAAGGATGCGCTCATAAAATCACTATAAAACATCCATAAACTGAAATCAAATACTTTGAATCTAATACTGGGCTCGTGTGATGTTCACAGACGAAAGCAAGTTCAAATTGTTCAAATCTGACAGGAGGATACATGTTGTGCGTCGTTTAGGGGAACGTTGCCCGAAACTGTCCAAGAGGTGAGAGCATTTGGAGGTGGTGGGGAGGCATCTGCGGAGGCAGGAAGACAGATCTTGTAATTATCAATGCTAACTTGAATGCTCAGGGATACATTCAACAAATTTTACAGCCCATTGTCATTCCATTCTTCCAACAGAATCACAGGACGGTGTTGCAACAGGACAATGCACCGATCCACACTGCTCGTCAGACGACCAACTTCTTGCAAGGTCAAAATATCAATCCCATACCATGGCCAGCACAGTCTCCTGACCTTAATCCAATCGAGCACATATGGGACAACTTGGATAGGAAAATTCGAAAACGACCAGTACCACCTATGAACAGAAATGAACTTATTCAAGCCCTCCAAGAAGAATGGAGACGCATCCCTCCTGTAAGCATCCGGCGTCTAACCAAGTCAATGCGTCGACGAGTGCGTGCCTGTATTGCTGCCCGTGGTGGATACACCAGATATTGAACAATCATATTGCTGTAAAGTTGTTTATCATGATATTTCTTTGATTAAACACTGATCGAAAACTGGACAGTCTACCGTGTCTAATTCAAGTTCTCACCATTGCGCTGGAACGACCTCTCAACTTTTTAAAGTCAGGAATGTTGCTGATAAATGATGTAACTTCATTATGCTTTAATATTGTTGTTATGTTGCTTAAAACGATTACGTAATCTTAAAATATATCTGGTGGGCGTTTCTTCTGCCCGGTAGTGTAAAGTGTGTGAGGGGAGAATTTAAGCATCCTTCACAGAGAATGTTTTCAATTTATAAAACAGAAATTACCAATAAACAATTTCCTAAATGTGGGGTATGCTATCTATTTTGTTTGTTGGTCAAATTGTCTTGTTTTTCAATCCAGGTGGTTTTAATTGTTCATCATAAAAAATTCATACATTTGGTCATCAGAATCATTGTTTTTAAAATACTTACTCTCCAATCAGCAAACATGTTTCAGTACTTAGCCCAATTTTTGGTGAGTTGTTCAAACCTTTGAAAGAGTCTGCTGTATAGCAGAACATGATTGTAGATTGTGCCTTCAGCCGTGATGCAAGCAACTGAATTGTAAAATTCCTCAATCGATATATGTTCACCTAGTTCTATGATATTTTTAGGGTTGGTAACAATTCAAAGTCATAAACAGTTTTTCTTCACATATATATATATATATATTAATAGCAAAAAAATAGAATATATATATATATATATATATAGATGTAAAAGTTAAATGTTCATGGTTTATATATCAAATATTCTTTAAAAATAACGAACTGAAGATTGGTCTTCATATAAGTTCATTACCAAACTATACTACGTTTAGGCTCATTAAGAAATGTGATTTAAAAAAGATTCAAGGTTTTTTCTAATGTTGGCTTATTCCCATAAATTCGGTTTCCCAGATTTATCTTGCACTCAAAATGTCTTTGTGTAACAGTGTGTTTGTTTTTTATACAAATCGTTTTTTAAAAAAGCTCTTCCAAAACGAGTTGAATTCTGTTTTGGGTATTTTCCTGTACTATATTTAGCACAGCGTCGTAGTTTGAACATTTATATTTCTCATGTCGAGTGTACTTGTTTATGCTAGTTGATCGTCATATCAAGATGAGAATGTATTTAATGTTATATTGGATAGTGATAAATAATTTCTGCATTTCAGGATTTCACATACATGTGATTCTATGTGTGCACGATGACTAATACCTGCAAATAAACAGAACCACCCCATAGGATTCATGTTATCGTGGCCAGGAGTTGTCCTTTTTGTTATCATTGTATTGTTAAGTATTATAACTTCACTGGTAACTCCAGCGTGTTTATCTGAACAAAGGATGTTACACCAGGAAGTAGTTGAAACCTTGAATAAAATGTATACAGAGTACATTGTATATGCATGTCAGCCTACATCGTTTGGATAGTTGTCCGAACAGAAATATTATTACTACATGAAATGAGAGGACTATGGGCAAGGTAACAGTTACAGTTATCGTCGCTGTTATTTTCCTGTTATTAGGATCAAAGTTTGGGAAAACAGGTGAGTGATTTAAGTTGAATTGAATTAAAATATATGTTTTAGACCCTTGACGATATTTTGAACAGGTTAATCAATATCATTTATCAAATATTCAATATGGAAAAGAAAAGCTCTTACTGCTTCATTATACGTGCTAAATCGACATTTATTTGTAAAATTACGTTATGCAATGGATTTGGGTTTTTTTGTTTGAATTATTTTGTATCATGCAAGATATAATTTATGTAAACATGTGTACACGCATGTCATGTTGCTTGTAGTATCACCCATGTATTAATTTTTAAAAAGTATTTTTTTTACAATGATAAATATAAAATATCCATAGGAAATCCATACGAACTTTCCAAAAGTCATTCTGATGCTGACGTAAAGAAAGACAGTTTTCACAAGGTATCATCATGCTTGTCAAACTGGATTACTTCCCTTGAAACTATAGATGATAATGTTCAGAGCACATGTTTGACGAACTCCAATCCTATTTAGACACAATTAGGTAAGAACAAAGTTTTAAGTAATCTAGGTTGCTATTATAAGATAGTTTGAATGACTCAATATTAGGATGACTACAAATTTGGTACAATTAGGCTAGATACAAAATGTAAATAATATAGGAGATAGTTTGAGTGACTCAATATTGGTATGAATACTAGTTAGGTACAATTAGGCAAGATCAGAAAAGCACGTAATGAAGGTTTCCCCCTTTAATTTATAAGTGATATTTTTAAAGGAAATTCCAATGAAATTCCATGTTGCTCTTACACAATACTTAGCAAGTGTCTCTCTTAACCGTTCAATTTTGTGAAGAGAAATATTTATCAACCTTTTCAAATTGAAATTGACTTTTCATCTAAGGTATAAATATTTGATAAAATAAAGCGAGTGATTATTATTCCTTGCATCCACATCAGATGTTTTTGAGCTAAACCAACTGAATCATAAATTCATATATACAAGTGGTACGTGAAGGTTGCCTGCATCTTTTTTAAAAAGACAACACATTTATTTCCCTTAATTCACTATCAGAAAGTGCCAAGCAACTAACGGACCAGTTATGCGTCAGATGAAATATGTGCTCGTCCTTTTACTGGTCTCCACATTCTTTTGTATGTAAATTCTTTTGGGTTAAGGAGAAGTACAGTGATAGAAATACTATGTGTTTGTGTTTCAGCAACTGAAGTAAGCAAGGCATGTTACGGAGTAGTAGGATTACAATGTACAAGTCACAATCTGACATGCAGCAGTGGACGTATAGACATACAGGAAGCATTCTACATGAAAAGCACAGTGTGTCCTCATTCTGGAGCCTCAGTATGTTATGGTATCAATTTCACCAGTATCCTAATTATTGGTTCAAGAAATAATTTCAGTGACACAGAACTGGGCTTATTGTATCGAAACTGTTCTACACTGTCCACATGCAATTTCGTGGCTGGTAGAAAAGACTATGATTTAATGTTGTCTTTGATAACATATCACTGCATAAATGGTAAGAAAACACAATTTTACAAATTCGAAGTGAACCTAATTGTTTAAAGGCTTGACATTCGTCTTAATTGAACACCATGTCTCTGATAAGCCAAACTTATACAACTAAAAATGAACTTGTCTTGTAACGAAATAAACGAATGATTTGAGAGAAGTGATCATTTGAAATGATAACATTAACATTAAAACTTTATACAATACAACACCAGTTTGCATGAAATACAACCAACATCATTGGCTGGTAAAAATTATTTGAAGTTAGTGAACCTTATGTTAAGTTTAACTAATATCTTAAGAAACCGTCAAGGTACCATGTTATCTTCTCTTTTAATATTCAAAATCTGTCAATTATGTATTAATCAAATACATGAAACATCAGACAAAAAATAAAGTAAACCATAATTACACTTTGATCTTTGATCTGTATTAACGTCTTGTTTCTTAAGAAACAACAAAAACTGTTGCAACGGAAACAACGACTGGTTCGACTCATGTATACCCTGAAAGCCGAACAGTCGAAACAAATAAAAGAATGGGTAAGGCTTTAAATATAGGCTATTATTAACAATCATAACATTTTGACTGATCTATATATTCATACTTTCACTCAGTTACTTTGAACTCCGTAAAACGGAATTCAAGTTTCAATTGGTACCGCATACTTGTCAACAACAAACCTTGAATATCTTTTTCTAGGAAGTTTAATTAGCAGGCATGATTCAAATTTCCGTTTACGTTACATTAGTATGTTGGTTGCGACGAAGCGAAGAAAAGTTAAGATGTGAGGTTTTGAAAAGTATGTAGAATAAGATTTAAATCATTAATGTTTTTACAGGTGGCCTGTTTGCAGCAGGTCTCTTCACTGGGTTCGGCACTGCAGCTGTCATTGCTGGCGTAGTGTACTTTTTGTATATCAGGTATCTAACTATATACTAAATAATAATATACCATTATTTTTGTTTACAAAAGTTTCATTATTAATATGTAATTCTTCTGTACATCTGACATTTTGCCATCCTTCGATAATTCCACGTTGTAACTGTACATGTCACTACAATAAGATAGGATTCAAATTCTAAACTATCAAATTGCCCACAACATCATAAGCAGAACATTGCCGTGAGGTCATTTTAATTGAATCTCTCACTACACGTAGGTGAAAACGAAGCTTATTGGAAAAATTACTATGAAATAGCCTTTAAGCCCTAAAGCTCAGAAATTGAAACTAAATCTCGTAAAATTGTGTCGCTTAACTCATCTGAGTTGAAGCACAGTTATGTAAGCAAGAGGTAAAAATATAATTATTTTTCTGTGAACAATATCATTTGAGAGCAGCCTCCTTCAGTGTGTTAAAAAGTTGCAAAATATGTCCAGGGACTATTTGCTTGCCTTTTAAATGCTAAATGCTAATGAGTGTATGACATGTTTATAAAGTAAAAACGAATAGCATTTCCTTATCAAAGGACTATAGAAAATAAACATTTGAAAATATGTGAATTTCATGATAAAAATTTTAAAAACTACACAAGTTGCCAAAGTCAATTGTAAGGTGTTTTACGGACTTTGTACTTAGGTATCAAAGTCATCTATCATTGTTTCATATACTTCGCTTATTAAAACATACCAAATCACACATCAAGTATGTGAGTGATGAATTGAAATTAGCTGCGTTATTCCTTGTAACAGACGGCGTTGTGTAATCAAGAAACCTCACCCTGACTCTGGCCCAGCTTCCCTGACCCACCCTACTTACTCCGGACTTACCGGCCTTGGTTGTCCTGACACTTATGACGTCATCTACAGACCAGAAGGAGTGACCAGTACCTCAGAACAAAGCCAAGCACCCGACTATCAGAACGTGAATGATGTTTCCTAAGCATTCGAATATAGATTTGTTTTGGAATGTGTTGGTTCTGCTTCATATCCTAACGTTTCAAAAACAATTAACGGACAGAGTCGGAAACAGAAACAAGTGGAAACCGGAAATATAATCTGACCTACTGATACATTGAATATGACACCATATATAAATTCTAATTACCTTAGGTTACTTTGATGATTTGCTTTTCAAAATGGGATCTACCAAGTCTTAGTGGGTCTTTGGTTAAAGATTTATCATCTTACCATCTAAATGAAAGTTAAGTTTTAGAAGTTGGAGTTTCGTACAGCATTCGTAGTCGATTGTACGTAGTGTGAGTTGGGCTTAAGCGTACCTCAATAATGCAAACAATTCTGTAAGTTATCTTAGGATGATAGTGAAGTTTATTATTTTGAGTTACATTTCTGTAAGTTATCTTAAGATGATATTGAAGTTTTTTTATTTTGAGAAATCTCCCTTAGACCACTTTGAAACTTGTGTATTTGCTTGAACAGCATGTGACATTGTTATAGATGCATGAAGATTAAATCATTTGTGAAAGGTTACAATTATGTATTATCAAAATTATATTTGGAATAAAGCAGTGGTCATGGTTTGATTTGTTCAGTCTTACACATTTTGGAAGCGACTTTGATAGCAATAAAGCATTGTTCATTAAAAAATGGTTGAATTTTATGCTCATGTCCTGATATGTTAACTACATATCTTGTAATATTTATTTCGAAGTTTCTCGAGGTGATATATTGTTACATCTCTGCAGAGAGTCCAAACAGAGACATCAGCACATTTATTGATTTACAGTTTATGGATATAATCAATAAAGTTATGTACTTTTCAAAATCTGTAGAGTCTGCAACAGAGTTTTGATATGAGTTGTTGCAATCTCATAGCCGTTACACCACATACATGTATACCATGTTTTTAGAACAAACCTTGTGTAGACTGTAACTGTGCCTGTACATTATAGATAGTTGTTTATGATATCGCAACAGGAAGGAAATAGGACCATGCATGATTAATATTTAGAAGACCTTTTATCTGCGGATCAGATGTCTGTTTGATTGTGACTACAGATATGATAACCCTAATTGTGTGGATAGTTGTCTGAACGTGAGAGGAATATGGGCCAGGTAACAGTTACTATTGAGGAGTCTGTTATTTTGCTATTATTATTATCAAAGTTTGGAGCGACAGGTAAGTGACTTGAATTGAACTAACTTGAATTACATACTGTATTTAGATAATGTAAAATTCAATTACTGGGATTCAAACCTTGATTTTTGTTTTAATAAGATAGTAAATATGTGCCATTAATGTCAGTATTTTCAGACGACATTTGAACTTATGTAATGTAGAGTTACTTCCCTTAGACCACTAGGAAATTGTATATGATAGCATAACCATTCAATGTCAAATTATATGAAAGATTAACATTCAAAATTGCAATTTTCGGGTCTAAGAGTCGTTTGTTTAATGTTAGTAGATGTAGTCAACCGGCGGGTTATGGTTATATGTATTTGGTACATAACAAGTAAACATGTGAAGATGAGTCAAACAGTCATATTGAGATTGAAAATGAATAAGTAGCAAGAATGTACGCCTGTACTACATGACTGTCATGTGTGTAATGACGGAATAAGTACATATGTGGAATCTTCTTCTTTGTACTATCCCTTTAAATCCCCAATGATTCAGAAGTAAAACAACACATTTAAAATACAAAATTGTAAGTTTTTTCATAGGTTGAGTTGGTGTATTTCAATGACAGTGGATTAACGGTGGTTGTGCACGGGGACCCCTTGTGGCCGGTGAACTAATGTTTTACTAAAATTGTGTCTTTAACTTACTATGATTTATGTATGATAAATATACCCATTTCATGTTTCATGAGACTTGTAATGAAGTGTGGAAACACATTATCTAATGTTTTGTCTCCTGGAAGAAAAATGTACCGAATTGTCTGCATCGAATTATTTGTTGGTATTGAAATATTTCTTTGCTTTAAATTAGTGATCTTCTCTTTACACGAGACAAATATTTGCTCATGTAAACGTTGGTGAACATATTTTTTTAAGTGCGTATAAAAATGTTAGTGATAACACTTTTGTGAACAATATTTGCCACTAACTTGGTCGTTTCCCTCCTTTTCTTATGTCATTATCTGAGTAGTTCATTCAATCACTGAACTAGAAAAATAAACTTATTTTGAATACAATGCGATTAATATATACATAAAATAGTGAACGGCCTTTGCAAAGGACTTGACTTTTTTATCATACCTTTCAGGATGTCATTTCAATTTATAAGAGGAAAAACATCAACTGCTTTTCGATGTTAAACAATAGCCTCTCGTTAGCCATATGCTTTCAAATAAAGCTACATGAAAATTGTGAAATAGTTACCTGAATGGCCTTTTGATTAAATCAGGTATGTCATTTCAATTAATTCTCCTGCTTTAAGATATCACATCTATAGCTTGTTGTGACTTTAAAAGCCTCAAATTAAGCTAACGTTAGTAAAGATGACACTCCTGCGGTGATTGCTACTGCATTTTCACCGACATTATTGAAATAAATTGCACTGTCGCGCTAAACTATTGACATAAGTAAAAAAAAACCTTTCAAAATCACCACATTCGACAGGTATAGATTCAGGGGACTAGTTTACCCAAAATCCTTAAAATCATTCCCGAATTTTAATGGACATTTGTTAGTACATGATTAACATTTTAACGAACGACTATTTCTAGATCTGCTATTGAACTTAGGAAATCAAATAAATAAATAAAGTTAAGTCCTGATATGGCACTTTCTCATTGCAATGACAAAGCATCTAAGAATCAAGTGGACACATATAAACTAAATGCGTCATGGTATTTCAATAAAGCCTGGAAATGATGAGTTGAGGTTAACTAGGTAGAGAAATACGATACTTGATAGAGAATAGATCAATTCTTAGTTGAACTCATGTCATGTTATCCTCCCCAAAATGACCTTTTCCCCTTTGAGCCATATAATGCTGGCAAAAGTCATGTTATGGAAAGGTACTGTTCAGTATTCTGGCTCTGTTCAGGGTAGCCAATGCGATTATTAGAATTGGCAACTTCCCTACACCTTTTAACCGTTTACCTAAACAATACCAATCCACTTTTGCTTGCGTCAGTCTGCCAATTACTGTCCTTATCAACTTCTTTATTGTACTGATAGCGACGTTTCGGTATAGCTTATTATACCGTTTTCAAGCAATGAGGGATATGGTGGGATCAGATCAAAGTTCTGTACAAGGGACTGAAGTTTGTACTAACCCAACCCTCACGCAACCATGACTACTTCATCTTCAACATCGAGAAAGGCCTCCAGCAGGTAGCAACGGGTGACAACATTGACTTTCTGCATCATCAGATAGTTGACATCCTACACAAGTCTAAACCACAACGTCACAACACCACAAAGGAAGAGAATCACGCCCTTTCTGATCTATGCTAGTATGATACTATCACCATTGTCCCTGCAGACACAGGGAAGACTATGGTGGTACTGAACACCCCGGATTTTGAAACGATGACACAACCACTTACCAGAACATCAAGAAAGACCCCACCCAAAAACTTCAGAGACAGCACAGGCACACTTGCAGAAACTACGAACCAACTTTAAACTTCCACATGAACAGCATCAGAAGCTCAGTGAACCTCATCCTCAAGCTCCCTACGCATGTGCTACCGTTAAGATTCACAAGGACCCGCCCAAAGCAAGACTTAGTGTGTGCTCACGTGACACTGGGTACAATAATATAGCCCAGCATCTCACCAAAGTGCTGGCCCCACTTGACAAGACCGCCAACTCTTACATATCTTTGTAAAAAAACAATTAATGAAACCCTCCATCACCTCCACTTACTTCACTTTGGGTGATGAATTCTATGAGCAAATCTAGGGCCTGCCCATGGGATCCTTTCTGAAATCTACAAGACCTTTGAACAGCATGCCCTCCGCTCCTCACTAATCAAACCAATATGCTGGATCAGGAGGGTTGCTGACACCTTTGTCATTCCTCCCGAAGCTAACGACCCCATTGCCCTTCTCAACCCGCAGCACCCTCGCATCCAATTCACTATTGAAACTGAAACTAACTCACAACTCCCGCATGTCTTCACCAAACTGAACATGTACCCAACCAAACTTGTTGATCGCACCATTAAGAGGGGCTACAACCTTAATTTTCAACTTCCAGTGTTTAATTAGCGAGGCCCCGCGAGAGTCGTAAATCTCAATCAGCGCGCCCTCTACTCAGCGGTGTTTTTACTGCGCTGCATCCTATGCGCGCGGTTTCCTTACTCGCGCGAATTACCCAACCGGATACGCGTGTGAGAATGTCGTTTTAAACAAATCGTTCTACAACTGAACTGCCATATGAGATATGAGATATGAGAAAAAATATATAAATCTTTCTAAAGTGAAATCTGTTTTAGCTTTTTTTTTAGATTTCCCTCACCTTTTACAAAGTTAGATAAACAATTCTGGTACTCTGGTATTATGCAGTTGTTTACATTTAACTTGTAAGCTTGGACACTACAAACTTCACAATATTTCTTTCGATATTTTTAAAAGTTAGGTTTTGACTTGTGTGGATATTTTTTGGATTTTCGTCACTATTACTCAATTCCTAACTATTTGAAATTTCTTATCTATGACAGATAGGGGTTTGAGGTTTTTTTTTATATATTTGGCAGTAAATTGAACCTGGATGAAACAACTGTAAAAATCAATGCACTATTAATATTGATACAATTCACATATAGTTATCCAACTTTTTAAGAGCATAACTGAACACCAAGTTGACATTTAACAAAGACACAATCATTTTTCAGAAATTTAAGACACGTTTGCCATTATTTTGAAATATCACTGATGATTATAAAAAGGGAATACATGAAGGATATACTGGTCACTAGTTATAATGTTTAACTAAAAGGGTTACCTTGATGATAGGGTGTTTTAAACTTTTTATTTGGGTCCGGTTTGGTATGTCTCGCATTTGAAGATTCATCAGTAAAATTTTAAGGTATAATCTCATGATGATACAATCGAAAATTGATTTAATATTTTCATTATTTCAAAGTCATCGACAAGGGGTTCACCTCTTATGTCATGCGTCCCGATAGTTCCGATATGGGATTTCTAATTACGAATGGATAAGAATAAGAATGACTTGAAAAATGATGTATACAAACCTGGCAGTAATTGTTAACGTACATGTATTTACCAGTCTTACAGAGAAAAGGGCACCAACAATCTGAGCCATAATTAATGAAAGATTCACTTTAGTAAATGACAATAAAAATTACCTCGCCCTAATCCCGGATTGACAAATAGTTACTTTGTTTTCATTTTTTCGCCAATTATTCACAGTAAATGAACACATGCTTTTGACATTTAAAAGATAGTGAAAAATATAAAATATAGTTGGATTAATCTTGAACATAATCAAAACCGCATAATCTACATTTTTATAGATATATCATATTCCACGTAGTCTCTCAGACATTATACAATGCATGAACGGTAAAGGTGAAATCAACAATGATGTTATCTAATTTATCAGCCAGCCAGTCAGGCATAAAGCAACAAGAAAAGCCTTTAAAAAGGCGAAGTTGGCGGCACCCTTGTTAGGCTAGGAAATACTGCGAAATCATATATATAGGGTACAAATAGGATAGGATTTTCATTACAGCAAATAAGTAGATTAAGGCCATTAATAGAAAAAAGACCTTCATTTTATCTTTTATTTAGAAAAAGTTATACAATTATTTGTTCAAAGAATCTAATAATAGAATAGTCAGGCTAACCTGCAGTTATAAATAGATCTATACAGTTCTGTTTTAAACAACAGTCACCGATTTATCCCTTGCATGGGAAATAGATCTATTTTTAGAATATAGGTCACAATTGATAGCGTCCGGATCCAGCACCGCTCGACTCTTTTGCAAATTCATAAATCCATATGTATCAATAACTGTTTCTCAACTCTCAAAAATTGCCAGTAAAGGGTATATTAAAATAAAGTCTAAAGCATAGTTCACTACCTCTATCTTTGTCTGTCACGAAGAAGAATGAATGAATGAAGAACGGAAACACAATCTGTATCTAATTATTTGTTGATATCGAAATATTTCTTTACTTAAATAAATGAACTTCTCTTAACACGAGACAAATCTTTGCTCAGGTAAACATTGTCATGACTTTCTCTAGCCTACTTATCGACTTGTAGCCGCTTGTTTCTCGCATGTGCCGTTTGAAAGGAGATAGAGTTTTCTAACCTTCCATGCGACATTTACGCGTCTTATTTAGTACACGTGCGGTCATGAAGAATTGTACTGTCTTTTTTATTTTTAAACACCACTGTTCCTTTTAAATTTTGAGATTTGCAGAGACAATTGTTTTCCCGTATTAAAGGTTGCCAATTATTTCGGAATACCCACATGGTCACGTGGTTCTAAATTTGATACAGATGTGTTCATTGGTTTACGATATTGCCGAAATACAAAGAGGCTAAGTATGATTGGTTGAAAGTTTTTGAGAATTTCACCTGTTTAGATGGTTGGAGGCCCCACCCCACAGCTGTCCTCGGAACAGGAAATGATAATAAGGATATTATGTAAGAGATCGATCTCATACGTTGTTTTTAACACTTCAAGGAAGTTATATAGTACTTGGAAAGTCTGGTCTAAACAGTCACTGTAATCTCGCTCTACTCCCATGTTTTCAGTTGACGAGGTGGAATAAACATTGTCAATTCACTTCCTCTCTAATTCTGTTTTATTTGTTTATGATTGTATGTGGGCGTAAGGCAGCTTACTGAAATTAAAGAATTGATATATTTCGAAATAATGCATTTTCATCACTTAAATGTCAAAATCATGATATTTACTTATTTTCAATAATCATCGACAAAAAGGCAATATATAGGCCTACGGCTGTACGGCAAGGACATGCTCCCCTTATCGTCGACCGATTGCAGGTGTTCTCACAGCGACATGTGACAGTAGAGAAGCTAGCCATTTTGGACTGCAGGCATCGTGTTGTTGTTGGGTTGAAGTTTAACGTCTGCTTCCACCATTGTGTTATGTCGCCGACGTGGGGCCTATGCCTTAGTTATTTGCAATGAATGGGGGAATAAGATTTAGAATAGGTCATAGACACCCAAATTAAGTTAATAAAAGTTCTAAAGTGGTTAAAAAATAAAAATCAATTTGGAATTTGGAATTCAGGCATCGTGTCAGGAATGAAAATGAATAAGCCAATCAACGATCGCATGTCATAAAGGGGATTCCCCTGTCACAATGACCGCTTGGCCGGCGCCCAGTCCGTGTCACGTGACCTCTTTCCCGGCTATGGCAATTACGTAACTGCTGGTCAATTAGGTCTGAAAGGCTAGGGTTGTTGTTCCCCTTTAACTCCAGTAAAACTTAAGTAAACAATTGAATGTTTGATGAATATAGTTTGATTCAATTATCACAATATTACATTACACACTTTATTGTAAACTATACATAAAGCGTAATCCCAAGACTCAAATCAGATGAGAGGTGTAGTATATTGACACTTTGATAATGGTATAAGGGAGATAACTCCGTAAGCCTTGTAATTCCTATCAGAATCTAGTACAGTAGTACTTAACAGAGTGACGTCCCTTTGGGACCCCTGTGTGTAAACCCCTTACCCTTCCGCAATAAACATGTCTGCGGTAACGGAACGTGGCGTTGTTCTGTCATCGACTATGGTCGATTATAGTGAAGACACGACAAGAATATGATTATGTATACGATCGTTACCAGTAACTGCGTGGCAGGTACTAACAGGACCCTGCTGGAGGAGTCATTGACATATTTATTTAAAACAATACAACCTGTACTGGCTTATATATTTCGTATACGCATTTCATACAAATGTACTTCTGGGTTGTGATACAACATGATGGAAGTACTGTTACATTTTTGTGTTTCAGCAGATGAAGTAAGCAAGGCATGTTATGGATCAGCGGGACCATGTACAAGGCACATCCTGAGGTGCAACAGTGGACGTATAGCCATACAAGAAGCTTTCTACACGGACAGTACAGCTTGTGGTAGATTTGGAGTCTATGACTGTGCTAACATCAGCCTCAGCAGTATCTCACTCAATGGTACAAGATACAACTTCAGTAATAAAGAACTGGCCTCGCTGTATAGAAACTGTTCTACACAACAAACATGCATTCATCGAGCTGGTAGAAGGGGTCCCATATCTTTATCTGCAATTATATACCAGTGCATTATTGGTAAGTAAAGTTTCATTGTAATAAATTTTATGTACAAGCATTTGTTCAAATCAAATTATAATCGGAAGTTACATTCACATTCATATGTCACAGTATTTGTGACTGTAATCTTCATTTGAATATTAGTTAAAACATTATTAGATCGTTTTATGGTAACATAAACGACTAAAGAAAGAAGATGTATTTGTAAAACGTTGATGTCCCTGAAGGTCGTTTCACTAAACATTACATCTGTATATAAGTTTTATAACACTCAATTGCTGCGATAAGACATATGATTATGTTTTGAGTGTAACAGAAACATGGCCCGTAACTTGAGATATTTGTTAGCAATTTTCAGACGTCTTTTGAACTTATGCAATATAGAGTTACTTCCCTTAGACCACTATGGATTTGTATGACAAGTGGAAATATGATGTATACGATTTAAAAAACCCATTAATTATCCGTCAAGTTAAGGGTTTAAGACCTGTCCATTTAGTGTTTGTAGGTGTTTTAGTAAAATTCTATCCTTTACTTATTATGATTTATATAGAATAACTATACATATTTAAATGATTTTAATGAGCTTTTTAGCCAAGTAGTCAGAACTTTATTTGACACGTTGATTTGTCTTTTCAAGTAAAAACTGTATGAAATATTTTGTGTGTGCTTTAAATGAATGATCTTGTCTTAACAAAACACAAATTCTTGCCCAGTTACATGCAAGTGAACACGTTTTTGCAGTACTTGTATGATGATCCACTTTAAGAATTGAATGGAACGTATAATTGCAATGTATATAATGATTTTTTTATAATCCTTGGAGTTGACTTTATGTTATTTAGTTTTGCCTAAATGAGTCATATCACGCTGACGAAAGTCAAGTTATGGAGCGGTAGTATTATTTATTCTGGTTTTTATTCAGCTTGGCAATATTTGATTGTAAAATTGTGCCTATTCTGCATTATGATGCCGAAATATTTGATCATAGTTACAACGAATAAATTGAAAACATCCAGGGTTTCTATCTCTGTGCCGGCACAAATGCATAATCGAATATTGTACTTGGTGAAACTGAGAGAAACCATCTTTGTGTAAATTATACATAGAGAACAAAGTAAAGCACCCCCATGTTTTCAAAATTGTAAAATGCATCTGTGGAGAAAAACACGACAATATGACTAAATGAATCCCCTTGACATGTACCAGTGCATAAATGGTAGGCGATACCCGTTTCCCCGGGAACGTTGTAAAAAAACACCTCATTGTACAAACAATTGAAAGGTGGAAACTACATAACCACATAAGTATTGACATAACCGAACTCGCACTTTCCAAGCTGGTAGAAGGGTAACTATATATTTTTTTCGATGCGTATCAATGCATTGATGGTAAAAAATGATAAATAAATGGTATATCAATTTAGAACCATCTTGGAATGATTTTCATCCCTAGATTGTTCAAACGATCTGCAGATTGTGCCAACTGAACAATCTGGGAATGATCACAATCAAGGATTGTTTTGTTAATAGCCTAAACTGCAATATAAAAAGAGTAAATTCTAGCTAGTTAAGCTTTTATTCGTGTAAGTATTCATCTGCAGAAGTAAAGCTGATTCCTAGATTGTGAATAGCTTTAATCAAGACTTTATGCCTATTTCATAAAGTGATCGATTCCTAGATTGTGAAGGGCTCTAGGCTCAACTTTATGTTAAAGTATTGGAGCTAAACTGAAAGAGTAAAAAGATCGATAGTGAACATCTTTAGGCTCGTCCCTATGATCTATATTCTAAACTAAAAGGTTTGATTCCGAGATTGTGAAGGCCTCACGCTTGTTCTCATGTCAAACCGTATTATGAAGGGCTTTCAATTCGTCTTTATGTCAAACTCAGGAACCATAAGGACCACTTCCAATAGTGAAGGGCTCAAAGCGTGTTTAACTGAACGATGGTATGGGTCGATTCCTAGATTGTGACGGGCTTTGTGTGTGTCGTTTTATTCAAGTAGTTAGTAAGTATCGGGGTCGATGACCAGATTTTGACAACCTGTCAACTCGTCATTATGTTACTTACATGAAAAGAAGGTGACAATTACCAGACTGTACGGGTCTGTGATATTGTCTTCATTTAGTTGTTTTTAAAGGGATCGCTTTTTGGATTTTAAAGGGCTTGATTTTGAAAGGTTTGATCCCTGTTGGTAAGAGATGTAGATCCACATAGTACTGTGTTGATAGTTATTCCTTTCGCACAGAAGAATGATTGTTGTCTTAATTTTATGTACTCAAGGAATGTGTAAAAATAGTGTAAAGCCTTTACGATTAGATGACCACAATGATATGTCAATGATATGTCAATCAAATTTGTCGGCATTGAAATCCCTAAAAAGGTTTATAGTTGTTGTTGGGGCAAGAGGTTTTGAATGTAAAAATGATATATCAGAAAATAGTAAAGGAAAAAAGTGACAGTTTTCTTATGACAAAACACTTAAATGAGGAGAATGTCTTTCATTCAATTTAATTGTAGAACATAGAGATATTCTGAATCTTCCTTTACAAGCATCATTATGCCATTGCATGCTTTACCTGATGAAAAGGTTCATATTTCTTATCTTTTTAAAATTATTCTATTCACCATTACATAATAAAATCAGATCGATTTTACATTTCATGAGAATTTCCACAGAGTGACTGATATATTTTGCAGACAAAATGATGAAATGCTCTATTGCAGTTTTTTCACATACATCTTTCTATTATCAATATTTGATATACTTTTTAATTTTCTAATATGTCTTATCGGTCACATTTCACTAATCTTTAGGTCGTTGCCCAAATTTGCAATTCCAGCATCAAGTTTAAGAACAACCACAACAAAAACAACACTTACTACAGGAAGACAAGGAACAACATCAACGGCCACGAGTCTCACATCAAGATTGTCGTCAGTAGTTCCCACAGACCAAACTACCTTAACACATATTGAAACTGGTAGGTGCTTAACATCTTATGATATCTCTTCCGTTATCTTACTTCGTACCTGGATAGGAATGAATCGTAGGTATGAAATCCAAAACATATATGTTAGATTATTATAAGTATTATTGTAAGTGTAACAGACATCATCTATTTGAACATATTGAAAAAAAGGAATTAAATTTGAATTTATATTTACTTTCAACCCAAAGTCTAAGGTATGTCATTGCTTTAACTTTCCATTCAATGGAAATAAAAATTCCTATACTTTTTTTAATATATATTTCAAAATTGAGAAGCAGATCATTTCAACACAGACGTTTGGTCTGAGCGTAGTTATTGCAGGTTCTATTACTTGTATACAGTCTAACAACAAGCCTATTCAATTAAAAAAAAAGTATTTGTCTTTCCTTGTTTCCTTTGTATTCAATAACAGGAAACGGCACACCAAATAATCATCAATTATATTTCTGTTCAAACAAATGTTCATTTAATGTAGGCTATAAGAACAATCTCACACAAAATTATTATTATATCTTATTCGTGGTTTCTCGCGCTTACTTCTACAGCATATTCTGTTAATGTAAACAAGCTCAATGAAAACGACCGGAAAGTAAATAGGAAAGAAACGCATAATAACAATTAATGTAACAATTAAGTCGTCGAAATGATTTCATGAAAGATTAAAAGGAGAAAATATGTAAGTTTCGTGTTAAGATAATCAAGTCTCTAACAGACATCTATCATAGCCCTTGTTATTAAAGATCGATATGATGGAATAGAAGTTTGAAGTTTAAAAAAAGTTTATGAAAATCAAAGTGCTTTTAAAACGTTCATCATATGTTGAGATTGAAAGACATATTTAGTGTTGAATAAAACATATTTAAAGGCTACCTCAAACAATGCTATTGATATACTAATCGTAGGACAAACATGAAACGTTTGAGTAGAATTCACAATTTAATGTGCCTTTTAAACCTGAGATCTGATCTTCATTAACGTCTCATCATTTCAGGAGCAACACAAACAGCTACAACAGTGTCAACAATTGCAGGTACTGAAAAAATAATTGAATAGGCAGGTTATATCAAGGACTTAAATTGATAAACTAAATTTTGTATACGTCCAATCGATTTTCACATTCGTAATGTCAATCAAATTATTATGTTTGATTCAAATATTTTAAGTTTTCGTTTGAAAACACTTTGAAATTGTAAATGTTAATTTGTGCCTTACATCTTCTTATATTCGTTTTTCTTAAACTTCAGTTTGTTTCATTTGTATGGCTTTATATCAAACATAGAAATAGTTTGAGATGACTTAGTTGATAATGCACACACTCTGAAATTTTGTACGAATCAATCTTTTGATATGACAGGTGGGATGTTCGCAGCAGGTCTTTTCGCTGGGTTGGCAATTGCAGCGGTTATAGTTGGCGTTGTATACTTCTTTTTTATCAGGTACTCTAACTGTTTTGTTAATCAGAATAGCTTATTTTCTTTTTATCAATAATTTGTGTTAATGATACAAATTTTGCTGTACATTTATCATTTTGAAGAACCCTTTTATGTCAATATTCAACTTTCATTGCTCATTTCAATGAAGACACTATGATAAAAACAAAAGATATTAAGAAAAACTAAGCAGCATCACTTGGAGCCCATTCTAAATCTGACGTTAAACCTAGAAAAAGGAGAGGTAATTATAAACTTTGCAAACAAACGTGAATGAGTTTCAATAAAATCTTAGTTGAAATAGCACGTAAGCTAAAATAGGAATGTAGGAGAGATTCTTGTGTGAATCCATGATGTTTTGTATGACAAAGTTGAGTAGGTAAGTTGATGTAAACAGGATGTGAAATTTTGTTAAACATAAATGAATCAAAATTGACAATGTCCCTCCTGGTAACAGACGGCGATGTGTTATCAAGAAACCGGACCCTGGTCCAGCTTCCCCGAATCATCCCACATACACAGGACTCACAGACCTCGGTCGTCCTGACACATATGACGTCATCGACAGACCGGAAGCAGCAACCAAACCCTCGGAAACAAGCCAGACACCTGTCTACCAGAATGTGAACAATGCCTCCTAGGCGAAACGGTTATATAATGTACACAATCTTTAGTAGAAACAGATGCAATGTCCGCCAGGGCAATCGTTTAGCATATGACACTTGACTGTAATTAATAGAGTTTAATAGAATTCACTTGATAGATCTCATTTCTTAATTACAGTAAGTAGTGTTGGCGCCTTTAAAATAAGTTACTTTTGAATGATATTGGCATTTGATATTATCCATACCTTGTTAGGCATCATCAAATTTGTTGATTGTTCATAATGTAAATCATCGCCATTGCTTTGTAGAGTGTACAACGTGTGATGAGATCACGTATTATATAGTAATCATATTTGTTTGAATCATTAACCAGTATTAGTGCGAGTTTTGTACAGTGAACATTGTCCTGGTCTGTGATTAACCCGATTGCCACTAACGTCAGTTCACAATAGCAACCTGTATACCCAGTTCAATATATCATTAACACTGATGTTTAATGTTTTGACTGTTACCAAGAGGTTACTTACAGTTTGTTGTTTTTATCCTTATTTTGAAATGCATTATTAGAGTTATTTAATGTTCAGCAAGTGAAAATCGCATTTGCTTGCATAGTCGTGTCAAGTACTTGAAAAGTTGTGTCAGACGATAGAGATTTATGTGACATCTGTATGAGGGACATTTAAGCAGAGTGTATGTAATGTGCATTATGTGGGAAAATCATCCTTCAGTTCACAGAAAATGTTATAAGTTTATATAATGTTCGCATAAAACCTAAATATATATGCAATTTTAGAATAGCAGGTGATAATGATTGTTTTCTTAAAAAGTTTCAGTAGTCAGCCAGACACAAAACAATCTAAAAAAATTACAAATAAACTATTAAATTTGGCAGATGCTAATTATTTTGTTTGTTGGTTAAACCATACCGTTTATGATTTTATCACAAGATATGGTCATCAAAATTATGCATGTTTCAAAATCTGTAGAGTAATTGGACACACTTGGGCAGTTAGCAAAATTTTTGTTGAGATGTTAAAACTTTTAAAACATTCTTCTTCTTTTGGCCATAAGACGTGATATACTATAATGATTTCAGATGCTTTATGCTAAAACAACTTAATTGCATCTAGTTCTGTGACATTTTGGATAAAAGTCTTAACACAAAAGTCGTTCCCCTAAATTTTCGCAAAATGCCCTTATGCAACCATTGTCTTTGTGTCCTTGTGTAACAGAGTGTTGCTTAGTAATCATCAATCTCTTTAATAAAAACAATCAAGTTCTTCCAAAGGGAAGGGACTTCCGTTTTGGGTTATATGGAACACAGTGTCATTGCAAATGCTTGCAAGGTGTCTGCCTTGTGGTCTGCTGGCAGTGCTTGGAGTGTCCCACCAGAGATTAGTAGTTTCTCTACGTGTCTCATAGGTTGGTGTTGAGGTATTTTCAAATGAATACAGCTGAATTTACAAGACAAAAAACACTAATGATTCTATAATTATACCAAACAAGGTGAAATATTTGATAGAGTTACATTTCATTTCTATTTAAAAAAAGGAGAATATTTTCACATTTGAAGGAAGGTTATTACATATAAGGAGAGTAATCAATCAACTTAACTGCGTCATATTAAGTTAAGTTTTCTTTACATGAAAGTGACCTAAAAGATACTTACACTAAAACAAACAGTCGATAGAGTTTGTAATCAGTCAAATAATAAAATCAAATTTTAGAAAAACTGAGAAAAGATTGAACCATTTTCCCGATAATGAAACCTTTGCAGAAATAGCGTCTCTAAAGATTCACCTGTTAGTCAAAATGTTTTTATGCAACGTCCTGCTTTTTATTTAACCCTGTTCCGTCAACTAATACCCCTCCTGTCCCTATCTAATCTCATCGTGCCTGTTAAGTTGAGCATGTTTACCCGAACAAAGAATTTCCACCAGGAAGTAAATGAAACCATGCAAGATATGTCATTGTCAGATGTCTGTACGACTGTGACGAGATATATGATTACCTTAATATTTGAACAATTGTCTGAAGCGAAACATTACCACATGAAGTGAGAGGAATATGGGCCTAACAGTTAATATTGTCGGGTCAGTTATTTTGCTGTTACTACGATATAAGCTTGGAGAGACAGGTAAGTGGCTTGAATTGAACTTGAATTATACACTGTATTAAAGCAAATAATATTCAGTCACTAAGATTAGACCCTTGATTTTAGTTTTATCAGGAAGTAAGTATGACCCAATAATGTCAGTTTTTTTGTCAGCTATTTTCAGACGATTTTTTAACCTTTGTAACATGGAGTAACTTCCCTTATACCACTATCAATTCGTATAAAAGCATAACTTTATATTGTCCAATTATATGAAGGAAAAATCATTGGTCAAGGTGAGGGTCTAAGACCTGTATGTAAAAATTTTGTTGGTGTTTTAGTAAAGTTTTATCTTTGGCTTACTATGATTTATATAGACTAATTGTTTAATTGAGCTTTTTAAAAACATTATCTAACGCTTTGATTTGTCTCCTGGAAGAAAACCATTTATCGATTTATTTGTTTGCTTTAAGGGGTTTTGAGGGATTGTCCACAACATGTACCTTGGCAAACATTTGTCTCATGTGAAAATACGAATATCATTAATTCAAAGCAAACAAATAATTCAATATATATTGACAGCAGTCGAAACTAGATTCACCACGAAACAATCATCGAATCACACGAACTCATCTAAAACAATATATGGCAATTCTTACACAACGTGACTGACATCAACCTAAAATGAAAGTACTATTAAACCTCTGTCAAATGCATCATCTAATAAGGGTTCCAAGGGTTAAATAAAAGGGTATAAAAGGGTATGCAAACCATCAATCAGCGGCGGGGAAAACTCGCATTGATGAATTGAAGAGAACCTTTGCCTACTGACACAAAAGTAAAAACAAAATTCTTTGACTGTGACGATTCCCGGACATTAATACTAACCACAAACAGTATTAGCCACTGACTTGGCCATTTTCCTCCTTTAGATATGTCGGTATCTGAATAGTTGAATAATCACTGAACTAGAAATAAAAAACTTAGTTTCAATGCAATGCAATTAATGAAATTGTGACAAAGTTACCTGAATGGCCTTTGCAAAGATCTTGAGGTTTTTATGATACATTTCAGACATGTCGTTAGTAAGACTTAGTGTTAAATGGGGGGAAAATATCAACTGCTATTTGTTATCACATCAATAGGTTGTTGTCACTTTGAAAGCCTTATGTCTTCAAATTACGCTAACGTTAGCAATCACATTGAAAAAGATATCACTCTTGCTGCAATGGCTACTATATTTCACCAAAGATATTGAAAAAAATTTAGCTGTTCTGCTGAAATCTTCACATATGAAGAGTCTAACCAACCAAATCACCACATTTGACATGTCATTTGTATTATGTATCAATCAATATCAATGTTTGTAAATTCTTTCAAGACGATTCATGCTATAAGAAAACTTAGTTTCAAATTCTTAATTTCCACTTAATTCTACTGTTACCATCAATAGACAATAGTTCCAAGCTTAGACAAATTCCGTTTATTTTTTCACGAATCCTTATGGAAGTTTGCACGTATATGAAATGAGATTATCGAAATATCACTATCAAGTATAAATATGATATGATCTGACACTCTTTTATTGCAATGCCTAAACATTTAAGAATCAAGTGGACACATGTAGCCTAAATGTGTCACGGTATTTCAATGAAACCTGGAAATGATCAGTTCAGTTTATTTTGGTAGAGTAATAAGAGAGCTGTTAGAGTGAAATGATTTTTTATTAAGTATCTAGCCTTAGTTGATCTCATGTTTTCTCATTCCGCCCAAAATGACTGTTATTTCCCCTTGAGTCATATAATGCAACTATCATATCGTTTTCTGAAGTCAACATCGAAATTGGGTTATAATTGCCCGCTGACTTGGTAACATTTCACTGTAAAGATACGTGAGCTTTTTAAAATATTTGATTCAATGATAGCTCTAATACTCTGTTATGGTTCGGAAATATGGGGAATAAGATATTGTAAAATTATTGAGACTGTTCATACCAGATTTTGTAGGTCATTTCTATAGGTCAGTAAAACAACATGGTTCTGGGAGAATGTGGGGAAGCCCCCCTCCAGTTTCAATATTTTTCAAGAGCAGTCATGTACTGGTGCAGATTGATGCAGCTTCCACGGAATAGGCTTTTTTATCACACTTATCAATTAATGAAATCTTTAGACGATAACGGGAGAATATCATGGGCTTCACACATCAGGTTGATTTTATTTCAGTATGTATTTGGCTTTGTATGGATATCGCAGGACATTGATTGTATATCAACAATCATGAAATTCTTTAAACAGAGATTTTATGACTGCTTCACTCAAGATTGGCATGCTTCACTTATTTCGTCCTCCAAATGTTATTTATATTGACAATTCAAATCCCCTATGAGAGATGAACCGATTGTATTACAGTATAAAGGAAACATGACTCTGTAGATATTTTGTTTGCTTTTTCTAAAGTCTTTTGAACTTATGCAATACAGAGTTGCTTCCCTTAGACGACTATGAATTTGTAAACTGCAGTATAACTGTATATAAGGGATGGAAATCTAATATATCCAATACCAAAAATCCTAAATTATTGGTTAACTTAAGAGTCTAATAACTGACCGTTTAATGTGTGTAGGTGTTACACTAAATTATATCTTACTTTCTATTATTTGTAACGATAACTATAGCTATTTGATGTTTTAATGAGATAGGTCTTCAATCAAGTATGGAAAAACGTTATTTCACGCTTTCATTTGTCTCCTGTTAGTAAAATATGTATCGAATTATTTGTTTGCTTTAAACAATGATTTTCTAACACTAACAAGTACTTGTCCTGGTAAATGTTAGTGAACACGTTCTTGCAGTAATACTATAAATGTGAGCGATAACAGGTTTCTAAACCAAATAAGCTACGTATTTAACCATACTTTCCTCTTGATATTTTGCCATCTGAAAACATTGAAGTAAATCATTAAACGGGAAAATAAGAAGTAAGATTGATTAAATGCAATAAAATCAATGAAATTTGTGAAATAGTTGCCTGAATGGGTTTTGCAAAGGAAATTGATTTTTGTATTCATGCATGCCATTTCAAGCTACATATAGTAATATCACTGAAACCGATAATATATTTCTGTTGCTGTGATTGCTTTTGTATTAAACAAACACTATTAAAATTGCGCAGTCATGTTGAAGTGTTTAAAAAACCTTTCAAAATCACAGCATTCGACATGACTTTATGTTGATGAAAATATATAGATATCTATCAATTTTGTCCAGATGTTTTACTTATTTCAAGTGACGTTTATTGATTCCATTAACGAACGGTACTTCTTAGTTCAGATAAATTTATTGATTAATTCACGAAACTCGATGGACATTACAGGTACATGGAAACGGACTAAAGAACGACAAGTTCTTAAAAGCATACCTGGATCAGCTATTCTTCTTAGAGGTCAATCATTGATCAATACACCGCCATGATAATCCATTTTAAGAATTAAATCGAACATAGGAATTAAATGTATATGATGATATTTTGATAAATCCTGGAAGTTGACTTTATGTCATTTAGTTTTGTCTAAATGAGTCATATCACGCTGACAAAGGTAATGTAATGGAATGGGACTTTTCAGTATTATCGCTTTATTAAGGGCGGCCAATGACATTTGTAGAAGTGACAATTTCCGTGATACTATCATACCATTTACCTAAACAATACCAGTCCACTACTTGTTGCGGTCAGTCTGGCCATAACTGTCCTCAAACTTTATAGAGTAAATATTAAGTAGACAATTGAATGTTTGATAAACAATCTTTTATTCAATCATCAAAATATTACTTAATTCTTCACACTCTATTGTAAAATATATACTTTAACGGAATTCCCCAGAATCAAATCAGAACTTTACTCGGATAATCATTGTGGAGAATTTAAAAACTATTAATCATCACTAGTAAATGCGAGGCAGGCACTAATGGGACCTGTGATTGACAAATCATGACCAATTTATTTAAATCATTGCAACCTTTACTGGCCTATATGTTTTCGTACACGCCTTTAATACAAATTTACATCAGTGTTTATGCATATCTTGATGGAAGTTAATATCAATGCATTTTTGTTATCAACAGTTGAAGTAAGCAAGGCATGTTATGGAACACGAGGACAACCATGTACAACGCACATGCTGAGTTGCAGCAGTGGACGTGTAGCAATACAGGAAGCTTTCTACATGGACAGTACAGCTTGTGGTACTATTGGAGTCTCTAACTGTGCTGGTATCAATCACACTGCTATCCAACTCACTGGTACAAGATATAACTTCAATGACACAGAAATGAACTCACTGAATAGAGACTGTTCTACACAATCAACATGCATTCGTCCTGCTGATCGAAGGAAGACGTTAACTTTTTCTGCAATTATATATGAATGCATTGATGGTTAGTAAACATAACATTTTAGTAGATAATGCACCTATACAAGCATTTGTTTAAACACATGTAATGAACAGAAGTTGTTATAACAATCTGTCAACAAATTTGAACATGTATTTGTAAAAGTTATGATGCTCCTGGACATAAGAATCGTTTGGATTTGTAATTCTTAGCATATATCTACAAATATACCATCTTATTCTCTGGACCTACTAAAAATATATGGCATCACTTGTCTTTCATACAACACATTAGTTTCATTATGAAAATCGAGTGCAATGTCAAGGTAAAGGTTACAAAATTAATATTCATGACTTCTTGTGAATGGTCTATTGAGAGCAGAGTTTTATGTAAACAAAAGTCAACGGCCACCCATTCAGCAATGAAAAGTAAAGGACAACTTCTTTGAGTGCCATTTAGAAGTCGGTTAGACGACGAAATACAAAGTCTATGAATTTACAGCTTATTTATTGCAAATAGATGTGATGTTTCGATGTAGGTGTCAACAATGTAACGAAATCATTACTTGCAGTTTTTAGAATTTGTATGTATTCACCAAAACTTACAGCCTGGCCTATGTGGCTGACTCTAATTGCCTGGAAATTGCGACATCATTTCCAAGTTTTGTGTATCCGTAGTTGGAGTCACTGTTCTAATTCAAATTTTGACACAAACCAACTCATACCTTTATATCAAACCAGATGAAAGTCATGATAATCACAAGTTCAACGAACTCAAATAGTAATATTAAACACAATAATACAAGAAAGTATTACATAATTCAAAATCAATGTTTGCTTGTTATCGCTTGATATTGGATGTTGAAGGATTTCGATACTTTGAAGAGAAATTCTCATATCAGTAATAGTTAAAATGTAAAGATACAGCTATGGCAGTTCTGTCACGTATCCGTTTCTATGTTGAATATATGATTATCATTCTAAGAATCGATCAATTTATCATATTCATATCTCATTTCATTAAAGTGACACAGAGTATGTTTTTGGATTTTTTATGTTCCTAAAATAAGAGCCAAATTACCATATGTCCTCAAGTTAGTTCAAATCGCCTACCTAACTCGAGTGTATATCTCCCAAATTCTCAAATTGTGATATTTTTATGTTTTCCATGATAAAAGAAAAACGGCCATTTAAATGTTAGGATGTCGAAATTCTGCGTACATTTTACATGTATATTAGTTAAATGTCCTAATCAATACTACCAATCCAGTTTTACATTTCTGTCTGCTGTAAATACGTTTCCAAAATTACGTTTCAGTCATTGACACGCGTCATTGTCCGGTTTTCGATCACAAATTGAGACTTAAACCTGTTTGTTGTCACTATACTGAACTTATAAGCACTAAGATGCTAATTTTTGGAAACAACAATCACTTCTCGATAAAATAACACCATTTATGAAGTTTGGCATATTTGACTCCAACAACATACTCTGTGGCCCTTTAATGCTTTGGTCTTGGCCCACCATTTGCATTTACAGCAACAAGTTTAAAAACAACCACAGAACAAACGACACTTACGACCGGACGACAAGCAACAATACCAACACTCGCGAGTCT
Organism: Phorcus lineatus; assembly: GCA_921293015.1. Taxonomy (NCBI): domain Eukaryota; kingdom Metazoa; phylum Mollusca; class Gastropoda; order Trochida; family Trochidae; genus Phorcus; species Phorcus lineatus. The sequence goes on from OV121085.1 coordinate 14,102,260, forward strand.
CACAGCATCAACAGAATCAACAGCATCAGTAGTTTCACCGGACCAAACTATCGTAACAGAAATTGGGACTGGTATGTTATGTGATTAGAATCTTCTGATATATATCTTCATTGTTCATTATTTGTCCCTCGAAAGAAGGAATGAATCGTAGTAAAATACATTTCCTGAATTATCACTATTTGGATATTGTGATATGTAAGAAACGTTATCAATGTGATGAGGAGAAAAAGTCTGAATTGTCAAGGAAGTTATATTCACTTTCTGCACCATAAAAGTCGTAAGAAAAATACAAAAATATGGCGTGTAAACAATTATTACTCTTAAATTGAGGCCCCCATACGATAACCTAAGCCAAGTCAGTGCTTGACTATGTCTAATATATTTCAAGATTGTGACACATATATCCTGTCAACATAGACCTTTGGGTCTGAACACAGTGCTTGAAAGTTTCATTACTGGTATACAGATTTCATTTGAACAACAATTCAATTCCAACCAATCATTTGTCTATCCTTGCTTTGTTCTAAGTAACAGGAAAATAACAAATGAAATGATAGTAATCGTTGCCTGGTCCATAACTAGTAACTTTTGCCTAGTAAAAATTCCTCTCACTTCATTTATCAATAATGTTTCTATTCAGATAAATGTTCATACATTTAGGCTATCTCTGGGGGCAATGTATTCGTGATCAAGCTCAACTTACCGGTGGTGACTTCATATTATCTAGGAAATGAGAAAATCATAAAACGTTGCATAAAGACAACATTTTGCTATTAGTCTTACACGTAAAGTCTGTTAAGGTAAAACAAAGAAAATACCTTAAGATAAAGTTTCAACAGATAAATATCAAATGTTTCCTGTTGATCAACTCAACAACCGTTCTGGACCTGGTTGATACAGATTAATATTGAGGAACATAGATGGTATTGTTGCAATAAAGAAGAAAGTAATTATCATCACTGTCTCCTTACATGTAAAAGTGCAAATTGAACTCAATACTTTCATCCTTTGTTGAGATCTATATAGATTTTGATGTCGATCAAACCAGTATTTTCAAATCTAGGTAAACAAATATTGCGGTTGTATCAAGGTTATCATGTGAAACATTTGACAAGAAATAACAAACTTTCATTGAGATGTATTTGATACTTGAGATTTGGTCATTATTAACGTCTAATTATTTCACCAAACAACACAAACAGTGGCATCAGAATCAACAACTGCAGGCACAAAGTTGACAACTAGGACCTGCTCCACTGAAGCAAGTAATGGATTGGGTAAGGTGTTACATTAAGGATAATAATAATAATTAATTTAATATAAGGACAAATAATTCTAAATGTAAGTTTACGTTCAATATGTCCTCACATTCATAATGCCAATCCGGTTAGTATATTTCATAAAAATAGTCAAGAAATACATGTCTTTCTTTATCCAATGTTTAGGTTGTGAATATTGAATTTGAGTGTATAACAATATTTTCTTATATTCCTTTGCGTTATTTAAGTGAGTTCCATCTATTGCTTTATACAAAACTTGTGATGGCTTGTTTGATAATGTTCACACTTTGATACAAATCTATCTTCTGATGTGACAGGTTGGATGTTCGCAGCAGGTCTCTTCAGTGGGTTGGCGATTGCAGCTGTTGTTGCTGGCATTGTTTACTTCCTTTATATCAGGTAGTTTAACTGTATAGTAAATTAGAACAACCAATATCATTATTTCCATTAGTGCTTTTAACGAAATGAAATTTTTCTGTACATTCCTCATTTTGAAAGACCCTTATAAACGTCTTTAACTTTGTTAAGTCGCAACAATTGAAGTTTCGAAAATATAAATGATAATGAAAACAATTCCACTTCGAAGCCATTCTAAATGAATCACACCTTACGCCTAGAAAAAGAAAATGGAATAATGAACTAAGGAAAAAAAAATTGAAATCACTTTTTATGTAACCATAGTTACATAAACACATCTGCTGAATGACAAAGGTATAATTGAATCTCATATGAATTCGTGAATGAATACATATACCAGTAGTAAAAGTATGCTTTTGTTTATAAATACTTCATTTATTAAGGACGCAAATATCTTAAGACGGTTTGATATGTGAGATTTTGACTTTGTTTAACAAATATGAAATAGAAATAACAATATCCTTTCTTGTGACAGACGGCGTTGTGTTCTTAAAAAACAGGACCCTAGCCCGGCTTCCACAAATCATCTCACATATACAGGACTTACAGACCTGGGTCTGGGTACTCTATACAACTCTATACAGACACTTATGACGTCATCAACAGACCGGAAGTAGTGAACAGACTCTCGGAAACAAGCCAGGCACCTGTCTATCAGAATGTGAAAGATGCCTCTTAGGCGTTCGAATGTGGATTCGAATGTGGAGTCTGTATCTGTGAAATATCTTTACAATTCACAGTACATCATATATAATACGTTTCACCCAAACTTGAATATCGATTCTATTTTTGTGTGTATGTGTTTGAGATGGCTAACAGCATAAGACACAGAAACATGATGTTTTAATATATGATGATGGTTTGATTGTTTTTATCCAATTTTTCACTTTTATTATTATTTCATTTGAATTTAATTATTACTGCTCTTATTATTTTTGTATTCTGTTAACATTATTATCCTATATAACCGTATTATCAATAACACCATCGTTAGTTTTTGAATATTACCAAGAGATTGATGCAGTTAGATTTTACCATCCATATCATGAAATGCATCAATATGTTTTTTGAAGGTGCAATAAGAGAAACTCGCCACGTGTGAATAGTTCAAATCGTTTCAAAGTATGAAATCGTGTAAGATGAGAGATATATCATTTGTAATTGAGACATTTGAGCAGAATGTAGTGTAAAGTGCCTGAAGTGAGAAAAGCATAATCCTTCATTTCACAGAGGCTGTCATTATTTACAAATGCTCGTATTTATGCCTAAATATGCATGTAATCATGTGTTTATAGGTGAGGTGAGGTTTCAGTGGTCAGCAAAGCATAAAATAATTTATACAAATGTCAAATGAACAATTTGCTAAATGTTGCAGATGCCATTTACTTTGTATGTTGGTTAAACTGTCATGCTTTTCAAGCTTGAGGGTCTTGCTATGTAGAGAGTATTCGTCGCCATATCACATTAGATTTTTGGACACGGTCATCAAAATGTGTCTGCAACAATTAGAATGTGTTAGAATTGAGACCAAATTTGGATAGGCTGTTCAACCATTTAAAATATGTTATTGTTTTGTACAGAACATGTTTTGCAAAACGTGTTCGTAGACTTTGCCTTTGTCTGTGATTTTCAGATACTAGGGACTCAAAACGACTGGATAGCAAAATGTCGAATTTTTCCTTATAAACCTTTTTCACCTAGTTATATGACATTTTAGAGTAGTATGACAATGTTTATTTCAATTAGAAACGTTAGAAACGTTAGTTAACTCTTTGTTTATGTTCTCATAATCCGACAAAATGATCTTATTGTGATCATATTAAAGTTTGATGCAGTTATTACCCATGTCAAAATGCGTATGAGATATTTGTACGAAATGGCTTAAGTAACTTTCTCATGATAGGGTCATGTAAAGCAATAGTTTCTTGAACTTGGGAAACCAAATGTGTCCCGGTTGTATACATATCTACCCATAAAGTTTATTCAATTTCAATATCTTAAAAGCAAAGTGTGGATAAAAACAAAACCACACCATTTCCTCCTTTACATATTTCGATGTACTCATAAGGGAAGTTGAAGTTATTTCCCCTTGTGACTTAGTTGTTATGAAACGTATGTTATAAACTGATAATCAAATCACCAAGCAATCCCTAAGAAATAAGCCATTAGCTGTCGTCAAGTGACATTGTGTTGACAACAAAGTCTGTCGGTACTTAAGACCGAGGTTTGTCTAAAGAAAAGGAGTTCATTCTCAACCATTGTGCTGGAGACAGAGTTGAGTCTCAGCCACGAACTCGGCCATGGGCTGGTGACAGCCACAGCCAGCCATGTGAGAAAGGAAGCGTTGGGCGTGGCGAGGTTGCCCAGGAGGAGCAGGCAGGAGAGATCGACAACCAGAGTTGTATAGAGTACTTGGAAGAAATACAAGCCAAGAAAATACACGTCTCGTCTTCTTGTTGAATCATACGAAGTGTGTGCCTGGCGATTGTACTACACCCTTAAAGAATTGAACTGTTGACATAGTTTTCCACATTTTCACCCTTTCCGAAATTTTTAAAGACATAATTCTTAAAAGATCGTTCCTTAAAGATTGTATTTCTTCGTCCCTTATTCACATAAACTTTCCTCACCATTCCTTATTTAATTATTGTCCGACTGACATATTCGAGCAAAGAACCCGAGGAAAGCAATATTGACAGAGGACGAAGTCCGAGGTCAATATTGCTTTCACCGGGAAGTGAATCACAACATCATTGTAAGCAGGTTAAAGATATGGCTCCAGCGCTTTTAAATTCAATCTTATCAATGACTGTGCAACCAGAATAATTACAGAGTTACAAAATGTATCCTACCTCATGCAATTTTCTCGGCATGTGATTGCTCCAAACTTTATACCTCATCCTTAAAAAAACACAGAAAATTTTAAATTATTGTGTCTCATTGAAGACGTCATAGTTACTTTAGATCAGATATATATTACTTTTGTTTAAAATGTAATAAAATTGATTAAAAACTTGAAGAAATAAAAAACACGTTATTGATCTCATATTTGATGTTTCAACAGGCAGCCTTAAAAATAAAAATCTTCAAATTTTCCATAATAATTAGTTATCTTCAATTGGTCGAACACTTCATTTCTACACATGGTCCCTCTTAGTCGTAGGATAATTATTATCAAGTATCAATCATGATACAATTGTAGCCCGTTTTGTGTCATTTAATCATTTAATGAATTTCCGTTGCTTAAATTAATGGTACATTCAGTTTATAACTGCTTCTGTTGACACAGTCTTGCAATTGGTGACTTTTGAATTTATTTTCGTTAGATCACTTAATATAATTATGTAGAAAAAATAATTATACTGCCCTTTAATATAGCTGTCCTATAAGTCTTACTTTGATGAATGAATCTGCAACGGGTGGAGCAGTGATCTTGAACAAACTTGGAAAATATATACTCGAAATGTTACACCTCGCTCACTGTTTCCCTTCACTGTCCTCAATCTACATTATACGAAAATCGTTTCTTCTCATTGAGCTTAATTCCCTAAACAACAGGTAGGCATTGACTAAACTGATAATGCATGTTGTCAACCCACAATGAACAGTTTTTTCTAGTGGTAATCAAGCGTCTTTGTTCAAATATGGTGTTAGTACATTTTGTCTTTTAAAATTTTATAACATGAAGTTAACATTGGCGTTCTACAGTGACGCGAATCGGCATATCATTTACGTGGAAAAAAGACATTTTCGCGGAAGATTTTACTCAATTGGCGTAGACGCACTCAGGGGCATTTATAGGTACTCAGGCGTACTCATGTGATAATAAGATTAATAAACTCCTTCCGTGGGCCAGTTTTTAATCTGTTCATTACGTCACTTTGCCACCATCAATTGTTCTCTTTATGAAAGTTGACCATGTGTACTAATTGTTAAAATTATAGAGGACATTAACTGAGGGGGTAAGCTCAGCTCCGAATTTGATATGATCCCCCGTGCTTGAATCAACATTGTTTATTTCAATCCTGGTTAATCCCTGGTGGCCTGGGAGCAAAGTGAAAACAAGCCAGGAGGAAGCGGGAAATTTATCATGATAACTAGTATATGATTACTACTCACGATACGTTGTTGTTGAAAAGTCACAGTCATTGAGACAACGAAGTAAACGAAATCACATAATCACAATCAATTAAAAAAACGCGCAAACTTAGTGCGCCCGCTAATATTCGGTAAGATGAATCCGTTATAACATATTAAGTAACGGGGACACATAGGGATGTATCAGCCCCTTAGAAGGTGTTATTCAAATCGCGTGCTGCTTGTTGCGTTAAACATAAGTTTGGCCTAATATTTGTTACGATTAATGTCCTAGAAACCCTCCATTCCTTGGAAATAATTGAGTCAAGGTCATCAACAGAATCGTATAGCTTATGAATAGGTGACACAAATATAGACCGTGTTGGTAATTTGCCTCATATTAGAGTTACTAATTTTGGTGAAATCATAAATTTCTTAATGGAGAGTTGTTACTTTTGTATCACAAATATTTTCATCGGCTTACAGCTTTAACAGCAGATCCGAAACCTATCGTGTATAAAGATCCGAAAATTAACATTGGTGAAAGTTTCAAAATGAAGCCAGTAATTTTTTCAAAATTTGGTGCTTTCAGAGCACTCTTGTTAAATGATGTCGAACACCATTTACATTCCATTTAAAGATTGACTCCTCTACAAATACATGGGCTTGAGTGTTAAAACATAACTTTTTATGTACCTGAATCATTTAACGTTTACAGAGTAAGAGAATTACTTGACGCATTTGTAACAGTACACTTAACATTTTTGTATATCCAAAAATAGACAACTTCAAGGGCAGGTAACTCCAAAACTATACATGAATTTCCTTATTTCAGCAGGAGAGTAAACATGGCTGCATTTTGTCATAATTTAAGAATACAACTGCTCACCCAACACTCAATTATGATCACATTTAAGGGTCAAAGTTTGCAAGATTAATAAAAGAGTTTGTTGTGGGTTTGGGGATGTTATTCCTCATGAACAACAAATAACACTGACCAGTTTATTTTGATAATGAAATTTATGGAAGTTGTTCCTTACCAAATCTACCAGATTTCCACTTACTTAAAATGATTCTTCGTCAGTAATTGACTCTTACTGAAGGAATGGACAATAGACAGCTGGCAATGAATAAATACTGTGTACATCCGTCCGTTTTCTGATGTGTTATCACTGACTTTATAACCATGAGCAGCCTTCTCCTCACTCCCCTACTTAAAATAGCATTTGCTGTAATTTAAGTGTGCGCATTATTATCGGTATACAGAAACAACATGATTCGTACCGGGACAGTCTTTCAAAAATATCCAGTTTTAAAATAACAATTTCCGTATAAAATTGCTGAAAAACGTAACCAAAAAGTTGTAAACAAACTGTGAACTCGTAAAGTGAAAATAGTATAGACATGTTAAAAGCATTCATTAAAGTTCCCCTTTTTACAAAACGATGGCCAGCATTGATCACTGAGAGAGCATGGAAAAACTAAAATATGAAAATTAACATTATAATGCAATACGTATGGCAATACGCTTTTCACTATCGCAATATATTGCAATACGGAAATGAAGAGCGAAACGCACATGTTGTATGCTTACTTTAATACATACTTTGATTACTTGTTAAAAGGAGGGAAATTGTCGATAAACTAACTGCGAACTTCGCGGTGAGCACACCGATAAGTATAAGTGTCAGTCTCCTCTTGTAAATTGTAATATGTCAAAACAGTTTATATCCTCAAGGATGACTGTAAAGTTACAGTTTAATGTTGTGACCGAATTTCTGTTATTTCTTGTAATGAGATCATCGAATTCCCAACTTGGTAAGTTATCAGTGTTATCATTTTCGACATATATACATATTTAAGAAATATCAAATGTACATTTTCCCGAGAATGTTTAATTTTTCGTATCTCGTTCTCTATGTTCTTGTAAAATGTTAACCCTTTTACTGCTACAGACTGCACCAAACCCCATGGTAAATATAGTTTAATTTACTGTCAAGGTGCCACAGCTATTAAAATGGAAAAATAACAGCCAGGGGCCCCATGAATTTTCAACAGGAAAACGTGTAAGGAATATATATACCTTTGGCCCAAAATTCTGCTTTTCTTTTATCATTTTGGAATGTGCAACTCATATTTCTCTCACAGACTGCACGAAACATAATAGTTGCATGTGTACAGAATTAACGTTCAACACTTAGTTGTAGATACATGTAGATATCTTTATGTTGGTAGGGTTAACAAAGTGTGAAGAATTCATTTTATGCATTAAAAGCATTTTCACACAATAATAGTCTGACCATAATTTGGTGTAAATTTATTAAACGAAAAAGACGCGTTTCTCATCTTGAATAAATGTTGTACATTATACACAATGTTGTACCTTATTTTGTAATAATACTCATTTCCCCATAAGTTTTGACATGAATACATTAACAGAATGGATAATGAAAAGCTTTGTATCAAATCATGATTTTTAAAATCTATAAATAATATTATAATTCGTCGATTAATGTTGTCAGTCACTCTGACCATTATTGTCACAACGCTTTTTTTAACACTGTAAGTATTATGTATCATAGTATAATCCTCATTAAAAAAAGTGATGTGATCGTTATGATTATAGTTCCGATTCTTTAACTGAATATTTTACTGAAAGTGAATTTTCAAAATTCAAATCTGAATGTAACTTTATATCTTAGCTATATATCTTACTATTTTAATGATACATATTACTCATCATAAATCTTCATTAGTACATGCAAGACAGGCATGAACGGAACCAGTGCCGAACGAGTCATGGGCGAGTTTGTATATATGCAATTCAATCTGTACTGGTCCTTTATTGATCTATTATTTCCGTACATGCAAACGCACATCTGGGTTCAGAAATAATTATTATGTTATAATTCTGTTCACAAAGAGTTGAAGTAAGCATGGCTTGTTTTCGACAAAGAATACCATGTACAGATCACAACCTTAGGTGCAGCAGTAGACATATATCCATACAACAAGCCTTCTACGTGGACAGCGGTTGTTGTCGTTTTACTGGACTTACAGCTTGTGCTTTTTTCAAACTTTACACTGTACAACTATCTGGTACAGTATATAGTTTCAGTGACATAGAAATGAACTCACTGCGTGAAAGCTGTTCTCAACAAGCTATTTGCACTTTCCAAGCCGGTAGCGATTTTGCAGCTGGGTTTTCTGAAATTATGTACTAGTGCATTAATGGTAAGTACTATCCTCAACAAGCAGTTCGTGTTCCCAATGAAATCACTATTACGAACCTAGTGAGGATCATACGTGGAAACAACTTTCAACTAATCTTCATCGCCACTGTGGTATTTGTAGATAGAAACAAACTGTATTAAACCAAGGAATTGATAATTTCTAAAAGGTTACAGTGGTCGTGTTAGTGTACAGCCTAGTTGACTTCAACACGTGTTGACTTAGAAAAACGCTTACATTAGGAATAAAGTTATCTCCCTTAGACTGTAATCACTCAGACCACACAGGTACACCCCAAGGATTTTGACATTTTCATTGAAATTAAATTTTGGATCGCCAATTGTCATCTGACACTGTGGTGTGGACGGTTTGCACTTGTGATTCAAAACATTTGAAATGTCCAGATCCGCAATGCCAAAGTAATCATGAAATCTACTTACAAGCGCTTTTTGGTCAGATGCGAAAACACCAGTAGCAATACGTTTATTTATATAATAATGAATAAATGTCAAAACGTTAACCTGATTTTAAAAACAATTTCTGTATGCAGAATTATGCCTGTTTGACCCAGATTGAATATGCTAATTATTTAGATAACGAGGTTATTAAAAAAACTGACAAATGAATGTCAATTTGAGATTTGAGCCATTTCCGCTCAGATTATCTTTTGAAATCTGCATTTGCAACATGTGCACAATGTTCTTGGTTACGTCGGGCGCATATTTATCTAGAACGCTGTGTAAAGTATCTCACTGTAAATTGTGGTGAGTAACCTTACACTTTCTGGCGCTACAGCAAGATCGTCGAACCTATTGTCCGTTTGCCTTTGCCATATTAAGCGACATTGTTTAAACACAATCAATGGTTATGAGTGTTACTTATACCATTAGGTTGTACATAAAGGAAGAGGCCTCTGGGTAACGTCCCAGTCTTAGTGTTCTACTTGCGGAAACAATTAAACCATCTTTAAGATTGTATTAACCCTCTTTGTATTGTGTCTTCAAACAAGGAAGCTAGATAAGTTCACTATAAAACTCAGATACTGGCAATATTATCTTGCATTATTTTGGGGGAGTGGGTCTGTAAAGGCATTTCAAGTAAATGTGTTTGATGAGCTAACTTTGATATTCAATTGAATTTGTTTAGGTACATGAGAGATCTAGAGTTGAATTGGAGTGGTTATTTCAGTACATTTGAATTTAGTTTCCTCTTCTTTAAGCCAAGTTTAGTTAGGACAAACACACAGAGTTGGTCATATCCCGCCAAGTGGCCAATATAATGAATATATTGAATATCAGTTATGAAACTTTATTTAAGAAATAGAATAGCCTTTCCATCATGGGATTTTCAATTGAGCACAGCTTTGCGCCGACGTTTTATACTAAAATAATGAGGGCGTAAGCCGAGTGCTTTGACGCTTATAACGATTCAGTTAAACCCTGTACATTGGCTCGTTAGATTTCTACTTCGATTCTTAGGAAGGATATCTAGAGAGTGTGAAGCCATCATGTGTATTGACATTTTTCTGATAATATTCCAAATGTTTGTACTTAAGAATTATTTGTTCAATTAAAGTTTCTGCATGTAAACTAATGAATAATCACAAAGAGTAAGGGCTTACGAAACAAACAAATACGTGAAGAAAATAAAACAAAGTCAATACATTTAATACAGAATAATTAACTGACAGTATGGAACAAGAAATGTAATCATATAACAATTAGATCAGTGGAAGTATCAAGTTAAACAATCAAACACGTTCGACCACCTGACACGGATCGCAGATAAATAACGAAAAAGCACTTTTCAATCATGGTCTATCTAGGAGTTCAGATTGAAATATATTTTGGCATAAACTCCTACTCCTATAAAATCCTACTTCAACATATGCTACGGATGTACTAATGTTATACACATGAAACACTTGACAAAACAAACTTTAAGATGTAGTTGGTACTTGAGATGTGATCTTTATTAACGTCTTATTAATTTTTAAATAACACAACAGTAACAACAACAGCAACAACGACAACAACTGCAGCAGAAACAACGACAAGCAAAGTGCTAACGACAAGAACTGGTTCTACTGAAGTAACTATACCATACTAAACAACTGAAACAAGTAACGGAATAGGTATGATGTCAGATTAATGATTGATATCGATGATTTTAAGTTTTTAGGACTCATCTATACCTTCAATCAATTACTGTGAACTTATTTCTATTCGAATATTCATATCTTAAGTTTCAACAATATTGTGTTGATACATAATATAAACCAGTAAGAAAAACATAGTTGCAACATTTTCTCTTTAAGAGTTGTCATTGAATTCAACATTTGTATCTGTTGTTGAGATTGAAGATTGTTTCCATGTTTACTAAATGAGTTTACTTAAAAATACCCCAATCAAATGCTAATGTATTAGTGTACAAATGTACTAATGAACAAGGAATTTGACAAGGAATAACAAGGAATAACTGAGATTTCTATTAAACTTGAGATATGATCTTTATACACATCATTGTCATTCAAGGAACAAAGCAGGAAATGGCAACAGTAACACCAACAACAGGAAGCGCAATGCTAACTACAAGGAGAGGTTCGATTGAAATATTCTCTCCAAAACAAACAGGTGAAACAAATAATGAATATAATAAAACTCGGTAGGCAAAATAGGAAGATCATTGGTTGATTAGAAGTCTCTTCACTTGTGTCTCAGTGCGGTGTTGGGATTCAACCTTCAAACTGTCAAGTAATCAAACTATGACGCGGTGAACCCACTTTAAGGCGATTCGTGGCCGATGTTACTGAACTTCACTAATAGCGGTCATTTGAGCTATGCTCAGGACAACGTGCCAGCACAGGTCTTATATTGCAAGATTTTTAAGCATATTTTGGGACATGTTGTGAATGGTTTATTATTTCTTCTTGCAAGTACACGTACAAGAACTTTAGATATAACTAGAGTCTTAACGTTTCATATCACATACAAGTATGAGCGTAAATAACAATTGTTTTACTTTTAACTTATCTAAATCACTTTTATATATAAGTCAATTACCATTTTGAAACAAGAAGTCGTTTACATACAACATGAATGTTGATTTGTATCCATCCTGCTACATCAGCGCATTTGAATTCGCTGAGCTCCTTCCAAATACCCTGATCTCTTTCGGGCCAAATCTCTCGTATGGCTGGCTGCTTGATACTCGTTGCTATGCTCACCTGTTATTTATTCAGCCAATGAAAGCTTGAAGCTACAATCGTGAATTCAACGGATTTTTTCATCCGGGTTGTGCTTTTGGCCTGAAATAGATCCGTATATTTGGAAGGAGCTCAGCGGATTCAAATACGCTGATGTACCAGGATGATTTTTCATCTTGTGTGGCAAACGTGTACATGCCATTCATGTACACACTTGTTACTACAGTTTCATTAGTAATTTGGTTTCAAGAACTAGAAATAGAAAAGGCTAGATAGGATGACTTAAACAGTGAGGATTAATTACAATTGTATTTTATACAAATCTATCAATTTGATATTACAGCTGGCATCTTTGCAGCAGGTATTTTCACTTGGTTGGGGATTGCAGCTGGGATTGCTGGCGTTGTATAGTGTGTGTGGATCAGGTACTTTAACTAAAACGTATATATATCATTAGCGGATTATCATTATATCAGATTAGCGGATTATCATTATATAAAATGTTGTGGTTAATGATTTGCAAGTACATTTGTCGCCTGCTGGTTTCTTTTGAAATTTCACTTCAATGCATTACAAAAGGATTCAAATTCTTAACAACTTCTAACAAATACACAGTATCACTTTGAGATAAACTTTTCCTTACGCATAGTTACAGACGATACATGAATTTTGAAACAGAGCTTTATGGGAATGACTGATTCGTGTGAGTTCATGATGTATCATATAACACTAGCACACATTCGTAAGTAAATGTTTACCTATCATTTTGTGAACGTAATATGATGGCAGCCTTCCTCAAAGCTGTTGCCAAAACGTGTCCAGGAATTATTTGCTTGTTTTCTAGTGCTAGTGCGTGAGAGTATAATGAAAGTTAATTGAAACTTAAATGTCAGTTGCATTTCCTCGTCAAACACGTATTTGTAAAGTTTAAATGTTTGCAGTTGCCTAACCCCATTTTTGAAGGTGTTATGACACGAATGGCTAATAAAGATTCATAAATTATCCACTGAGGTGATTAAGCCTTCAGATTTATTTATGCTGACACATATATTAAAATGTGAGATTGTGGTTATGTTAAGCATAGATGGGTTAAAATTGTCAACAGAAGGCGTTGTGTTATCAAGAGACCGGACCCTGGCCATCCTGCATACACAGGACTCACTGACCTCCGTCGTCCTGACAAATCGGAAAGAGAGACACGACCTTCCGGACTAAGACCCTCGGAACTAAGCCAGGCACCTGTCTATCAGAATGTGGACGATGCCTCTTTGGCATATACAAAAATACCTTATCTGACCGGGTTTGTATTGAATTTTGCAACGATATAAATAATGTATAGGACTGCTGGCAAACTTTAATACAAGTGTTAACCGCAAGAAGAATTATGTTTTATAGAATTTTACAGAACTTTAGACAAAATAAAACTGCAAATTTGACTTTCAGTAGAAACTGCTAAGTTATCATGAGCAAGAAGCAATGATGGAACGAATAGAAAGACTAAACAATGATTAGGTGTTTTATTTCAGCAATATATATTTAAATTAGTATTTAGTATGACGTTTATACACTTCAAATTTGAACATTAGTTTTTCTTCAACAAAACATGACAAACCAAATTTATAAGAATATGAAAAGAAGTATATACTCTGTTAAAGTTGTAAGATTTAATATGTACATGCTATTTACAATGGTAAGCAAATCGGAACACTAATCATTTCACTTGTACAGACCACAGACTGAGACAAACGTACATTAGCATTAACTATCAGTACATTTCATCCACATTGTTGGACATCAAACATCGTCCTTGGCTGCTATTTAAGCAGATCAGTATATTTCCATCAAAACGCAAAACGATGTCACAAGTTTCATCTATCCTAAACATTGACTTTCCTCCATTGGTACATGGACGACATTGTAAGTATTATCCACCACCACAATCCGTTCCTGTATTGCCCCGACATGGTTGTAAGTTTCGTCTTCGTCTTGAGATCGATCGTCGCTATCTTTGGATCTCTGCTCCAGTCGATACGCCAAGGTTGGGGCAGTGGTATCATAATGACCCTCCACTCTTGGCTCAGGTTCGTTCAGATGGTTGTACACTGAATCTTCATCTTTACCGTGATCAACAGGAGTGAGATAGTACCCATGGGAACCTCTCGTGTTGACGAAGGGAGCATCTGAGATGTAGTCATACGTTATTTCCCTTTGTTCGACCTGTGATAACGATTTTTCTCTGTGTCTGAAAAGGAAACTTTTTCATTATGTCTCTGTGTCTTACATAACTATGGGGATTAAAAAGTGATGTAACCGACTTAATACTCACTCGGTGTTGTGTTTATAATTTTGTAAAAGATAACGTAAACTATGCTTTCCACGTAAAGAGTATCAGCCTACCATAGATATTGGACTCTGAAATATGAATTACTGACATCAACTGTGAACAGGAGATTACTCACTGATTTGGTAGACTCACATTCGCATGTATTTGTTTAAAATCCTTCGGACAAAGATCTTACTATATATTTACATAATAAATAAGGGTACTGACCTACACATTGTTAATTTTTTTTATCATCCCTTACTCAGTCTATAATCATGGGTAAAATATGATTAATTTCAAATCCAAGTTACAAAATGTGTTATCCTTTCATAACGGAATAATACAATGATCTCAAGGAACGCAAACTATCAGTAATAAACAATTTTGTGCCATGAATCAAAGTATATGTAACAACATGAGAGTATTGTCATACAAGAAAAGTACCTTTTAACACAGTAGAATATAGTAGCGGACCCTCCAAGTAGAAAGGCGCAGACACAAAGTACACCGAGAGTGATTGATACCGCCTTTGTTGGGGATGTTGTCTTCGTTGATGTTTGGTAATCTGTGATCGGGAATGGAGTAGTAATATCTGAAGCCTTTGAAGTTGAATATGTATTGAAGAAACACCAAATATATTCTTTCATGTTTTTTATCGGTTATAAGTAAATTAACTATATCATATGGATATGTGGTATTATTAATTCTTTAAGGGGTGTTTTTTTAAAATAAATTATTTCTTAATATTCCTTCAGGGGCGACTGCTATTAGCAACAACACCATTAGTAGCAGTGGACATTGTAGTATAACATGTTTCTTGCTAACAATCAAGTTCTACATACCAATTGTCATAGCGCGCCGGAAGATAAAAATGGCAATCTTCTGCAATTAATGCTAAGGGAATTTGCATTTCTAAACAATATTGTTTATCGTTTGAAGGGAATATCAAGCCGACTCCGTACTTTTATCTAAATGCTCAACAACACCCGGCAACTGTACAGGACTTCCGCCCACTTTCGTCTGCATTCTTGCTTTAACGTCAATTCAGTGTCCGACTCATACATTAGGTACAGATAGCTTGCTACATTCCATGGTTTAGCCCCCCTTGAGAGCATTGATGTGATATGTTGATTGTAAACTTAGTAAAAAAATAAACCTACTTAATGCCATTTTTGTTTATTCAGAGACTCAACACATCACATCACTAAACTCGATCATTCGTAGTCGTAGATGTTATAATAAAGTATGAAGCAAAAAACACTGGCGGCCATTTTTATGTGAACCCCTTTTTAATCAATCAAAGTAAGGAAATGCTTAATCGATCATGGTACTTCTGTTTTAAAACTGCATTTTTATCAAAAATGAATTGAAATATTTATGTTATGTATGTGTTCAAGACATCATTTTATTGCTTTAAAGTGTGCTACTTTCCTTTTAAAAATTCCGAAAGTTATCATTATTTCTTCAAATAGAAAAATAGGTTGAGCGCGATTCAATAGATACTGATATATTAAAAACATTTCGTTTTGTCGCATCAAATAACTTATAAACTGGTTGCGTTATGCTCTTTCTTTTAGGAAACACCTGGTTATTTTATCATTCTTTATACGGATACTGACACAAATTTTATTTACAATTTAAGTTCATGGTAAATATACAAAATGATCTTAACATGAACTTCTATGACACGATCAACTTTTCATATATTTCAAGAAAGAGTTAATGATGTGACAAGAAGTAACAGGTTTCTTTCTCAATACAAGATATTGAAATTGAATGCCTATTGAAAGGCAAATTATGGATAGTTTCTATGATTGTCAAAGCCATACGTCACATACCTGTTTTACAGTTATACTCTACAACTTGTAAACCTGTCGTGTGGGTCAAAATTAAATTGGAACAGGTTTGTCTTTTGTCACAATGTTCTTTGACGGTATGAAATCTTGAATCGCTAAATGTTATGACCGAGTCGTTTCCCTTGACCTCTGAACAACAGTTTGACCTGTAAGTTGTACTACAATCTGTGACGTTTTTTTGACATTGCAAGCTTTCATCCTTCAGTACAGCATATGCTGTGGTGATTTCTATAGTTCCTCCTGGTAGACATTCAAAATGAAGCATTTGACATTGTTTTGTTGCGTTGCCACACGCAAATGCTTGTTTTGCATCTGAAACTGAAAGACATATCCTTAAAAATATTTCACGTTTCAAGTTTCCTACTATTTGGTATACATAAGAAATATGACAAACGAAAACAAATTGTGAGCAAATAGCAATACTGAGCAAAATAGTATCGTATCGTCCTCTTTACCGAATACATTCGGCATATTTAGGGTCTACTTCATTACAAAGGTATCGGTGAAAACACGTAAGTTGCCAATGAATCGTTGAATTCATTGCCTGATACATCGCAAGATAGTTTATGTTGTAATATTTCGCCTTTTGGTATTATAACATTTATGAGAAATTTATTATTTTTACCATAATTGGAGAGACTGCTATGAAACCTATAAACTTTGTTTGAAAACGTTGTTATTGAAATTTGTTTTGTAGCGACTAACTTTGAAATTGGCCTGAGGTAATTTTGGGAACACATAATTTATACATACGACTGTCAAAAGGAAGAGGGGTACAATGAATATTACTTCTGTTATTTAACTGTTTAATGCTGTTTAATTAGTTTTTCACGCTTTGTGTTGATATACAAACATGTGTAAGGTGATATCGCTATCTACAAACTATAATCAGTCGCAAAGAGGACGATTGGATAAAATGTTCAATATTTAGATATACTCTCCAAAACTGCTCTGAATAAAAACAAAATCGCAAAACTGTTCTCCAAATGTAAATAACTGCTCAAGTTAAAGACGCCATCTTTCATTACAAAAAATTCAATCAAATATTTTCGATGAACTTTCCCGATTATCCAATATATTTTGAACAAGATTATTATTTTTTATAGTTCATAGACATAAAAGTAACAGATATGATAGATACAAATCAAAAGAAGTGCAACATACATGTACATGTATGTAACCGCAACGACACACACATGCTACATATATTCTGGTATAGATAACATTAGAATTACATATTTTCCATTTTCAAATCAAATCCACAGTTATGATAACATTTTGAGGATTTTGCAATCATAGTTGAAACACGGTGCATTATGAGCTGATACTTTGTGAGTCTTAAAAACCTCAATGGTTTACCAAAGTTTGATAAATTTGGAAAAGTTCCAATCAAGTTTTTTTTATTTTTTAGGTTTTCTTTAAGTCATTCTTAAACTATGTTAATTTTGGTTTGAGTCCACATTGCTATGTTTTGATTATGGCGTACTTAACGGTCCTGATTATGAGGTGCAGTACAATCAGGATATAGAACTTTGTTTTATATTCATTAACCTTTCCCTTGACTTTCAAAGAAGTACGGGATTAGTGACATATCTGCTTGTTTATCTTTTCTCATTTTTTATTTAAAAAATATTTTTTGAGATGATACCAGCATAGATACTTGTGAATCGATTATTTGTTGAAAAGGAATTACCGTCGTTATCAATCTATCATTTATCAAATAAATTCACGATTTTATCATTGTTTAAAGGTTTATTGCCATGTTAATTCTTACATTCTTATTATTATCCAAATAAAAGTATATGATATGAATCAATTTCTGTTAAATGTTTAACCCTTTACATACTGAAAACATTTTTTTTATAAAGTTGCTTCATAAACCCGAAATTTCTCTGGGCAACATGTTTAATTATTGTCCACAATTAGCGATAATACAATCGTATCTTCATCAAATATATGTCAAATCCATGCGTATTTGATCATATTTATTCTTAAGCAAACCTTTTGTTGTTTTTATATCGAAATTACGAAAACACAACCCGGAAATAAATTACGCAGTTGATCAGAGCATGTGGTCGAAACGTTGTCAATACGACGTATAAGATATATATAAATGTATAAATAAATATATGAGGATTTCTTGTTCTGATTTAACACTATTTGTTTATAAACTGATATTTATTTGAGGAGATATTTTTTTAAACAAATATTCTATGTTATAAAGAATGATGAAAAATTAAAAAGGTAATCAAGATCACGAAAGTAATTGAAGATTTTTAATTTCACACTTTTTGGCAATTTCCATTTAGTATGATAAAGTGTTGTAATTCGGTGATAATGACAAATAATAAATGAAAAATTTTAACTTTTAGCGATCGTTGACTATCGCTTTTTATCAATAAAATGTAAAACTTCCTGTTTCGGAGAACTTTTCACTAATATCGACAGAAAAACTCGTGACATACTCGTGAAAATACAAATATTTCATCAATAAATATTGAGATCTTTATGAACACAGTTGTATTTTCTATTTGATTTCAAACAACATGCATGCGCGGCTTGTGTTGACAGAATTTGAACTTATTATTATTAATGCGTTACCGAGTGCCACGGACTGCTATATGAATGCAACTCAGAGCGTCACTGGTTCTGAGAATCAAGTTTTTTCCATGGGCTTATATGCGCTTAAAGTATGTAAACGGTTAAGGAAGTAAATTCTTAACAGAGAGAAATTCAGTTTCAGTTAAGATTTGAGAACAAATTTATGAAAATGATATTACAAAGCCAAATGAAGGCTTGTTTAAGCAAAATATTACATGTACATGATAAAGTTATTAATGTTGTAAACATACCTGACAACTGAAGTATGGACACAATGCAACAAGCGATGTGGAGGGGTAACACTGACATGCTATCTGATATGACAAATGTGTAGCCCTTCTTTTTGTACAAAACTTCCGTATCATATTTCAATATACCAATTGTGTTTTAATTAACGACCCTTTACAATTACGATAGATTCCAATAAACGAATGGTATAATGATATACTCAGAGACTCGGTTTTTGCATTATATTATGTCTATGACCTGGGTGAATAAAGTGAATTTGTTTCAAAGCATTCAAATGTTAATTTAAAGAAACAAAAATTCAAACCGTCAATATGAGCACACACGGTAATTACAAAGATGAAAGGAAAGATGTACACTTTAATCCCTTGGATTTTCATTTCAACAAGTATATATGATCAGAAGGGCTAACGGCATGGAAAGTCTAATGTCTGTGAACATTACACATTTTTGTCTTCTCTTCCAAAATGTGCAACCTTTGAAACCGATTCTATTCAATCACGAAAAATAAACTGGAGTCAATTATCAAACCTTTAGAAAATACACTCTAGAAATGTCCAAATTTGTTTCAGAATAATGCATATGCATAACAAGCAAGATACGTCAGCGAAAAACGCTTAGTCCATGGTGTATATACAATTACAGGACACTTTGAGTTCCCAACCAAGAGACCTGTATTCCTTTTTTATTTCCTCAGCTCCAACTAGTGAACTTCTGCTGACAATAATTGTCTGTACATTTGAAATCTTAAAGATTAAATAGTATGACATTTAAGGAGAAAGTGTAAAACATTTCCAAATAAGCTGTTCTGTTTAATAAGATAGTAATGTTCCTTCTGCTAACGCTCTAAACGTAAAGTACAAACTATGAGTAAGTAATAACGTCTCCGAAAGCGCGGAAATAAGAAAGTTCTTGATAAAAAGCATATCCTTGATAGGAAAAATAGAATAAGAAACTAATGTACCTTAGTTGCGAGGAGCTCCTTCCCAACACATATTTTAAGTGATCTCCAAAAAAAAAAAATTGTCATACATGATTCTCATCTTGAATAGATTGTGTAACATAGCTGTAAAACCTATGTTATAAACTGCTAATCCCATCCCCAAGTAATCCCTAAGAAATAATCCATAGACTGTTGTCAAGTCACATTATGTTGACAACTGAGTCTGTGGGTACATAAGACCCAAGTTTGTCTTAAGAAGTAAGTTCGTTCTCAGCCATCGACCTGGAGAGTGGGTTGAGTCTCAGCCACGGGACTGAGGAGCTGTGTCTCAGCCAGGACTCAGCCCTGGGCTGGTGACAGTCACGACAAGAGATGTGAGCGGAGACCAGCTGGGTGTCGTGAGGGTACACAGAGAAGGGGCGAGAAAGGTCGACGGCAAGATTGGTTCAAAGTACTTAGAAGAAATAAAAGCCCAGAAAATACACGTCTCGTCTTCTTGTTGAATCTTGCGAAGTGTATGCCTGGTGATTGTGCTACAATTGTGTACCTTTTCAAATCTACTGTTTTCCCCACAACGTTTTCACATGTATTCACAGAATACAGAATACATAATGAAATACTTCTCATCAAATCATTATCATTTATTTCTATTATTACTGCCCATCCGTTACTGGTGCCAGTCACTTCGACAATTGTTATAATTATCACTATGCTTTTAAGATAACATTGTAAATGTTAAGGACAAAATCAAACTCTGATAAAAAAAAGGTTTTATATAATTGTTATGGTTTTATGGCTCGCCCTTTCACTGAAAAATCAAATCTAATGTAGCTTAATTAACATCTTAGCTTCAAATCTTGTTATTTTAATGTAACATTTCACTTTTCCTATATATTGATTAATAAATGCATGGCATGCGTTTCTTACGTACATGCATTATGCATATACATCTTGTTTCAGAAATGATATGATTCTCGTAATTAACAGTCGAAGTAAGCAATGCATGTTTGGGACACCTAGGATTACCATATCCTTGTACATATCACAGCTTCAGGTGCAGCAGTAGACATATAGCTATACATGAAGCATTCTTCATGGACAGTCAAAACTGTTCTTATACTGGACGTTAAGCTTGTGTTGGTGTCAATTGTAGCAGTATCCAACTAACCGGTACAATATATAACTTTAGTGATATAGAAATGAAGCAAGTTGCAGTTTCCAAGCTGGTAGTAATTTTGCAATTGGTTTTACTGCAATTACATACCAGTGCATTAATGGTAAGTAGTGTCCTCAACAGGCAGTCCGTGTTCATACTTTCCGAATCTATTGAGGATTATTACGTACATGGAAACTTCTTTTAAATGATTGTCTTCGCCACTGGGAATTGCTAATATATAAAAGGCTACAGTGGTCGTGTGAGCATGTCGCCTAATAACTGCAATAAGTGTTAACATGCATTGAAGAGCGCTTATACTAGGAATAAAGTTATCTCCCTTAGACTGTAATTTTAATTCAGTCAAGTACAGCTTTGAGCTTGGGTATTATAGTAAACTCATGAGGTCGAAGGCCGAGTGCTTTGATGCTAATGATTGTTCCGGGAAATTGTGTACATAGATAGTGCCTGTAAGATTTTAACTTAAGGGCTTTGGAATGATAACTAAGGAGAGTCAGGAAAACATGTACATTGATATTTTTCTCATGATATTCAGAATGTGTGTAATTGAGAATCATTTGTTCAAGTAAAGTTATGGCATGTAAAATAATGAATAATCAAAAAGACAAAGGGCTTAAAAAGCAAACAAATACGTGAAGAAAATAAAGCAAAGTGAAAGCATTTAATACAGAATCATTAAATAGGAGACAGGATTGAACTAGAAAACTTAAATATAATGATATTAAAATTATATCAGTGGAACACATTCGACAATCTTTAAGGATCCCAGTTTAGTAAGGAAAACGCAGATTTTAATAATCGTCTCTCTAGGAGTTCGCAAATCATCTCTTTAGATTGATTTTGGCAGAAACAGTTTGAAAACCCTACTTCAACGAATGCTTCTAATGTTATACACATGAAGCAATTGACAAAACAAACTTTAAAATGTATTTGGTACTTGAGATGTGATCTTCATAAATGTATTTATTTTTAAAACACAACAGTAACAACCACAACAACAACAACAACAACAACAACAACAACAGCAGCAGCAAAAACAACAGAAAGCAAAATGCTGACATCAAGAACTGGTTGACTGAAGTATCTAAACCAAAACAGGATTGATATCGATGCTTTTAAGGTTTTTTGGACCCCCTGTACTTTCAATCAATTAATGTTAACCATATTTTATTCAAATATTCATATCCTTAGTTTCACCAGTATTGTGTTAATACATATCATAAACCAGTAAGAAAAAGCATTGCAACATTTTGTCTTTAAGGTTCGTTATTGAATGCAACATTTGCATATGTTGTTGAGATTAAAATATGTGTTCATGTCTACTGAATGTACTTACCTCAAAATCATCTCCAACAAATGCTAATGCTAATAATAATAATAATAATAATAATAATAATAATAATAATAATAGGACGCACTCGGTGGTCACTCAGGCCCTATAATAATATCATTTGTTGATTGGAAATCATCACTTGTGTCTCAGTGAGATGCAGGGAATAAACCTTCACATTGTCAGCTAAACCAGCTTTGACGCAGTGAATCCACCATTTGACGAGTCGTGGCCGATGGTGCTGAACTGAACTAGCGGTCAACTGAGCTATGCTCATGACCACGTTCCACCAAAGATGTTATATTGTAAGCTTTTTAAGTATATTGTGAGACATGATTTGAAAGCTTTATTATTTCTTCTTGCAACTGCATGTACTTAACTTAAGTCTTTACGGCTCATATCACATACAAGTATGAGCGTAAATAACATTTGTTTTACTTCTGACTGATCTAAATTACTTTTTTATATTAGTCAATTACCATTTGGAAACAAGCACTCGATTACATACAACATGAATGTTGATTTTAAGCCTTCCTGCTACATCAGCGTATTTGAATCAGGCTTTTGGCCTGAAATAGATCAGTATAATTTGAAGGAGCTCAGCGGATGAATTTTATCTTGTTTTTGGCAAATGTGTACATTCCATTCATATACGCACTTTTGACTACAATTTCGTTAGTAATTTGGTTGAAAGAAATAGAAGAGGCTATAGAGGATTACTTAAACAGTGAAGAAGAACGTAATATTGAATCTATTCGGAAGAAGCTCAGTGGTTTCAAATATGCTGATGTAGCATGATAATTTTTATCTTGTGTTTTGTAAATGTGTACATGCCATTCATATTCACATTTGTTTCTGTTTCTACAATTTCACTAGTAATTTGGTTTCAAAGAAATATAAACGGCTAGATAGGATGACTTTTACACTGAGGAAGAATTACAATTGCATTTTATACTATTTTATCAATTTGATATTACAGCTGGCATCTTCGCAGCAGGTCTTTTCACTGGTTGGGGATTGTGGCTGTGATTGCTGGCATTGTATACTTTGTGTGGATCAGGTACTGTAACTAAAACGTATATATCAGAAAAGTCAATTATCATTATATCATGGTTTGTGGTTAATGATTTGCAATATTCAGTACATTTGCGCCTGAAGATTTTATTTTAAATTTCCACTTCAATGCATTACAGAAGGGTCCAGATTCTTAAACAAATTCAAGAAATAAACAGCACCACTATTATATAAACCCTTCCTTACACGTAGTTAAGGACGATATATGAACTTTGAAACAAAGCTTAATGACTTTTGACTTGCAATAAATCAGTTAAAACTAAAATTTTACATCAAAACTAAATTCCATACGAATTCATGATGTATCATAAAACAGTAGTACACATTCGTTACTAAATGTTTAATAATGTTTTTGTGAACAACGTCATATGGTGGCAAACTTCCTCAAAATCGTTGCCAAAACATATCCAGGAGTTATTATTGTTTTCTAATGCTAGTGCGTGAGAGTATAATGAACGTTAATTGAAACTTAAATGTCAATTGCATTTCCTCGTCAAACACAAACAGCAAAACTGAACCACAAGGAAATGATATAGATTCATAAAGTTTAAATGTTTGCAGTTGCCTATATAACCTCATTTTAAAGGTGTTATGACACATTTTGCAAATAAAACTAAGGTCGTTGTTTTGAAAAGTAAATGCAGTGGATTGAAAGTGAGATAGTGACAAGAAAAAAGAATGATAATAATAATCCACTTCGTCCTCCAAACTTAAATTTAAGATGACTCTGTTAAATATACATGGAAAGTGCAGTGTAATGTGACACTAAGAAACAAATGAAATGCCCACTAAAGAAATCCTCAATATAGCTACATGTAAAAGTCTGTAGTATTTTGTCCCATTTTGTGTTTTGTCTTGTACATATATCAATTTGTCTTCAGAACAATCATTCCTATTTCATTGAGCGCGATATTTAAGTGTGAGGTTGTGGTAACGTTTAGAATAGATGGGTTAACATTTTTCTTCCTGGTAACAGAAGGCGTTGTGTTATCAAGAGACCGGACACTGGCCATCCTGCATACACAGGACTCAATGACCTCCGCCGTCCTGACACCTATGATGTGATTAACAAACCGGAGAGAAAGACCACACCCTCGGAACTACGCCAGGCACATGTCTATCATAATGTGGACGATGCCTCTAAGGCATTTATATAAATATGTAAAGTTACCCGATTTGTTTTGAATTTAGCAACGACGAATAATGTATGGGCCTGCTGGCAAACAAGTGTTAACCGGAAATAAAATTGTTTATAAAATCTTTACATAAGATAAAACTGCAAATTTGACTTGAAGTAAAAACTACTAGTTTATTTTGAGCAGAAACTAATGATAGAACGAAAAGAAAAACTACACAATCATTAAGTGTTTTATTTCATTAATAGATATTTACATGATTATTTAGTATGACGTATATACACTTCAATTTCCATGAAATGAATTATTCTACAACAAAACATAACAAACCAAATTCTTAAGAATATGAAAAGAAGCATATACTTTGTTACAAATGTAAGATGTAATATGTACATGCTATTTACAATGGTAAGCAAATCAGAACACTTATCATTTCACTTGTACAGACCACAGACTGAGACAAACGTACAATAGCTTTAACTATCAGTGCATTTCATCCACATTGTTGGACATCAAATATCGTCCTTGGCTGTTATTTAAGATAAGTATATCTCTATCAAAAAGCCAAACGATGTCACCAGTTCAATATATCCTTAACATTGACTTTCCTCCATTGGTACTTGGAAAACACTGTATGTATTATCTACAACCACAATCCGTTCTTGTACTGCCCTGACATGATTGTAAATTTCGCCTTCGTCTTGAGATAGATCGTCGCTATCTTTGGATCTCTGCGCCAGTAAATACGCAATGGTTGAGGCAGTGGTATCATAATGACCTTCCACTCTTGGCTCAGATTCGTTCAGATGGTTGTACACTGAATTCTCCTCTACGCC
Organism: Phorcus lineatus; assembly: GCA_921293015.1. Taxonomy (NCBI): domain Eukaryota; kingdom Metazoa; phylum Mollusca; class Gastropoda; order Trochida; family Trochidae; genus Phorcus; species Phorcus lineatus. Next base: position 14,127,989 of record OV121085.1, read on the forward strand.
GTAGTCAACGGGAATATGAGAATACCCTGGGGCACCTCTTGTATTTGAGATAAATGGGTCTGAGATGTAGTCATACGTTATTTCCTTTTTTTTGGCCTTTGATGACGTTTTTTCTCTGTATCTGAAAAGGAAACCTTTTCATTATGTCTCAGTGTCTTACATGACTATGGGGGTTAAGAAATAATGTAACTGACTTAATACTCACTCAGTGTTGTGTTTATATGCGAGTAAACTATGCTTTCAACATAAAGAGTATCAGTTTACCATATGCTATAAACTAGATATTGGACTCTGAAATGTGAATCACTGACATCAACTGTGAACAGGAAATTACTCACTGATTTGGTAAACACACATTCGCATGTGAAAATATCTTTTTAAATCCTTACTATAAATTTACATAATGAACAAGGATACTGACCTACACATTGCTAATTGTTTTATCATCCCTTCCTCAGTATACAAGAATAGGTAACAATGAGTAATTTCAAATCAAAGTTACAAAATGTGATTTCCTTTCATAACGGAATAATAAAATGATCTCAAGGAACGCAAACAAGCAGTAATAACATGAGTAAACATGAGAGTATGTGTTTTCTTGTCATACAAGAAAAGTACCTTTTGATACAGTAGAATATAGAAGCGGACCCTCCAAGTACAAATGCGCAGACACAAAGTACACCGAGAGTGATTGATACTGCCTTTGTTTGGGATGGTGTCTGCGTTGATGTTTGGTAATCTGTGATCGGGAATGGAGTAGTTATATCTGCAGCCGTTGCATTTGAATCTGTTTTAAAGAAACGCCAAATACATTATTTCATGTTTTCTATCGATCATAGGTATATTAACTATCAATCTTTAAGGGGAAGTTTTTATTTATCAACGATATTTTAATATTGCTATTAACAACAACATCATAAGTAGCAAGTAGGGATTGTAGTATAACATGTCTCCCGCTAACAATCGCGGTCTACATACCAATTGTTAAAGATCTTGTTGGTAACAATGGCCATCTTCTGCAGTTGATGCCAAGGAAATTAGCATTTCTAAACCAAAATCTTTATCGCTTGAGGGTAACATCAAGCCATCATCGTACTTTCATCTAAACCCTCAATAACCATTTTGAACATTGTTTTTCAATTTTTGGAAACAGTTCTTTTTAAACGCGACCGCTGCACAGGACTTTCGTCTCGGCAGTGATATAATGCATTTCACTGCATTCTGTCTTTGACGTCCAATCTGTTTCCGACTCATTCATTAGTTACAGATAGCTTGCTACATTCCATGGTTTTATTTAGTCGATTAGAAATATCATTACTGAAGCACCTTTATAATAAACAAGCACATTATGTGTTGCAAGATTTGTCAGTATCTTCTTCAAACTAACTTCAGCGTTATTAAAAATTACAAAGGGGCACACAAAGGGGCTTATGAGGAATTTCCCAACCAAAAATAACCTCCTTTTGCCTGAATCGTTTCGTTTTAGCGAATTTCTATCATAAGATTTACTATCCACATATTGCAAGAGAGTGTTGTTGTGTCAAGAACTTAAAACCTGCTTTTCTTAATACAAAATTAACTTGATGGCTAATGAAAGGCAAATTGTGGACTTTTTCTAAAATTATCAAGGCATATGTCACATACCTGTTTTACAGTTATAATCCACAACTTGTAAACTTGTAGTGTGAGTAAAAATTAAATCGGAACAGGTTTGTTTTTTGTCACAGTCTTTTCTGATAGTGTGAAATCTTGAGTCGCTAAATGGTATGATTGAGTCGTTTCCCTTGACCTCTGAACAACAGTTTGACATGTAAGTCTGAGGACAATCTGTGACGTTTTTCTGACATTGCAAGCTTTTATCCTTCTGTACAACATATGCTTTGATGATTTCTATTGATTCTCCTGTTGAACATTCAAAGAATAGCCGTTTGCATTGTTTTGTTGCTTTGCCACACGCATATGCTTGTTTTGCATCTGAAACTAAGAGACATATTCTTAAAATATTTCACGTTTCAAGTTTCCTACTATTTGGTTAACATAAGAAATATGACAAACGTTAACAAATAGTTTACTGTCCAATATAGCATGTTACATAGGTGCTAGGGTGAACTTATCAAACGAATCACTCTTGACTTTACAATATTGTCACTAACTGAAACAAAACCAAGCGTTTTGATCTTTTGATCATGATTGAATCATTGTTGATTCTTCAAATGCATGAATAAGATAAATATAAATTTTTCATAAGTTCATCATTCCATATGATAAGAACGTTTAGAAGGAAGAAGATGACCCAACAGGTTTAAAATCAAGTCACACTCACATAAACAAGGAATGATGTGGGGATATTGGTGGATAATTTTGCTGATTAAACACCTTTCTTTAAATCAGAAAAGCCAGCGTCGCTAACAACTTACAGTAAATATCAAACATAATGAAACTGAAAGTTTTGATAAATTCGATATCGCGTTCTGTCCTAATACGAGCGTTTCTCGGAACTGTAGAAGCCTGTTTGGATGTAATTGTGGATAAATGTGAAGTGAGCGTCCTCGGTTCAAAGGTTTTCGTACATTAAAGCTGAACAAATATAACTGATATAAATATAATCGTATTTTAATTCCTCTTTACCGAATACATTCAGCATATTTAGGGTCTACTTCATTACAAAGGTTTCGGTGAAAACAGATAAGTTGTCAATGAATCGTTGATTTCATTGCCTGATATATCGCAAGATAAGTTAGTTTATGTTATAATATTTCACCTTTTGGACAGCTCGTATTATAACACACGTTAGTAGAGAAATTTATGATTTGTACCTTAATTAGAGAGACTGTTGTGAAAACTATTAACATTGTTTGAAAACGTTGTTATTGAATCTTGTTTTGTAGTGGCTAACTTTGAAATTGGCCCGAGTCAATTTTGGAAACACATTTTATACATATGACTATCAAAAAGAAGAGAGGTACAATGAATATTACTTCTGTTATTTAACTGTTTTATGCTATTTGGTTAGTTTTTCACACTTTGTGTTGATATACAAACATGTGTATGGTGATATCGCTATCTACAAACAATAATCAGTCGCAAAGACGACCATAGGATAAAATGTTCAATGTTTGGATATACTCTCCAAAACTGCTCTGAATAAAAACAAAATAGCAAAACTGTTCTTCGAATGTAAATTACTGGTCAAGTTATTGCCATGTAAATTCTTACATTTTTATTATTATTATCCAAATAAAATTATATGATATGAATCAATTTCTGGTAAATGTTTAACCGTTTCCATACTGAAAATATTTGTTATAAAGTTGCTTAATAAACCCGAGTGTTTCATTTGCAACATGTTTCATCACTGTCCAAAATTAGCGATAATACAATCGTATCTACATCAAATATATGTCAAAACCATTTGTATTTGTTCATATTTATTCTTAAGCAATCATTTAGTTGTTTATTTATCGGAATTACGAAAACACAACCCGGAAATAAATTACACAGTTGATCAGAGCACGTGGTCGAAACGTTGTCAATACGACATTTAAAATATATATAAGAGGATTTCCTGTTCCGATATAACACTAATTGATTCGAGTTTATAAACTGATATTTATTTGAGGAGACATTTATTGAAAACAAATATTCGATGTTATAAAGAATGATGAAAAATAAAAAGGTAATCATGCTCACGGAAGTAATTGAAGATTTTTATTTTAACATATTTGGAAATTTCCATTTAGGATGATAAAGTGTTGTTATTCGTTTATAATGACAAAGAATAAATGAAAATGTTTAACTCTTAGCGATCGTGTGTCTAGCCTAATTACCATCATGCAATTGTTGACTATAGCTTTTTATCAAGAAAAGATATAATTTTCTGTTTCGGAGTTGTCGAAAACTTTTCACTAATATCGACTGAAAAACTCGTGACATACTATGAAAAGAAGGAAAATATATTGAAAATTACAAATATTTCATCAAAAAATATTGAGATCTTTATTTACACAGTTGTACAGTTGACAGAATTTGAACTTCTTATTCCTTAGTTTATCTCGGACAGGTAAGTTTTCATGATCCCCCTCACGAGTTTGTACATGAAAACGCGCTTTTAAGTGTCACTGAGTGCCACGGACTGCTACACAACTCAGAGCGTCACTGGGTTTGAGAATCAAGTTTTTCCATGGGCTTATATGCGCTTAAAGTATGTAAATGGTTAAGGAAGTAAATTCTTTACAAAGAGAATTTCAGTTTCAGTTCTGATTTGAGAACAAATTTATGAAATTGATATTACAAAGCCAAATGAAGGCTTGTTTAAGCAAAATATTACATGTACATGATAAAGTTATTAATGTTGTAAACATACCTGACAACTGAAGGATGGACACAATGCAACAAGCGATGTGAAGGTGTAACACTGACATACTAACTGATATGACAAATGTGTAGCCCTTCTTTTTGTACAAAACTTCCGTATCATATTTCAATATACCAATTGTGTTTTAATTAACGCCCCTTTACAATTACGATAGTTTCCAATAAGCTGGTATTATAATAATATACTCAGTGACTCGGTTAAAGTAATATATTATGTCTATGAACGGGGTAAATAAAGTGAATTTGTTCCTACGCCTAATGCATTACACATTTGCGTCTTCTCTTCCAAAATGTGCAACCTTTGAAACCGATTCTATCCAGTCAGGAAAAATGAACTGGAATCCATTATCAAACCTTTAGAAAATACACTCATGTACTTCACTTAAGTCTTTACGTTTCATATCACATAGAAGTATGAGCGTAAATTACAATTGTTTTACTTCTGACTGATCTAAATTACTTTTATATATTAGTCAATTACCATTTGGAAACGAGCACTCGATTACATTCAATTGAGGAAAGTCAATCCATCCTGCTACATCAGCGTATTTGAATCAGAATGTTGGCCTGAAAGAGATCAGTTTGATTGGAAGGAGATCAGCGGATTCAAATATGCCTATGAACGAGGATGAATTTTATCCTGTTTTTGGCAAACGTGTACATGCCATTCATATACGCACTTTTTACTACAATTTCGTTAGTAATTTCGTTGAAAGAAATAGAAAAGGCTAGAGAGGATTACTTAAACAGTGAGGAAGAACATAAGATTGCATCTCAGCGGTTTCAAATACGCTGATGTAACACGATGACTTTTATCTTGTGTTTTGTAAATGTGTACATGCCATTCATATTCACACTTGTTACTACAATTTCATTAGTAACTTGGTTTGAAAGAAATATAAACAGCTAGATAGAATGACTTAAACACTGAGGAAGAATTACAATTGCATTTTATACCAATCTATCAATTTGATATTACAGCTGGCATCTTGGCAGCAGGTCTTTTCACTGGGTTGGGGATTGTGGCTGTGATTGCAGGTGTTGTATACTTTGTGTTGATCAAGTACTGTAACTAAAACGTATATATCAGAATAGTCGATTATCATTATATCATGGTTTGTGGTTAATGATATTCAGTACATTTGTCGCCTGAAGATTGTATTTTAAATTTCCACTTCAATGCAAGACACAAGTGTTCAGATTCTTAAACAAATTTAACAAATAAACAGCATCACTATGATATAAACCCTTCCTTACACGTAGTTAAGGACGATATATGAACTTTGAACCAAAGCTTAATGACTTTTGACTTGCAATAAATCAGTTAAATCTAAAACTTTACATCAAAACTAAATTCCATACGAATTCAGGATGTATCATAAAACAGTTGAACACATTCGTTACTAAATGTTTAATAATGTTTTTGTGAACAACGTCATATGGTGGCAAACTTCCTCAAAACCGTTGCCAAAACATGTCCAGGAGTTATTATTGTTTTCTGATGCTAGTGCGTGAGAGTATAATGAACGTTAATTGAAACTTAAATGTTAATTTCATTTCCTCGTCAAACACTCACAGCAGAACTGAACCAAAAGGAAAGGAAATAGATTTGTAGAGTTTAAATATTTTCAGTTACCTAACCCCATTTTTAAGGTGTTATGACACATATTGCAAATAAAACTTCATGAAATCTTCACTAAGGTGATACGGTGATTGTTTTGAAGAGTGAATGCAGTCGATTGAAAGTGAGATAGTGACAAGAAAAAAGAATGATAATAATAATCCACTCCGACCTCTAAACTTAAATTTAAGATGACTCTGTTAAATAAACATGGAAAGTGCAGTGTAATGTGAAACTAAGAAACAAATGGTTTATAGCTATAGCTACATGTAAACGGCTATAGTATTTTGTCCAATTTTGTGTTTTTTCTTGTACATATATCAAATTGTCTTCAGAACAATCACTCATATTTCATTTAGCACGGTAATTAAATGTGAGGTTGTGGTAACGTTTAGCATAGATGGGTTAAAAGTGTCAACATTTTTCTTCCTGATAACAGAAGGCGTTGTGTTATCAAGAGACCAGACATTGACAATCCTGCATGGTTATATCCCAAAACCCCTACAGCCCATTACCCCTTCAGTTTGTTAAAACAACACAGACAGTTACCTATCTGTATAAGTAGAAGTCAGTCTGATTAAAATCGACCGTGTTCTGGTGAGTAAATATTTCAAAATACTGACTCTATTGAGATTCGAACTCTTTGTGGAGAGGACAGCCTAGACAGATAGAGTTCGAATCTCGATCAAGTGGTAGTGTGGAGCGGCTTTCTCAGGGAGACATGTTTGTGACATTTTGATTGACAACATGGAATATGATGGAATGAACACATGCAAATAAAGGAATTAATTTAGATTTGAAATAATTGTATTTAAACATAAAATATGAAATATGCTTTGACAAATGTATGTATGTATGTTGTGGTTTTCGTCCTAATCTTAGCTCAGTTGATGCTATATTTGCCCTCCATTCACTGATTAGTCGTACTCTAAATAGCAATAAGCGTTTGTATTGTACATTTGTGGATTTTAAACGTGCTTTTGATTCAATTGATAGGTGTAAATTATTGTATAAATTGGCAAAATTGGGTGTCAAAGGGAAGTTATTTTTGGTTATTCGTTCTTTATATCTTCATGTAAGATATTTAGAGAATAACCAACGAGGTACGAGTGATAACGGGAAATATCCACGAGTTGAAATAATGTTCACAGTCGTGAGCCTTGGCGAGCGACTGAACATTATTTCTACGAGTGGATATTTCCCGTAATCACTCGTACCGAGTTGGTTATTCTATATATTAACCATATTCAATTGAAATAACCAATTACGACCGAAAACCCTTGTCATCAAGAGACATTACTACGGTAGTGATCGACATTGATCAGCTGATCCGTATTCATACGCGTGTAAAAACCAAACATCTCAGGAAGTAAATTAGCCAATAGCGCTACGCAATGTACTTCTATTTAAAAAGGCCGTGAAACTGACGACAGTTTGTTCCCCAAATAATACATAACATGATTTCATATTTGAGACACATTAAGATCTTGACAAAAATACTCTTAGAAGATTTCGCATGAATATGCTTATGTGAATGAGTGTCCTCGTCACTACCTTCTTACTAACGGGCGAGTGGCTGAACGCACAGTGTTGAAATGAATATTGGAAAAACCTGTAAATTTTTTTAACATTTCAACAGATAAAAGTGGCAATATCTTGAAGAGAAATATATAATGAAAGCATCGAAACGAGTTTGTATGTCAATATTGTCAACTAATCTGAAGTTTGAACAACATTTCTTCTCTTGGATGTTGCTTTCAATCACGTCGTGTTGCCAGTATCAAGAACGATAACACTTATGGTATTACTTATCGTGTAGTCGATGAACCTTTGTTAAACTAATTAAATACACAATAACAACAACGAAACGTTTGCCCAAAAAATTGTACGGAGCGTTTCTCGATTTGTATGAGTACTTTAAACAGCTGCATAATGGTTGGGAGTGGACGCCATTGTGCAAAGGTTTGTTTTGTGCGAGCGTGTTCGAACTAGATCGAGTCCGTCAGACCTGCACGTTTTTGCACCGACAATAATGTATGGTTTGGACAATCGTTGGCTTCATGTGATTTTAGGTGATTTTATGTTGTGAAATGATTATGATTAATTCTAAGTTATCATTAACGTATCGTTAATCTTCAGATTATGATTTGATGTTTCATGAATATTTTTATGGCAGCCATGTTTGTTTACAAACGCGACGCCTATTTTCAAGTATTTTGCTTGGGAAAAAATTATCATTCTTGTAAATTACAGTCATAGCGAAACATTTTGATTAAGTGTCAAATTATGTGTTAGAATTTTAACTTGTAATAAATGTATAATAATGTTCATCTATCTACGCTTTTCTTTGAAAGGCGATGCATATGTTCGGCACGTTATATTTATCAATGAAACGTGAAAATAGTCCCGTCAACCAATCGTATTTCATTCTCAGGGTAACCGACCAATCAACGTCGAGAAGCACTAAAGAGCACATGTGCGGATATAAAAAAAATATCCACCTGTGTCTCCTCGCCCATATGGGTAATATTTTGTGCGGATTGGTGGTTTTGATAGTCAGTTTTTTTTAGAAATAATTTTGGTCTAATGCAGGGGGAGGTCTTGTCGAGCATTGGGAACTCGAGGTAAATATTTTTAAAACTAAGATAATGGTTTTCAGAAAAGGTGGTAAAGTTAAATCGACAGAACACTGGCTTTATAATGGTACGGTTATTGATGTTGTCGATACTATTATATATTTAGGAATAGTTTTTAACTTATTCTCGAAGGCTACATTACAGTTGTCCGATCAGGGTAGGAAGGCGCTCTTTTCCATATATAAAAATACTAAGTCATTGTCATTGAATCCCGAATCCCTTTTATTCGTTTTTGGTTGTTATGTCGGCAGTATATTATTTTATGCATCCGTAAATGTCCATCGTATATCAACTATAGAATCTTATATATCAAACCTCCTTATTAAAAATGTCCATCAGTAATATAGTTTATACCCCTTTTTAGTTCTAATAATGTAACGATATTGTGTAACTTGAGTAAATATTTATATAAGGCTACTTTATTGAGAAATAATTTGATAAATAATTTATGATAAATTGTAATTGTACATCCTCCTTAATACTCTTCTTTTAATTGATACAGACAATGTTATGGATGACTACAACAACTTCTAAATGCCTTTGAAGAAATTCTTACTTTATTGTCACCATGTTCAACATCCACATCCTGTACCAATAACGTTTTCATTATGTAACAATTATCTGTACAGATAAAGGTAGTAAAGAATCAGTCTGGGTGAGTCCATTGTGTTGCAAGAGGTAACAAACTAGAGATTAGCAGTGCAGTGGACCATAAACTTGTTTTGATAAGCTGTAGGGGTTATGGGGGACTACCTCCTGCATATACAGGACTCACTGACCTCCGTCGTCCTGACACATATGACGTGGTTAACAAACAGGAGAGAGAGGCCACACTCTCGGAACCCCAGGCACATGTCTATCAGAATGTGGACGATGCCTCATAGGAATTTATATAAATATCTAATGTAACCCGGTTTGTATTGAATTTTGCATCGACGAATAATGTATGGACCTGCTGGCAAACAAGTGTTAACCGGATATAAAATTGTTATTTAATTGAATTTTACAGAACTTTAGACAAAATAAAACTGCAAATTTGACTTGTAGTAAAAACTACTAAGTTATTATGAGCAAGAACTAAGGATAGAACGAATAGAAAGACTATACAAAAATTAAGTGTTTTATTTCATTAATATATATTTACATGATTATTTAGTGTGACGTATATATTATGTATCATCCCAATTTGGAAAGTCCGAAAGAAGGGATTTGGTAAACATCCGGTTCGGTTATGACACTAATACCTGTGTCTCAACTTCCAATTTGTGACAAGAATGGGTATCAATTGTACATGAGTATGCTTGTAGCACTACACAGGTACACGCCGAGCGTTTGTTGTGTTAGTGAATGATTATCATTCATATTCATCAAGGCATTTGCCCCTCTCGGCAATGTCACTGATAGGTGGAAGCAGACGTGATCAAACCCTAACCAAAAGCGACATAAAATTGTATATTTATTGTTATTGTATTGTTATTCGATGAAAGTTTTTTTTGCCAAACTAAATATTTTCAAAATATTGTTTTCAAAAAATTGAAATCAAACATCATCCATTGATTATTAATGGGTTAAAAGCAGGCTTTTTAAAAACAAATTTAAAAATTCAGAACTGAGTTTCCAAGATTTACAAAAGAAGTTTATGGTTTAAGCATATTTTATTCATTTCAAAAAAAGAAAAATAGATTTGCAAACAAACTGGAATCTTATATTAATGCCGCGCCAATAAAAATTACATTTTGAAACCATCAAACATACAACACAAAGTTATGTCAAACCAATCCGATGTACAGTTGCAACACAATTCGGTTAAGATATTCAATATTGCAAAGGCAATTTCTTGCAAAGTTTACTTAACTAATCGTTTTGGTATCGTTGAATATGCTACTTAACATGTCCCCCCGAAAAAAGGGGGTGTTATCAGTTAGCTCAAAATATTTTTTAGGGGGGATTAAGGAATTAAGGCTGGGGGATTATAGTCTGATGCTGAAAAGTGTTCACCTAATTAGAAGAAGAAGAAGAAGGAGAAGAAGAAGAAGAAGAAGAAGAAGAAAAATATTTTATTTATGTGTCACGTGGTACATTTTGACGATTGGGTATAACATATTATAATAAAATCTGTAAAAGATCGTACCACCCGGCCATTAGACCTCTGGTCAGCTGTTAAGTGAAATGTGTTTAATGAGTGTCATGGATGTTAGAGTTTGAGTGAACACTGTTCATTAGTGATTATACTCACTTTTTCTAAAATAATTTATCAAATTAATCTAATCAGGCAGACTATAAAAAAGAGTTATGTCTTCAGTTGGCATGTCAAAATGGCAAATGTCAATGTATAGATTAGGTTCTTCCTTGTTAGTCCATTCTGGTTTCGAATACACCAAAAAGAACGGCTACAAAGATACGATTTATTGGCGATGCAAGAAGCACACACAAGGTTGCCACAAGGTTGCCAAGCAACCTTGAATACAAGAATGATCTCCCGGTCAAGTTTGGAAGAGCACATAATCGTGAATCCGACACTCATACTCAAGATATTAAGTCTTTTCTTCAAAGAGTGAGGAAAAGTTGCAGATCCCATCGTCCTTGTACAATAAAGAACTCGCCGGTAAAATACCTTTTTCTTTCTAAAATACAGTGATTCTTTTGATTCTTGCCCTGAATGAAATCAGGATTGTTCAGCTCAGTGCCAACGGCAGTCGTAGACCAAAGAAGAAGGCAAATCGTGATTTGGAAGATAGGCTACAGATAGGCTATGGAAGATAGTTTCGAAATGGTCAGAGAGACATCATGCTTTATGTAGATGCAGTGTCCCACCTTGTACATTTAGATTAATAATTGTGTATTGAAGTTGTAATAAAGTGTGCAATAGTGATCATGATTGTGCTATACCTCCTATTTTTTATGTGACAATGCTATTCTATCTTCTATTCTATATAACTGAAATATTTTTAAAACAATGTATTTTCAGTATATATATTTCTGTATATAACAGTACAACCAATATATTGAAAGATCCAATTTGACCCAAATTGGGACGCGTTCCATCTTAAGATGGGGCGGATACGCAGATGGGATAATACATATACACTTGTTTCCATGAAATGAATTTTTCTTCAACAAAACATAACAAACCAAAACTAATAATATGAAAAGAAGTATAAACGTTGTTAGAATTGTAAAATGTAATATGCACATGCTATTTACAATGGTAAGCAAATCAGAACACTAATCATTTCACTTGTACAGACCACAGACTGAGACAAACGTACAATAGCTTTAACTATCAGTACATATCATCCACATTGTTGGACATCAAATACCATCTTTGGCTGTAACTTAAGCAGATTGTCAATATATTTCTATCAAAAAGCCAAACGATGTCACCAGTTCAATATATACTTATCGTTGACCTTCCTCCATTCGACTTGGACAACACTGTAAGTATTATCCACAACCATAATCCGTTCTTGTACTGCCCCTACATGATTGTAAATTTCGTCTTCGTCTTGAGATAGATCGTCGCTATCTTTGGATCTCTACTCCAGTCGATACGCTCTGGTTGAGACAGTGGTATCATAATGTCCTTCCACTTTTGGCTCAGATTCGTTCAGATGGTTGTACACTGAATCTTAATCTTCACTGTGATGAACAGGAGTGAGATAATACCCATGGGAACCTCTCGTGTTGACGAAAGGAGCGTCTAAGATGTAGTCATAGGGTATTTCCCTTTGTTTGGCCTTTGAGTTTTCTCTGTATCTGAAAAGGAAACATTTTCATTATGTCTCAGTGTCTTACATGCCTATAGTGGCTAAAAGGTGATGTAACCGACTTAATACTCACTCAGTGTTGTGTTTATATGCGTGTAAAGTATGCTTTCAACATAAAGAGTATCAGTTTACCATATGCTATAAACTAGATATTAGACTCTGAAATATGAATCACTGACATCAACTGTGAACAGGAAATTACTCACTGATTTGGTAGACACACATTCGCATGTACAAATATTTGCTTGAAATCCTTCGGACAAAGACCTTACCATATATTCATATGATGAAAAAGGGTACTGACCTACACATTGTTAATTTTTATCATCCCTTACTCAGTTTATGATCACTGGTAAAATATGAGTAATTTCAAATAAAAGTTACAAAATGTGTTTTCCTTTCATAACCGAATATGATCTCAAGGAATGCAAATTAGCAGCAATAAACAATTTTGTGTCAAGAATCAAAGTACATGTAACAACATGAGAGTATTGTCATACAAGAAAAGTACCTTTTAACACAGTAGAATATAGTAGCAGACCCTCCAAGCAGAAATGCGCAGACACAAAGTACACCAAGAGTGATTGATACTGCCTTTGTTTGGGAAGGTATCTGCGTTGATGTTTGGTAATCTGTGATCGGGAATGGAGTAGTTATATCTGCAGCCGTTGCAGTTGAATCTATATTAAGAAAGGTCAAATACATTCTTTCATGTTTTTTATCGACCATAGGTATATTAACTAAATCGTATGGATATGTGATATTGATCAATCTTTAAGGGGAAGGTTTTAGTAATCAACGATTCTTAATATTGCTATTAACAACAACATCATAAGTAGCAGTAGGGATTGTAGTATAACATGTCTCCCGCTAACAATTGCGGTCTATATACCAATTGTTAAAGATCTTGTTGGTAACAATGGCCATCTTCTGCAGTTGATGCCAAGGAAATTAGCATTTCTAAACCAAAATCTTTATCGCTTGAAGGTAACATCAAGCCGTCATCGTACTTTCATCTAAACCCCCAATAACCATTTTGAACATTGTTTTTCAATTTTTTTAAACAGTTATTTTTAAACGCGACCGCTGCACAGGACTTTCGTCTCGGCAGTGATATAATGCATTTCACTGCATTCTGTCCAATCTGTTTCCGACTCATTCATTAGTTACAGATAGCTTGCTACATTCCATGCTTTTATTTAGTCGATTAGAAATATCATTACTGAAGCACCTTTATAATAAACAAGCACATTATGTGTTGCAAGATTTGTCAGTATCTTCTTCAAACTAACTTCAGCGTTATCAAAAATTACAAAGGGGCACACAAAGGGGCTTATGAGGAATTTCCCAACCAAAAATAACCTCCTTTTGCCTGAATCGTTTCGTTTTAGCGAATTTCTATCATAAGATTTACTATCCACATATTGCAAGAGAGTGTTAAAGTTGTGTCAAGAACTTAAAAGCTGCTTTTCTTAATACAAGATTAACTTGATGGCTAATGAAAGGCAAAATTAAAATTATCAAGGCAAATGTCACATACCTGTTTTACAGTTATACTCCAAAACTTGTAAACTTGTAGTGTGAACAAATATTAAATCGGAACAGGTTTGTTTTTTGTCACAGTCTTCTTTAAAAGTGCGAAATTTTGAGTGGCTAAATGGTATGATTGAGTCGTTTCCCTTGACCTCTGAACAACAGTTTGACATGTAAGTCTGAGTACAATCTGTGACTTTTTTCTGACAATTCAAGCTTTTATCCTTCTGTACAGCATATGCTTTGATGATTTCTATAGTTTCTCCTGTTGAACATTCAAAGAATAGACGTTTGCATTGTTTTGTTCCGTTGCCACACGCATATGCTTGTTTTGCATCTGAAACTAAGAGACATATTCTTAAAATATTTCACGTTTCAAGTTTCCTACTATTTGATAAACATAAGAAATATGACAAACGTTAACAAATAGTTTACTGTCCAATATAGCATGTTACATAGGTGCTAGGGTGAACTTATCAAACGAATCACTCTTGACTTTACAATATTGTCACTAACTGAAACAAAACCAAGCGTTTTGATCTTTTGATCATGATTGAATCATTGTTGATTCTTCAAATGCATGAATAAGATAAACACTCTAGATTTTTTATAAGTTCATCATTCCATATGATAAGAACGTTTGGAAGGAAGAAGATGACCCAACAAGTTTAAAATCAAGTCACACTCACTTCAACAAGGAATGATGTGGGGATATTGGTGGATACTTTTACTGATTAAACACCTTTCCTTGAATCAGAGAAGCAAGTGTCACTAACAACTTACAGCAATTATAAAACACAATGAAACTGAAAGTTTTCAAAAATTCTATCTCACGCTCTGTCCTAATACGAGCGTTTCTCGGAAATGTAGAAGCCTGTTTGGATGTAATTGTTGGTAAATGTGAAGTGAGCGTCCTCGGTTTAAAGGTTTTCGTACATTAAAGCGGACCAAATATAACTGAGCTGAGCAAAATATAATCGTATTTTGAGTCCTCTTTACTGAATACATTACAAAGGTCTCGGTGATAACAGATAAGTTGTCAATGAATCGTTGATTTCATTGCCTGATATATCGCAAGATAGTTTATGTTGTAATATTTCGCCTTTTGGACGAGAAGTGCTCGTATTATAACACACGTAAGGAGAGAAATCTATGATTTGTACCTTAATTTGAGAGACTGTTGTGAAAACTATTAACTTTGTTTTGAAAACGTTGTTATTACAATTTGTTTTGTAGCGACTAACTTTGAAAATGGCCCGAGTCAATTTTAGGGAACACATTGTATGTATACGACTGTCAAAAAGAAGAGAGGTACAATGAATATAACTTTATTTTTAGACTTTATGTTGATATACAAACATGTGTAGGGGTGATATCGCTTTCTACAAACAATAATCAGTCGCAAAGACGACCATAGGATAAAATGTTCAGTGTTTGGATATACTCTCAAAAAGTGCTCTGAATAAAAACAAAATAGCAAAACTGTTCTCCGAATGTAGATTACTGGTCAAGTTAAAGTCGCCATCTTTCAGGCTTGTATGCATCAATAATAATATTGAAGAATACGTTTTATTACAACATTACAATAGAATATTTTCGATGAACAAGATTTTCTTTTTTTTGTTCATAGGCATAACAGTAACAGATATGAAAATCAAAATAAGTGCAACATATGCAACCACAACAACATACACACGCTACATATATTATAGTAGAGATAACATAAGAATTACATATATTCCATTTTCAAACATAACATAACATTTTGAGGATTTTGCAATCGAAGTTGAAACAAGGTACATCATTATGAACTTAGTTTTCGCAAGTCCTAAAAACCTTGAGTTTGAGTTTGATAAATTTGGTGAAGTTCCATTTCAGTTTTTTATTTGTATGTTTTCATTAAGTCATTCTTAAATTATGTTAATTTTGGTTTGGGTCCACGTTGCTAAGTTTTGATTATGGCGTACTTAACGGTCGTGATTATGAAGTGCAGTACAATCAGCATACCGGACTTTGTTTTATATTCATTAACCTTTCCTTTGTCTGTTAATATTGGGATTAGTGACATACATGCTTGTTTATCTTTTCTCATTTTTTATTTAAAAAATATGTTTTGAGATGATACCAGCATTGATACTTGTGAATTGATTATTTGTTGAAGAGGAATTACCGTCGTTATCAATCTATCATTTATCAAATAAATTCCCGATTTTTTCATTGTTTAAAGGTTTATTGCCATTTTAATTCTTACATTTTTATTATTATACAAATAAAAGTATATGATATGAATCAATTTCTGTTAAATGTTTAACCCTTTACATACTGAAAATATTTTTTATAAAGTTGCTTCATAAACCCGAGATTTCTCTGAGCAACATGTTTCATTATTGTCCAAAATTAGCGTTATTACAATCGTATCTACATCAAATATATGTCACTGCCATTTGTATTTGTTCATATTTATTATTAAGCAATCATTTAGTTGTTTTATATCGGAATTACGAAAACACAACCGGGAAATAAATTACACAGTTGATCAGAGCTCGTGGTCAAAAAGTTGTCAATTCGACATATAAAATATACAAGAGGATTTCCTGTTCCGATTTAGCACTATTTGAGTTTATAAACTGATATTTATTTGAGGAGACATTTATTGAAAACAAATATTCGATGTTATAAAGAATGATGAAAAAATCATGGTAATCATGATCACGAAAGTAATTGAAGATAACATATTTGGAAATTTTCATATTCATCTAGTAATCATTCTTGGCAATTTCCATCTAGGATGATAAAGTGTTATTATTCGTTGATGATGACAAAGAATAACTGAAAACATTTAACTTTTAGCGATCCGGTGTCTAGCCTAATTACATGTACCATCATGCGATTGTTGACTATCGCTTTTTATCAAGAAAACATATAATTTCCTGTTTAGGAGTTTTTGAAAACTTTTCACTATTATCGACACAAAAACACGTGACATACTATGAAAAGAAGGGAAATATATTGAAAATTACAAATATTTCATCAAAAAGTTGTGCAAATAGTGAGATCTTTATTTACACAGTTGTATTTTCGATTTGATTTCAAACAACATGAATGTGCGTCTTGTTTTGACAGAATTTGAACTTATTATTGTTACTGCGTTAGTTTATCTCGGACAGGTAAGTTTTCACGACCCCCTTCACGTGTTTGTACATGAAAACGCGCTTTTAAGACACGGACTGTTATGTGAACCCAACTCAGAGCGTCACTGGGTTTGAGAATCAAGTTTTTCCAAGGGATTATATGTGCATAATGTATGTAAATAGTTAAGGAAATAAATTCTTTACAGAGAGAATTCCTATTTCAGTTTTGATTTGAGAAATTGATATTACAAAGCCAAACAAAGGTTTGTTTAAGCAAAATATTACATGTACATGATAAAATTATTAATGTTGTAAACATACCTGACAAATGAAGGATGGACACAATGCAACAAGCGATGTGAAGGTGTAACACTGACATGCTAACTGCTATGACAAATTTGTAGCCCTTCTCTTTGTACAAAACTTCCGTATCATATTTCAATATACCAACTGTGTTTTAATTAACGCCCCTTTACAATTACTATATTGTTTCCAATAAACGGATGGTATAATAATATACTCAGAGACTCGGTTAATGTAATATATTATGTCTATGACCGGGGTTAAATAAAGTGAATTTGTTCCTACGCCTAATGCATTAAACATTTGCGTCTTCTCTTCCGAAATATGCAACCTTTGAAACCGATTCTATTCAATCACGAAAAATGAACTGGAATCAATTATCAAACCTTTAGCAAAAACACTCTAGAAATGTCCAAATTTGTTTCACAATAATGTATAACAAGCAAGATAGGTCAGCGAAAAACGCTTAGTCGGTGAGATATATACATTTACAAAACACTTTGAGTTCACAACTAAGAGACATGTATTGCTTTGTTATTACCCCAGCTCCAACTAGTGAACTTGTGCCGACAATAATGGTCTGTACATTTGAAATCTTAAAGATTAAATAGTATGACATTCAAGGAGAAAGTGTTAAACATTTTCAAATAAGCTGGTCTGTTTAATGTGATTGTATTTCTTCCTTCTGCCAACGCTTCAAACGTAAAGTACAAACTATGAGTAAGTAAGAACCTCTACGAAAGAGCGGAAATAAAAATGTTCTTGATAAAATGCATATCCTTGATAGGAAAAATAGAATTAGAAACTAATGTACTTTAGTTGATAGGAGCTCCTCCACAACACATATTTCAAGTGATCACACAAAAAAACAAATACAAATTATCAGTCATGATTCTCATCTTGAATAGATTTCGTACCTTATCAAATCTACTGATTTCCCGACAAGGTTTTCACATGTGCAAATTCAAAGAATAAATGATGAAAAACTTTTGATCAAATCATTATCATTTATTTCTATTTGTATTACCCGTCCATTACTGGTGGCAGTGACTTTGACAATTATTACCACTATGCTTTTAAGATAACATTGTAAATATAAAGGATAAAATCAAATTCTGATAAAAAAAAAGTTTTATATAATTGTTATGATTTTATTTCTCGCCCTTTCAGTGAAAAATCAAATCTGAAGTAGCATAATATCTTAGCTTCAAATCTTGTTATTTTAATGTTACATTTCACTTTTCATACATCTTGATTCGTAAATGCATGGCAGGCATGAACAATTCAATCTGTACTGTTCTTATTGACCTCTTAATTACACACGTTTCTTCCGTACATGCAGTATGCGTTTACATCTTGGTTCAGAAATGATATGATTCTCGTAATTAAAAGTCGAAGTAAGCAATGCATGTTTTGGACACCTAGGATTACCATATACGTGTACATATCACAGCTTCAGGTGCAGCAGTAGACATTTAGCTATACATGAAGCATTCTTCATGGACAGTCAAAACTGTTCTTATACTGGACTTAAAGCTTGTGTTGGTGTCAATCGTAGCAGTATCCAACCAACTGGTACAAGATAGAACTTCAGTGATACAGAAATGAACTCACGGCATGAACACTGTTCAACAGAAGCAATTTGATGTTTCACAGCTGGTAGAAATGTTGCAATTGGTTTTTCTGCAATTACATACCAGTGCATTAAGGGTAAGTAGTGTCCTCAACAAGCAGTTCGTGTTCATACTTTCCGAATCTATTGAGGATTATTCCGTACATGGAAACTTCTTTTAAATGATCTTCAATGCCACTCGGAATTGCTAACAAATAAAAGGCTACGGCGGTCGTGTTAGCATGTCGCCTAATTACTGCAACAAGTGTTAAAATAGAATAGCGCCAATACTAGGAATAAAGTTATCTTCCTTAGACTGTAATTCTAATTCAATCAAGTACAGCTTTGACATGAGGTATTATAGTAAAATCATGAGGTCGAAGGCCGAGTGCTTTGACGCTAATGATTAATATTGTTCCCGGAAATCGTGTACATAAGATAGTGCCTGTTAGATTTTTACTTAAGGGCTTTGGAATGACATCTAAAGAGAGTCAAGAAAACATGTACATTGATATTTTTCTCATGATATTCAGAATGGGAGTAATTAAGAACCATTTGGGCTTACAAAGCAAACAAATACGTGGAGAAAATAAAACAAAATCAATGCATTTACTACAGAATCATTAAATAGGAGACAGGATTTAAACGACAGTATGAAACTAGAAAACTTAAATGTAATGATATTAAAATTATATCAGTGGAAGTATCCGGTAGAACGTTCCAACACATTCGACCATCTTTAAGGATCACAGATTAGAAAGGAAAACGCAGATTTCAATCATTGTCTATCTAGGAGTTCGAATTTCATCTCTTTAGATTGACATTTATTTTGGCAGAAACAGTTTAAAAACCCTAGTTCAACGAATGCTGCTAATGTTATACATATAAAGCACTTGACAAAACAAACTTTAAGATGTATATGGTACTTGAGATGTGATCTTCATAAATGTATTATTATGTTTTGATAACACAACAGTAACAACCACAACAACAACAACAGCAGCAGCAAAAACAACAGAAAGAAAAATGCTGACATCAAGAACTGGTTGACTGAAGTATCTATAACAAAACAAACAACTGAAACACGTAACGTAACGGGTAAGGTTTCAGATTAAGGATTGAAATCGATGATTTTAAGGTTTTTTGAACCCCCTGTAGCTTCAATCAATTAATCTTAACCATCTTTTATTCAAATATTCACATCTTTAGTTTCACCAGTATTGTATTAATACATATCATAAACCAGTAAAAAGTAAACATTTTTTCTTTAAGAGTCGTTATTGAAATCAACATTTGCATATTTTGTTGAGATTAAAGTATGTTTTCATGTTTACTAAATGAGCTTAACACAAAATCATCTCCACCAAATGCTAATGTACTAATGTATTTATATACATGGGGCATTTGACAAGGTATAACAAGGAATACTTCTAAGATTTGTTTTAAACTTGAGATTTGATCTTCATACACATCATTATCATTCAAGGAACAACGCAAGAAATAGCACAGTAACATCAACAGCAAGCGCAATGATTGAAGTATTCTCTCCAAAACAAACAGGTGAAACAAATAATAAATGTAAAAATAATAATAATAATAATAATAATAATAATAATAATAATCAATTAATAATAATAATAATAATAATAATAATAATGATGATGATGATGATGATGATGATGATGATGATGATAGCTATGCTCATGACAACGTTCCACCAAAGGTCTTATGTTGTTTGATTTTTAAGTATATTGTGAGACATGATTTGAAAGGTTTATTATTTCTTCTTGCAACTATATGTACACGTACATGGACTTTAGATATAACCTTAGTCTTTACGTTTCTTATCACATACAAGTATGAGCATTGTTTTACTTCTAACTGATCTAAAACACTTTTATATATAAGTCAATTACCATTTGGAAACAAGTAGTCGTTTACATACAAAATGAATGTTGATTTTTATCCATCCTGCTACATCAGCGTATTGAATCAGGCGTTTGGCCTGAAATAGATCAGTATAATTGAAAGGAGCTCAGCGGATTCAAATATGCCTATGAACGAGGATGAATTTTATCTTATGTTTGGCAAATGTGCACATGCCATTCATATACACACTTCTTACTACAATTTCGTTAGAAATTTGGTTGAAAGACATAGAAAGGCTAGAGAGGATGACTTAAACAGTGAGGAAGAACATAAGATTGCATTTAATACAAATCTATCAGTTGGTATTACAGGTGCTATGTTCGCAACAGGTCTTTTTACTGGGTTTGGGAATGCAGCTGTGATTGCTGGCGTTCTGTACTGTGTGTGGATCAGGTACTGTAACTAAGACGGTTATATATCAGAAAAGCTGATTATCATCATATCAAGGGTTGGGGTTAATGATTTGGTACATTTGTCGCCTGCAGGTTTCTTTTAAACTTTCCCTTTAATGCATGAGTTTGTCATGCTTGATGAAATATTTACTACAAATTTAAGAATAATGAATTAAAATTGATAAAGAAGTTGAAACCCCAAAAGGCACATCTACATGATATGAAGAGGATGTATACCAAATTTGGTGAAGCTGGTAATGCAGCTGCTAACAAATAAAAAGCATCACTATGAGATAAACCTCGCGTCGTAATAGGGTTTATGACGTCAGAAGCGCTCGCGAAATGACGTCATTGTTTTGTTGCCGCATTCGAAGGAATGATGTTGCATGCCCAGTAGCGGGAAGCTTAATTTACGTTGAATTTTCACTCAGACTTCTTATTTTGTAAAACCTATGACATAAAATTAAAACAATTTGCTCTCTCCGTGTAAACACACAAACACAAATACGGTTAATTCCTTTTGGAAAGACATTAATCCCACTTGCCAGCGGAATATCGACTTTGAAATTAACAGTCGGATAGCTTGAAGTCAATGTATGTATTAATACAACGAAAACAGATTTCGGGTAAACAAAGCGACTTCAATCGTGAATTGATACCCTGTGAATCGGAGAAAACAGCCAATCAGAATTGAGTTTCCAGCACTTTCATGGTAGAATAACTATGAAACAGGGCTTAATGCAAATGACTATTGATTTGACTTTAGAAATATCAGTTGAAGCTAAATATTTACATCAAAACTAAATTTCATGTAAAATAATGATGTATCGTATAACAGAAATACACATTCGTACCTAAATGTTTAATTATGTTTTTGTGAACAATGTTATATAATTGCAGCTTCCTCAAAGTCGTTTACAGAAAATGTCCAGGAATTATTTCCTTGTTTTCTAATGCTTGTCCGTGAGAGTATAATGAACGTTAATTGAAAATTAAATGTGAATTGCATTTCCTTGTCAAACACAAACAGCAAAACTGAATCACAAAGAAATGAAATATATGTGTAAAGTTAAAATGTTTTCAGTTGCCTAACCCCATTTTTGAAGCTGTTATGAGACATATAGATAATAAAACTTCATGAATTGTTCACAAAGGTGATTAAGTCATTCAAATTTCATTTAATACGCTGTCAGAGATATTAAAATGTGAGGTTGTGGTTAAGTTTAGCAAAGATGGGTTAAAATTGTCAACATTGTTCTTTGTAGTAACAGAAGGCGTTGTGTTAACACAGGACCGGCCATCCTGTATACACAGGACTCACTGACCTCCGTCGTCCCACACAGGTATTATGTGGTTGACAACTGTAAAGAGAGACCAGACCCTCGAAAGTAAGCCTCTCGGAACAAACACCCTCTGAACTAAGCTAGGCACCTGTCTGTCAGAATCTGGACGATGCCTCCTAGGCATTTACATAAATATCGTTTTTGACAGTGTGTTTTTGCAACGATAAATAAATACTTAAGGATAGAACGATTATAATGTCGACAAAATAAAAAAATGGCTTATTTGAATTGTATATGAAAATGATTTGTTACAGTTTAGGATGACATTATATACATGTTATTTACAATGGTAAGCAAATCAGAAATCAATCATTTCACTGTAACTCGTTTCTAGATGGTCTCCCAAGTGAACGATTACGCTTCCTTGTACAGAGGACAGACTGAGAGCACAGTACATTAGCATGTTTGCTCGTAACTATCAGTCTAATTCATTCAAATCGTTTTACATTAAATATCGTCTTTGGCAATTTAAGCAGGTTGTCAGTATATTTCTATCAGAAAGCCAAACGATGTCACCAGTAAATGTTATCCTTATCATTGGCTCTTCTCCATTGGTACTTGGACAATATAGTAAACGTTATCCACAACGACAATGCATTCCTGGACATCTCCGACATGAATGAAGATTTCCTTTTTGTTGTGAGATAGATCGTCGCTATCTTTGGATCTCTTCTCCAGTTGATAAGCCATGGTTGAGGCAGTGGTATCCTAATGACCTTCCACTTTTCGCTCAGATTCGTTCAGATTGTTATACACTGAGTTCTCTAAATCGTGGTCAACAGGATTGTGAGAATAACCAAGGACATTTCTTGTATTTGAGATAAAAGGCTATAAGATGTAGTCATACGTTATTTCCCTTTGTTTGGCCTGTGATGACGTTCTTGTTCTGAATAACAAAAGAAAAGAATCTCATTCGGTCTCAGTGTCCTATAAAACAATTGGCGTTAAGAAGAAATGCAACCGACTTGATAGTCATTCTGGTAGTGTTTATAGGCCTATGCGTGTACAAGACTACATAAGATATTTTCAAAAATATTGATGCCAACCACTATTATAATTATTAAGTTTAAAAGTCCTCCATAACATAAGTCTACAAAAGATCATCAATCTTAGCAGTCTTCACACATCTGCAGACGCAACTAAGCTCCTAAAAAGAGGATTAAAATTTACCCCCACACCTCCTAAAAATGAAGTTCTTTAAAATCTGAGTTAAAAATTTAAAAGATTTGCAGAATATTTCGTGGATAAAGATGATGATAGTGATGGTGACCATACAGAAGAGCGGCTTAATCCTGCAAATCCAAGTTTAGTGAGGAAAAGTCTTAATTCACTCCCAAACTGGGAAGAAACAAATATCGGAAAGACTTTGCACAAGCTAAACTGTGGAATCAACGCCTGTACAAACTACACAAATTAAACACAATTTATCTGCCTGTGAAAAGAGAGCTTATAGCAATTGAAGACTTCTGACTCAATAATCAAAGAAGCGGACAAAGATGGAGCTGTTGTGTTAATGAACAGATTTTAACCAGCAAAAGATTACAGAAATGTTAGAAAACCAAAGTTTTTACAACTTCTCAAATCAATCAGAAGATAATCGCATTAGTCTGTTTTTGTGGACTACCTAAAAGCCATAAAAGCAACATTATCCAAAAGGAAATTGAAGAACAGAATGACATTGTAATAACATGTGAAGATCCTGAAGATTTATCTTTTCGACCTACATGTATAGTCGGGAGGCCTGGAGAGTTCCTCACAACGCTCGAGTAATTTCATAGAAGCCTCTGTGTAGTAATGTTAAAAGTTATTTTAGAGATGATTTGGGTTCCTTATGTGAACTACTGAAACATGTTGCGCTAAGGTACCAGTTTAGTTAGTTTTGACATTGTTAACATGTATACAAAGATTGATAAACAATTGGGTCTGGAAGCTGTACAATATTGGTTAAACGAATGTAGATGTGGCTACCCAATATGTTTTCAGATAGATTTATTCTAGTTGCTCTTGTTCTTGTCATATCCAATAATGTATTTCATGTTAACAGTGCATGCTACACACAAGCTAAAGGAGCTGTTATGTGTACTAAAGCTGCTCCCCGATTTACATCCTTGGTATTGGGATACCTTGAAATTTTCCTACATGAGAAAGTTTGACAATCGTTCGGACAGAAAATGCAGGAGCACTGGAAAAGATTCTAAGATTACAGTGTAAGTTCCATGATATCTTTAAGTCCATCTTTAGATTTCAATATGGAAACAAGTGATTCTTAATTGAATTTTATGGAGGTGACCGTGATTGTCAGTTAGACTTATCTGTATTACAAAACTACAGAGACACAGAGATTATTACCCGAGAAATTGACTTTTACGAAACGAGTGTGAATTTTTGTATTACCCGAGCGAGAGCGAGGGGTATACACAAATTCGCACGAGTTTCGTAAAAGTCATATGACACAAATTCGAGGGTAATAATTTCTTTATTACCGATTCCATTCCATTTCAAACGCATGGAAATATTCAGAAAACGACCTCCTTCCCTTACGACGGCCCGTTACAGTGACGTCATGAACAATGGTTTTATGACGTCACAGACGATAAATACGGTCACTCGCGCTGAAACAATGGTTGTTAGGCAAAAGTGATATGTGCACATGTGCTCATATTGAAAATATGTCACCGCTTATGATTAACCATATAGGTAATAAATATCAATATCTGGACTTTCAATTTTGTCATCAAAGTCTTACAAAACGGTACACCCGTACTGTCTCGCTAGAAGAATTACTGCAATGTAACAGATGAAACTCAAAAGAGGGAACACATATTAGTTAGAATAAAATGGATTGATTTTACTTCTAACTTGGTTATCTAACTTTCTAACGTTTATCTCCTTGGTAGCTGAACATCAATATCCAGATAGCCTTTTATATAATGAATAAGGAAACTGAGACTTGTTGAACACATTTAACCTCCCTTACACATCAATGAAAGAGAGATCATTTCGCGTCAATATGGGTCATTTCAATTCTAAGTTACAACATTAGAGAATGTGTTTTCCTTTCATAACGGAACAGTACAATCATCACAAGGAACTAAAATATCAGCACTGAACAATATTGAGTCATAGATCATAGTTTATGTAAAAACACGAGAGTCTTTATGAAAGAAAAGTACTTTTTTACGCAGTAGAGCAAAGTAGCGGACCCACCAAGTAGAAAGGCGCAGACACAAATTGCACCGAGAATTAGTACTGTCTTTGTTGAGGATGCTGTGGGCGTTGATGTTTGGTCATCTGTGATTGAAAATGAAAAAGTAATATTTGCAGCCACTGGAGTTGAATAACCGTAGAATAAACCGCAATAGTTTTACGGTCTTGCTCCTAGCAATACTACTAGCAGCCAAAATATAAATAGAATACTCTTGAAATCTGCATTAAACCCCAAATCACCTCACACCAGGCTTATGCTTAAGTCCAGAACATTCTATTTAACCCTCCTAGGGTTACTTTAAACTTTAAATGCAATGTGCACCTGAAATCATATAAGTGAGGTCTTATTGTTTTAAAATTTAAATTTTCCCCAAATAAACTTAATTTATCCCAAATTTAGTCGTAGATGTATGCAACAAAAAGAGACGACCATTTTTGTGTGAACACCTTTAATCAATTTAGGTAGGGAAATGGATATACATAGCTTAACTGACCATGGTACGGATGTTTTAAAGCTGCTATTCAATTAAAAGCAATGCCTTGTAATTAGAAAGAGTTATTTTTATGAAATCACCTTATTTATCTAAAAACAAGTGCTACTTTCCCTTTTAAGCCTTCAAAAATAACCATTGGGTACTTGATGACATGATGAATAGGAAATTAGGTTGATATCGGTTCACACAAACCTTTTTGTAGCACCTGGTTTGTACCAACCTCTTTAAAGGTATCATTATCCATACAGATACTGACACAAATTGTATTTACCATTTGAACTAATGGTCAATATATTAAATCCACTTAATATTAATTTCTATGATTAGAAATTACTTTTCAAATATTGCAAGAGAAGGGTTGTGCTAAGAATTAATGTCACTTTCTTAGATACAAGATTTACGTACATACAATGCTAAATGAAAGGCAAACTGTTGAAATTTGCATAAATCATCATAGCTTAGTCACATACCTGTTTTACAGTTAAACTCCACAACTTGTAAACTTGTAGTGTGATTGAAAATCAAATTTGAACAGGTCTGTTTATTGTCACAGTGTTCCTTGACAGTATCAAATCTTGATTTGTAAAAGCTTGTGACTGAGTCGTCTCCCTTGACCGCTGAACAACAGTTTGACATGTAGGTCTCAGTACAAGTTGTGTTTTTCTGACATTGCAAGCCTTTATCCTTGTGTACATCATATGCTTTGATAATTTCTATAGTTTCTCCTGGTAAACATTGGAAGAAAAGCATTCGGCATGGATTTGTTGCTTTGCCGCACGCATATGCTTGTTTTGCATCTGAAACTAAAAGACATATCCTATATAATGCTTTACTTCTCAAGTTTCCTACTATTTGATAAACATAAAAATATGACAAACGTTAAGAAATACTGAATGTTCCAAAATCACATGTTATTTCATAGGATTGTTAAGATCATGTAAGGATGATCTGATGATGGGAGACACTTTTGACTTCAAAAACTAAAAAAGCGTGACTGGGTAAGTGAAATAAAAACTATACATTTTTCTTAATTTCAATATTCCATTTTAAATTACAAGGAAGAAGATGGACCAACAGGTTAAAGGAACATTAATATCAACATGGAATAGATGTTGGGATAAACGTTAATATTTTTGCTGAGTAAACACTTTTCCTTGCTAGAGAAAATTATCTAAAGTCATCATTCGAAAAGCCATAGTTGTTACAGACATGATAGATAAACATAAAAAGAAGTGTGATACACAAAATATGCACATGCAAGGACATACGCATATCTTATAGTAGAGATTATATTACCATGACATAAATCCTATTTTAACATCCAATCCTTTGTTTTGTTAACATTTTGAGGTTTATTTTCGATCTTAATTGAAACAAGGTATATCATTATGAACTTTGGCTTTTTAAGTCCTATATGTTTTATCAGAGTATAATAACGTTGGACTCATGACAGTTTTAGTCCGAGTTGTATTAAGTTATTCCTAATGCAAGTTAAATTTGGATTGAGTCCATATTGCTTTCTTTAACTTCACGGTCGTGATTATGAGATGCAGTTCCATTTCTATGTTCAGGACATCGGACATTGTTTAATAGTCATTAACTTTTCCCGTGACCGGCAACATTTTCAATGAACTACGGGATTAGTGACATATGAGTTTGTTTGTTAAGTCTTAGTTTCGACTTTTAAAAAAGCTGTTGAGATGATACCAGCAGTGATACGTGTGAATGAATTCTTTGAAGTGATGGAATTACCGTCGTTATCAATCATATCATTATCAAATAAAAATCCTGATGTTTTCACTTTTTAAAATTGTTTTGCCTTGTTAACTCTTACATTTTCATTAACATCCAAATGATTACCATATGAAATGAATAAATTGTCTTTGAATGTTTAAGGAAATCAATTCTTTACAAACAGATAGTTTCAGTTTCAGTTTAGATTGAGTACAAATTTATGAAAGTGATATTACAAAGCTAAATGAAGGCTTGCTTTAGCAAAATATTACATGTAATAGTAATAGGTTAGTAATATTGTGAACATACCTGATACATTAAGAATGAACACAATGCAAAAAGCGATGTGAGGGTACAACACTGACATCTCAACTGATGCGTATCTCTTCTCTTTGTAAAACAACTTCCGTATCGTATTTCAATGTACCAGTTTTGTTAAACAACAGTTTCCATAAAGGAATGTTATAATGATATACTCGGAAACTCGTTGAATGTATTATGTTATGTCTATGAAAATATTATGCATTAACTTCAAAGCATTCGAAATTTCATTATTTGAAATATTATCTTTGTTAAATAGTAGGTACAGTTTGTAGATTTTAGACGATACTGATACTTTATATACTAACATACAAAGTGACGTTGTACACAGATGGGTGATGAGTGACATATAGAGTCAAAATTGAGGCATATTCTTGGCTGTATATAGATTAGAAATATTATTTTTTGTCGCAAAACTCCGTAATAAACAAGTTTCATCTATCCTTAACATTGGATTTCCTCCATTGGTACTTGGACAACACTGTAAGTATTATTCACAACCAAAATCCGTTCCTGTGCAGGCCCGACATGATTGTAAATTTCCTCTTCGTCATAAGATAGATCGTCGCTATCTTTGGATCTCTTCTCCAATAGATACGCCATGGTTGAGACAGTGGTATCTTAATGTCCTTCAACCCTTAGCTCAGATTCGTTCAGATGGTTGTATATTGAATTCTCCTCCACATTGTGGTCAACAGGAGTGTGAGAATACCCATGGGAACCTCTTGTATTTGCGATTAATGGGTCTGAGATGTAGTCATACGTTATTTCCCTTTGTTTTGCCTTTGAAGATGTTCTTGCTCTGTATCTGAAAAGGGAGTGAGTGAGTTGGGGTTTAACGTGCTTTCAACAATATTTCAGTTATTAAACACGTTGATGACAAGCATCCAAAAGAGAGTGGAGAGATAAGGGAGAAAGGGATCGACAGGATGTGGTAAAAGACGAAAAAAAAGGCATGGAACAATCACATAATATATCAGTGTCTTACATAATTATGGGGGTCAAGAAGTAATGTACCAACTTGATACCGACTCAGTATGAGTTTATCATATTGTATAAACAAGATATTAGACTCAAAGACACTTAACTATGATTCACTGACTTCAACTGTCAACAGGAAATTAATCACTGATGTGGTAGACATACATTCGCATGTACAAATATTTGTTTAATATCCTTGGATAAAAACCTGACTATATATATACATAATGAAAAACGGGTACTGACTTACACATTTTTTATATTTTATCATCCCTTACTAAAACTAAAATCATAGGTAAAATATTGGTAATTTCAAATCTAACTTACAAAATGTGTTTTCCTTTCAAAAGGGAATAATACAATGATCTCAAGGAACTAAACTATCAGTAATAAACAATTTTGTGTCATGAATCAAAGTATATGTAACAACATGAGAGTATGTGTTTTCTTGTCATACAAAAAAGTACCTTTTAATACAGTAGAGCAAAGTAGCGGACCCTCCAAGTAGAAATGCGCAGACATTAAGTACACCGAGGGTGATTGGTACTACCTATGTTTTGGATGGTGTCTGCGTTGATGTATGGTAATATGTGATCGGGAATGGAGAATGGATATTTGCAGCCGTTGCAGTTGAATCTGAATTAAAGAAACGCCAAATAAGTTTGTTCATGTTTTCTTTCAATAATAAGTAAATTAATTCTATTATATGAAAATATTATATTGATCAATATTTAATGGGTAGTCTATTTTTTTAATTACAGATTTTTAAAATATTGAATAAGGGGCCACTGCTTCAACTAGTGGCAGTGGGGATTGTTGTATACATGTAACATGTTTCGTGCTAACAATCACGTTTTACATACCGGTTTTTAAAGAAACTCGGGTGGTTTCAATTGCCGTTTTCTGCATTTGATGCAAAGTCATTCATCATATCAATTATCACATAAATTCACGATTTTTACATTGTTTAATTGTGTATATGTATTTTATCGCGTTTCGTTTTAATTTTTTAATATTTTGATTAACATCCAAAAAACATTATAAAAACAAATACATTACTTTTGAATGCCGAAGTAAATGGTTTCATTACACAGAAAGAGAAAAAGACTGTCAATTTCAGAAATGATATCACAAAACCAAATGAAGGATTGTTAAAAGTGCCATAGAGTATGTTCCAAAAATGTATGTGGCTTGTATAAGAGCCAATAAAACAAATAAGCTGAGTTAAATTCAAATCCCTTATCTAAACACAATCTGTACGTGTATCTCTTGAATGCCACAATTATGGCTTTTTCACTTTTTAATTGCAAAAGATAAACGGCCAAATAAATGTTAATAATCCTGCCCCAATTTGCGTTTTTTTATAGTTAAATGATCTACTAAGCAATTCAAGCCTATATTTGTGTTTGTGTCTGATGTGAATATATTCCCAAAACTTTCTTTGAGTCTTTGGCGCGAGCTAAATTCCGGTTTCGATCACAAATCTCGTTTGATAAGCATTGAGATGTTAAGTTTCAGAAACACCTCTACTTTGCAATCACATAAGCCTAATTTTAAAATAATAAATGGCCTATTTGACCCCTAAACCATACTCTGTGCCCCTTAAAGCATAATATAGCATGTGCATAATAAGGTAAGTAATGCTTTAAATATACCTGACAAATGAAGAATAAAAACAATGCAGCAAGCGATGCTAATGTGCAGCACTGAAATTTTAACTGATATGAGAAATGTTTATCTCTTCTCTTTGTATTAAACTTGCGTATCGCATTACAATATACCTATTTAGTTAAAATTAACGCCCAGTTAAAATTGACTACAGTTTCCAATAAACAAATGTTACAAGAAAACACGCGCTGACTTGGTGAATATATTATATTATGTCGTACAAAGGTAAAAAGAAAGAGTACACTTGCATGCATTAATGGAGAAATAGCCACGAGATGGAAAACGTTCGTTTCACTATAAAAGCGAGGATCCCGGTTATCCGGTGTCTGGTTAGCGGGGTTTGACTGTATAGTTATTTGCACTATAATAGATACAAAGCAGAAAGCGAAACTCTTTGCTGGATTACAAAAGGTTGAGCTGAACTACTTCTTGATATATTTACCCTTATAGATGTATTGTTTTAAGACAAAATATATGTTTATAAAGAGAGAGAGAGAGAGAGAGAGAGAGAGAGAGAGAGAGAGAGAGAGAGAGAGAGAGAGAGAGAGAGAGATACAAGGAGAATCAAAGACACAGTAAGACAGACAAGACTGAGACAGACAGTGAAGCAAATTAAGAGAGATACAAAGTGTTAGAGAAAAGAAGAGATAAGGGGATTAATGGAGAAATAGCCACGAAAGAGTTATCCCTGCAGTCAGGAAGAGAATAGCAATGAGGGAGAAATTCAGAGGCAGACACAAAGAAGTTCATAGAGAAAGACAAATGAAGGCAGGGAGACACAGTAAAAGAGAAAGAGATGAAGGGGAGATAGATGCATTTCGGAATGTAATTATTCTTGATCAAGTATAATCCTCATGCACTATCTTGATAGACAAAGAGAAAAAGATGACAGAGACAGAAACAAAGACGCAGTAACATGTTAAAATACTGTCCAACTGTGTAGGAACTCCTTCTGGAGCAAGTCAAGTGCCACTACTTATGGTTCAATGATGAAGTATAGGGGAAATTCATCAATGTCAAACATTTGACAAAACTTTGTGAATTGTAAATTGCAAATATTTTTCAAATATAAAATTATATGTTTTAAATGTCGTTCATTGAAAAGTCGGTGTTTAAACTTTGAATATAGGTATAATTACAACTCTCCAAACAAGTGCGCTGAAATACATTTTAAAGATTCGTAGAAACGTTCAAGGATATTGTTACAAATACTGAGTAAACCTGTATCCGTTTCTATATCGTTTGTGTTTGTCCGCTTGACGTCCCCTATAAATTCTTCCTGGTATGAAGGAGCATGATCTTATGCTGTATAATGCAAGGACAATTGCAGGTTTATTAGATTCAAATATGTCTACATTTTCGAGCATTGTATCCGTTCTGTTGTTAATGATGTCGACGACACAGCAATCAAGTAGGTATTCAATTTTTAAATATATATCTAAAATAACTAAAAATGATTTTAACACTTTTCAAAATTTATTTGATATAACTTTTTTACGAAGTTTAGTGTTGTTGATTTGTAGGTTTCTTTGTTGTACTGAATCTCTGATATATACACTCTTGCCGTATATATACTTGAAAATACATGCATGCAGTTAAACTTTGGGCAAGGAGGTTTGTAGTAAAAACATTCTTTTATGGTATAATTTGTCTTAGTTTAGTTCACACAAAATTATGCGTAATGGTGTTCGATACTGATTGCACTAGAATACCGCTTAACGCATCTTCATGTCTTATCATTAGTTTATTAAAGTTTCATAAAGGGGTAAACACGAGAGCAATCGATCATAGAAAACAAGAATCTCGGCAGAAGTTAGAAAGACGGCTAAGAGCTATACTATACCTGCGCGATTACACTTTCGTTCTTTTGTTCTTTAAGAAGTTTAGACATACGAGTTATATATCGATACTGTTGAGAACTGTTTGAATTAGAGTCTTATTGAATGTATTGTTTTTTTCTTATTTGTTTCTAGCGGAGTACAGCGTCGGAACGTATGGAACAGTCGGTCTATTTTGCAGAAGACTTGAATTAACATGTGAGAATGGCGAAAGGGTCAGAGTACAAAGTGGATTCAAGACCTCAATTTATGATCGGCGAGGTTGTGTATGTGACGAATGTCCTATTAGATCATCCCGCAGGACAACTGTTTCGAACTTCACATCAGTAGAAATCGGAATTGTAAAGGAAAGATGCGAGAATAACACCAACTGTTTAGTGAAGCCAGATATAATTTTAAGGAGATATAGAATGCGGTTGTTTGAAATAAACATCATCTATACCTGTGAAGGTGGTAAGTAAAAATGAGCATGGCTAAATTTGCATATCTGTGTACTGACTAAGTGGACACTAAAGCTGCTCTTTCCATAGTGAATTACTTCCTTTCGTCTCATTTTTGATTTAGCATAGTAACAAAATCTACAATTTCTCAATGCGTTTGAGAGTTTAACACATAATTCAATCTTCTTTTTCATGTACATTTTGATCGATAGTAAGGTAATTTTTATCTTTAAAGATGTGGTCAAAGAAAGATCCATAAAAACAACGAAACTTATTTATTCTCAGTTAGTAAAGAAATCGTATACAAGAATTCATCGTCTAGGTCTAACATATGTAGGTCCTGATTAAGGAAACGATTTTAGAATGAATTGCTCGGTTGCTTTGGTCATCAAATTGCAAGTTTAGAAGCCTCATTAAGTATGTCATATATGTCGTCTTAACAAAAGTTTGTTTTTTTAATTAAAAATTCATGTAGCATGGTGCTCATTTAAATTTGATTTTGTATTAAAAATAAAGTTTTTCGATATGATTTTCGTGAGTAGCCTAATAAAGCATTACCTTTTATTAAAATTCGTACTTTGGTGCTGCAGCGATTCATGCAACGACTGGATATTATTATACAAGAAAAACAATTTAAACATTCTTGTTTATGATATACTAATGTATATGATAATACTATGACAATACTAATCATGATGTTAACCATTATTTAATATATTGACCGAAATGAGACCAATTAATATATGAATGCAAATAGAAGAACAGGCTAATTTTTAGATTACGAACCTAAGCTTCTTTTGCACGTCAAAATACTTTCATTCATACAATTTATTTGACCCCTGCATAAATAGTGTAGTTGTGATACCGTTTCAAATGGTTTATTGAGTGTCTAATACAAATATTATGCAATAAGATCACCTGAACCTGGAAGATGAACAATGAGAGTAACGTTTAGCTTTCTTTTACCAGGAATGTTTCTTAAATTTACAAAATGCAATTAAATACTTAAATCAATACACCGTTGAGATATTCATTTTTTAAAAATATTAATCATTCCTTTATAATTTCAGATATCGAGGCAGGAAACGTCACAAACTCTTCTGAGAGTGAGACAGTAACAGATTTTAAGTTCTTGGGCGGCAGCTCATCGACAATGATAATTGGAACAGGCAAAACGGCTTTTTCATTTTCCGGTAGGTAAAAATATTCTAACTTTTCTCCGTAGGTTGAGTCCAAAAAGACATTATGTAAGTGTAAACATTATCTGATAAATGACCTTTTCATTATAAATTCATCTTCTTATTTTCATCCAGTTATCATACCCCTTCTATCATTTATTACGACTGTGTTAAAGAGACACACAGTATGTTTAATGACTTTTGCATTTGGCTTCAATACGGCAAAAATATCATATGATCTGAATTACGTTCAAATCGTGGCATCTTTATCTCTATAATGCCAAAATTATTACTTGTTCTGTTTGTCGATTGTAAATTACAAACGGCCATAATTTTGTTTAAGTTGAAATTTAGCGTCACAGTTACATGTTTATTAGTTAAATGTACTATCAAGCAACCTATATTTCCCGTTTAGCCATCTATTTGTGTCATTGGCGCGCATCAGTGTCCGATCTTAAATGATAAATCTGAATTTTTTTCATGTTTATTGTCACTATATTAACTAATAAGCAACGAGATGTTAATTTTCGGAAACAACGACTACTTTTCGGGAAATAGCACCATTTAGGAAGTTTGATATAGTTGACCCCAAAAACATACTCTGTTTGCCGACCTTTTTTTGTTCTTGCGCTGACACTAAGGAAGATGAAAATCATACTTATGTTGTCGCTATAAAATTTAATTACATTTTTTTATGTAACTCGTGTCTCGTAAGCTTTAATGACTGGATGCTTTGTTTGACCGGTCTTTAGTTGGCAATATTATATGAATAGCAGGTGACAAGTGAATAAAACATTTTTTTCTTCATATTTAAGAACGATTACAGGATGATCCTTTTCCAGAAGTATTATAGACCTTACATCATCACAAACAATTAGGCAGAAAATTACTCATCGGTTATCGTTAGCAAGTGGCATAAGAAAGTTGATAATTGAGACCACTACTTTATAGTCTGTCCCCCATTACATAATTTTCTCGTGCTGTTGTTCAAAGTTCCAATGACAAGACTAAATACATCTTTTTTCATTAATAGATTCTGCATTGAAAGCCTTATGCTTCAATATTAAATTTGAGTAAAAAAAGCTGGTCATACGGTGTCACAATAATGACGTCATAATGAGCTATTAAGTCTTAGCTATGACGTTACGATGAATGACAACACATTCAGCTTTAGTTTAGTGGACCGTGTGGAAAACGGAGTAAGTCGTTCCTTTCATTTTATACTAATGTTTATGAAATGAATTGGTATCATACAATATTTTCTTTTGTATTATAGTTAATCATTAACTATTTTGATGAAGAAACAGGTCGTTTAACATCCCCTATATATCAAACAATAAACATCATAACCATCATTAAAGGTAATGTCTGTCTGTTCCAGTGGAAAACTACCTGGCGGGATGCGGGACAGGAGTTGTCATGATAGGGTTGCCGGTTGCTATATTGTGTATTGTGTTGGCCAGGTAGGCATAACGAATTGAAGGTACAACTTAACGAGTTTCCTATTAACATGCGGTTAGATCAACAATCCAATTTACAACGAAACTCCACTCGTTTATCTTTCGGAATATTTTGACTAAGTGACAATCTCAATCACACTATAAGTTGATGTTTATCAAAAATTAAATAGATCATTTAAACAGCAACAACAAATTGATTGAAATAAGATTGAAATGATGATTTATATATATTTGAAGTTCGTTATTGATGTATTGTCATAAGAAAACTTTTTTTCATTTCAGAAAGAGACGATTCATGAGAAGATCACCATTATCTCCTGTATCTAAAGAAAACCCAACATACGCTGGACTGACCCTCTCACGGTTGTCCAACATTTACGATTCAGTTAATGCTGAAGATCGTACCTATGCCCATAGATAGTTTTAATTTGGTATTTTTATTACCTAAAAACCATTTTGTTATTGAGTATAAAATATTAGATAGGCTCGTTTGAATGGATCGATTTGAATCCGTAATAAAGCGGACTTTTATTTCAAAATAACCTGAAAAATATAAGTCTTGTTTCTTATTCGAAATAACATCTAGGCACATTGTCATCGGGTTAGAGTGCAAAATCTTAGGGAACCTGTAATGGTCACAACTGTCTTCAAAGGTTTGGTTAGTTCATATGCTCTTGTTTAAAATTCTTTTGTGTCATTTAATAAATCTTCGTTATTTTTCTCAACTTGTATGTCATTCACATGACTACGATTTTGAAAACGTTGATCATCATTTCATGATAGCTTTGTAATTAAAGGTATATGCATTTGTCTTCATTTGTGAGATTTTGGTTATTGGTACTCTTTTTAATGCATTGATTTAAAAATCGGAAATAAAATATTAGGATTGTTATATGTAAAATATACTACACATATATTTTTTTCAATAGAAGAAAATCATCTTCTGTCAATGTCATTTGTGCAAGGTTTGATCTACAGCTTAAGATCCGTATCTATATGATGAAGACTAACCGAGCAGTGGTATTATTCATCAGTGAGTACTTCAAACGGAACTGCCATTTCATTGAAACTCAATAATAGAGTTCAATGCACAAACACTATGGAAACATTTTATGGATAGTGAGCTAATTTAGCGCATGAAAACGTTTTGATGTAGATATTTACAGCAATATGTAGTTGGCGATAACTTACATTACTGTGTTATAAGTATCTCATTCGTTAGATAACGAAGATTGCCACTGAAGAACTAGTTTCATATCATGAAACCAGCTTCTAAATGCCGTAATAAATAGATATAGATGGTTGTGAAGTCATCCTTTGAGCTTACTATCTAAAGAAGAACCACGTAAAACAACAAGAGAACAACAGCAGTGGAATCATGTCTTAGAAGATGAAACAAAATCAACACAATGTCTATATATATTATATAAATTATTATCTTCATAAAAAAAACAGTATCGGTATACAGTATACAGATACAGTATATCTAAAATGAAATTTCTTAAAATGGCAGTAGAACGTTTTTTGAAAATTCTATTTTAAAAAGTTGATTTTCTAAAGTATACATCAGTTTATGCAATAGTGATTATATTCAGGAGATCATAAATCTCATTATTCAATTCTAGGAACTGTAGTTGTAGAAGAACGAGCAAGCAAAACCATTGGCGGCCATTTTGTGTGAACACCTTTTATTCGTTTGAGGTTACGAAGTGGATCAGAATAGCTGAGCTGATCATTGTATGCTACATTTAGAACTTCTTTTTTGTGGTTCTCGTCTTCGTGAGATTACTCCTTTAAACATCATGAATATTCGGAAATGTGCGGAAAATGACCAATATACGTAGTGGTTATGTTATTTTCTGTATCCTCCGTCCTATCTATTGTAAAAAGAGGAAAATATGGGTTATAAATGGTAGATGCATCCGTAGGACAAGCCAACGGGAAAGCATGTGCACCATGTTGTTCCCGAAGAAACTTGTCTAGTACCGGAAAAAGAACCTCTATGAATAAACCTTAAGCTTGTTTTTCAAAATTACGCTTTCCCAGGTCATAAGCAGGCTGTCATCTTGTTGAAACCAGGGTTGAATCATGCGTTGAATACATTTAACATCCTTGTATGATTACCGTCACAACACAATGCATTATAAAAGCTTGTATTTGCTTGTTTGCTGATCCCTTTTCCTTTTGACGAAGTAAGATATATTTAAATCACGACGCATTGCATTCGTTCGTGAATTGTGCTCCTGTATGTGTCGACAGGAAATAGTTGCAATGTTATAGACACCTCCTGATTTGTGAGAAGCTGAACATTGGTTATTAGGGCGTGGTCCTCATGAGGGGTCACCGGGTCGATAAATGTATATATTCGAAACCCCCATCAGCTCAGGAGTATGTACACCTGTTTCAGTTGTCCTAAGTCAGCTATAACAGCGTATTTGTCTCAGCCTAGCTCCATCATATACCCTGATATCCTTCGGCCTAAAACGCTCGTATCGCTTACGGCTTGTTACTCATGGCTATTTATAGCTTACAATGACAATGGTTTGAATTCTCATCCGGGTTGTGCCGCTATCGCTAAATGCGAGTCATTTGATTGGGTTGGTATAATTAGCGATACGGGTGTTTTAGGCCGAAGGATATCAGGGTATATATGATGGAGCTAGGGCACAAATACGCTGATGTAGCAGGATGATCTTTTGTTAGAATAAAATGAAATGACAAAAATAATATGAACGAATGGAGTGACGCCATAAACTCATCAGACCTTTCGGATGAGCTAATAAAATGAAATTACCCCCTTTAAGATACTATGCATGTAGAACGTAACAAAGTTCGCAGAAAGGAGAAACATATAAGTAAAGATAAGGTGGATTTTATCATTCTCAAGTAAATTTTGGATACGACCGACATTATATACAAACAGGATGAAAGATTGAAACAGAACATATCGACTATCATTAAGCATATAAATCATAAGCGAATAAAGACATATATAAGAGCAATGGACTAGATAGGGGAAAATATGATTATTGTTATGATAGGATAAAATAGCTGTGATATCATATGTTTTTAAAGATATGCGATTTAAAAATATTTTATCTATGAAAATATATGAATGGATTGACCAACAGGCTCCGGAGATCTTACTTTGAGGCCGCTCCAATATGATTACTCATGATTACATATATAGAAACAAATAATAGTAATTGAGGCATGTCCCATTGAATAAACTCACTTACATGAAAGACTCCATGCAGGTAGTACATACCTGAGATCTTACAATCGTCCATGTGTTACTTTAGACATTGACATAACTTATTAACAACATCCCAAAACCGAAAGAACAAAACCTTCTATTTGCAACAGACCATTATAACAGCGATGCTAACATTGCGGTGCTTTTTATGATGCCAAACAATGGACATAGCATTTAATAGAAGGTGTGTTGGGGAGGGGTGGGCAAGACACCAGGCGCAAAACTATGTTGCAATTTTCCAGTTTTATATATTTTAAGTACTTCAGGGAGATTAATGATTTTTCGATCGTACACAATCTAGAAATAATATCTTCACCTGTTGAATTTGTGTAAGTCAAAAATATTGATAGAAGCAGAAAAATTTATCCATATTAATTCGATCCATTTGCCCTAGCCAACGACGGGTATTTGCTTCCAATCAACAAAGGGAAATTGATAAGTTCAGCTAATCAGAACAAAATATAACCGTGTCGTCTTACATCATCAACATCATCATCATCGTCGTCGTCGTCGTCTTGGCTTATTCAAACCTTACTGCTTACCTGCCTAAATTTGTGTTTCGAAAGGAGCGCGGTCTCCGGCGAAAAGTTGCAATTCCAATTAGGTTTCTCATTCTAATATCGAGATTTGTCGCAGCAGCTTGGACGGTTAGCACAGAGAGATTAGGTAAATACTGCAAGGCCTATATTAGCCATTCATGAATTTGGTCATACCAAAATAGGCCATGAATGGGAGGATGGCACAGTCAATGGTAGTGTTAAATAAAACAATGTCTGTCGCACTGTGTTCGTAAACAAGCATTTGTGACACAAAGCATTCTATAGATTGTGTGGCAGAAGTGTACAGATATAACATGAACGCATGGAGACCTTATGTTATAAATATTCATAGCAGTTTTCCCCATGTTGAGATATTGGAGAGATTAAAGAAATACAGATATTTGGTTAAAAATGAGAGATGAGTATCATTTAGTTTCAACATTAGTGAGAACACCTCATGAAGTGACAAATATACAAGTTGAGAAAATTAACATTTATTAACACTGGATGAAAAATATATTTTGAAAAATTTAACTAAATGAATTGTTAGATTTAAAAAGGGCACATTATATTATATTTAGAAAAAAAAGAATAGCAATTGCTTTGCGTCAATCTGATTAGCTAAACACTGTAAAAGACATTCAGTTCATACCTCCATATACTTAAAAATCGTGACGTCCCATCAATGACAATTATTGGTTAACAAGTAACGTCTTTCTTATAACGGATTACACAGTTTGCACAGCGGTTTTTAAGTTCATACCTCCATGAACTTAAAACATTTTGAAGTCAATTCTTAAATAAATCGATCAGAGTTTGCCGGTGGTCTCTACCACACACCAAGTTCCTGAAGTGTCATAGGATTGGAGAAAAAAGTCACACGGTTTCATTTCAGATTCCGATCAACCAAATTTACTGTGTAACACTGTGACAACTTTGTTGCGTCCCATTTATCCGGCAGATTGATAAACAGCATATATATTCAAAGTCAACAAAAGTAGGGAAGTAGCTGAGAAGGTTTACTACGTATACCAGTCTAAGACAAGTCGGTAAAAGTGGTAAATGACAAGGGACCGAAATGGTATAACAACGGATGATAACAAGTAAATGGTACTTTCATTGATCATTAACATCGGAAGGTACAGAGAAACCAAGGAATATTTACATCATCAATCCAACATTAATTAATCGTCCCAAAGAGGTCCCAAGTCCACCGATAAGTCCTAAGCAAGCATTCCATAGTGCTATTCGACTAGAATATTTCCTCGGTCAGGAATGCTTTGTCACGTGCAAATGATATGAAGGGAAATAACACATTTAGCTATATCCTCTTAACACATCACTGTTCTCATGAGTAATTAAGCCTTGTCATAGTAATCACACTGTGATGCAAAAGTCAGGGTACATATTCAAAGATTATCCTTTCTGGCAGGTGTATTACAAAAATGGCACGACGCACTGGCGTGTACTGCCGGGTGAATAACACAGACTGTATACAAAAGCATTCCTAAAGGATTTGTTTTGTAATGATGTTACCTTTCCATTTTATACACACATTTGTTTCAAACCAAAGGTTTTTTTTTGCTACACCCTTGTCCTATCCTTCTAAATATCAGATGCGACCTTCAGCATCAAGTTCCTCGTAACTGTTCGATAACCGGACCACGGTGAATCCTGCATATGTGGGATGATCTCTTGAAACAGGAGAAGGCTCTAACTTTTTCTTCAAACATCGCCTTCTGGAATTAAACATATTAGATATTTATAGACTCTATCCCCGATTTAAAGTTGATGTGTTTTAAGTGTTTTTGAAAATATCTGATCCTCATGTACGTGCACCATGCACGATACATACCTGACGTGCACCATGCACGATACATACCTGACGTGCACCATGCACGATACATACCTAATGTGCACAAAGCACAATACAGAAACAGGTAATCCTATCAAGACGAGTCCTGTTACAAATCCGGATAGGTAGGCTTTCACTGGAACACAGATGCATTGCCTAAACTGTTGACAGTTTGACCGTTTCTTCATTTGCGTATGATATACTATTTTCCTTCAATATATGGTCTTAAGACATTGACACCGGCACGTTAGAGAATCCTTTCAATGAAGACCGGGCCTCAAATATTACGATCAAGGAACTATAACCTTTGAATGTCACCGGACACTGATATGTATTTTGATTTCTTTGTGTTTTGATCTCATGTGTGATATCTAATGGCTTATAATGTCTCTTCTGTGTCCCGTGAAAATGCAAAACATTTGTCAGTAATAAGTGATAGAATAATTATATTCATTCATTTACCAAACTGTGCACTACCCCTGTTGATAACATGCAATATATTATGTACATGTTATGAGCCATCTGTTGTTCGAAGGGTTTACATAATCTACACAATGTGATCATGCCGAGATGGCTCTAAGCAAACACAATTATGATGATGTGTTAGTGTTACTGTAGTTATAAACTTGACAAAAAAATCAATTATGTAATGTTACTCAATGATCATAACAATATTCTCTTTAAAACCTCAGTAAAGAAAAGCCGTTATCATCTACGTAATCAGTGGTGGTATTTGATATTGTCTCTTTACTTGTGATATTATCATAGTTTTTAAACTAAAGCGTGAATGGTTTTTTAAATGAGTTAAGAATAAAAAAAAATCTTTTATTATTTTACCAACTTGAATTTTTTTTAATAAATTCTACCTACCGAAAAATAATAATGAGTCGACGCCCATGCCATTGGTATCAGTGTCTTTTTTATTTTCACTGATAAAGCTTCCTGTCTCTGTGTCTGAATTGATATAAGAGAATATGAAATACAAAAAGTACTGTGATCTTTTTTGCACAGTTCATCTTTACACTCATGTTTTAAATCCGCACATATTTCAGTTCATCAGACATGTAAGATTTTATATGTCACGCATAAGAAATAAAAAGTAGTTCCTGTCTCACTTTCAGATGTAGAAACACTGGTTTTGTGTCTTGTCTCTATATCTAAACTAATTCTAAAATAACGCTTTTTTAGACAAGAGTTTTGTTATTTGTTGACATAGCAATATCACTCTGACCATAAAGTTTCAAAGTTAGAGGCCTTTATGTATTTACAACAAGATATTACAACTGCAACATTTTTTCTCGTTAAGTTAATATGTATATTATTAAGTGTTCGGTCGGATCCTACCGTTGATGATTAGAATAAAAATATGATTGAAACAGTAAAGAGTATTTTATCTTGAAAGTGATAGAATTTTCTTTTGCATATTAATTGTTAATACAATTGACATGTTAATAGGAAACCATAAGGTCATATTGAGACATTGGTTTTTTCATGATATTATTTTTTTCTTGATTGCATTCAACGTGTCAAGTGTTAACAATGTCAATAGAAAATTGTGAAAATATATAAAAAAAATGCTTCATAATAAGTCACTTACCTTTTTTACAATTGTACTCCACAACTTGTGAATCTTTAGTGTGGGTCAAAATTAAATCGGAACAGGTCTGTTTATTGTCACAGTGTTCTTTGACAGTGTGGAAGCTTGATTCGCTAAAGTTTATGATTGAGTCGTCTCTCTTAACCTCTGAACAACAGTTTGACATGTAACTCTGAGTACAATTTGTGACTTTTTTCTGACATTGCAAGTGTTTATCCTTCTGTACAGCATATGCTTTGATGATTTCTATAGTTTCTCCTGGTAGACATTCAAATAATAGCAGTCGGCATGTTTTTTTCTGATGTGCCGCACGCATATGCTCGTTTTGCCTCTGAAAAAGATTTATCCTTTAAATATTTTACTTTTCATGTGTTCAGCTAATTAATTAACATAAAATATATGACAAACCTTAAGAAATATTCAATTGTCCAATGTTATTTTACATGTTATGCCATAGGTGTAAGGATGGATTGAAGAAGGGAAACACTCCTGACACATTAGAGTGACTGAGTAACCAAAACCGAGAGTTTTGAGCTTTATAGTACATCAAATTGAATTGTTGTTAATTCTATTGCTCTAGTGCATGAAGAACATATACACTCTAGATTTTTCATAAGTTCATCATTCAACATTGAAATATACTTATGCTGATTAAACACTTCGCTTTTATTAAGAAAAGCCAGTACAGCTACCAACATACAGCGGATATAAAAAATAGTGAAAACATAAGTCTTGTTAAATTCGATACTGAGCACTCTCTAAGAGAGGTAGCTCTGTCATAAAGTTGTTTCCTATCCCTCCTAAACAACAGTTTGACATGTCAGTTTAAGTGACATTTCTGACCTGAATGCAGGTTTCATGGTTTGGCTACATGCAACAAATCCTACCTATCATATAGAAGGGTTTTTTTTCTAGTTTTCTCATCCTCTGAAGTCATAGTGAGAAGAAAAGTTAACGTCATGAAACCCCATGAACTGTGTCTTGAATCTAATGAAGGTTGAATAAGGAGTAGTACCAACGTTGTTGGAAATGTGGCAGTTTAAAGAATAATTTAGCAAACATGTCTAGGTTAACAATGACAGTCTCAGCGAGCTATGTATTTTCTAGAATATACATGGGGTTCACATACCTGTCAAATCGGCGTTGCAGATAAGTAAACAAACAATTTGAAGGAGAGATGTTAACATTGTAAATACGAAGAATATCTAGTCAGTAGTGAAGAGAGATTATGAGTCATTAAATGAAAAAAATGTTTAATTTCCTCCGGTAAAACAAGGAAATATTTGGCAGATATTGACGTTAAAAAACATA
Source organism: Phorcus lineatus (assembly GCA_921293015.1). Taxonomy (NCBI): domain Eukaryota; kingdom Metazoa; phylum Mollusca; class Gastropoda; order Trochida; family Trochidae; genus Phorcus; species Phorcus lineatus. Next base: position 14,172,509 of record OV121085.1, read on the forward strand.
TATTTTATGTTTAAAGTGCAATAACATAATTTAATAATGAAGACATCATTATATTTAACATATTTGGTGATAGGATGTATTCTGAGAGTTAAGTCAACACATATTCAACGGAACGTTACACTTATTTCAAATAATTGTATCCTAGATGATTCAGCTTTTAGCATGGTCTTCTATGCAGAGAATATTCAATATATCTCTGACATACATTACATACAATAAATCTTTGACATACATTAAAGTGGCAGTAGCACGGTTTTTTCCGATAAATTAAAGGATCTCACGAAAGCGAAATGAAACACAAAAATGGCCGCCAGTGGCTATTTCTTGACACTAGTTAATTTGTTCCTCGACTACGAATGATCGGGTCAAAAATGGAATGATTGACCCTCGACAGTTAACACATTTAGGATAAACAAATGTTCATGTTGGCAGATTTGGAGAAATGAAATTTAAAAATAATTAATTTAATTGATTTCAGGTCACACCGTTTTATGACCTAATATGCGTATCATTTTCGTGTTAATGTCCTAGAGATAGTAAGATGGATATAGAATTAACCTGGGACGGAAGATGACAGATAATATTTCCTGATTGATAAAAAACTACAACTTTCATAGTGCGTCATAGTCTGCATGTATATGCCATAAAATATATTTTGAGTTTTTCTATAACGGTTTCGACAATATGGTCTCCTTTTTACTATACGCGTGACATCCAAATGTAGATATGCTATCCATTTGTCATGCAATACTGCATTGTTCCTAATGAAACTTAACACTTACGTACCCCGGCAAATTGGATTTTATAGTCGATAACGCTATATGCTATTACATCAAAAGTGTAACTTTTCGAGGGACATTTAATAAGCACCTGTTTACATTTTTTCATTGAGAAATGAAAACTAAGTTTTATATACATGATATCTCAACTCATCAGGAAACTATATGAGTCATGAATAACGACGTCCGGTTTAATACCATTTTTATGAAATGACTAAGATGTTTGTTATTTAACAAGCGAAAGCGATACAGATACCATTTACGAGTTTCGTAAAAAGGATAATAAACGGGACTGTGATGGGCTTAAGGGATTTCATGGCGTCACTCGTCCGTCCGTCCGTAAACCTTTCACTATTTCATCATCTTCTCTGGAACCTCTGACTCGGGAAATCTGAAATCCGTTTTGACTCAGGAGATATAATTTATAGATTTGAAAACCAAATCACAAAATCTATATTAGCAACTGTTTCTCCCTTCGGGCTTCTCCCCTGATAAGGGTTACATAAGGTTCACAGGGACCACGCCCTAAAAACATATTTGTATCTTCTTCTCCAGAAACAAGAGACCTAGAAACGTAAAACCTTGTGGGCAGACCACTCAGCTTATGAGGATTTTAATTTATAGGTATAATGACCCTGTGGCCCCTAATAAGGTCCACAGAGACCACAACCTAAAAACCTATTCTTATCTTCTTCGCTAGAAGCAAGATACCCAGAAAGCTGAAACATTGTGTACTAACCCTTATCTGATTGGGCCTCTTATTTATAGATAAGGTGACTCATACCCCTAAATAAAGGTCAGAGGGGCCACATTCTAAAAACCAATTTTCATCTTCTTCTCCAGAAGCAAAGACCTAGAGATTTGAAACCTTGTGTACAGACTCCTTAGCTTTTAGGACATCTAATTTATAGATAAACTGACCCTGTGACCTCTCTTAAGAGCCAGGGACTCCATGCCTTAAAAACGTATTTGCATATTCTTCTTCAGAAGCAAGAGGCCTAGAAAGCTGGAATCTTATGTACAAACTGACTCAGAAAATGGGAAATCTTGTGTATTCAATTAGCCTTCTTTACTAAACATATTTTTAATTATAGATTTGACGACCCTTTGAACCCTTATTAGAGCAACAGAAAGCTGAAACCTTATCAAATTTACTTAGCTGATGGAGATTCTAAATTAGAGATTTAATGACCTTGTTTCCCCTGATGCGGCTCATATAAGGGTCACCAAATCTATATAAGCAACTGTTTCTTTCTTAACGCCTTATACGGGTCATATAAGGGTCACAGGGACTACGCCCTAAAACATACTTTCATCTTCTTCTCTAGAAGAAAAATTGCCTTGAAAGCTAAAACCTTTTTTTACAGACTCGTTACCTCATGGATATAATAATTCATAGATTATGTGATTCTATGGCTTCCAAGTGGTGACCCTGTAACCATTTGTATGATAAATGTTGGATAGCCTAATAAAATACAGAGCCAATGACTCTATTTAATATTTTACTCAATCTTTGTATTCAACTGTCCAAATGTACCTAACAATCTAGGTTTTTTGGCAGTTTTCATTTTCTTACATTTTCACATTTAATATGTCAAATGTATGGTTAACATCTACATGTAATTACCCTACCCGATTGTCCGTAGTCGTAGACACGCATTAAGTGAAAACTGCACGTGAACACCTTTTAATCTTTCATTTTAGAGCAATATAGTTTAGCCGAACTTAATCTGTGTATAAGAACTTCTTGTATTTTTTTGTCAATATTGATAACATTTAATTTCCATTCTGTGTGATTCTCTAAAATGTGCTACACTGCCTCTAAAACTAGTTAAGAGAAGGATTTTATAACTCTTCTGAAGACATTTCTATTACTGGTAGGCTAAAAATCGGTTGAATTGAAAGCGTTGAACATGGAGAGGTGAGGAGAGGTTTGTATTCTAGGAGGGGGGTAAATGAAGATATAATTTCCTCTATCAGTCTACCATGCATGAATGTTCAATTGATGTTATGATAAAATGGAAACGATGTTGCATGCTTTACAAAGCATCAACGGAAGCAAAATGCTTAAAGATAACCTAATCAAATGTTACGCAAATTTAATGAAACGGATATTACTGAACATGCTTGACACAAGAAGAAAAGTCATGTATTACGAGAGAGTAGGATAGAAATTTAGCACACAAGGAAGTTATTTTGCCGCGTCGAATTTATGCAAACATACTTCCTTTTTAATATGAAACGATCTCGATATCAATGTACGTTTTGGGCAAAACAGGGCTTCGTTACTTCAGTAAGTCAAGATTTCTCACATTTAAGTCAAAGAAATTCGTATTTTGTGGTCTCGAACGTTTTTTTTCAGAGTATAGTGTTTATATATATATATCATTTTTAGTAAAACATTTTAAGTATATTGTATAAAAGAGTTTATCGTTTAAACTTTCAAAGGACGTGTTTTGACAAAAAAGAATAACATAACACATTACTATAAATAAACATTGATCAGGAACTGTGTCAATGATATAACGTCATACATATATAGAGCTAGAAGCTTTGACTATCGTTATATGCTTATTGATTATGAATGTTTTATGGAGCCATAATGATATGAAACACATTATTTCCCGCTTTCGTTTTATTTCGTAGCAATTCAACTATTTCCTGTTTGCAAGCGTTAACCTAAAACTGTACTCTAACACACTTGACTTTACAACCACTCTCGAGACAGAACAGTGTTTCTATTCTCTTATGAGGTAAGTTACATTTTTTATTTATTTCACATTTATGTCACAGAGGCAAAATCGTTTAAAGTAAAAGTAAATGTCTTTATTCAGTAGCCCTGTGACCCAGGTTAAAAGGTCTTAAGGGGCAGAAGCACTAATACGAAAATTAAATGTTACCATTACCAAAACAATGTTTTTAATCCACTAAAGCATGTTGAATACAAAATATAATCTTCAGTTAAGATACGTGATTTCATTATCCGTCTTAATGATTGAAAGGTGTTCACACTTAACTGTCGCCAGCAGTTTCGCGTGATACATGATACACTTTGTTACGACTACTGATAATCAGTTTAAGAAATGAGATGTTTCACACTCTGAAAAAAAGTCTTTTGCATAAACAAAAATCATACTTGGAAATTTCATTTTTAAAAATATGTTACTGCTCCTTTAGAGTATGATATTTATGTGGAATGCCCATTTTAATGTATGTTTATCGTCTATGAAAAAAACCAAGAGTAATGTACGCAGCGGTCTGATAGTGTTTACACAAGTCAATGTGGTTATTATGAAAAGTCCCTGTTGTGACACAAAAATATATATATATATATATATATATATATATATATACATGTATATATATATATATATATATATATATATATATATATATATATATATATATATATATATATATATGTTTTTGTTTGTATTTATATATATCTATGAATTAAGAATGGAACACTTTCAAGTCCTTAGTGATCGAGTATGTGATGACCTCATTTGAAAATGAATAACATTAATTTTCCTGATATCATATTTTCACAGTCATCTGATATTTAGCCACCTATATTAGATCAATGTATTCCAAAGAGAGTGAGAGAATATGACAAAATGTGCTATTTCATTCCTTAAACTGTGATTATACGATTTTAGTGAACTTTATTGATTTGGTCCCGTTAAATGTTGGAATCGAACAAGACATTTTGAGAGTGTATTTAGAAACGTTAGTTATACTTCCTCTACACTGTGCAAATAAATTTATGCGTGTCTAAATGGACATGTGGTCTTTTGTGAGTGAGTGAGTTGGGGTTTAACGTGCTTTGAACAATATTTCAGTTATAAAACACGTGGATGACAAGCATCCAAAAGAGAGTGGACAGATAAGGGAGAAAGGGATCGAAAGGTTAAGGGAAAAGACGGAAAGAAAGGCATAGTGAGAAATAGACAACAGGTTTTAGAAGGACTCAAATTTAGTCAGGCTTCTATCCGTCGACCTGTCCAGCTTGGGTGTCCCTACCAGGAGCGTGAAGGCTCCAGCTGGCATAGCGCTCGGGGTCTCTGAAGCACGCAAACCACCACACCGCGATAAGGTATTGAGTCCAGTGGTGGCGTGGTCTTTTGAGAACTGAGGATATTTATGATATAACCAGTCTGTGAGATATTACGAGAAAGATAATAACTTTCCTTGAAAGAGCAAACGAGGGAGCGCGTTGCCCATAAAGGTGAGGTAAGGTGATATTAGGTTTAATGCCGCCTATATCGCGGCTTCTAGTATGATCGCAGGGAGAACGCCCGCAACGCCACTTTGGCTATGCATTGCTGTATACCTACGAGCATCGACTGGAACTAGCGAACCAATTATGCGTTGACTTTATAGGTTATCACAATGGTGGTAATTGTTATTCAAAAACAGCAATATGTTCTTTATAAAAACTTCTTTATCTTGTAACGCAAACGGAGGAGTAAGCATCAATTCCGAAATTTCGTGAGGAAGAAGATGTTATACCGAAATTCTTTATTTTCTTACACATTTTATTACTTTTAGCTCTATTTGATACTTTATTTTACAGCTGATGTTGAACTGATGAAATGCCCGAAGCAGGCGGAATAGCAGCAATCGTCATCGGAACGATTTTTCTCGTTGTCCTTATTTGTGGGACGCTTGCTTTTCTATATCTCTACTTTTACTTCAAGAGGTATGTCAAAGGGCATGCTAGTTATTGAATATAAAATTATACCTATTCGATTTGAGTCGTGAGTGAACGTGTTTGAATACACTTCAATATATTTAAATGCTTAGCTAATGTGGAATGTGTCAATTTTAAGATTGTGTTTACGTAAGACTAAGGTCTAATAACCGCATGCATCAGACAATATTACATGAAATTCATATTCAGTTTTGGCAACGTTACACTTGTATCCGTTATCACAATATTTGAACCTAACACAATGAGTTAATGAAAAAGCTGTTTCTGGTTTGTAGGAACAAACGGTTCCCATGGCAAGACCCTGTTGGTATTGCGTACTGTCCGCCGGTTGCCAACTACCATGAGATTGAGCATATACGAGCTAACGAAGGTCATGCCTACGACTATGCTGTTGTGGACAGAGGGGGGACTGAAGTTGTTGTGAGAAACAATGATAGGGGAGAATACGACCATCTAGGACAAAAGGTCAAATTCGCAGCTGTCCGGTACGACACTACAGCTTCAACTGTGCAAATAATTGCGTCAGCGGGTAATTCGGGGTTAGACGGTGAGCCTGTGTACACATATGACCGCCTTGCCCACACGACTGATCCAAAAGTTGCTCACAATAAATACGAAGTTGTAGAGGTACTGGAGGATACTCCAAGGTCGCCTTTTGGACATGCTGGGGCAAGTCCTAACTACAACTTCTTGGCTGTACCCAAGCCAGAGACCCATCTCATTAATGATTACGATAAACCCTCAGTACAAGGACATTCCTCAAATGAACACGAAGCAGGGGAGGACATGCTTGCTAATTCCTTAACAGATACCCGTAACAACGAGTTAGGAAGACATTCTTGCAAAATATCAGATGAACAGACATCAACAGGGGTCATTGGAAGCATCGATCCAGGCGAGTGTGACGCAACAACAAAATGTGATCACAGAGATGAAAATCCCGAAATGGAGAAAGATAAGATTTATCAACTGGCTTCAGCAATGGATACCAATACGGTAAATAAGACAAAGTTTTCCACGTATGAAGACGCACAAAGCCTCGGAGGAAGACAAGGGGGAAGCAACACCCTACCTAAGAAGCCAAGAGTTTTAAAACGGGATAAGGGGTATGACCTTGCTACACTGCCATCACGAAAGCAGAAAACAACGCAGGAAGAAGTGAAACTCGATAACAACGAAAAGAAAAACTTGCTACAAAATGTCGAGAAACCAACACCAAGATCTCGACCAATACGTGGTGACAACACAGGACATGTTGAAACCGAAAAGCGAAGTTCAGTAAAAGTTGAGAATAGTGCTGATACAAACCCTGCCTTTGTGAAATCCGCTTCCATAAGCACATCTAAACCTGAAAAGCCAATTAGACCAAGCCGACAACAGACCAATAATCAACTGTCATCAAAACCTAAAGTTGGAGAGAAACCGAGTGTAATTCCTCGTAGAACTGTCAGTACGAAGAAATAGACATTCAGATCAACCAATTTGATTGGCTCAATTAAGCGGTGTATATATGTTGCCATGAGCTCCTATCATCCTTTCGCTTCTCCTCTTACATTATTATAGATCACGTTACTTTGCAAGGAGTGCTTTCGTCATAAACTATCCTAAATTATTCAGTTTTTATTTGGACATAGTATATAAATACGACTAAACAATATTCAATGTTTCCAAGGACCTTGAACAGCAAATAGACATAGAAGATAACATGTTTAAACGTTTTGAGTCCTTTTTCTCTATTGACATGTAAAGTAATTGGACACCTGGCTGTAGTATTGGGAACATTTTTGTCGAGTTCATATGCTCTTAACTGCATAAGCTTTGGAATGTAAAATATGTCTTCACAAAAGATAACTATTTTTGTGAGGGCTAGAAATCATCAAAGCATTAAATATAAAATTGAAAAAAGACACTTGACAGTGTTCTGTTCTCATTAAATGTCCGGATTTCCCAGAAAGTTGAAGCAATCTTTTACAATGAACATTACTAATCGTTACGAATTATCTTCCTGGTGTGGTTAAACTGTCACTTGTCGAGGGCATTAACGGATAAAGGAAATAATTCTAGAGAGACAGTTTCCTTCATTGACAACAGTTAAGCCTTCACCAATGACGACTAATCCTAACTGTATAAGTATAATTAAATTATAGGAAACTGTCACTTCAATTCGAGCAATTTTGACTTATTATGTTCCTCATACGAGGCTTGAGCGTCGACATAAATCAATATAGTATGGTTGAAGGCTTTGTTAATACAAGCTTATAAAACCGAAACCAATGGACCAAGGAAATCATTACATAAGTTCATCGTTTCATTACATGTTAAGGAAAGTGAAGTGTTTCATTTATAATTTCTGAATTGTAATATTGTGAAGTAAAGTATTTGCTTTCATTCAAGATGTCAGATGCCATTTGCCAGCTCGTCAAAATGATTTCCGCTGCATCATATACTGCTTGCAGTATGTGATCACTTGAATGGTTTTCATGTTCTGTAGTAATATCTAAATCTATACAATTGTAAAGTGCTCAGGGATTGGTCAATGGATTAGAGTCTTTATTCCGTTGACGTCACATCAGTATTGATGGCCTAGTGCCTGAACTTTTTGTTTCAAATAGTGATTAGATGATACGCTAAGAAAATGAATGGATTAGATAATGGTGCCTTTTAATGTTTTAACGAAATCTTCATTACATTGCGATTTAAGAGGGAGAGAGAGTGGCTTCAATTTTTTTAATAGAAATTATAGAGACACTAAGCGAGTTGATTCAATCACATATTTATACAGCCAAAGTTTATAAACGGTGTGATTTATCCGAGCAGCACTGAATATTGATAAAAGTATCCTTTTAATGCTAAAACGTTCAGCTACAATATAAAAAATTTTTTTCTAAATGATATTCATGTAAATCGAAAGTATGTTTTATCTATCATTTTTATTTACCATGTCGTCTCTACATCGACAGGGCAAGTTATTTTGCGAAATCGATAACATCGGTAGCACGAGTTTTAGGGAAGAAAATCAAGTCCAGCGTGTGAGTTCTCGATAACAATACAATAAAAGTTCAAATACCCTTCCTAAACCTGCATCTGTATCTCTAAGTTGCCATAATAAAAACAGTTGTATTGATGTGAATGAGTCGAAATTCTGCGTCCACTTTACATCAGTTAAAATTCCTAATTAACAGTACCAATCAATATCTTTCTTTGTACCTAGTGTAGAACAGTTTTCAAAATTATTTTCGTCATTGGCGTTCGCCCCTGTCCGGTTTTTGATCACAAATCGCAACTTCTACCTGTTTATTGTCGCTAAACTGAACTAATAACCTCTAAAATTGTGATTTCAGATACAACTAATGCTTCTCGATAAATCAACGTCATTGATAAAGTTTGACAAACTGGACTGCTATAACATACTCTGTGCAACTTTAATATGAATGAGAAATGTCATTCACGATACCTGAATGATTTAGGATCGAGAATATAGTGCATTTGTAAAAAGTTGACATACTGCAAAGTTAAGTCGTACATTTACATGTACATCCATACACATAGTTCCTCTACAACGTCTACATTTCAATATACGAGATGTGTAAATAGATTACACAAGATAGCTCAATACATACATTGTAGGTAATAATGTTATACAGGGTTTTACTTCATGTTATCTCTGCTATTCGGTGGGCCTTAGCTTGCTGTTATCTAACTGGTCCGGGCTGATTGAAACATGTATACAACTCAAATACATACAAGGTGTAACATCTGTATGTCTGTACATAAAATTCAATCTGTTTCTGTGTGAGGAGCGCAGTTCTGTAGCGGTTAACTTGCTTGCCTCTCACGCCAGAGACCCGGGTTCGAATCCTGAAGAAGACACCAAAAATTTGTGACTTGGGTTTCGTGTGTTGTGTCCCTGGGCAAAGCACTTCATCCACTTTGCACACAGTTCACCCAGCTGTACAAATGGGTACTTGACCAGGGGGAAGTATGGACCTATACGGTCGCGCGGAGCGCTTGTTAATCGAAAGCACCGACAGTATTATCCCTCAAGGGTAATAATACTCATGGCGCTTTGAGCATGCCTTGTCATGGATATATGCGCAGTATAAGAAAGGTATTATTATTAATATAATATTTATCTACGTACCAAGAAAAAAGGGAGGTTGGGTACAATATCATTACATAGTTTCATACATTTGAAGTGTTTCTGCTTTCGTCTATGTGTAAACAAATATCGTGCACATAACTATAACAAAAAGGCTCACTCTGAATAAAGTTATACCTATCTGTTTGTCTCTTCTGTAAATAATGCACTAGTTATCAAGTAAGTCCAAAAAGATTATTTATAAAATTGCATATATGTTTTGTGAAATAACCTTATTATATTCTATTATTTTTATAAATTTTGAAACAACATCGTGTTAGTGTTGGGATGTAAAAGCTATCATTGTTTTACGTTTGTAATAAAATATCACCTTTATTGAAAAAAAGATGTTTGTTCAATTCATACGCTCCTTGTGTCAAATGAAATATAAACATGCAAACTCTAGTCATTATTATTATCATTATTATTTTTATTATCATTTTTTAAAATTAAAATTAAGTCGCAATCCAGGTATAAAATAATATAATAAAGCTCAAGTAAAACCGATCCAGGATTATTCTAGCTATAGATTTGGCATGTTTGGATTATATTAATTCAGGATAACAGATTAAGACAAAAATACTTACCTTTGATTTCGTTTAAAGTCTCTGTTCATTATATAAAGAAGTTATAATTGGTAATGTCACAAGAACATCTTATATAAACTATGCACCCATTTGATTGCCCTCGTAGGTAATAATTACGTTTACGTTTCATTTCTCAAGACTTCATTGACCGTTTAATTTGAATTTAATACAAAGAATTACAAGAAAGTTGAGAAAAACTAAGTTACATTCTCAAACTCGTATTGTAAGTGATTCAAGCTTTCCCAAATATTTCTCAGCAATGTAGTGAAATTGGGAACTGACAATGAAAAAAGCCCGGGGTAAACAAATTGTGATAATTACATGTATATACAAACATTCACTTGCCTTGTTTGAATGACGAGTTTATAGGCATAGAACTAAAGTACATGGTAAGATCATTCCATTATTGTTTTCAATTATATCTGATATGAACATTATTGCAGAGAGTATTTTAAATAATATTATTGTAAAATACTAAAATGCTTCCCTTGGACTCATTAGATTCTCTTTTTCCATATTTTACGAAAAAGTTAAATATTCATATAAATGATACGATGGCTTGAGTGTATGCATAACTGTGGACATGAAGTTTTAAGCATACCGCTGCAGCCGCATTCTTTACTACACAGACAGCTGTATTAAACGAAAAAGAGTTGTCTCCCTTAGATTGTAACATTTTGGGATCGATCTCAAACAAGTAAAAAAGAGAACAAATCGTAATCATGTCAAACGGATGATTTATGAATATATGAACATATGTATACAAGTTGATATATAAACCACTATACAGAGTATGATTAAATAAACAGCGCTTGCTTATAAACATCATCTACACTGATAAGAATATTGCACGTTATCTGTGCTAACTTTCGGTAATCGATAACTACAAAACGATATTCTATCATGTCACAATGTCACAACACGACATATTTGAAGAGTAAATATTCAAGATGCTTCTTGTATTCGAGTATTGTAAGTGTAAATATGTTGGACTGTAAATGCAATAAGTTTGGAATAAGAAGCAACCTTGTCAGTTATGAAATCTCAATATATTAAGATCTAAATTGTGCTGCAATACGCTACGCAGAAAAGATGGTACAGCAGATTTAATGAACTGATCTTAATGAGATTGATCAATAATGAAAACTATAACAATCACTTTTAAATACAAATCTAAAGTAGGAAAGGGACAATAAACTTTATAGATACCATGAAAGTTAGGAAATAGATGAATGGTGTTTACAACTGTCTTATATCCAGTTTGAAGGGTACAGTTTAAACTGGTAATAAATGCCAGACCCTGTCAACGGGATCAATTTAAACTGCAATTGCAAACCGTTTATAATCCAACGAGCAAACTCAATATGAAATCTATTTATCATGACTTCAAACTGAAATTATTAACTTAATTTTGAATATTTCTGAACCTATCTCGGCACATGCAAAGGGATATTTGTGTAAACGCCAAAGTATGGCTATATACTTTGTAAATTGCAATTTAGGTTTGTTGAAAGGGAAACCAGTCAGATGACGTTGTTATGTCAATATAGAAGAGAACATATCACTAATATTTGAAAGACTAAATTTATGTGATTATGTTTTGTTTAGCACGTGGTTATTAACACTTAAGATTTTGCTCCTTAAGCTTGACAAATACACAAACCTTTCTCCTCATGTCCAGAAACCATACAATGCAAACATGAAACCCGTGACAATTCCTTAAGGTACTCCCTGTCCTATCTAATGAATTCATTGATCGATAATGGTCCTTAAATTAAGATAATGCCCGCTGTACAAACAGTGGAACTTGCATCACGTTCATTGGAAATTCGGTAACAACATCAACAATTAACAGTAAGAATAAGGTCATGGAAGACTATTTTCAAGGACAATAAATAAACAATAATGGGGAAACCTTGAATTCACCTAGTATTTTGTCAGGTCTATATCCTTCGTAGATGAGAGTATTACTTAACTTGTAAATACAATGTTCCGATGAGAAATGACCACGACCATCATAGACCACGTAGTTCAATATGATGGTCTTTATCCTTATGACTTCGACTTATGAACACGTCAGTCTTTCAGTGGTCTTTTCAAGGATTTCCATGGAGAAGCGTCTTCACGCGGTGGTATCCAAACTCGGCGCTGAAAATATCGTTATGTCCGTATGCTTTTCACCTAACGTGGGCACCTTTTCAGAGTAACTTATTGATGTTCAGCATTCAGCATCAAATTAGGAAATGAAACACTGTTTTTTCGAGCCTCTGATCCTGTGCCTCAAGACAACAGCATCAATCCCTGATTATTCATTGACTCGTGTTATTTCTTAATGATCCCCAAATAGTGTTCTGACTTATCACCTGGATGATGTCATTAGAGCTGAAAGTCAGCACTTCGTGTATGTGAGAGAGGAATTCTGCCTCTGTTCATGTACTCCCCACTCCTGTACCAACTCTCTCCTCTCATTACAGAACCATCCGGATACAGGATCAGATGGATGGGACGTTTTAAACTGTTTGATCTTGGACGCGGGTATCCACCCGTCGGTACAGCCACTGTCGTCATGTATTTATGCTCAGCCTCTATCGTTCGGCCCGTGCTTATGTTCTCAGTGTTTCTCAGACTTAAATAAATCTGCTCTTCATCAATGGTGTTCCCAGTTCGGATCCTCTCGGTGTTCCTCCTGACGACAGGCCTGCTCAGACTCATTGTGCTCCCGCCGTGTAGAATCTCATTGCTGAGTCGCATGTTTCCAGGCGGCATTTTAACACTGCTTGCTCTCGAAACGGGATGAGAATACAACCCGTTGCCATTTGGCATAACGACCTTGCTAATGTATTTGTGGTTGGCTTCTATGACCCCTCCGCTATTGATAACTTCGGTGTTCTTAACCCCTTGCTTGAAAGCTTCAAGATCTTCAGGTGACAGTTCCTTCTTACCAGTAATGTTGGATTCACTCAGGGATGTGTCATTGGTATTTGGACTTAAAGTGTCCGGGGAGTAACTCATGTCTGGTGCATTAACGTTGATCGGCGAATAGTTGATTGGAACCGAGTTACTTATAAGGCCAGGATCTTTCGATATTATTATTTCAGGCACGGGCTTTGCCTTTTTGACTGAGTGTTCACTGGCTGTGTCGTCATCACAGCAAGAACTATTGAAACAAAAGCAACATGTAGACTTCGTTTTGCCCATTTTGAATAAAACGTCCTTTTCAGCTTAAGAAGACATATCAACACTTTCACTAAAATGAATCGTTATTCCTCTGTTTTTGTCGTAGGATAAACTTCTATCCTCTATTGGGGAAGTAGAATGTTGAGTGAACCTCTCTGACGCCGTTCTTATATTGATTGAGTTAAACCTGAGGAAACACTCCGATGCACTTCAACTGCAATGACGAACAACACGTGGAGAGGAATGTCGATAACGTCAACAGGGACTGCAAATAAAAGTGACGTCATTTTAAGTAAATAACCAAAAAAGATTTGTCTGCAATGTTTGGCAAATGAAGCAAAAGTGTACATGTAATCTGACTTAAAAAATACTTTTCATCATCATTATTTCAAAGATATTAGCTGCTGCTAGAAAAGTGTTTTCTATGAGATGATAGATCTTTTAGAACAATTGAGATACATATCAACATTTAAAAATGATATCTCAAAGGCTTACTCTAAACAATATGTGTCCTTTGAAGATTAAAAGGAAACAACAGATGTTTGAACTCAATTTGATCTGTAAGAAAAACGTCATAACATGTTAACTATTTATTCATTAATCATGTAAGAAAACGTATAGATAATTCAAAGAAATATTAGATATATGATATACTAATAAGTGTGATAAAAGCTTTGATTTATTAGATGTAAACCATTTTCATATCTAACATAAATTTATAAACTGAAATCATTCTCGATTCGTCTGTGAGTAAGTAAGTAAGTAAGTTAGTAAGTAAGTAATGACCATCATTGAGATTTGCATCAGACTACGTCATCATGTTTTTGACGTTATAGCAATGGAACCACAACAGATTTGGAAATCTTATGTGTTGACGTCATAGCAAGGTGACTTCATAAGACTTGGAGATCTTATGGTTCTGAGTCAAGCAGATGACGATGTCTGGTCATTGGAGAAAATCTGCAATTTAGACCGTCAATCGAAAGAGATGTCTATGTTAAACACTGCGATGCACAATTTTTGTGATTAAACGATTTGCATCTCTTTTCCAATTTCTAATTTCATTTTGAATCCGCCTTTCTCTTCAGGTGAAATTATGTGGCAATATTTGAAACATGACAAGTCCATACCCTCAAAGTATGTGTTGAATAAAAGTAATTTTGATTAATATTAAAGGATGTCAATCAATCAATGTCTTTTTTCTCGAAAACCACCCACGGTGGTACAAGAGAATGCAAATATTCATATATTACATAAACATAAACATACAAGAGTGGTAAAATCAGCAACACAATTCATTCGAGCTTTTCGTAATCAATACGTAGATATTTCGTCAGGTTTTTAATATCTGACATTCTATTAGTACATATAAGGCTTTTTTATTTGTACATATTCGGCCATTTTCAGTAATATTCATTAATACAGAGACGTCGTTCTGTTTCAAAAGCTTTACATTTGAATACGTAATGTATTTTGTCTGCTGGATAATCGCACAGAGGACATGATCTATCCTCACGGGGTAGACCACGCCATCTGCCGGTTTCTGCCGGTAAGTTATGATTACTCGTTCTTAATTTTAAAATTGGAATATGTAAAGATTTTTGTAGCAGAGATGTCATGAGATCATTTACAATGTTGAAAATATTTGGACGTCATTGCCTAGCAGATTAAGCACGGAAGACTGCCAAGTAGTCAAAGTCATATTTCAATCAGTTTAATCTATTCTATCTTACTTTGGGATCAAATAATATCTATAACTTTTTAATATCCGCAATTTCAATGATATACTGTACATATGCGTAATAACCTTTAAATGAAAAGTATCAACTGATACATAAACGATGTAAAAATGAATTATTAGAGACCACGTTTCATATTCGTTTATTACTAATCAGAATAAAACAAAATATTTCAATCAATTAACCTTGAGCCTGGTGTGACGGCAAGGCGGTCTTCTCACCCCTGTATGATTAATGTAATACTCTCACTGTCAGTTATATCCATCTAAGGCAAACGTCTCCCTGCGAATCCCGATATCACAGCGTGAACTGATGAATCATAACATCCCACTTGAAGTATGCATTCACATATTCACATAACACAGGGATATATAGTACGCTGACTGACTATTGAAGTACTTAAGTACTTTCTGAAGAAAGCTTTGTCAGTTCGTTGTGATAAGATCGCTTTGTCAAAGCCCTCCTATTGAACTGACGCATCAATCGTTCTGGGCGAGAGCACAAGGTGATGATGAGTTTATAGGATGTTTTATTGTCAAGATACAACCTTACTTTGTACTAAAAGCATTTTCCCAAAGCCTAGTACAATAAGCTAAAACCATTACTGTTTTGAAAATTACACCCCACATATGGGGACGTAGACGTTCATAGGTATCGCGAATATAATGTGTGTTACAATGGATAGCCGATTTCATTATCATTTAGAGTACATTTCCAGATCTGTCAATCTTATTGACTTCAATGTTACGCCTGAAATATTCTTTAAAATGTCAAGGATAGTATACTAATGATGAAATAAAATCCATATCCTTTCAAATACATATCAGTGATGTTGTGCAGACCCTTAAACTTAGCGAGTGAAGCCAATATGTCTTTTATATTCATAGAAATCCTTTAACTTTTTTAAAGTCGTACACCACTTTATTTCTAAAATAGGAAAAGTAGATACATCACTGGTGTCCTTTTTCTTAATATCTTTTTAATCTAAACATAACTTCAAAATATATCATGTAGTAACAGACTGACACATAGTCTAACGAAATACTTATGCACACATCATAATTATATGATAGCCAAGGGCAAAAAATAAAGATCAATAAACTGTTATGCAAATATACGATGCATCGAAATACCCCCCCCCCCCCCCTCCCCCCCCTAGATACCCATATAAGGACAAGGCGATGCAGCATGTCACATGCACGTTAGTATTTGTTTCATTTATGCAGTGGTAGACATATATAGTATTGAACATTTAGCTTTATCATCTCTAGGTAATCTTCTAAAGGGCATACAGATGAGCAACAATGAATGATAAAGCAAACATGTAACATTGAAACGTTGAAACGGGCTGCATTGAGCCACTGCGCTATGTTTCTATGAATGCAAATTCTTTTGAATGCAAATTGAAATGAATGCAAATGACTATGAATAACTACAATCCGATCAAATTTCCATACTAGATTGTTCCAACACATTCTTTGAATATCCGAAAAAGCCTATATTTTATTCACGATTGCTTATGGACATAGTATTTCGTTTCATTGCACCTTCTACGCACAAACATTCTTAGCCAAAAGGACAAATGTGCAATATGAACAAGAATAAATGGATACTTAGCAAATGATTCTCCACATACTAAACGGGTGATTTCTTAACAAAAACAAAACCACGCACCTTTTTGTTACTGTCTCTCTAGCCTTGGTCACTGCAGACAAGTAATCTACATAATCGTTTGTCTGAATTTGCTCCAAACCTTACAATGAGGTTAATACCAACTTGTTATCCACAAGTGTTGCTGTAGCAAACAGTCCTTGAAGGTTACGGGTATTCAATCTCCCACATAACCAGTAGAAAGTCACGGCTGCTCACACATTATTGGAAGTAAGTAAATTTACTGAGGGATGTGGCCCTACCATTAAATACTTTTCTATCCGGTAGGGTTTTATGGCTAGGGTATCTGCGGATATTTGGAACACCCCACGTGGATATGGGTCGAGGTGTTTAAAGAATCATTATTGGGAGGGATACACGACGATACGGGAACACCCTTGACATGAGTCGTGCTTTTGAATATATGATAGCATATGGTATGCCTGAAGTGATGAAATATTGAATAAACTGGACTGACTTGGAAAGATTATTTTGTAACATGAACTTATTATGGATGCAAAGACAATAACAATAAATAATAGTAAAGACAATAACAATAAAAAAAAAAATTAACTGACAGCTTTGCACATGTATCTAAGCGTAGTTGACAGATTTCAAGCTCATTTTCCCCGATATAACATCGTGACTGTACAGTCTACCATTACAACAAAACGTTTATATAATTTCGTGGAGTTTTCTTACAAATCTTTTACTTATTTTGTCACATATGTAAAATGGTGACTTTGATAATTGAGACAAAATCCCATCATGCAATAAAAGAGCTTAAAATAACCTGCTAAGCTGGACTATGATGCTTCTAAAAGACTTCATTACTGCCAATATGTATGCTTAGACGAACAAAGTTACCGAAGTATACTTACATTCACTCATTTTCATTACCGATGAGTACCCCTTCACTAATGTTAAATGTATACAGAAGCTATAGAGAAGATCTACATCACATACTATTCAAATATAAAGATATAGGTGTCTTGGCAGGTCAATTCAATATATGTTGTCAAGAACAAAATTAAGGAGTATACTCACTTCTATCTTTTTGCCTTTTAGCAGTAATGGAAGTCCGATATGCTATTCGTGACCAATATGTGATACACCCAACAATATCATCCCCTCGATACACCTGAAGATACAGGTGTTCAGGTCAATGCATTACCTGAAATCTCCTCACCTGTCGTACCTGTATAGGTAATTCAATTGTCGTTTCACAGTGACTGATACCATCAGAATCACTGCTGACCCATAAACGCCCAATTGTTGCGGTTGTATAGCCCTCGGGGTACAAGCGCAACTCACGAAAACTGTAATTACTGTTGTTTATTTCAACCGCTTATTCAGGTATGAGTGGAATGCAGTCGATGTTTGATATAGTTATGACTGCTTTTACCTGTGAAACTGCCTCCAGATTGTTCGATACTTTCTCCAGGTGCACGGGAAAGGTCGGCGTGAGTGCAAATCCTATTCAATCCGTGACCTTTAATATGCCAAGTGTCGAGTGTCGATTTCAATATTTCTCATAAAAAGAAAAGGAATCTGGTAATTATGTCGTTTTTATGACACACAGTTGTCATATTAGAGAGAAAATATTCAGCTGTATTGAGATCATTTCCCTTGATAAAATTAACTTCTGTGACATTTTCATGTTCAGTGATATGCAACGTATTATTGAATGTATTTGAAAGGATGGTTTTGATATTGATATAATTTTGCATTCCTGCAGATGATGCATATGTGTATAGATAAAGATAACCCTACATATTCAAAAGGGAGCCCAGAATCCTTAGGCTATGTTGAAATATTAAAAAAAAATATAAAAGTACTAAAATGTAGAGGGCAATGGTGTTATATTATTAATAACACATGTGTGTAAGTTATGTTAGTAAGTATGTCTATTGATGATTTAACTGAAATTTATGTAAATGCTTGAATTAAAGTTGATTCTAGGTGTTACCTTTAAGAAAATGTGATCAGAATGTTTTCCTCTAACCGTGAGCGTGGTGACCTCTTCAGGGTGATTTATCGGTTATGTTTACTTTCTAGGTACGTGGTGATGTTATTGAAAATGGGTATCATTGCGGGTGGGACGTTGGTATGTGGATAAGGAGCGGCATATTTGTAGTTATTTATCTCAAAAGTTACTGCGAGAGTTTTTTTTGTTGATATTTTAGTAAGTTTAATTTTTTTTCAGTGATGCCCATACTCTTCGTAGTCTTTTGAAGGTTAATAATATGCAATAAGAAGGGTTGCATATTATTAAAGATGCCATTCACAAATGTTTAGAGAAACCATTTATAATCTTTTCAAATATTGTTGACATTACTGAATGACTTTTAAATAATTTTAACGGTTTGTATCAGCAAATTCAAAATCAAATCAATGCATTCATGTAGTTCATAAAAACTTCTTAAATGTACTTTAGTTCAGTAATTCATCTATCGTACATAATAAATTTAAAGTAGCTTACACCTAAGAAGTCCAATGTCGCTGTGATAATGGCAATCAAAATCTGCATATAAAAGCATGACTATCCCTAAATATTTTAAGTGGCAATAAACCCCCAACTTAAAAATGGCATGCCATGATATTTATTCATGCCAAAGGGCCGTTTACTTACCCAGTAACGTCTTTAAGCAGCAGAGAGATACGATGGAGTGTTATAGGTGGTCCTAAGTTTGCTCTCGTTGTTGGTAAGTTGGTAAGGCGAAAAGCTTTAATACAAATCACTGATAAATTGATATAAGATAGATAATTTTTCAAAAGTCCTATGCCTAGATCAAAGCTTTCCTTGGTATATCATCCACAGTTCGTTCTCCAAATATCCAAATATGTCTTTGAATAGGACAGCACCACAGCCTTGTGGAAGCAAGAGTGTGCATTACACATTCAAATTCGAAGACAGCGTAAAAAGAAAATACATGTATGCAGAATTACTTATAACTTGTATAGACAACACACGTATTGTTGAAATATATGAATATATTCTGAAACTAGTTTTGCAAGTTTCCCATTATTTATTACTCGGGTGTTACCTTTAGAAAGACCAGGAGGTCGCATACCGCTAAGAAATATATGTCAGTTAAAATTAACAGCAGCCTGGCTAAGCATAGGCTAAGAGTGTGTACAGTGACGCATCGCGCTTACTTAAAGCGCAGTAAGAATTTCGCGTCTGGATACACAAAGCTTACAAAAATACCTGTTGCGCTTCTGGTGGAGTAAATCCTGTTTCAGGGTCACTGAATGGGAAGAGTTTCATATGCCGAGAGCGCATAAACATTAACGTGTTTGATTTAAAGTGTTCTTTTTATAGACTACATTATCAATGCGAATTCATTTCCTTTGGTTACCTTAATTCAAATAATGCATATGTATTTTTCACCATATTTAGAATTGGAGTTTCACCTTATATGTATGTGGGAAATTGTATATATATATATGAACCAATTCAACTTTTCATATATATATATATATACAATGTATGTACATGTAAGTACATAAGTATATTACCTAAGGTTATAAACACTTACGTGTACGTTAGATCCAATGTAGATTCCGAAACACTTTAATTACTTCTTTTACTACCCCTCCGTGAAAGATATGAATTGAATCGAATGCTTCAGGAGCATTGCTACACAGTCTACATGTACATCTTGTTAGTTATGTGCTTGTATCTGAAGACAAAATATTAATCCAGTAATTCAAGCAAAACTCTATCTGTCACTTGGCGGGAAACATTATTTCTTAGACTAAGGCCAGTCTTCATAAATCTAACAATGCGTGTGTATTTTATCACAATACCATAAAAGTGTAAACTTAATTCTATGAAAATAAGGAAGGTCAGAGAATGTCTGTTAGTTGTAAACTTAACTTACTCGAATTTTTTTCATATCAGGGACAAAAAGAATTACTTTGGGGACGATGACTTAGTTTTAAGCGCTGCCCTGAATGCGGTCTAACTGTGAAGCCACATTACGAATGAAAAGACTTTACATTATACAGAGCTCAAGCTGTGCTGCTATCACTCAAATCTTTAAGCAATAGAAAATCATGAAGCGTGAAGATCGTATTTACTGTGATAGTGGTTCAATGAACATATTGCTACTTTCACGTGATTAACTGAAACGAAGACATTCATCGGCTTAATGAACAAATAGCAAAATAAATAACACGTATAGACAAATCCCTGTAACTTTCAATTGACTAGACAAAATTGTTCATAGACTAACGGAAGTCTTCAAAATCGAAAAACATGCTTTGCATTTTTATATAAACCAGTGGGGAATACAGTTCGATGGGGAAGTTATTCAGGTGGTTCCCACCTCCCCTCCCCCACAACCCCGCCTTTAGCATTATTTTTAAATGGCCAAAGTTGAACGGGTGACCACTAGAGAGAATATCTCCCTTCTCCCTTTTTAATAGGTGAACCCCCGTTTCATAATTATTTGATCTGCCATTGTTATTAAATACTGGTGCTTTTCAGTTGATATCAATTTTTAAAGATGATAAATTATCTTCAAAGTCTGGACTAAGATCTATATGTTCGTGTATTGATGACAGGGGACTATACGACAGTCTCCCGCGTTATACTGAATGCCGCCTTGCTTTAAATCTTCCCTAAGAATGAAGAGACCATTAATTTGACATTCCGTATGCTGTTCTGTTGTCATTCAAGTTAGTTGAAAAGTCGTCCATCTCTAATCTATTCCACGCTCATGGATAATTTAATATCGTTGCTTAAGCTTTAAAACGAAATTGAGACAGTGTGATGAGGAAAAATGGTTTACAGACCTGATGTGAACCATGCATGAAGTCCATTCATAGTTTAAACGATAAGCATTAAACATGCATTTGGTTACCCCAAAAGAATTATTAACAAACCTACTCAACTGTACGTCACAGTGTGAACATGCTTTTAATACATATAATGTTTTGTACTAGTTTATTCAATAACCTTGTTTAGCATGCAGTGTCATTTACATGAAGCCTCTCTATTCTAATTAAATATTCAAACTGAAAACAGATAATTTATTATTCTACGACGTTTGTCCATTACCTTGAATAGAAAATGACTGAAGTTTTTCCACAATCTACTTTTTTCTAAAATCTGTTTTCCTGTAATGTCATAACAAAAACTATCTTTTTAAGACAGTAGAGGTATTCTATCTTAAGACCTAAATTGAAATCAACTGATGTTCTTTAATTAAAATTTCCTGTACACCAGTGTTGAATGGTGTCCTATTTACAAATATCGTTCAGTGTTTTAATTAATTAAAGTTTGACCTATATTTTTTATCAAAGGTTTGTAAATATCAATATACTTATTAATGATATAATATATCATTAATGATTTTTTTAAAAGATGTGATGCAAATGATACACTGATGGTATGTCTATATGATTGTACGAATATTTGTAAATTTATTGGTTTTGAAAATGCAGTTTGTCATAAACCGTTATGGTTTTGAAAATGCAATTTGTCATAAACCTTTATGATAACGCATTCACGCATAAAAAGTTCAGCACGATGCTTAAACGTCACTAATTCGAAAGGTGTTTTTACCATCTATTACCAAGAAAACATTAAAGAAAATGTGATGTATATATATCATAATGAATTTCCGAAAACGTACGTACTACAATTATAATAGGCGCTTTGTTCCTTGACTGTATAATGACAGAATGACATGCTTCTCTTCGTATCATAATATCCCGGACCCAAAAGAAATGCCGATTCCATGTTGTGCCACTCACTTATCACCTTACGACCCAAATTATGATTGATGATGACAGAACGTTATAACGGCGATATGCATAACAGGACAAGAAACAGTATTGAATAAAGGACACAACACTTTCCTTCTCCTCACTAGTAATAGAATAAGAACGTTTTAGTAAAACTGTTAATTTGTGAGACATAAACTGAATTTGGAAATCATTTACGGCTAAAAATGTTTACCAGCTTTGTTCCTCTCACACACGATGAACCCAGTAACATATTTTCTATTTTGCAAACAGTATTTTTGGAGTATATATTTTGACATATATGTAGAAGTTCATATGGACGACTTATGGTATCCAATCCTAATAACATTAGGGAAAACTGAACGATTATTTTATACATGTTTTAAGAAATGTTTCTATATAGTGATTCAAACCATTTGCAATTATCATTTGTTCCTTTTAAATGTTTATATCAAAATCATGATACAGCAATCACATTGTTTCACCTTACCAAAAACATTCTTAAAAGTTTGAAAATCAAACAGATATATTTGGGATTATTTTCATAGAATTATTCATAAGATGTTAAAATTTGTCACATATTTTAAGCAATTTTGTACTTGTATGTTTGAGGGTGTAGGAAAAGGGAAGACATACATTTGTGTTCAAACTTTTCATTATATCTAGATAAAATTTAATTCGAAATAACTTGACAATAAAAGACAAGTTTGGGAAAAAACTTTCTTGTATGAACTTGCTTACACCTAAAGCAACTGTTGTTTAATGTAAGGAAAACACTATGGCAATTTGCGAGTATCACATTTATTTGAATGACAGAACGTAAGGTTGATAAACGAGAAATGCATACATTTGAATGAAAAATATAACATATTATTTTAGTAACAGTGTATTAGTTATTAAACACATCAAATATATTAAAATATTAAAGTGTACATTCAAATGATAATGACAAAAAATTCAAATTTTCTAGCGAAAGACATTAATCGTGAAATCGCAAGTCACCGATTGGATCAATAACTGTAAAAGGGAGGTAACTCTCGACGTCTCTGTAAGCGTACACAGTTTGTTACACACTTCACAGAAATGAAAACGAGCAAATGCATTAATTTCACAATCTCTCCAATGAAAACGCAAACAATGCATACAATGGATCAAGAATATCAAAAGGATAGATGAACCGTGTTACTAAAATATTAAATATAATAAAACACACATACATTGTACCAATTTTGTTTTGCTGCAGTACATGTAAACAGAGATGGAGTATAAATTTTCCTGAAATATATATTCGAATGAAATGAATGTACTGCGGTAAACTATTTGGTGTTGTTAGTAATTAGATTACACGTTAACAGTCTGATAACATGAAATTCTGATAGCATAAAAGAGTATTAACTAATATACAAGAATATATATAATTCTGTCGAAATCCACCAGAGGTATATCATTAATTAAAGCAACAAGTTAAAGCAACGATGTTTTATAAGGGAACGTATCCGAACGTACACGTTTTCTGTTGCTTGTCATATAAACCAGTAATCTTTTTTAAACATATACATTGAGATGGCCTACCATAGCCCTCGTTGTAACTGACAATAATTGCAATTGAGAAATTTTCACATGTATATGATAAGAAAATATTTTTTTTAAAAACAACGATGAGAATTTTCATTTTTTTGTATTTATAATATGTAACTCTCCATTTAAACACAAATGTTATTGTTTTAATTGTGTGTGTTTAACGCTGTCTCCCCTAAACAACCTTGTATGTTGGCAAGTATGTAACTGGAGGAAAGAGAATTTCATGACTTGGTTTGTACATCATTGTTGAGGCTTCGCTTCTCGGAAAGATGCTGCTTCGAGTTAAGAGGGTCCTTCTCCAACTTCCGTTTCCGTCATACGTGCTAACTGAATCCGTGTCAGAATGTGTATTGCGTCTTCGCCGATTGCCTGGGAATTGAAAAGCGTCATACGTACATTCATCCATGAAATATTGCTCATACAATGAATATCCTTTACTTGTAAGAACATTTATCAATTTAGGCACAAATCTTACGATCTGAAAAATTCTAGGAAAGAAACACACTTTGACTACAGTAAAATTGCAGGAGATAATAGCCGTACTACGAATATGATTAAAAAATCATGATGACAACAATCAATCCGTAACAAAAAACTTTTGGGTTTTTTTTCAAGAAGAATTTTGGTAGTGATTGAAACTTAAAGTCAGTATTTGTTGTTGCATATAAGTCATCCTTTGAAGTTAAATGTTGACATTTTTGAATGACTTAACGGAAGCAAAATGAACGTTTATAAACACGAAATTGTGAAAATTCAGATACTGTAAAACAATACCTCAGGCTTCTCTTATGAAAAAGCTGATGAACATAATCACAGATATCCTAAGCAGGGCTGTATTATGTTATACAATTTTGACAAAGTTGATATTTGGTATATTTTGTTGAACTAATCTGTTTCAATAATGATTTGGTTTTATTTTGGAAGCTCAAGTTTATTTCCAAATAAATATATTTCTTATTTGTATCCCCTACAATAGTCCAGATGACCAAGTAAACGTTTATGTTGTCTACGAAATGTGTATATTCACTATAAGATTCAGATTCAGATTCATTTATTCAGCTCATATCGCAACCAACGGTAATACAGGCAAAACTTATATGAGGATTAATACAAATTAATCAAGACAGCAGAGGCAAACAAATTTTCACATTGATACATTAACGTAAACAACAGCTATAACAATATCTATACATGCATTTTGGTGTTCACTTTTAAACTTCAAGAGGAATATTAATGTTCAAACTCACCATAATAGATTCTGCAGACAACACAGATTCCAATAAGAAGAAGAGTTCCAAGGATACAGCCTAGGACGATACCTGAAATATGATTGTGTTTACAACCTTAACATTCCTCCATATTATGTAAGGAAGAAAAAATATAAGAAATGAACAAATGTGTCTTTAAAATATGTCTGGAATATCTAATAAATACATATATACCTTGTCATTACCTCAGTTGTGCTTTAAAATGCCTTCATGTCAAACTGAACATGGAATTACGCATCCCCATAGTTGTACATTATTGTCGAAACATTAGACACTATGTAAATTGTGATATTATTCCATCGTCAATCTTGCCTTTAGAGGATATCTTCAATGTCATCAACTCCCCAAGAAAGGAATAACTCGCACCGATATCTTTCACTCGCTAATTTTAGTATTTGCTGTATCCACTACCGTTTTCAACAAGTTGGTTAGCTTTTGCAACTGAACTTGATAATCCGATCAGATATACCTTTATTGTAGCGCCTCATTGTCGATGACGAGACTGCACTCAAACCAAGAATGTTGCGCACTGCAGCAAGGCGTATGTTTAATAGCGATGTAGATTGGTGCAAGTTATACCTTACGGGGTAGTTAGTACCATGATGAATGATTTTGACACTCACCAATAAGTTCTTTTGTGCCTGTCTGTTGAGACGCTGTAGGTGTCCCAAATGTTGATGAGCTACTTATAGGTGAACCTGCTGTTGTCTGCCCATCTGTCGAACTTGGCGCGCCTGAAACATCTGTTGGCAGTCCAGTACCTGTTGGTCCTGTATTACCTGAAGTTACGGTACGTGTATATGCGCTCATAGCTGTAGCTGATGAGGAGCTACCGGTGGGTGTTGAGGTGGATACATCGGTTGTTAGTTGAGAGGATACATGGTTTGTTACTTTAGATGTCAAGGGTAATATGGTGGAGACAAAAGTGGACTTGGTGGAATTAGTGTCAATTTTTGTGTGTGTTTCTTTGGTTACAACGGTTGCAAAGACAGATGCTGTTGTACTAGTAGAATCAGCTGTCGAGTCATATGTTGTAGTCCCTGTTGTGTTGGTAACAACCGTTGTTTTGTCTTTATTTGTTGTAAAATCTGCAGTTTTCTGTGTTATACCAGTTGGTAAAGTTGTCGTTTTCTGTGTACCATTAGTAACTCGTGCCTTTCCCGTAGATGACCTTGGGGCGCTTGAAGTTGCTGAAAATGTGAAAGTGCTGTTTGATTGATCTTGAGTTCGGGTAGCAGAAGTGTCCCAAGAAGCTGTGCTTGTTTGTGCAGTGCTGCCGAGGAGGGTAGACTTACTTCGAGAAAATATTGTAGTTCCTTTAGTGGTGACTGGCGAAGAGAAGCTCCTATTCGTATCTGTCTCAACAGTCGATGCTGTACCTATGGATGGGGTTTCAACAGTTGATGCTGTACCTGTTGATAGGGTCTCAAAAGTCGATGCTGTACCTTTTGATAGGGTCTCAACAGTCGATGTTGTACCGGTTGATAGGGTCTCAACAGTCGATGTTGTACCGGTTGATAGGGTCTCAACAGTAGATGCTGTACCTGTTGATAGGGTCTCAACAGCCGATGTTGTACCGGTTGATAGGGTCTCAACAGCCGATGTTGTACCGGTTGATAGGGTCTCAACAGTCGATGCTGTACCTGTTGATAGGGTCTCAACAGTCGATGTTGTACCGGTTGATAGGGTCTCAACAGTCGATGCTGTACCTGTTGATAGGGTCTCAACAGTCGATGCTGTACTTGTTAGGGTCTCAACAGTCGATGCTGTACCTGTTGATAGGGTTTTAACAGTAGATGCTGTACTTGTTGATAGGGTCTCAACAGTCGATGCTGTACCTGTTGATAGGGTCTCAACAGTCGATGCTGTACCTGTTGATAGGGTCTTAACTGTTGATGCTGTAAAAACCGTGTCGACAGGTTTTTCAGTTTTGGTTGATTTACTAGTTATATCTGTGGTAATGTGTGCTTGATTATGCGTGACGTCAGTGCCTAAATCCACTAATTTGCCATCTGTTGTAACTATATGCGATGCAGAGCTAGTTCCATCAACAACTGCACTACTTGCCGCCCGCATTCCACCTGTCTGTAAAGAATCAGTTGAACTGGATTGTGTAGACAGTTTATTAAGAGAGGCGGACTTAGATTGACTAAAGCTCTCAGTTGAAGCTAAGTTAGAGTTCCCATTAACATCAACAGTACCAACCGAACTAGAAACCGTTTGTCGAGGAGCAGAAGCTGTACTAGAGTAACCGTCGCCCGTGATAGCATTACCAAAAGATTCGTGATGATTTGTCACCTGTGAAGTATCTATATATGCTAAACCCACCGGATGCGTTGAAGTAGTTGTGGATGCCGAACCTATTGTAGATGTTGAAGTTGTTGAACCATAGCTATTTGAAACAACTTCTTTTCCGGTCAAAATTTGTAAAAGATTTGTCGTCGACCAAGGTGTACTGGACAATTTTAACGTAACGTCATGTTTGGTTTTATCAGGTATATTGGTAGTTCTTGGCTCGTTACTCAAATTTGGTCCATAAGATGATGTAACTGTGGTGATTTGTGCTTCACTGACTAAATCTGTTGACGGGTTGCTGTGTGAAGCTAAAGATATTGTGCTTTTATTCTCAAGTGCAATAGTGCTGTCGAAAAGTGTACTTTGAGTGTCAGTAACTACATTATCAGTGGTGTCAGTTGACGACATATGCCACTCTGAAATAACAGGAAAAGGTTTTAAGGTCGATCCTTCTGTAGTTGACATTTCTGATGTTGATTCCTGTGTATCTGTCGTTGTCATAACAGTTGATAATTCACCTGTTCCTCGTTCCGTTTTATCCTGCGTAGTTGGTTCTTGTTTGGATATACTACTAGATGACATTTCAGTACCAGATCGATAATCCATTGTAGATATTTCATCAGTTGACAGGTAAAATGACATCGTCTGTTTTCCATCTGTTTTTTTGACAGATGAAGCACTTCGGGTTCCTTTCATTCCTTCATCAGTTGTAGTCGCTTTTGAAAATTCATTGATTGATGTCGTTATATTGGATTCGAATCGATTTTGAGTGTCTGTGGACAATACACTTTGATAAGGTCTAGTTGCAGTTCCCGTCGGAGAGCTTTCCACAGATTCCGAAGATGGTGCAGAATAAGTTCCGATGGTTTTCCTTCTTACAGTGACCGTCTCAGGAGATAAGGAGGCTCCATAGTTAGTATTTTTCTCTGTTGGGATGGTTGTAATGAGATCATCCATTGCTGCAGTTTCATAAGAAGTTGGTGAGGCACTACTTTTGTGATCTATTGTGCTTTGTGTACGACTGGTGCCGTGCTCATTAACTAGATAAGTGCTTGACATGCTGTGAGATGTGTCAGTTGTTAGTTCTACGTGAAAAACGATTAGTTGCGTTAGTATACCTGAAACAAGCTTTTTAGAAAAGTAATAAAGAATAATATTCTTTTAAATGCAAGTTTTTAGTCGTATTTGTTAAAAAACGTCAAGGCTTAAGAATAATATTTAGAGAGACTTTAAATAATGATATAAGCGCGAGAGAGGAAAATAACAATTGCAATGAAATCAAGTGGGTAACCTAGCTGATAAAATCGTTAGTGGTTTGATATGACTAAATGTTAAAAAAGTCAAAGATTTGAATATGAATATGTCGTTCACATATCGTAATTTGAAAAGAACTGTCTTAATCTTGATTGCAGTCTTACGCAATTGCAAAAACTACTTACCCGACGTCTGAGTTGAAGAAAACGTCGTGGACGGGTTAGCTGAAGCATTGAAGTTACGCTGAAGTTAGGATTAGTTGACAATAAGTACATGCAGACACGAAGAGTTAACAAGTAAACATCATATTATCATCATAGATAGAAGCTAGCTCTTCACATATATTCATTTGTTTATTTTATAGTCAATGTCCTTTCAATGTATTATTGTAAAGATTACTTAAGATAACCTATTAAAACTTTTGACCTATAAAGGTCGTACGTGAATGTAAGACGCAATAATTTCAAAGTTCTGTCCATGTCTTTGAATTTAACCTTCTACTCTCATAGTTTCAAATTTTCAGGCTGTTCAGATTTTTAAGATGTGTATGTCGCTAATGCAAATTGAATATGTCAGTTACTTTGCCACATACAAATATCAATGTAAATATAGGAGATGCATAAATTCACGACTCGGTAAATCTTACAGTCGATCAAAATGTCGATGATATTCGGTGATGTTTACAAAATAATATTTTAGATTAACTTAAAATAATTTGAAACCATAAGGGTCATGTATATCATGATATTTTGAAGATGTTTCAGCTATTATGCGGAAGAAGGAACCTACCGTTACCTCGATTCGGTATGAAGGGAAACAAAGCAACTGTTAACATCTCTGAACTAAGCTTTGTTGTTTCTGTCGGTGACGATAAAGAAACCGATGAAGAAACTGTTGAAGACGTTGACGTCAGTGTAGACGATAAGGAAACCGATGAAGTAACTTTTGAAGTCAGTGTAGACGATAAAGTTGATGGTAATGACGTTGATGGTAATGAAGTAACAGATAAAGGTGTAACAGAAGCTGTTGACGATGATGATGATTCCGACGTCAATGCTGAAGTAGATGCATGAGTTGATGTAGCTACTGTTGTGGTTGCAGTAGGTGTAGTGGTTGTCGTCGTTGTTTGTCTAGGAAGAGGGAACACATTTACCGTCTGATTGTTCCGTGTTGGTTGTGGAATCGGTGTAGTAGGAGCAGTTGTCGTTACGTTTTCTCCACAGATGACTCTAATCACTGGAATACAACAAATTGAAACAATCATAATAGTTCCTCGTTACCCTTAACTCATTCAAGAGCCTTAATCGGTCCATCAACATCTTGTACTTTTATGTACTGATTATAAGTAAAAACCTAAAAACTGTCCTAATATGGAAGGTGTAAAGATTTTGATATTAAAGGTAAATATGCCTAACACTATTGTGGTCACTCTAAGTAAATTTGACCGAGAAATCAAATTTAATTATAGGTAGTAAAGGCTAAAAACGTTTTTAGAAATTTGTATACGAGCTGATATCATGAATCCAGTAAGACAATCAGACAACCATCATTATAGCCATACGAACTTGATTGCGCTGTTAGAAGGATGCAATATCCAGAATCGGTCGAGTTGTCATTAGGATCTCGTCTCCTCAGGGCAAATGCCAGTTTTGAGCTCTGCCTAATTGGTTCCAAGACACCAGGGAAACCATTCACATTGTCACACGTCCAGTTTCCGGTATTTCCGGATATTGAATTATCGGAGAACATATCCTGGTAGGTACAGTCTGGTGGTGTCGGTGAAGTTACTGACGTCACTGTGACGTCCTGATTGGTGTTAGACACAATGCTACATTGGCACTCCAAGAAACCTGCTAGCATGCCCCTTGAGTCCAGGTAAGCTCCGAACACAGTCAGAGCATTGCTTGTACACATTTGCAACACTGTAAGTATATGTGGCATTTATAGAAAAAAATAGCATCACTGTTTCCATATTTTTCATAAAAACAACACTTTGTACTCTAATTTTATGTGTTAATATCAAAGCTTTTGTTTTACATCACGCTGGATGGTGTTTTTAAGTTAAACATGTGAAATACATATAGTACTTGAATTATATGAATATATTTAGAATCATCTAAATGATGTTACATGTAAAACATTTGGAATTAGTTGTCCAAAACAAGTGTCATTGGTGTCTAGCAAGGTTAAGAAACAAGACATAAAAGAAACTGTGAATCTAAACGAGAAAATTTGAAGATTAATTTCAATGGCGACAAGTCAATGAGCAAAATACATATTTTCATATTTATAATTAGGTTTTAAAAAAGTAGCATTTAATTTTTAAATATAAGATGTCCATGTATGTTTCACAACAAAAGCACGGATTAGGGCAACGAGTTCTTTACAAAGATATCTCTTCAAAGTTTCTATCAAAATACAATTATTATGAATTTCTATTACATCAAAGAAATGTCAATCAGAGAAATCTTCTTATCTTAATCATGTACAATGTTTATGAATTAAATCTGTAATCTTTTCTCACGAAAATATCTCTTTAACTCATATACATTTCAAAGTGACAATGCTGACGATATGTAAACAACTCCGCCTATTTACCTGGTGTCCCGTTATCTGGGCAAGGGTGATATGTCCTGGATATAATTATACAGGAAGAAGCAGAATAAATATTATAGCGGACGAGTGGTTTATATAGCAGGAGAAGACAGCATTGAACAAAGTTCTATATAAAAAGCGTTGTCAATTAAGTATATCTTTTTTATCTTTAAATATGTAACTCAAATAGATTTACTTTGAGTCTAGGCTTTAAAAGAACTGATTTCTACAATTTATTCTTTATTTAGTTACATCATGTAGTTATTTCAAATTAAACTTATTAAAAACTTATTTCATCTTACTTATAATAAATTAAACTATGGAAATTGATATATCATAGCAATAAACTAAAGATAACCTTTCAATGTAAATAGTATACGAAAAATAAATATCACTTATTGAAACATTGAAACATTATGACCTCTGCGAAATGTTAAGTCGATATAACGATTAGCGACAGAAGCCTTACAGAACCGTCATGAACTATTTGCACATATTTACATATTGATATTGTCTTACAATTTGTAACGATTTCAGTCAATGGATGTTGACCTAGAGTAATATCAACTAGCAAGGTAAAAATAACACAACAGGCTTACCAAACAATAGGATCAGTAAACCCAGCCCCAGAAGAGTTGGTAATGATGATTTGGTATCCATTTTGTCTTTCAACACGGAAGTTTTATATTTCGTAAGTCATTTCTCACCAAAGAATATGATGTCACAAGATGCAATACACAACATGGTCCATTTGCACGTACTCGGCATCTCACGGTTTAAGAGTGTTTGACTAAGATGTCTGATCTATTTATGTCCTCCTGGACCATCTCACCTCAGAATTATTCACTGATGTATATTCACAACCGGTTTGCAGCAGTAAACAAAGACTGCTTCAACTGTTTAAATACGCATATACACATGCGAGCCGTTCGGAACCAAGTTCCGAAACAGAATATAGTGTACAAAATGCTTAAGGCTAACTCCTTCAAATATTAAGCAAACTGACACTGTATTAGAATTCTTTGTTGTCATACAGGGTGGGGACACTTAAGACGTGTAGTGGAATGAAAATAACGGCGGTGATAAGGTTATTGAATAGTGGATGTCATAGCTAGCAACTAAGGATAAATGTGTAACTAGGTTCTTACCCTCTCAGCTCCCCACAAGAGAAAGTATGCATGGTTACGTGTTATACATCAAACTCAAAGTCTCGCTTCCGTCATTTAAATTCCAATCAACAATGTTGGCCACACAATCAAGAGGTGAAGTGTTGACATTCTGCAGCCTTAGTAAAGATTCTGGTAGTGCAAGGGATGATTGATCGTGATGCGTGATGAGAACGTCATCAAGCTTGTTGCGTTCCAACATTGTTTTCGTGGTCGCATTGGTCGGTGTCAATATTGCCACATGGAATATCTTTGCCAAATACAATAGACATCATGCGTATGAAAACACGTTTTGTTTATCTCTTTCAACATAATTTCTCTGTTGATATATAATGGAAAGGCTCCCTGGTATTGCATGATGAGTCAATTGCCATGGTTAAACGATAAGGGAATGACGGTAATATCCATATACATATTTATATAGACAATATTTGAAAAAGAATATACAGTACTAGTTGTATTATATATTCAAAGACAAAAAATTACACATAGACAACATTAATCCACATGTTTGCTATGTGTCATTGTCTATGAAGATATATACTTATAATGCTTATATGTATATAAAAAGGAAGCAGGATGCATGCAGGCCATAATTAACTTCCGCTAAAATATTTTATATGACAAAAGAATTATTTTAATGGTCATATGCATAAATAATTTTGTAATATCTTAATACAGTGAAGCTTTCGCTATATAAAATAACTTATTTAAATTTTGATGTAATAATCATATTTAATGAATATTTTCAAATTTTTCATAAGCGTATGTTACACAAGATATAATGAATAAATAAAAGACAATTATAGAGAACTAAAAAATGCATCGCTTTCAAATACTATCCATATGTTTCTTTAGCGTATAGGACAAGTGAACATTGATGGAAAGACACAAAAGTCAATTACGCGTTAGGATACAGATAAAAATACTCCTCTACAGGGGATCTAGCGACGGAATAATTAAAAATCATAAAAATGATTCTATAAAAATCATATGAACTGGAATGAGCGTGAAAATGCAAAGCTGAAGGCGTGATGATTCTTTATATGAATTGTATCAATACATATAAGATACGGGATAACTTGGGAGTGGATATGCATAGTAGGCTAGAGGTTCTGGTTGGCAGTGGTAATTCCAAACTTTAAGTCGTTTTCTTTGTCCTGGAATTAAAAAAACACACAATATTTTTAATGCTCACTTGAAAAAGTAATCATTCTAACAACCAGTTTGATTATATGTGACGCAGAGTATGTTTCATAAATTTTTATATAACTTGAATAAAAGGCAAAACTCCTTTAGAGAGAGAGAGAGAGAGAGAGAGAGAGAGAGAGAGAGAGAGAAAGGAGAGAGAAAGGGAGGAGAGAGAGAGTAAGAGTGAGATAGAGAGAGAGAGGAGAGAGAAAGGGAGGAGAGAGAGAGAGAGAGAGAGAGAGAGAGAGAGAGAGAGAGAGAGAGAGAGACAGACAGACAGGCAGGCAGGCAGGCAGGCAGGCAGAGAGAGAGAGACAGGCAGGCAGGCAGGCAGACAAACAGACAGACAGACAGAGAAAGAGAGAGAGAGAGAGAGGTAGAGAGAGAGAGAGAGAGACAGACAGACAGACAGACAGACAGACAAACAGACAGACAGAGAAAGAGAGAGAGAGAGAGTGAGAGAGACAGAGAGAGAGAGAGAGCGAGAGAGAGAGAGAGAGAGAGAGAGAGAGAGAGAGAGAGAGAGAGAGAGAGAGAGAGAGAGAGACAGACAGAGAGAGAGAGAGACAGACAGAGAGAGACAGAGACAGAGACAGAGACAGAGAGACAGAGACAGAGAAAAAAAGACGAGGGAGGAAGGCAGACAAACCGAGGGGGGACAAAGTGAGACAGAAATATAGTGACGGACAGAGAGACAGACACAGAGAGAGAGACTGAAAGACAGAGAGAGAGACAGACAGACAGACAGAGAGGAAAGAAGGACAAAACGTGCGTAATACCATAACGTGCCTAAAAACATCTTTTTTGTCATAACATAACATAAACCGACTTACTTAGAAACATAAAAGTACTAGGAAGATACGTGATTTGCATAACAATACTTACTTAAGAACACCACCGCAATGGCGAGTGTCAACAAGAGAAGGATACCAGAAATGGCTGCAGTTAATACAACATCACCTAGAATTTAATATAATAATTAATAAATAAATAACATTAATATAGTATAATTTCCGAAATAATATAATTCATTTGTACAACAAAAAGGTATGGTCGTTAAATGTTGTCTAGTGGAATAGTGACGATAATCCATTCTATCGAAAATTGTGATGTGTGTGGTGGTATGTATCATTGAAAAAATATTTTGTTAAATAAATGAAATAGGGACTCTAAAAAAAACCTAAACACTTGGGTTTGGTGACATGTATCGTATCCAATCGCATCGAGATGTTTGATATCGTATCGTGAAATATCCCTATCCTTTGTAAAACGAGAATATTTCAAAAAGTGCCTCGTGTCATTTAAAAGAAAAGCATCCAGATATTGACGATCAATGATACTCGATAGGACACAGGCTTTTATACTCAACTAAAGCAATATATCTTTAACATACTAAAATATTAAGTACATTTAGACAATGTAATTCTCACCAAATGATGAAGCCTTAACTTGGTCCAGACTGTCACCAATAGGTAGAGTTTCTCCTGTAGAAACAGAAGTGGAACTGTTGAAATCATTGGTAGTTGTACTTAAGGAACCTGTTGTTGTCTTTTCTTTGTCTCGCTGTTCTGTGGTTTGATCAATGAGAGGTGTCGATATTTCAGAATGTTCAGTTGTTGACGATAATGTTGTTGACGTTTCATCTGTAACTTGAGACGTTGACTCCGTTTGCGTTGTTGTTAGAGTTGTTGTTGTTGTTGTTGTCGTGGTTGGCACTGTTGTTGATGAAGATGTTCTTGATAATGTTGTTGTTGGTGATGTTGCTCTCGTCGTCGGAGTTATTGTTGTCATTGTTGATTGAGACTCATCTGTTGTTGCGGGTAACATTATTTCTGTATTTAGAGATGTTGTTCCTGTTGTTAATGAAGTTACCGGTTTATCAAATGTTGTTTGGGATATCGTTGTAGTATACGGTGCCTCCGCGTACTGTATTGGTATTGGTAAGTTAAAATACATCCGGAGGTCTGGGGGAGTAGGATACTCAAATGTTGATGAATACGGGGTAGGCGAAGTTGATACTGTAGACGAGAGATCTTGAGCCAAAGAAACTTTTGTACCTGCAGTTTTCACAATGTTATAAAAACTTAAACATTAAAGTTCATCAATCTAAGAAAATAGATTTCTACATTCATTTCTGATACATAACAAACTTCATTACCTGGATCTTGTTTTTGACCTTTGGAATGGTACGTCCATTTTTGAAGTACAGTTTATCTCCAAAACACGAATATTTAATCACATTATCTAATAATGACAATTGTTAATAAAAAAAAATAAAAATTAGAGTGCCAAAATGAATGATATAGATTGTCAACCAATGGAAATAAAACAACAAATTATTTTTGAATATGTAAATGGAAAGTTAGTTAGACATTTGGGTTTTTTAATATCTATGACATAAATGTGATAAATCGCATATGGCAAGAAAGAGTCCACAGATTAAAGGGATCGATAATTGTACTTTTACCATCATCCCAGCCTGAAAAGTATAAACAATAAAAGAAACGTAAATCACAACACTTACATAATTGTAGATAGCAAAATAGAAGAGAAAAAACTTTGTAGTGGTAGATTCTAATCTTCATCCTTCTCATGGTACAGAATCTACAATCCTCTCCCTCCGTCATGCCCTACACTTCATTGTTTCCTAATCTCTGATAAACACTATTTTGTTTTATAGCTTATACACAATGAGACGGATTTTACTTACACCCTTGATAAAAACTAAGAAATGAATAGTTGTCCGATGAAAAATTACTTTACAAGAAGCCACTGACATAAATATTCTCAAGGAGAGGTTCAGCTAACACTTGATGACAGTTACGGAGAAGGTAAAGGTGTTTTCCTGACAGATTAAACCAGGGAAACATTACGTTAAATGATATGTAGCATGCTAACGAGAATTGAAAGTTATAGCTGGGTTTTATAATGTTACCAGTTTCAAACAGGAAAAATTATAGAATGTGGACATAGTTTAGCCGACATTGTGTGAAAATAAGTGAGACTGATTCAAAAGGAACGCTTGTTCAACTATCTTTGTCTGAATATTTTGAAGTCCATACATATTGATAGTTTTACATAGCGAATTATTTAAAGAAATAGTTAATTATCTCTCCGG
Organism: Phorcus lineatus; assembly: GCA_921293015.1. Classification (NCBI taxonomy): domain Eukaryota; kingdom Metazoa; phylum Mollusca; class Gastropoda; order Trochida; family Trochidae; genus Phorcus; species Phorcus lineatus. The sequence continues at coordinate 14,209,518 of OV121085.1, forward strand.
TAAAATATCCCGTGACCTTGCAATAACCCAAAGAGGATATTATCATGTTGCCTGCATGTATAAATATTGCAAGTGTTGCAGACTTTGAAAACAAGACATTAAACCTTTAAAACGCGTGAAATATTATGAAGAAAAATTTTTCAGTGAAACTCTGTCAACTATGATAATATAACTTATGAGTTTGTTATGAAGGTGTTTGTACCGTATACTAAAATAAGTTTGTGACGCTGACCTTTGCCCTTTGACACAAGAGTGACAGATGAGCGAGTTACATACATGAATGTCCTTCACCTTGTACACCAACCTGGACATTGCTTATACATTAAGTATAATATAAGAGGCGACCTTATTTACCTGTTATGTACGTGTGGGTTCAGGTCTGAAGTGATATGGAAAATATTGAGGCAAAGTTGAAGAAAAAGTTAGTAAACCATTTCTACGGGAGTTTTGATCGTAAAAAAATTTGAAAGAAAGACATAACACAAAATAGGTTATGTGACTATGGTGTATCGTGGGGTGTATGTAAGAGGTCTTACATATTTTGTAAATTTGATTCTTCATGCAATAAGATGCAGAGGAAACAGGATCCAGTGAACAATTTTTTTGGCTTACAGAACAGGGACTCCATTAAACAAGTAAAATGATATCTACATTTGAGGCTGATTGTTTATTTCGACTATCCTCAACATGACGTCAGAGAATTGTTGTGCAGTGAAATAAATCAAAATCTTAAATTTATATAGCCAAAACAAGATGGAAATTATGAATATTAAGAGGATCAAACAATGAAGGCTTAACAGCTCGTGACAATTCAAATGCAAACTGATATTGGAGGCCGCACCTCGGACAAGGCATCTCAAAACAAAACTTGCATAATAACTCCTTGTTGACAACTCAAACCGATATAAACAATTTGAAGATTTTGAGTATTTTTGTTTTTTTAGTTGGTACAATCAACCGTTGCTATAGGTAAGTGATTGATGATATACAAATGTAAAACTGATGATGAATACAATATATTTTAAGTTGATTAACTGCATATGATGCATAAAAGACGATAAAAAACATTTTAAAAAACTGGTAATGACAAACAAATCGGATATATGAATGAAAATGAATACACTGTAAAACAGGTAAGTTTGTACACACGACAGGAAACAGGTTGGTTTTACAACTGCAGATGCCGCTCTACGACATATGAAAGTATTGAAAAGGAATGAACACATTATGATGATCTGTTAAAGGATCCTATCTTACCAATTCAACAACTCTTTATACATCAATATTCAGCAAAAACCTAACATGATTTATATCAATATTGAAGGTAAGACGATATAATATTCATCTGTAAACTACTCGTCATTTTTTGGTTCCGGGATGTAAACAATATTTTCCACGTCCTTTCTTCTGTAGACTCTGGCGCATTTTCGTTCTGGAATAAATTGAAGTAAAACATTTTTAAAAAGACTTAATGAAGATGATCATTACTATAAACGTACATTGAAGCACATTATCCTAATTTTTCCTTTGGGATAATAAACTCTTATCTTAATTTATTCTATTATCTTATCTTATCGCTGTATTGAATCGATATTGAAAAGGTGTTCAAAAAAAATAATCGTATTAAAACCTATCGCTTATATAGTCGAAAAGTCAAACAGAAGAAGTGCCGAGTAATTGGACTGGTTTAACATTAGACATGAATTGTAAAAACGGAATTAGTAACATTCAATACATTAGGTTTCTTTAAATACTACCTTTAAAGGGGAAGTTTACGATTTTTGAAAATATGATTTCTTAAAATGTCCACAAATAAACATTAGTTATGCCTGATGTATTATGTTCAGAGGAAGTCACATCTAATTATTCGACCCGATCTTGCGTAGTCATAAGAGAAGCTATCAAGTATTATGCAAAAAAATCATTGGCGGTCATTTTAATGAGAACACCGTTTAATCATTTCTGTCTGGCAAATTGATTCACATAGCATAACTGAATATGGTATTGCGGTTTTAGAACGACGTAGTTTAATGAAAACATTGTCTCGCAAATGGCAACAATTATTTTCGTTTGACGCGAGTTCACTTTATGTACCATAAAACATGCTACTGCCCCTATACATCATAAGGGAAAGATTTTTTTTACGTTTAGGTAGTTTTACAATAATTAACATGTAAGTGGCATGAAATAATGTTTGAAAATACTTACTTTTGTATATATAGGCCAAGAGCAGGACAATTAGGAGAACAACAACAGCCACAATGGTTACAATGATTACAGGGTCTGCAACTAAAGACAAAACTGTATGAAATCATTATGATACAACTTCTTATGCAGTCGAGCATACATGTACAATATTGTCGATATACTAATGATTGTTATAATTTCCATAAATAATGACATTCGCTCACTTCTAACATTTCATACATATGAAATCCTTAAGAAATTAAATTTGTTATTTACATTAATAGTTAGTTTTCAGATGTGAACCTGTAAACGTTATCTTACTAAGATATTAAATAGCATTCTGTTAATTCGTTTCGGTAACTCTTTATATATTATATTTATTTCAACAACTTATGATTCATACTCAAAACCCTTTCATCTTCTTCTTCTTCTACAGGTTCTGCCTTATCAGTGTTAGAAAACGTTGTTGAGAGTGACATTCCAGGAGTTGTCGATCCTGTTTCATTGCTGTGTTCTGCAACAGTCGTTTACGAAGAGATGTTGGAAGCTGGATTTAAAATTGCTTCTTGCTGATTCAGAACTTTGCTGATGATAGGGTAAAGGATTCAGAGAACTTTGCAATTCCCTTTTCTTTTTAGTGTAAAACATTAAAAAAAATAATAAAAAATAATAAAAAGAAAAATCTATTTTAAATGAATAATTTATGGTTATGAAAATATGACACTTATATTGTAAGATTACAACGGTCTCTTATGAATTTGTAAAGCGGTATCCATGCTAAACACCAATACCTGAAACTATATCAGTCGACTCTAAACCTGGGTCGTCCGTTGATGTTTGTGTTATTTCTGTAACACTTTCTATGATTGTTGATTTGGGCACCGAGGTGGTAGGTTCTTCACAACTAACCGTGAAATCTACAACAAAAATACAATAGAAGAAATGGCAACGCAATACATGATACATGTTTCTAAAAAAGAGATCGTTGTTGGAAATGTGATCGGGTATTGCAGAACATCCCAAATAAGCAAACTTATGCTTGGTGTTACTGAGCATCTCACGTTAAAACAAATAGTACTTACCTCCACCCTGGTCACTAGAAACCTGTAAGCAGAATCCAGGGTCTTCACTCGATGAACTATCCAAGTCGGTAAACAGTCTTCTGATTGTGATCACCCAATGATCAAAGTTGCTGATTGAACCTCCAATAAAAACTGGGAATTCACATTGTCCATTGTTATATCGATATGAGATTAGCTTGTAGTCCTCCAATAGTGTTATATTTGCTTCATACTTGTACGACTGGCATTTCGGGGAGGAGCTGTCATCTTTGATTTTAATCCTTGTGGACTCATCAGCCAAAAATTTACAAGAACATTTTTCGAACACTGGTGCCATATTCACGGAATCAATGTGGAAGGTTGGTCCTGATATCTCAGCTTTCTTACAGAGGTTGACTACTGAAAAAAAACGGTGAATTATCATGGTTTACTTTGACTTAATGTATTGGCACTTTTTTCCGATTCACGTTAGTCGATAAGAAGGTGCATTAGCAGGTGAGTTTATAGGTAGGTAGGTAGGTAGGTAGGTAGGAAGGTAGGTAGGCAGGTAGGGAGACAGGGAGGTAGGTAGGGAAGAAGGAAAGATTGAAGATAGGTAGGTAGGAAATTAAGAAGTTGGGTGAGGAGGTAGGAATGTAACTAAGTAAATTATTCGAAGGAAAGTAGGTAGGTAGGTAACTAGGCAGGACGTAGGTAGGTAATTAGGTAGGTTGGAAAGGAGGCAGGGATGTAAGTAGGTAGGTAGGTAGGTAGGTTAGTAGGTAGGAATGTAAGTGGGTAAGTAAGTAGGTAGGAATGTAGGTAGGTAAGTAGGTAGGAATGGAGGTTGTTAGGTAGATTGTTACAAAGGTAGATAGATATGAATGTTGGTAAGTAGGTTGTTAAGTAGGTAGGTGCATATGTTCGTAGGTAGGTTGGTAGAGTGTCAAATAGAGTATAGAGTATCGGAAGGATGAGCCCTTGTTTAACGAGGATTTTCTTATACGGTATTGTCATATAATGTCCATAAAAATTAAATTTAATACATAATGATATTTGTACTTAGATATATCTCTTTACATTCTGGAGAAGTTTGTTTTCCCTCTAGATAACAGTTAATAGTGTAGAAGGAAGTTCAGGGAACTGCGTGGGAATGCTGACCCACTAAGAAAAGAAACACCATGTTCATTTATCATGGTAAACTCGACACAAACTCTGGACAGACATATATGTCTTACCTTTTTTAGACTTTGGGCACGCACATTCCGTAAGCAGGACTGTGGAAAATGATAATATATATAATAATTCAGCTAAAACAAAGTTTCAAATGATTTTCTTAAACCCTCGATGTCGAAGTACAAAATAAGGAAATATGTATACGTAATTGTAATCCATCCTTTTTATATCTTTTAATAATTTTTATTAACTAAACTAAACTAAACACAGGGAAATGTAAAAAAAAGTTTACAGTTCTAACTTTAGCTATGTTCAATTAACATCAGTAGACCATTGATTACATCATTTTGTTGATGTTAGTGTCACTATTTTCAAATTATTGAAAGTTTTCTCAATACTCATCGTTTAAAATACTAAGTGTCCACTTTCGGAAATACAAAAAACTTAAATTAATTCACTGTCACTATTTGCAATTAGAGTGATTACATTTTTTAGTATGAGAACATGAATTTTCCAAAATTGTTACTATGACTTCAAGAAAAAAACCTGTGATTCAGTAACTGTATCAACTACGACTAAACATACCAATTAAAACCACCACTTCAAGGTTAATATCGTTGTTTACGAACATTTACTTACTTATGTACAGAATAATCGTCAAAACACGCAGATCCATTGTTTCCATGTACAGTCCTGTAAACAATGTTATTGTCAGTATATACTCTTGGCATGTATTCTATTTATACCGGCGGGGCCCCTTAGTGTTTGTAATTTGTTATAATCAAGAGCGAAGATAGAAGCTTTAAGTGTAAGGTTTTTGGACTTTTGTCATGCCTTCGTAATGTTAATCCCGAATAAATTTTCTTCACAGAGCACATGTAAAATATTACCTAATTTTGAAATTGCAAAAGAAATAATATTATGATTTCATATAACAAAAAGATCAATAACATGAATGCGATATTCGTTTTGTTGATACCGAGTTTATGATGCTGACAATCTGTTTGAATATATAAAACTTGAAAGATTTAGTTGAAAACAAAATTCCCTTGTCCCACTTTCCCTAGCTAAGGACGTTACATGCACAAGCGTTGACGATCTATCATCACAAAATACATGCTTGATGACAGGATAGTTAGTTTATGTCAACAGTATTTATCTGTAAAAACAATAGGTGTGAAAAGTTACTCTTTGGGTGTGTGATAAAAAAGTAGAAAAGAATAAGTCGTAAATTATCGATATTCACAACAATTTAAAACACGTAAAGTGGAATCTCTTATAAGGTATAGTTGACAGGAAATGGCATCTTGACTGTGAATAAAATTTAGGTGATACAATTTAGATAAATCTTGTAGTTCGTGTTTTAACTTAAAATGCATTTTTCATCAGATTTAATTTTAGTGTTTAATAGACAGCAACCAGTTTTAATGCAGGAGTGTAAAATATAATGCATTTAGATCGACATTATTTTGTGTCAATTCTTTGATATGTAAAAATATGAACGAACTGTTAGCCCTTAACAGATTTGTATAGCCCGAAAATAAATATAATAAATAATATAAACTTAACTAACATGTTCAAAAGGGAAACAGAAGTCTCAGTTAACAGCTTAGGGAATGGAACTTTGGGTCAACAGTAGCCTAATTAATGATCGACATAAAGAATTTATATTGATATATGACAATAGAACTTGTGGGATGCAGCTATTCATCTATCGCGATGTAGGAGAGATTCATGATATGGATGAATGTATATCTTGTATCAATTATATCAATGACATTATTAAACTCCCAATGAATAATGATTTGAAATAATTTCACAATTCAAGATGGAGTATGTACCCTTAAAATAGACACAATTCATATAATTGCGTATTGAAGCTATGATTCGAATCGAAAAAAAATCTGTTAGAGAGATTCTGAATTATTGATTATTGAAATCTGAAGAATATCATTATTAATGAACTACCTTTTGTTATTCCTTGCTTTCAATGAAAGTTTAGTGTAGTTGTACAGCAAGGAAGTTGTAAATAAAGAATTGCTGTTTAATGCGTGAAAGTTCAATGCTACCTTCAGTTCATTAAATGTGTTTGTTACTTCCCTATAGAAGAGTGCAGTTGAAAGAAACTACTGTTCTCCTTCAGAATGATTGTCGACAGTATCGTAACCAATGTATATATGTACTTGTTTGCAAATGGGATCATCTGTGTCAAGCATACACGTTTTCAACAGAGAATACACAAAGAAATCCTCAAACTAACTGATGAAAATAACACATTTACATTGAAGGGACCTTTTTTGAAAATGAAATATTTTTTATGATTATAATTATAAATATTACTATCAGAATATGTTACCCTTGAAGGGGAACACGAAATATTCTGCTTGTTACTTGATGTACTTGAAATAATGATTTGAAAGATACAAACAAAACTAGTTCATCGTCTTAAAGAAAACTAAAACATCCATTATATTCGTTTATTCGTCAGAGAGTCATGTTACGCCATAAATAAATGTGATATAATGAGTTACGTCATTGAATTTTTTTACAGCAGAAACTGATCTCGATGACAACGTATGTAAAGCTTAGGATCTCTTCCAACATGCACCAAATTCAAGATTGGTGTTTACAATCGTCTTAAATTCCGCACTCAAATTGGACACTGGGTTCGACAACATGCTATGTGTTATACTTTACAACCGATTTATAATGCTGGAGGACATCCGTTAAAGTTCATTGAAATCTGGAAAACGGTTTTCAGCGGCAATGTAACATAATATAGTAAATATAATCGGTGGGAATCATTCTCCGGTGGGATAAACGTAGAGGTAATCCGGCTTGTAACTGCTGGTGTCCAGATAGTAGACGTATCGTCCACCCTGCTGTCTGTATGGGTACCCGGCAGTGTTGGTGGTGGAGGTTATAACCGATACCCGGTCCGACTCGTCCTCTTGTTTCTTTGAGCGTCCTGCATTGTAAAACGAAATCAGTGGGTAAATCAACTGTTTGATAACAGTTTTCGGCTTTAGAATTGCACAAAATATACCAGGGTCAATCGACACAACAACCCGGCCATTAATAGTTTATAATTAGAGATTTATGAATTATTATCCTGTTTATTAAATGCAGTTGTGGACTTTGTTTTCGGACAATGTCGTTAATATGGCCCCGGAGTCAACGTTGGGTCCTAAACTAGGGCCAGTATGGTTTCCCAAATTATAAGGCATCATTAATACATCTTTGTGCATTTTGTAATACTTAGGGAAGTGTCGAGGTAAACCATTCGGTCATAATAGCTAATTTAAGTTGCTTAAGGAGCACGGTTAATAAGAAATCCTGTGCACAATAGCACTGTACTCACTGTTGCAGAAGTAACACGCAGTTGCAATGAGGAAGAACAAAAACACACCGGCAAATATTCCACCAATTATTATTCCCACTGGAACAAATATGGATCAAATATGGATCAAATCTTAACAAATGAACGGCAGAAACTGTAGCAACAATTGCAGAAATTGTCAGAACACCAATAAACTGGCTTGTTGCATACAATATGAACGAAAGTTAAATATGCACTTTCAAAACCCCTTTCCACGTAAAAAGTTCTCAAGGAAATGTTCTTGAATTTTTTATGGAAGCATTGGTGACAAAAAGCCATTGCGGAAAGCAAAATTAAGATACTTACAACCAGTGTCTTTTGAGTCAGAGTTTTCTGAAAAGTAAAAGAATGCAAGTAATCCCTCCTTTTCAATATTTGTATTGATTCTTAAAGGAATATGCATATTTCAAAAACAATATTTCACCAACCCTTTCCAATTGTGATTGATATTTTACTTATGCCTTGAGTGTTATAAGGTATTTAAGGATAATGAAGAAGGCTGACCTGGTTCTAATTGAGCTTGAGATGACGATGAAGTTGTCTTTGTTGACGTTAGGCTGTTGTCGGTATTGTCTTCAGCTGGTGTAGTAGATTGTGAAGTGGCTGATGAGGTCGCTGTTGGATCAATTGTAACGCTTGACGAAGTCACTGCTGTTGTTGAAACAGATTTGAAATGTTATCCTAGATGTTTTTGGCAATTTTTAAAGTAATGATAACTCATTAAAAGGATCACTGTGCAGTATAAAAGGTTTGTCATTGTCAACACCAGAAATGTAGAATTATTATACAAAACTTAGCTGCCACGTGTACGTAGTTAAAATGATAAGCAGGATAATACGTTACAGAGAGGAACAAAAATGTATCAATGGAAAAGAGATCAGCCTCTTGGAATAACAATTGCTTACAAATTGTAATGAAATTCAAAAAAATTATATAATGAAAAGTTGTTCTCGCTGTATCTTGCATAATATTTAAAAATAAGAAATAAGAATGTTTACCTCCAGATGTTTCTAATGATGTGGAAGTAGTGGGGACCCTTGAAGTAGAAGGTAAGGTACCAACTGGTGTGGTTTCTCCACAATCTAGTCGAATTGCTGCATAAAAAGATGTTTTGATTTTATCAGTGTTTACGGTTTTTAAAACTTTGGTAAAAATCCTTCGCTTAACCCTATGTATTCATATATGATGCTGGACATGACAACATGAAATTATTGAAAATAACCTTCTCTACTGTCGTAAACAACACTAGTTAATATTCTATTCATAATATTTGTATATCAATACTCATAATTATATAAAATCACAATACCAATTTTCGCACAGAATAAATTAGCTACTCAGTTAAAAAAACTTCACATCATTGGAAACTCTATTTCGTATCTTTGATTATTCAGTATAGCAACCAGTGTCGAAAAATTGAATATTAGTAATCAATATGCTGATTTCAATTTCTTGATGATTTAATCAACAGACACATCATTTAACAATAAATCATATTTTGACCAATAAAGTCTTTTCTTTGAAATTTCAAGTTTTTGTGCATCGGCTTTAACCCTGCGATATGATTAAACCTATTCCAATCTTCTCCGATTAAGCCGTTTCATTAAGTAATTCTTTGATTTAAAATCTATGGGCTGGGAAATTTAGTACATTTGTCAAGAAGTTACTTTTGAAAAGCATTTATTGATAGACTCTGATTTTAGGATTTCATTTTAAATCAGTGTCTTCGTGATATATACCTGGAGAATAAGTATTGAAAAAACTCTTTTTTCACTGACTCTGGAGAAAAAATATAATTCATATTCAATATTTTCCTTGTTTGTTTTCAGTTTATTAATGTCTGGCTCTTCGATTTTATCATTTTAAAAACAGTTATCGACATAACCCTATTATAACCGTCAATTCATAGTTGAAAACGTTTCAAAGTAACAGCAATGTTTGATAAGTAGATTTGGCTCTCGAGAATAACTGTTTTCTAATGACAACTGAAGACACAAAAACAGGCAAGAAAGTAAATCCTTGACGGAACAAAAATTAGTACAAAGTGTTGAGGTAAAAAATCACTTCGTCTATAGAACATGGTGCTAAGTTGTTTGTGAGACCCCTTTGTCCCATTTTGAATTACCGATTCATTTGAAATCAGAGCTCTGCATTACATTTTCAAACCTCCAAGTTTTCGGGTGGATTGTCGAACAATCGAAGTAAATCAAGATGTTGCAATAATTTCTTCCATGTGTATATAATTCTAATTCAACTTAAGTCAAAGACGGAACCAAAGTGATATTTCGTTTACATTAAGCAGTATATGTAAATAAACTCACGTCCAAGACCTTCTATTGCAACCAGAATCACGCAATAGTTAGGATCAGTCGAGGGAGCAGAAAACAGACCAGAGAACGTTTTAGTCATGTTCACTGTCCAGGGCGCTTTAGGGTCAATCTTTTCGGACGTAAATTCAAAGCCTTCTGGGTTCTGGCATGTCCATGTGTGATCGGTGGACAGGGGGTTCTGGAGACTATAGGTGTAGAACTCACAATCCCTCGGTGTCACGTCAAAGACCTCCATGGTTGTAAACTGGACTTTCTGAGCGACCTCGGAGGAGATGGTACAGGCACAGGACGAAACATCCCTTGGCATTTCTGATATGTCCACGAATATAGCGGAACGAGTGACAGAACCCTTGGAACACATGTCGATAACTGGAAACAATGTAGAATAATATAACATAAGAGAGAGGTTATGTTTGTATTGTAAAACCTCTCGAAATAAAGCAATCCTTGAAACTGTTGTTTTCAAGGATTTGAAATTGTTGTTTAAGAGCTAGGGAATAGAGTAGTTTTTGAAACATGTGATACGTGCAATTAGTTAAAAAAAAACACAACGGTATATAGGGCTCGTCTGGTCACGTGTATGTTATGGCGTCTGAGAAGAAACTTTCAAAATAATTCAATAATCGTTACACGAATAGGAAAAACATTTAGTACTAATCATTTTGACAGAGTCAGTTTTACAGTTCCAGACCATTATTACCATTCAAATTATCCTATAGATGTAAGAAATCAGTGTGACCCTTCACTATAATTCCGGAAGAAATTTTATTTTAAAATGAAAATAAATATGATGAAATCAAATAAACATCAGTGAATTAAAAACTTTAAATATCTTGATAATAACATGATAATGTGAAAATTTACATTTGTTGTGCTTTAAAACAGTTTTATCTTATTGATAAATGTTACTCAGAAGATAAGCTAATAGTTATATATATTTTCGAAATTTTGTATTGCTCAATTATGCAACTACATTTGTACAAGGGTCTTAATCATTGTGGAAGACAACAAAGTGCCAAATAACGCTCTCTTCACCGACTTCAAATTTGAGATGTGCTTTCTGTTGACATAAGGTTGCTTATATACGATGCCCAATGTCACAAACTCGTCGAAACGTAAAGAAGGTTCAGAGGACCACATTCACTAGATATAAGTAAGCAACATATACTTAAAAACCATACCCCACTTTGGCTGTAATTTCGTCTTACTATAAGTCTTAAATCTCGACTTTGAGAAGTGATCCATACTAAACGGAGACTTTAACAATGTCTCTATTTAGTTAAATACACTACAATACTTTATTTATTTCGATTATCTGTGCTTTGAATAACTATCTATCAGTGTTTTTTGACGTTGCTATACGCCATAAACTGATCTTAAATTTTATTTACGCTCTGCTTATATTGCAGTCATGTATATATGGGAGATTTAACGTGACAGTCGCATTATTTGATGAGTATGTGATTTAATTGCTTACCCGACGTTATGTTGTTAACTGGGCATATTCCAATGACATCTTGAACTGCAAGGAATATCAAAATATGTGTAAAATTTCAGCTAAAACGAAAAAAAGCTAAAATCGTTATCTTTAGCACTGATATTCAGTCTAGTCATTGATAAGTGCAAATAATTCATAAATGATAGGAAACAACTGTTGAGATTATACTTATCCTAAAAAGACTTTTACTTGCAATCAGTATGTGGAAGAAACTCGTTTTGAATCCTTGTTAATGAAAACACTGCAAAAAGTATCTGTTAATTTCTGTTAATGATAGAGACATAATAGGTAAAGAACGTTATACTAATACTTACATAAAAAGAATAGGAGAATAATTGAAGAGGAAAATTGCTTAACGGTGTCCATCCTAATACGGAAACACGTATCCATGAGTAAAACGTATTAGATCTACTAACTAGGTTATCCATTGACTGAAATGTCTTTACCGTTACAGCAAAATGACAAAGAAACTGTGTACTGCCCATCTTTCGACCAAACCCATCTTCAGTAAATATAATGTTATCTTCTTTTGGAAAAACTGAGTAAATATAATTATTTTCAGCATGAAACTTTAATCAGGGTATCCAAATATGCCTTGAATAGGCGGCGAATACGTTTGAAGCAAGTTTTCGTTTATTGAGTGAATGAAGTGACGCTATATTTACACGACACCCGCAGATGTAGAAATATAAGGCAAAAACTAGGGAGTTTCCTCTTTAGAGTGTTTGCCTTTGTTGGGGAATATTAACACAAAGGTCTGTGTACATTACAATATGTTTAAGAAGTAACGTGTGTGAGGTTTATTATCAGCAAGACACTCCTAATACCAAAGGAACTGACATCATTTATATTACTATCTAAACCGTTACAACAATTTGATATCAATAAAGAACATCATAAACGGAAATACGTATTAAACGGTAGAAGCTTTATGTAATTTAGCTATTTATTCATTCATAAAGCAAAATAAGTAAATGCGCATGTAAAGTGCATTGGAGGATGTCGTGGTATAAAGCGGTCACGGCCTGTCAGTCCGTCCGTCACACCTTATGCTCTGTAACTAATTTTTGAAAGTAAGTAATCGTGACACGTGTACTCACGACGATATTTATGTAGATATGCCTTCTTTATGTTTGGATCCATCACTTACATATATCATGAAACTTTTCTCGTTTCTTTCTGTCAAATAATTTTCTAGTCGTAAACTGCCTGTAAATTTATCTGTGTATAAAAACCTTGACTTACCCCTGTATGTATAATATAAGTACCATATTTGCATAATTATTATCTCCAAGGGCAATTAAGATGAGGTTCATATGATAATTTTCCGTTGTTAGTATAAGATTTATTTCATAACAATAAACACGATTTACCTATTTTATTCTAAAAATGTTGAATAGTCAGTTCAAACCAGTAAAATGTGTCCAATGTGCGATATTCTAAGTTCTCGATACTGTTACTCTGCTTATGTTGTGAGTATAAACATTTATTAGTCATACGAATATTTATTCAAAAAGCCTAGTAGCAAACAGAGGAAAGTTTATCTTAAGATTAAAACATTATACCGGCTTGTAGTATAAATGTCATCACAAGCAGTTGTTTTCTTTATCCATCTACAAACAAGCTTGCATTTTTCCTTTAGACTTGATAAATATGTTAATGAATTGGAAATTATATTTTTGCCATATCGTTGATTAAGTATAGGGTTTCAGATAATATAAGTAACTTCTCTTTGTCGATGTAGAAGGCAGAGTGAATTATACATTCTTTATAGCCATATTGTTTCATAGGTGTAGAACAAGATTTCGTTTTTAAATTTTTTTTTAATTTGTTGTTGTCAGTTGTCAACACAAAATATTTCTCTCATACCTATATTATATGTCATTATCGTTGAATAAAGTATAAAAAGATTGTGAATAGAAATAGTGAGGATTTAAAATCTATGGTGGCATGTGACCCTGTACATAGTTCAGTTGACCACTATCATGGAAGTTCAGCAAAATCAGGCGCAGCTCGCAGATTTAGTGGGTTACCAGATTTGATGTTAAGGAAAGAACAAGAGTTTTGATGGTGATTCCCTACCCCATACTGAGACATGAGTTGAAAACCTGCGGTGTAGCATCATACCTATGTTCATCAAGCAGTACAATTGGGTACCTGGTTGAAGAAGTAAGAACAATCTGACAGATAACACTTTGCTCATTCGTTCTCTGGGTTTCATTCTCCTAAGGAGTTGACCTTGAAAGGGTAACCATCTAGCTGTGTGGTGCCTTGTGAACGCCCATTTGTGGTTGTGTATGCAATACCATTATTAATAATTTGGAAACATAAGACGTCAGTTATGAAATCAGTGTCGTTTCAAAGAATTAGCTTTGACTATGGCTACTTAAGCCTAATGTTAAACTATGCTGAACAATATCACTGCCAAATCGTCACAACAGAGAAAACAGGGCAAGATAACTTGAATGCTTATATCATTTAGCAAACACAGATCAGTTTATTTACATAACATGTAACGCCAGGGAACATCGATTCATACAGAATGTATGCACGATGTATAACGAAATCTTTTAAGAGAATGTTTTAGCTAGAAGCTATTATATGTTCACTTGTTTTGATTTCGCGATAGTGCATTATTCGAATTTAGCTATTTGTTGTTTTGAATAAAATAAATTACTTATACATGTATTCAATTACATCAGGGCAAGAAGTGTGAGTGCAAAGAAATTTTGTTATCTTACCATTTAAATTTGTTATTTCATTCAGCAGTGATATGTCACATTTACTGTGTAGACATAAACCAAATATGACCCAATATTTTATTTGCTACCATTATAAATCCAACCAGTTCCGTCTAAAAGTTTTTTGCATCTTGAACTTCAGGTTTTCTAAACTCAAGTTATAAACAACCACGTGTTATGATGGGAGGAGTTTATCTGTGCAGGCGCAAAGTATAACTTATGTTATCAATAATTGTCAAGTTGTATGTATCAAACCGTTAAGTTATCCTTCAAACGCTCATCATTAGTAAAACATTTCCATAGGATTTAAGTGCTAAAACAATTTCAGCCGTTTGAGAGTTATTGTATCATCCTTGATCAAAATATTGTAGGTCTGCTTCTTTTGATTTAGGGTCAATGTACTCAATGCTTAAATGGCTGAAATAATGTCCAAGCGGCGCTACAGAATAACTCATTCACTTACCTCAATCTTTGAAGAACGCAGAGTAAATCGATATATATTATTAGTAATGCTCTTATCAACGTCAATCAGTTGTGACAACAGTGTCGTTTTAAAAAACGTAATTTGTCAATGGCGAGTTAATCATAAAGTCAAACTATGCTGACAAATCTAACTGCCAAATCGTCACAATAGAAAATACAGGACATGAGAATGACAACCTGAATGTTAATATCATTAATCAAACACAGATCGGTTTAATTACATAACATGTAACAACACCAGGGAACATCGATTCATACAGAATGTATGTAGGATGTATAAAGAACTCTTATTGCTAGAGGCTATAGCTAGGACATGTACATGTTTACTAGTATTGATTTCGTGATACTGCATTAACTGAATTTCACATTTGGGTTGTTTTAAAATTAAATACATTACTAATATACAGTTAAAATGTGTATCAGTTACAACAAGAAGCGTGATTTGCATATAAAGTTTGTTATCTTAACCTTTTAAATTGTTATTTTCATAAAGAAGTGATACCGATGTCACATTAATTGTGTAGACATGAAACAAATATGACCCGATGTTTTATTTTGCTACAATTAACCAAATATTTCCACTAGTTCTAGTTGCTGCCTTTATAAATCCAATTAGCGTGGTGAAAACTTTTTTCCCCCAACATGTAATTACATTTTCCAAACTCAACGTATGAACAAACGTAACATGATTGATTGGAGTTTATCGTAGGCGTAAAGATAAATGCCTTGAGTATTAGTTGAATCGTTTTATAACGGTTTGTTATAATTTAAACGCATATGATCAGTAACCTATTGGCTTAACTTTAGGTGCTGAAACTCTAAAGAGCTTTATGAAAGTATGACAACTTTCATCTCGGTAAGATATTTTATGACCGCTTCTTTTGATTTAGGGCCAATGCACGCAATTTGTGAAAAGCCGCATATGGTTGAAATATCCCCCAAGCTGTGCTTAAAACTCGCTTACTCACTCTCTTTTAAAAAAGGCATAGTGAACCATGCATATTTTAAATGATAGATAAGAATATATATATATCGGTAAAAATGTGAAAATTCGCACGTGAAGTAAATGTATATTTGACAATAAAATACTTCAGACGACACTTGCTGTAGATATCTTTTTAATGATGACTGGATGCGTCGCATTTCGACTTGATAACAAGTCTTTCAACAGTGTATACAAAACGTGATAATGAGTATGTCTTAATTCAAGAAGTTAGAATCTGGAACTTCATTTTTTACAGGTCACATTCCATAACGGTCATTTACATCTATAAGACCAAATGTGAGTGTCTGCTCAGTGTTATACTTTCGTGAAGCACATGATCGTGATTCTCGATACTAAGTCTTTCTTGATGATGATCGTACCCACATATAGTTTCCCATTATTTCTAATTCGCACGTGGTGGCACGTGGTCCTGTGCGTAGCTCAGTTGACCGCTATCAGTGAAGTTCAGCAACATCTGGCGTGGCTCGCCGGATGGGTGGGTTACCCGATTGTTGCTGTATTAACTGAGAGTTCAAGGGTTATTCCCTGCCCCACACTGAGACACGAGCTGAAAAACTTGTGGTGTCTCCTTAAGCAAAGGACTTTATTCAAAATGTGCTTCTGTTCACCCAGCAGTACTAATTGGGTATCTGGTGTACATGTAGATGGTGTTGGAGGTGACCTTTAAGCGCTTAATCGGCTGCTTGGGTTAGACCAGGGTAATAATGCAGGGAGCGCCTTGAGCATGCAATCTGTGTGGATATGTGCGCTATATAAATACCCTATTATTATTATTATTATTATTTCGTATATCAATAACGAAACTCAGTTTGCAAAATCTACTACGGCGAAGCAACATAGTATATGAATTTTAATCCTCTTATATATTTTCGAATTTATTACATACATTAATATCTCTGAGCAGAGGCTGATTATTCGCCGTGTCATTACCGAGACTCTTTGCGAACAATATGCAGGCTTGTTTTGACAATCGATACAAAATAAAATCAAACTAGGAAATACTCTTTTTCGTTTATTAAGGAAGCACTTCAATACAAGCATCGATTTGTGTTATCCAGACTAAATACACATGTAATATAATTATATCCTAACTCGATTCCGGTTTTTAATTCTACGATGGTTGAAGCTTACCAATTTGTTTGTTCAGCGAAAGGCATATATGCTGTAAGTAAATTAATGAGTAAAAATCAATAACACACACTTGAGCTGTTATATATCAAAATGATTACAAGGTGACAATTGTACATTTTCGCCTAGAAAGTGTCGATTGGTAAATAGGAAGTTAATCTATAAAATATATATACATGTAAGTGAATTAAAAACGTGAAACAATACTTATCTTAAGCTTATCAAAATACTTCTCTATGGCTATGTAAAGATGATTCATCGAACAGACTTGAAGCATCCTTTGAAGTGATGACAACAGCTCAATATCTGATGGAAATTAGATTTTTTTCGGTCTACCCATTATATGGATTGGTATTAAAAAAGTTAAAGCTTTGTCGGTACGTCGGTAACAAAAACAAAGCCTAGGGTCCTGCAGCTCATTAGCTTTTAGATTGTTGATGTCTGAGACAAATATACCTGCCAGTTCTCAAAGTTAAATACATCACCAAAATTGCTCATCGTCAGTTTACTAGACAAGATATGTTAACATAACCTTGAAAGAAAGTCGATAAAACCATTTATTGATTATATGATAAAATAATATTATTTAACAGTTGAACGTAGTCTTGCAATTAGAATTGAAAAATGCATCAGTTAATCGAACAATTTACAAAAAAATATTTAATAAAAACAAAAGGAGACTGAAATCAAGCTCTAAAGTCTTATTATAGACTTACTTAGCCTTCTACCTTATTTCAGGGTATGGCCTACAGATTAAGCTTTATTTTGTTCCTCATATTCCTCTTCATTGTAACACCATCAACACATCAACACATTAGTCATCAGTAAATCCAAATTGGAGCAAACTCGGCAAAACCCCCGGTTAATGTCAAATACTAGTATATTCATATTATTATATAACAGAAAAAATAGAACACAATGCTGTAAGTCACTGTTCTGTAATGTGGCAGTTCTATGAATTCTGTTTAGTCTTCCCTTAGTAGAACAATCTGATTTGTAGTTGTTAAGATCACCTGGATATGTTATAGAATTCTATCAACAATGCAATGCGTTGATTAGATGAGATGAAATGTGGGACAAGTCTTACTGATAAACAACAGATTAAAAGACAAATCGTTCAGGGATCACATAACTGTGCGCCAAAGGAATGAGTTTCGCGATGAGTTTCTATAATTGATAACATGTAATAGTCATTTTCTCTTGAATACACAAGTGAATCACATTGTATATGGGTAATCAGAAGTTGGTCCGTTGACACATATCTGCACCTATGAGACAGAAAACATTGCATACCCTTGTAAATAGTTCACAGAGACGTTGACTGAAGTGTGTCGCTACTCGGCCTCTCATCACTCATATCCATCACCCTTCTGATAGCTTCTTCTTCGTCATCATCATACGTGGCTGTCATTTGGTCATTTGGGTCGGCTTCTGGATTCTTGTCAACAACTGCATAAACATCACCGGAAGGAGACGTCATGTGGTTTGGATCAAGCACTTGTGGATCTTGCTTCTTGTCAACAACCGCATATACATCTCCAGAAGGGGAGAAAGTATGGGTTGTATCTAAGTCTTGTGGATCTTGCTTCTTGTTCACAACTGCATAAACATCTCCAGAAGGGGATACCATACTGGTTGGATCTATGTCTTGCGGATCTTGCTTTTTGTTCACCACTGCATACTCATTATCTTGAGTAGGATTTGGATGAAAGAGCAGCTCGTTCTTATGCTTCTTGGATTTGTCAACTACTGCATACAGATCAGGTGGGGACGCAGTAGGATTTGTGCCAATGACAAGCTGGTCCTGATGCTTCTTGGATTCGTCCACAACTGCATACAGATCCCCAGAAGAAGTGATAACAACTTCACTTCCTTCAACGGACTCAACTTCTGATTTGTCAATGTTCAGATCACCAGGAGAAGCATAGTGGCCAGCAACACTGTCTGTAAGGTTTACCCGTGAATGTCGTGGCTGGTTATCGGTATCAGCCGATGCGTAGAGGTCATTCTCCACGTGGACATGTTTTATGTTGTCTGACGATTGCGTGTCCTGAGGCTTCATATCTCCCATGGTAGGCATACCTGAATCGTAAGCACGGTTGTTATATCCTTGATCTGTAGATGGTTGTCCTCCGTTTTCAAGTAGCTTTGGTTCCCGATTCCGTCTTCTGTGGGAAAGATAAAATGGACCATTGCCGTGATTCCATTTGATTTGTTCTCATGATACAAGGACTAAAAGAAGTTAAACACGTACTACATTTTTCGTTATTACTGCATGTGATAAAAAGACTAAAGGTGTGGATATCTATGTATACATTAACAGTAACTTTTGAAGTAATACGAAAACACTGGGCACATGCCATACCATTACAAAGGACGTAGCATGTTAAGTTCTATTAAATGAATGTTGATTGTAAGTGACTGATGGTAACATGAAAAAGTATAAATATGGTGATGGAATAAGGGTTTCGTTGGTTAATATTACCTGAAACAAACAACTGCTAAAGTAACAATGATAATGAGAAGCAGACCCCCAGCTATCCCTCCTGCAACAGCTGCAACTGGAATTATAAGTAGAGAAGATTAGCATGTGTCATATAACCTATGCATTCATGTAAATGAAAATACATATATTGATTGACTATATGAAATACAAGAATGACAATATTTATTGATGAAAAATTTATTTATGTGTAAGAGAGACGTTTCAGTAAAGGTTCTTATCGAAACGTCGCTCTCATACATGTAAAGAAATTGACAATCCATAAATCTTGTCATTCACGGTTCTAACTTTTAAATGCCTATCTAACAAGTCATATGAAATATATAGGATATAGATAAATAACTGCTGTTGTTTCGGATGTTTATGATACTTGAATTAAAGAAATGTTTAGGAATGTTTAAACAATAATTTGTAATTGTTTCATTTCTGTAGCCAACAATGGTTTAACTGTTATTACCAGCAGATAGGTAACTTTACTCGTTATATTCTTTTTGAAGCACCACACTGAAATATGAGCTCATGCCAACTTAATCACTCTCTTTTACGTTACTGAATACTAATAAATGTAAGGGTTTCATGAAAGAACGTAAGTAGGGATTTACTGAAGGTAAATTGTAATATAAGACCACTTTCAGGACTATGCTGGATTGTAACTATACCTGGGAACTCTTTTACTTTGTCATCAGTAGAAGGGCTGTTAGCAGGAGCGGATTCTGATGCTGATACAGGTGGACCATAAGATGAGGATGTAGTAACGGAAGGAATTGCTGATTCTGCCATTGGGGGAGATTTTGTTGTCGTTATTGATACATGTACATTTTTTGTTGGTGCAGTGGTGGTCGGGGAAGCGGCGGTTGTTTTGGTTGATGTTGTTGTGGTTGTTGCTGGACTGGAAGTTGTTACTGATGTATTTGAATTTGCGTCGAAACATTCCAGAATGAACCGTGAACCTGAAAGTACATGTGTGTAGCATCATATATTTGATTCGCACCTTTGATACATTGTTTCATGACACCTAAAAGTGTTTTCACACCTCAGCATATGGGTAAAAAGAGTTATTAGAGAGTCATTACCCTTTTTTAAGAGTTGATAAACATTTTGTAGAAATTATGTTAACTTAAAGATTAAAAATAATGAATTGCGACATGATATATGCCATCTAATTCTACATTTCAATGGGAAAAAAAGATTTCCCCAAAAGTTAATTATTTTCCTTGTCTTACAACATCAAGATTTGATTGACTGGTTTTTAGGTGTTTTGATTAAAAGATTTTCGGACAAACCTGGTGATATATCAGCAAATCTAGTGGCTACAGTAGCCATAGGTACACACAGTACACCTCCCACTATCTTATTTTTGATATATTTAGAAACATTTATCTTCCCGTTCAAACAACCTTTAGTTACTACAAATATTATATATAGCACTGAACAGAATCAAGGTGATGATTAAGACTTCGTAATTATCGATGATGTCATATTTCAACATTGGCTTACTGGTTGGCGATGTTTTGATTTGGAGGTTTCCAGTCATAACTTGAGAGATGTTTGTTGATGTAACAAACAGCCACAGTACGTCTCCTGCTTTCTTTTCAATGGCATATGATATAAAATGAGCTATATTTTGGTTCACACACGTGAAATTGTAAGAGGACAGTGCAACTCGTGTACTGCATAATGGGACACTTATGTCTGGGAACATTTGCAATTTTGCATCATCAATGAGGTGTATCCTACAAGAGCACATTCCATAGCTGTCTGATATTGGTGATGAAGTCATGTTGAGATTTGTTAGGTTCGTGGTTTCTTGGCCATGATGGCACAGTTGCAATGCTGAAATAGAGACAAAGTTATTTTGAAATATCTTCAAAATTAACAGCCATAGATTTCACTGACTGAAAGCAAATGGATATTTTGCTAGCTAGAAATAGCATCAATGATAAATAATGAAATAAAAATCTACTCAACGTTGTAGTTAATGTAAGAGGTACAATCCCATGCATACAGGATTATCATTCATTGTCCAATAAAAGTTTGTAAAAATTTACTCATTTCGTTCCATAAGAGTGATATTGTTTGTAAAAGTGATTGTTTATAAATTAAGTATCTAGGTAGTATAAGCAGATACCTGAGTTTAAGTTCATAGAGTCAACTGTCTTCGGGGTAAGATGGAATTATTATTGCTTTAAGAATTCTTCGGATGATTTACTTATATTTTGCAAAGTAATGTTCAGTTTTATGCACCAGCGCAAAATATAACTGCCATTATTCATTACAATTTAAAGATGATCTTTCACTCACCCGAGGTCCGCCCTATCCGTAGTGTGAGAAATAGGCAAACAACGGCAGCAGCGTTTTGGTATCGCAGAAACTTCAGTAGTTCCATCGTTGGTTACACCAAGAACTCTAAGTGTTTCTTGTCACTATAGCTGCACCTGTAATGCATTAACATTGAAATACAAACACATCTTCTTTTAAATAAATGCATACAAGTTGTGCAGCTATACAAATGTTCGCACGAATTGTTTACCCTAGTGAGAACTTTACCGTATTAGGTCTACACTGTACTTGAACAAAATGGGCCTTTTACAGACATCCATGAAGCATTCGAAATAAGATCGTGTTGGTGTTAATGAAAACATACTGTCTGTTTGAAAGACTGAACTCTGAATAAGTAAGTCACCATGTACTAGTCAATTATATCAGCGAGTATAAATCCTTAATTTGTAAACCCAATTCAACAATCATTCATAACTGTCACGTGTTAAGAGAAATACATGAGTTGTTGTATAATCATTTATTTACTTTTGTGGCGAATACCAATAATAAAACTGCACTTTAATTTAAACCAGGTACAACGAAGCAATAAGCACAATACGTATATAAGCTTTATTGACCATCGTGTTCTAACTATATAGATCAATAACAGTTGGCGAGACAGTGCTATAACAGAACATTTCATAGGGTACAGGCAGTAGCAACGCTTCACTGCATCTTCTTACACTTGTTTATTAATTGCACTCATTAAGCTTGCATTAACTGATGGGGAAACTACACATATAACATTGAAAGCTTATCGTAAGTTTAGAACTATCCAGTTTAGGATATGAAAGTTATGATCCGTGCAGTTAGGAGATACTATTAATTTGCCGTTGTACACCTGTCAACTGACTGTACTCAGCTGTCGTTATTAACATTTTATATCCGTCTAAGTGAAGGGTGTGTAAGTAGTCACTTAAATCACATATACTACGGTATATGCTGTGTAGTCACCAGGAAGTTCAACCTATATCGATTGCCTTGCATGACTGCTAAAGTTACATTCATAAACCTGTAAAACAGGTTCCTTATCATCAGGGTATGTAGGGTGGTTTAGTTTTAAATTTATCTCAATAGTTCCGTGAATCATAAAGCTTGCTGGGTCACTCGATTATTACTGAACAAGATTTATTAATATATTTATGAGAAACTTTGCGATAAACCCTTGTTAACAATTTTGATGACCTTTATACCATGTAACAATATCAGTGATTTGTTCATTATATATAAGATATGGAAAGTGTTAACTCATTTAAATGTTCTAAATAAAAGATAAAGTAAACGATAACCTAAATATCACGGTCGCCGCCAATGTCGTCGTCACCCTAATGATGATAAACATCGTCAAATTTCAGGATCATCTATTAATATTAAACTTTTTGTCAGCGGGGGTATACATGTCTGCCTCATGAGAATCTGTTATAAAATTGGATTTAAGTATCTGTAAGGTAATACCAAAATATGAGGTTATTAAACTTTTTGTCATTGGGAGATATTTATACCAAATAAGATGAGGTGTTAGGTACATGTAGTTGATAATTTTTATAGAACAAAAAAATTATTAAATAACAGTTATTTAGCTTAGTGTTTGAATTGAGGAACAGTATTCAGGGGTTTCAATGCGGGTTTCTTTGATAAATGGCCATTTTATCATGAAATAGGCACCATTATTAATTCATTTCGTATTTTAACCAACTCATTACAAATCTATGAATATCAAGTTGAACTTTGTAAACTTGGAATCAAATTCAATGGTACGGTAAGACGTTCGTTCAACCGATGATGTGTAGAATAACATTATTATGACAAATTTTAAAAAACTTTATTATTCAAGTTTTTCTTTAAATTTTATAAAACGATCGCGAAATCATTCATCAAGACATAGTTTTGAGTTTTAAGAGAGCTGTGAAAATCTCGATACTGGAAGGTAAATAAAGGATTTTATTGTCGCTTCATTGAATTTTTAACGCAGGCAATGCCTTGCAAACGACTGTGATATGACAATGTCTAACATCGTACATACACGAGTTTACTGGTTTTTAACTAACGACGTTTTCGAAATCTTTTAATCTTAAAATCTTGGATCAGTTTGTTTTTGGATTACTTTAAAAAACTTATAATGACATCTGAAAATTTGAAAAGAATTTCGAATAACTTTTTCAACCTTGTCGGAAAATATTTGAAATTCTCATTTTTATACCGGGTTGTGTCACTCGTGTTTTAATAGCCATACATAGAATGTGTAACTATCAAGACTACTTTCTTTGTAGAAATGTCACCATAAATCCAAAATTAAGTCGCCTGTTTATTGACAAAATAGATGATATTGATTCAATGTGAGCGTTCAGGTGAATATGAGAACATATTGCTGTCATAGGGCGGTCACTTAGATGCATTTAATAATTAATGATATAAAGATATTTCATTACTCTTAAAGCTACTGTGCCTGATAATATTTGAAACATTACTTTGGCGTTCATTTAATAACATTGTGCTCAATCATGTGAATAATGCGATTCAAAATTTAAAAATAGTTTATATCATAAGAACTTTTGTCATCATTAAATATATGTTAACTATGTTACATTTTATTTTCATGCAAATGGTATACTGTTAAGAAAGAAATGAATATAAACGTTGTGCATGGTTGCTTTCCCGAGCAGAAATTTTACACCGTTATAGTGTATGTTTTTGAGTACCAGTATTTGCTAACGCAAGCAAGTGTAGAAGTAAGCAGAGCTCATGTACCCCTGCATTTACAATAACAACAATAACTACCAATAAGCAAAATGTACATTTCTGATGAATGATTCAAGGCTAAGGTTGGATGAAAGTGAATCTCCTTTCCTCCTAATGAATAACGGGAATACCAGCATGAGCACTATAATCATCATTTTAATTCAAAGTTAATCAATGTATACATTTATGCTCAGGAGCAAAAGAATACGAGAGAAACGGTACACTATGGTTCGATACGTGTTGTGCTATTAAAAAAGTCTTGGTTCGGTACATTTCCGGTTCGGTACAGAACCAACTACATGTATGCAACAAACTAAAATCGAACCGCGATTTAACTACTGTAAACTGTTTTAATACGTTACAACCCCACAAAAACATGCATTTTCAACAGTCAGGATAAAAAAAACTGCTGTCAGATATAGTTAATAGATATTTTGATATATTGTATATAAAAAAATTATAAAATACTGATATGTAAGGCAATTACAGGTTCAGTCGACATTATTTTCTCTTCTGTAACTTTTGTTGTGGACGTATGATTGATGTAGGACATCATGCAGATTTGAATATTATATTCAGCTATCTCGTCTATTCAAAATTATCAAATTATATTTAATTTCTTTTCATTGTTTTCGGTGATATTAATTATACCCCTGAAGCAAGTACACTTTCATCTAATATTTTTTTAAGGACTTTCGGTTACTGCGTTTTGGAATATTTCAAAACCTGCAGTTAGTTAAATATAGGCGGACCTGCTAAGCAGGTCTCTTCTCACCGGGGACATCAATACCGTGCATGAGTAAACACTGTTGCATGTTTACAAACGCAAAAATAAACATTGTGCTTTACACTGGCGTTTCACATTTTTAACATACACATTTACAAATGAAGCTTTCTACCCGATTAAATTGTAATATGTTCCTTTTAGAAAAAAGAATGAGAGAAAGAACTAGAAACAGATAAATCTTAATGAATGGAATGTAACAAAGGAAAGTGGAGAATGTAAGGGAATCAGAGATGATGGAATGAAGCAACGAAAGCTAAGGGGTATGTCATTTAAGTGCTCTTTCTGCAAACATATCGTTTAATCATATATTCAGTGTTTCGTGATAAGACCGGCTACCTTTAAAAAAATAATACAATATCAAAGGTTGATAATTCAAATCAGAAGCACTCGGGTCAAAGATGAATGGCATTGAAGATCTGCAATTCTTACATCTTCTATGGCATGGTTACATGAACTAGAGCGTATTTGAAACCATGAACGCCGAGTCTATATGTTTACAAACTCCAAAATATATATAAACAATAATCAAATGTCATAAAACTGTCAAAACCAAGTAATAAAGAGTTGGTAGACTATCTATGGATCAAAAGTAAACCTGATACCCTGCTTCTGCCAAGGGGACATCTAATTGGTTGTTGTAGGCACATTCACAAATCTTTATCAAACGATATCTTATCCAATATTATCGATTGTTGCTAAACATAAAAATTAAATGCTAATAGATCTAGTTTAGTGACGCCTTATTAAATATTTCATTCTAAAGCAGAAACACAATTTGGTTGCTGGTGTCAAACATACAATCTTGCTTCGATTATCTAGAAGAGCAGTTAACTGATGAGGTTTTTTTAAAATAGACCTTAACATGGTGTATCTGAATTGAAAAAAGTGAACCTGAACGATGAAGTTGTCACAAAATTTCATCGCAACATTTTCGTCCAGCTGACGTAAAGATATGGCGTTTTGATATCAATAATAATTTTAAAGAATGAGCTAAAGCATTCGTTTATCTTTTCAATGAATCGAGTTCGAACTTAAAAGACAACCGCAAATAACAAAATTCACAACGTCAGAAATAACATACTATCTGTGCACATGGATTTACATATAGACAAAAATATCAAAATATATATAAAGCAGTAGTTGAAAAATGTTGTTGGCTATCATTATTTGCATTTTATGAACGCTTCACTCTGTTCCTCGTATTCCTCCTCATCTATAACATTGGTACAAACATCAGCAAATCATTTTGTAACTATCTCTGACTTCACCGTATGTGTATACATCTAGAATAATAACAGAATGATGGAAACAGGTAGAGGGGCACTGTTCTGTAATGTACTAGTTCACCTTACCTCATTTGCCCTATTTTCTGAAATTTGTCCTTAGTGTTATTGGTAGTATCATTTGATTTTCAAAGACCTTTTCGAAGACTGGTCTCATTTTCGTCCTCACAGTTACTTCAATAATACAATCAACTCTCAGTTTCTTAACCATTCAGCAATCAACCAACTCAATTTATATTACAGAATGACAGTTTAAGAATTGTGTCCCTTTTCCAACTTAATCTGCAGTTGACTGTTAACACCGTTTGGATCGAATGTGATGGAATTTAAAACAAATCTTTAATGAAATAAAAACGATGATGATTTGCCATAACTGTTGTGAGCTCTATACAACTCTACATATTAGCACTGATACATCTCCACATCTCCTAGACAGACAATATGATATCATCTGATATTGAGTTAAAAGAGCTTTTGACAGCTGCTTGTCATTGGTCACTGTGGTCAGCTATTGGTTTCCTGTCAACAACTGCATAAACATCTCCTGATGATGAGATCATATGAGTTGTTTCTAATCCTAATGGGTCTTGCCCCTTGTCAACAAGTGCATAAACATCTCCGGTAAGGGAAACCGTGTGCTTCGTATCCATGTATTGCATCTCTTGCTTCTTATTCACAACCGGAGACGGATATTCAGAATGATTTGGATCAACAGCTGCATGTAGTTGATTGTCAATGTCAATATCAGCTGATGCATAGATGTCATTTTCCACCAAGACATCCGGCGTTTGCCTTTTCCGATTTTTCATCTCTCCTTCCACACTTTTATAAAGTTGGTTTTCGTATTTCTGACCAACAGACCGTTGATCTCCGTTTTCAGGGAGATTAGGTTCTTGTTTTCGCCTTCTGAGGATCAGAAAGATAATTTTGATAATAGTGTTTCATTCTCGTAAAACGATGTCTACTAGTAATTGTATCCATGTACACGTTTTACATTTCAAATATATTTGATATATGCACTTATATGATTATTAAAGCAAACACTAAAAAAAGAGTCTCTCCTTCTTTTCAGCCACATAGGGCAAACTTTATGGATGTCTCATTTTTCGAATGTACGTGATACAGTATATCAAGGTAATTGGTTCAATCAATCGACAATATAGAGGTCTCAAGTCCCTATTCTGATCCGCAAATGGTTCATAAAGTGCAACTTAATTTGGAAACTTAATTCAAAAAGGTAGAAGACAAAATTTTAGTTGAAAGTGCTTCAAAGGTTATATAACTTACATTCTTTAAAATTTTACGTTTGATGTCGGTTTCGTCGTACACACAAATGTTTTTTTAATTTTTTTAACCAAACAATGTGAGATAATTCAAATAGATCAAATCATAAACTTTTCAAATCGAATTCATATATCATGTCTTTTAAATATGTAAAGCAATTACACACCACGAACATATCCGAATCCTTAATGAGGGCACATATGATTGGAACCACTAAGAATATAAAACGCTTACGTTTTACTATCATTTGATTTTCTCGAAAGAAACGAATTTTTACATAAGTGTTGATAACATGATGATAACAAAGAGAGTATGATAAAATATGGATTGGTAAGTAACATATATGAATGTATTACCTGAAACAAACTACTGCTAAGACAACAATAAGAATAAGAAGTAGACTCCCTGCTATCCCTCCTGCTATAGCTGCAACTGGGGACAGGAAAACACAAGATTAGCATGCATTATTCAAGGGATGTATTTATTCATCGAGTGTATCAAATTGATAGAATATAAATAATGACAATATTGATGATTTAACGAATTTATTATATTTGGTATGATTTCAATATTGAAATACTAGAAATGTAAAGCAATTACGTACATATGTTTTTTGTTTATATAGGTAAACATGTTTTCAATGGGCAATGACATATTTTTTATATAAACAGACTGGAACAAACGAACAGGATAATAATGTTTCGAATTGCAAGGCAATGTTTTAATCAGATGGAGCAGTAAACTTGATCGTTTCAGCTATGCAACGATTTTCCCTACCTTAACGGATTAAAGGTTTTCACACAAAAATGGTTGCCTGTAGTTTTTGCTCGACGCGTGATGCTAACTTCAACGACTACGGATCATCGAGTTGAGTAAAGAAATGTTAAACCCCTTGAAGATGATACACGTGACGTAAACTAATTATTATTTGGGGGAAAATTGAAGGAATGAATCTTTCAAAAATGTGCTACTGCCTCTTTGACAATGATATATAAACTTGCAAAATTAGTAGTCTGGTAAGCTTACTCACTTTACCTGGATGTAGAAATTCTATTCCACTTCTATTCCAGCTCACACCAGTTTCATCAGTTACATATAATAAAGACGTTAGTCATAGCTGCGATGAATAATAGTGATCGGGTGTTTGAAGAGTATTATAAGCCACTGTCTGAATTATGAAAATTAACTTTACCTGGGAACCCAGTAGTGGAAACGTTAGGGGTAATGGATCCCGATATAGAAACAGTCGAACTCTCAGAGAGTGAAACAGTTGCATCTTGTGTCTTTGATGTCATTGAGGTTTTTATTTCAGGGGATGTTTTTGTTGTTGTTGGAATCGGCGTTGTTACTGATGTATTTCTATTTGGGTCGAAACACTCAAGTGAAAATTGCACAGCTGTAAGTAAATAAAGATAGAAGTTTTGGAATTATTTCAATATATACTACAATAATATATCTACAATAATATATATTATTATTGTAGGAGGTCGAACAGATATTTCACAGGTTAATATTTTTTTCATTATTAGGCATACAGACTATAAGAGAGCGTTAGTGTTGAACGTGCTGATGAAACATAGTTATGCAAAAAGATGTGGTTAATGAAAACTATATGTGTCACAGTGTTTTCATTTGACATGACGGCATTACTTTATGCACCCTGATATAGCATACTCTATCAATTTATTTATTTCATGATACAGTGATAAACTCTTAAAGAGTGAAACAAAATATTTGATTTACCAGTTTCATTAGTTTTTACTTGAAGGTTTCCAGACATAGGTAGTGATTCATCCGTTGATATAACAAACAGCCACAGTACGTCCCAAGCTTTCTTATCCGCATAGTATGGTGAGGAAATCATATCCTTCGGACACGTGAAATCGAATGATGAATCAGACACTGACACTCTTGTTTTGCATCCTGGAATGTTTAAATCTGGAAACATTGTTATCCTCGCGTCATTAATGAGTTGTATCCTACAGGAGCACAAGCCAGTGCTTCCTGAGATTGTTGTTGAGTTCATGTTGATATTTGTTAAATGCGTTGTGGTTTGACCATATTGACACAATTGCAACTCTGAAATATAAATAAGATTGGATATTGTAGAAGAAATTCTCATTCAAACTTAATTTATTTTGCATTTTAATGTTGAACGTTAAGTCACTGATGTTCACAATATCTTTGAACCCTATTGTGAACTTCACACGTATCTATTTTTATGTTTTAAATAAACACTAGAATACACTTTATTCACGTTTCTTCAATGTCTATAAAGTTTATGTAGTTTATCTCAGTGATGCGTGTTGAACGAAATGAAATCAACCTTTCAAATGTAATGAAGTCCTTACCTGTCCTTACTACTGAAACTGTTAAGTGATATGTGTACACGTGATATTCAGAACAATGAGTCATTTTATTTAAGTTATTGAAGATTAATTCAATTCAGGATGATTTTCCTATGACTTTACAATACTTGTTTCTTGCGAAAATCTTGTCAAAATTAAAAAGAAACTTCACGTCTGATCAACGGTCGGCATTTAGAAAATATGGGCACATAATGCATTGACTAAGATGTTTTTAATTCTGTGCACCACGATGACGAAGTTCCCTAGATATCTGGTCAATAGAGTCAACGTTTCGGATCTGAACAGTAACTCATCCCCTTTTAGAAGTGAAAATATTAATAAGCAACTAGCATACTATTTCCAAATGAGAATGTCAGGGTATGAACATGAATTGAGTGCATTACACTGAAGCAGTAATTTTTTCTGATAACGCGAATTTAGGATAGGACATGTTCCGAGAAGGCATCCCAAACAATGTTGATTGCGACTCCGAATCGGTCAACCTCCTGCATACAACAATGTATGACATCCATCGCGTTTCTTTGATAAACTGATCCTAAGGAGGATGAAGAAAATACGTCTCCTACATAATATGATCCTGCATACCTGTACCTGAAATCGGTCAATGACGTTCCCTTCATACCAGGATTCTAGCATTTCATGGGAGAGATCACAAAACAAATCCCTATTCAACTGCCTACGAATATCAGGTTCCATTATATCCATATATGTACCAATACTGTCTATCGGACAAGGCTGTCAAAATGAGTTTGAAATATGGTCGCTGTACAAGCAATTGTGGGTGATAAGATATGATTTTACATAGGAAAAGTGCATCCGTACCGTACTACATTCCTATTCTATCCTCTGTTTAAATTAAACTCTTCCTCGACTTCTTGTAGGTTCCCCTGGCTGAAAAGCATTGCAATATAAACTAACTTGAAATAACCAAGCCAATGAAAACACTTCATGAATAAACATACTCGTTGTCACAGAGGCAAACCCAGTGATGCAGTCATTAAGTGAGGCGACTGCGTTCTGTGAAGAAGATTGAAAGTGCATATTCGAATAAATTTAGCTTTTCCGTACCATACGAAACATTTCGAATGATAACTTTTACAACGGTGCTTCTGATTGCTCTACTAACTTTGCATCCAATCAGACTTCGACATCCTTGAAGTGAGAAACACTCCTATTCAGAAAGAGGTACAGGAATTCTTAAGGGTGCTACCTTTGTGGGGAGAGAATAATTACTAACAAACTGTCGAATAATAGACAATGTAAAATCTTATTAAGAGAAAGTTTCTATTTGATAAGGATGAAAATGTAAACATTCAATGGATTGCCGACCTCTTTATTGCAATGCAAATTGAGTGCAGAACTAAACATCATAATCATATATCGCAATAAGAAACATGATAAAGGTAAGAATATGTTTTACTCACTCGAAGTGCCTCCTATCCATAGTGAGGAAAGGATTAGAGCAACTACGTTCAGTAATCCCATTGCTGGTTATAAGGTACACAGTTCTTCATACACGACGTCTCTTCTATAAAGATGAAACCCCTTGGCATAAGGTTGAATTACACTTCGTTTCCTTTAAAAATAGCTTGCAAGTTGGGTAGATGGCCACACCATTACGGATATAGAATTTTCGAATGCATTCGTGTTCACCCAAGTGCAAAGTGTACCGTATATGGCATGGTATTCACTTTCTTTGTCCTGTTATTGCATACAACAACACTGGTGAAATAGAACAGGCTTAAGGGTAAACCATGTTTTTTCTTCTGCTTACAAACTGTGTATTTATAGATATAAGAGTATGATAATATCCGTGTTGAATCCCCTTACGTATAGTGTCTTATTGTTAATGACATTACAGAAGCGATATCAAAAATTGAGTGGCACATTTTCAACTATAAACCAGATACCAGGAAGTAAAAATGCTGTACAAATAAAAGGTTAACTCTTCATCTATATTCTGAAGATAAATAATATGAAGATGAACTGTAGATATAAAGATATTTTTTAGATTAAGACAGTAGAAAAGCATCACCGTCTCTTGCTACACATGTTTATCAATGAAGCTAATAAAATGTTCTTTTATACATGTACACGGTTAGTTGAAGCATTGATATATTCTTAGCAAAGAAAATCCAAAGTTAAAGGACAAACTCTTTTTTATTCTGCAATACCCGAGCATTAACTTACTCCTTCATTTATAGACTCGTAAAACGGGTAAATTGGGGTATCCAGGGGGGTTTGTTGAAATTTCATCAACACCATCATATCTATTTCTGTTGAGGTTTGTTGTTTTGTAAGTTTTTGTTATTCCTTTTATTTCATGTGGAAATTTATTTTCATGTATTTCTATATTTTTAGGGTAACAAAGCTTTAATCATAGAAGAATTTCTAGACCTCATTGCAAAAGGATATATACAATGACAACGTATTTTGATTGTCATCAAATACGTTCCTACACCAACTCTTCATCGTTTTAGCCATTGTTGTCGTCTTTATCATCATCATGTTTATCTTTGTCCAACAGGGATACTCCGACTTTCCCTGATGTTCTGCGTCGATGGAAGGAATTCCACAAATACACCTGGAAGAAAGTATTGCCAAAGTAACATTTTCTTTTCATATGGTTATGTCGGCTACCTATTTAAACATGTATAGTTTTTCAAGTTTTGTAAGAGGCGGCCGATACGTTATACGGTTATCATTAGAATTTGTTCGAGTGCTTTCTTGTATTTTAAGTGTTCCTTTCTCTGCACACAGAGATAGCTCCGCCATAAATTCCTATTATAGAAAGCATCTGTTCAAATACAAGTTCTTCCCGGGCTTCTGGCAGGTGCCCCTAGAGGTAAATTGAAGCAACACGAACTACCTTGCAATATTTCAGCCCATGAAAACATTGCATGCATAGATGATATTTTTGTTGTCACAAAAGTCAATGCAAAGAATCAGGCACTTTAGAAAGGAACCATGTTCTCTCAATAAAGACTCAAAGGCAAATATACATTCTAATGAAATTAAGCTTTCCCTTGGCGCACGGAAATAACTGAGACTTCTCTAATGATCACGTATGAAACTAAGTTTGATTGCATCCAATCCGCCTCTTCATTTCTACACCGAAAACGGTCGTATTGAAACAAAGGCTCGTAGATGAATCTGTGATGAAGCTGACTCTTTCATGAGAGAATGTACTGCGGCGAAGTCTTTTCCAGACGACTTCAGTTTGCTGTTGGGATAAAACACTTCCCGCTATTGGACTGGTATACAAGGGTTACTTCTCTGATTGGTTATAAAGTGATATACTGGGTATTTACTGAATAGTCTGTTAATCATTATGATTACAGGCTTGTTTTATTGTTATTCAGATCAATGAAATGCTTAATTACTTGATTTATATCGGCATCAATAGAACAACTGGTGTGCAATACTTGTATCCATGTGTTTAATGTGCTTAGTTTATGTGCTTGTCTAAGAAGAATATATACACTTGTCTGTAACAACTATCTCTAACAACCAATTAAGGTACACTTGAGAAAATATGTACATAGAACAAACAATTCATTAAAGGATAGTAGTATTCTCGATTTTATAAGCTCAAATCGAAAAAACCTTTTAATCAATACAGAAAATAGCAGAAACCCAAAGCATAAGCGAATACACAATGTCACTCAACCATACTTGAATGAGAATGTTTTGTCACAGGAATCAACATAAAATTTAAATTTCTAGGATTGACTGACCTTGTAGGCCACATCAGTTATAAAGGATAGCCTTGATTACTTTTAGTAGATTGATAACATTAAGACTGATTATTAAGCTAACTATCAATAAATGACAAAGACAGTGTTGTGGAAATAAATGGGCACAGTTTATTCATACTGACTATAGCTAGGAGCCTGGGGACCATTTACACAGGGTGCCTACCAAAAGGTAACTGGACAAACCCGAGCAAGGTACACAACTGTGACAAGCAGTGTACCACAAATCATTAACAGTTAAGCCAGTAGGAGCAACACACTGACTGACTTACCATTAATGGGACACTAGGTAGGGAATCACATAGCCTGGTGAATATAGCAGCAAAACAAGTACACAAGCAGTGTAACCAAAATGATACCAGTATGAGTGCATACTGACATCATAATATGTAATACCAGGTAGGGGGTCACATATCCTGATATAAATAAGCAAAGCAAGTACACAAGCAGTGTACACCCAACATATTAGCTTAAAGCCAGCAGGAGGTTCACACTGACTGGCTCAATAGAGTTATAACAGGTAGGGGATCACATAACCTACTACTACTCAGCTTAGCCATATGGGGCAAGAAAAAGCATTTGGACCCCAGACTCCCTGCCAATACATATAATAAACTGCACCAGTAAAGATGCATGAAATAGAATAAACAATACTTCACCATGAGGGAGAAAACAAAGGTTTTAAGACCCTTTTCATCCGAAATGTCCATCCGAGAAATGCAGCCACAGCTCTTTAATGTCAATACACGATTCCCTCAATTGTCTGGTAACAAAAGGAGTCCAGTAAGAGGGGTGGCATTCCGGATGATCATCGGCAGGGCCCTGGAAAACACAAACAAACACAGCAGAAAAGGATATATGAACATATGATATGGGAGGGTGGGTGGGTAACTTTGACAGTTTGAGAGCGGCAAGAAAAAGAGCGGAAAAGTAACTGTCGTTAGTATTAAAGCCTAGAACAAAGGGAGATAACTCCCATTACTGATGTGTATTGCTTGCCGCTAATAAAATAATTTATCCTGTTATGATATGTTGTGATGGGATAAATTTAATTATTAAGCTAACTATCAATAAATGACAAAGACAGTGTTGTGGAAATAAATGGGCACAGTTTATTCATACTGACTATAGCTAGGAGCCTGGGGACCATTTACACAGGGTGCCTACCAAAAGGTAACTGGACAAACCCGAGCAAGGTACACAACTGTGACAAGCAGTGTACCACAAATCATTAACAGTTAAGCCAGTAGGAGCAACACACTGACTGACTTACCATTAATGGGACACTAGGTAGGGAATCACATAGCCTGGTGAATATAGCAGCAAAACAAGTACACAAGCAGTGTAACCAAAATGATACCAGTATGAGTGCATACTGACATCATAATATGTAATACCAGGTAGGGGGTCACATATCCTGATATAAATAAGCAAAGCAAGTACACAAGCAGTGTACACCCAACATATTAGCTTAAAGCCAGCAGGAGGTTCACACTGACTGGCTCAATAGAGTTATAACAGGTAGGGGATCACATAACCTACTACTACTCAGCTTAGCCATATGGGGCAAGAAAAAGCATTTGGACCCCAGACTCCCCGCCACAACTTCTTGTCTATACAAGAATGTCCCCACCAAATGCAACTACATTAAGGCTTATATTTTTTCATTGGCAATTATGTGCGTAAAGCATTTTCAAGGTAATCTTGCAACACTGTGAGATAAATGTCATTCCCAAGGTCAGATAGATGTGTCCCATCCTCTCGATACATTCCTCGGATCAGGTTTGTGATGTCATGTTTGGCGAGAATGCCTCCTCTGCTGCACACCGCTACTGCTGCAAATCTGTTGACCCTCTTCCTCTTTAACTCTATAGCTGAATTGTTCTTCGCACCCCGCCACTGTAATCTTGGTAACATTTCAGACCAAATAAGTTTTGTTTTGGGCATTAACATATTGATAGTATTGATGTCATGCTCTATAGCTGAACACAATTGTTTACTCGACAGTTCCACTAAGTCATTGGAGCCAAGCTGAATAACAAGTATGCTAGGTGGGGGTGAACGCTGTAACCTCTGCCGGATATAAGGCACTAGTTGGCACCAATGCATCCCCCTTTTACCGTGCCAATTGACATTACCTCCGAGGTCATCCATAGACATATTCAATCCTATTGGCCTGTTACTTGCTCTTCGCTGTGCCCAATAGACAATGGAGGAGCCAATTATCCAAATATCTGCAATAAAATAACAAGGTTAAATTATTCAGCCAGTGCTAAATTTATTCTGATATAAGACTGAAAACTGTTAGAGCTCCAGCGACCCCACTGCTTAATCTTGTCATATGGAATCCCTTGCATTGCAGCTGTTGTTGCTGCTCCAATCCGAAATGAATGAGACTTGAAGGTTGACGTGCTGTAACCGCTGAATCTAAGAGCCTTTGCCAGCACTGCCCTGAACTGGTACTGAGTAACTGGCTTCCCATTAAAATGTATGAATAAAAATTTTGTGGATACCTTTGGCCGGATTGATAAATAGGATTTTAACTGTTGAACTGCACATGGTGACTTGTGATGCTGTACTATTTCCAATGTTGACCCGCGGCCTTCCTGATCCGTTTTTGAGAACTGTACCTTGAGGATAATTCTGTTACTGGCGCATTCGACATCTTCTAATTTCAAACCGCCTTGTTGCTTGCAGCTCCCTCCGGATGGCGTAACCTCACTTATTCGTAGAAAACCAAAGAAGGTGATTGTGAAAATAGCTTTGAACAATGATGATTCATAGTGAGATGAACAAACAAAGTTTAGGTTACATACCAGCTTTTTGAGTAAAGTGAGGGTAATTGGAGCCCTGTTGTCTTGTTTAGATGACAATCTTCTCATACCTTTCAACATTTTTCTAAGTAGAAATTGGTCAGTTGGATCTGTAATACCAAGTACTTTATGACGTCTTCCTATTGCTGAAAGATGTTGTGCAGCAGTAACTGGTGAAAACTGATGTTTTGACAGATAGCCCATATATCCTACTAAATGCTGCAAGGGAACTGGCCATGTGTTTTGTAACTGTACTTGGGATCTAAAAGATTCAAAATGGTCAACTGCACACTTATAAGCCTTCCTTGTGCTTTCTGCAATGGAATGATCTAATAGTCTTTCAGCTTCTGCTTCCAATGATTCCAGATAATGGTTGGTATCTTTGTTTGCTCCTTGTCTGCTTCTGGTACCAGTTGACGAAACCTCTGAAATTCAAATCTAGATAATGAATCTGCAATGGAGTTACATTTACCAGGAATATACTTTGCTTTCAAAAGCAGATTAATTTGCAAACAATTAAGAACTAATGCCCTAACCAGAACCATAACTCTTGGAGACTTTGCAGACATCTTATTGATAATGGTCACCACAGCTTGATTGTCAGAGTTAAAGATCACTTTCCTGTTGAGGAGGTCAAAACCCCAGAGGTTTATTGCAATGACAATTGGGAATAGCTCCAAAAAAGTTATATCTGTCAAAAATCCAGCCCTTGACCATTCCTCCGGCCAACTCTCAGAAACCCATTTGCCCTTGAAATATATGCCAAATCCCTTATCTGTAGAGCCTGCACTGTCAGTATATAGCTGGAGATGATCATTATGCAACCACAGCCGGTCATGAAATACTGATATTCCATTATGGTTCTGTAAGAAATATTGCCAAGTTGTCAAATCATTTTTTATTTCTCGGGTCATGCGAAGTCTGTGATGGGATTTATGAACAGATTTCGTAGAATCGATTAATCTTCGACAAAATGCCCGGCCCATTGGGACAGCACGACAGATAAAATTTAAAGAGCCAATCAAAGATTGCATATCTCTCAGCGTGACTTTTCTCTTTCCAATAAAATCTGATAGAAGGTCTAAGCATGTTGAGACCTTAATATCTGGAATTCTGATCATCATTTCCTCAGTATCAATTTCAAGGCCTAAAAATGATATTTTAGTACATGGATGCACTGTTTTCTCATGAGCTAAAGGTATGTTTAACTCATCACAGACAGATATAAAGGTTTGTAATGTTGTCGCACATTGTTTTGTGTTTTTCATCCCGCCAAATAAAAAATCATCCAGATAATGTAACAGCTGCCCATCCTTTATTGATTGTTGAACTGTCCATTGCAGAAATGATGAAAACATCTCAAAGAGAGCGCAACTGATTTTACAACCCATTGGTAAACACATGTCAATAAAATACTGTTCTTTGAAGTATATCCCCAAAAGGTTGAAGTCTGCATGGTTAATAGGACACAATCTAAAAGCACTTTTAATGTCAGATTTAGCAAGCAAACAACCTTTCCCTAAAATCTGCACCATTTCAACTGCAGCATCAAAACTGGTATATTTAACAGAGGCCTTGTCATCATCAATAAAATCATTAACAGATGATCCAATAGGATAAGATAAATGATGAATAAGTCTATATTGACCTTCCTCTTTCTTGGGAACCAGGCCTATTGGTGAAATTCTCAAATTCTCTATTGGAGGAAATGGAAATGGACCAAGCATTCTACCTTCTTTTATTTCTTTATGAAGCTTGTTTCTTGTGACATTAACATTTTCTTCAGCTGATTTCAAATTAGGTGACCATGTTGTACTCCTTGGACCAAGATAATTTAATGTAAAGCCATTCATAAAACCCTCATACAGTATTTTAGCTGCTTCAGTCTCCGGATAAGACGATAATAAACTTGAGAGTTTAGTTGTATTTACTGGAGAGTAGCCTTTAATGGGAAGGATTAAATCCTTGTTTGCTTGACTTGCTTGTATTGGGTCGAAACTTACACGTTTGGAATGGGTGAGCCTTGCTGCATCGACTGCATGAATGTGAGTAGCGACAGTTTTGTCTGCTGCAACTGCGATAGTTGTAATCGTAACATACACCTTGTCGATTGGGTTGATGGTTTGGTTTTGATGTACCAACTGGTTGTATAGCATTTGATGTCATAAACATGAGCCAGAAATCTGGGTGTATCTTTGCCCATGAATTTGAAGGATTTTGAGCTTGTCTGACCCTGAAATGGTGGTCATAAGATCTCCAGCCTATCCCATTATACATGTGTGCAGCCCATCTGATGGTGTGCATGTATTTAATTAAGTCTTGATGTTTCTCAGGAAACTTCTCCAAATAAACACTCATAAAAATGAGGAAACATGTTGACCAATCATCAATATTATTTACTGATGGTGAGGGTTTCTTTCTCACCTCTATTCCTCCCCTACTATTCATGG
The DNA here is from genome assembly GCA_921293015.1 of Phorcus lineatus. Classification (NCBI taxonomy): domain Eukaryota; kingdom Metazoa; phylum Mollusca; class Gastropoda; order Trochida; family Trochidae; genus Phorcus; species Phorcus lineatus. The sequence continues at coordinate 14,248,788 of OV121085.1, forward strand.
TGACCATCCCAAATTGCTCATTTTGCTCAATCTTACTTGAATTTGAAGCTTTAAGAATAAGACTGAAATCAACATATTCTGAATTCCAAATTTTTTCCTTAATCTGTTGCGGTAAAACATCCCCTACCCTGTCTTTAACACACCACACTGTGGGGGTGTCGGTGAAATTTTCACCTTGTATTTGAGAGGGGAGTGTATCGTCGGCCAAATTTGGAATATCACAAGGTTGAGATGGGGTAGACTGAAAGCATTCATCACCACTTAGTGGGGGATTAAAATTGACTGATGACGAGGAGTCGAAACTAACTTGACAACGCTCACCTGATTTGGCCGCCATTTTCGACGGCGTGGTCTTCTGTCTTTTGGAACCACTGTCTCGATCCCCGCTCTCCTCTCGCTGCCCAGCTGTCCTCTCATGCTCGGCCCGCTTTTCTTCTCTGAGACGTTTTCTGCCCGCTCCGGCCTCCTTCTTTTTCTTAGCTACACGAACCTTGCTTCGCGGCATACTTATATAGTCCCTTCCACAACAATAATAACTTTGACAGTTTGAGAGCGGCAAGAAAAAGAACGGAAAAGTAACTGTCGTTAGTATTAAAGCCTAGAACAAAGGGAGATAACTCCCATTACTGATGTGTATTGCTTGCCGCTAATAAAATAATTTATCCTGTTATGATATGTTGTGATGGGATAAATTTAATTACCTAATGAGAGCCATGTTTTCAAAGGTATTTGCTTCAGAAACGGTTTGTTATAACTGAAATTGATATGCACATATCACTGGTTTGTTACTGTCATTAAACTAATACTATATGCACTTATATCTGCAGAAAAAAAATCTATTTGTTATGCATTCATATCCAAATCAACATTCTGGTAAATCTTCTTTGGTCCTTTGACGTTATCTATGTGTTCATAATCTGCGTTTGCTCTGTTTGTCAAGTCACAGTAGGTGGGGTGATCTCTATATTCGGGTATTTGGTCATCTTCTGTTCGACGATTGCGGCGATATCTGGAAAATAACATAAACATTAACATGGAAATTGAAGAAAGTTAAAAATGTCTACATAAGTTATCGACACAATGATTTGGACCAGCATTTTAAAAAAAACTGAAGACCATTTAATGTCACTTGATTACTACCGCTACTAAGCAATGATGTTCTGGAATTTCCACAAATTTAAAGCCATGGTAATTTCCTTTAGCAGTGGGAAGATAAGAAAGTCTTAGGGGATTATATTTAGAGAAGAGGCAGGTTAGGGATGACACCTGAAACAAACCTGAACCTGGGCATTGCACATGTGCACAGGAGCATTGTTATGAAACACCCATTTCCCATATTCCAGTATAAACCGTCGTTTCTCTGTAAAATGTTTCCGAAATTATATACATTTAGCTTTGAAACCTCTTTTGCGATCGACCTTTTATCATTGTAAGATTCGTTACGTCCCAGAAAACGGATGCAATGTTTTCAATCCAGCATTAGCTTTTTGCTCTTGATTAAAACGGTGAACCTAAGTTTCATTTTAATATTACGACTTGGGCCAAAAACGATCCTTGGGTTGCTATGTATATATCAAGCGTTCGCCAGCTGACAAAGACATGTTAATGCTTTTGGTTTTCTGGGAACGCAAGGGATGATAATTGATTTCATCAAAGTACACAAGTAAAATGTTTTGATTTTTTACCTTCACGAGCAGCAGCAGCTAAGTTTCTCATAGTCACTCAACTGTCTTGCTTACTGCATCAAATACAGCGCTTGTTTTCTATATGAAAGCTATGAATGCACTCCTGCATGTCACAGAATTTATTCCAATTAAATAAAAAGGTGGGAACGCTATTTGATCCAAACTCACCTGCGATAAAGGATCACACATCTAGTAACAATAATCACCAGGACAATGACACTACCCGCTATAACTCAAGCTATGGCCGCTGCTGTAAAAATACACACCAAATGTTGCTTAAAGTTCACTGACAAAGTAGAACAATCAATACATTTCTGTTCTTCATATGTTTCTGGATATGGATATATACTTTTTACTTAGCTAGCAATTGCTTTCTGATCTTTGAGGTTTTCACTTTGTATGTGGTGGTTTTTGCTTTTACAGAAATGGTAGAAGGGGCAGTGGCACTTGAGAATAATGCTCTTGATGTGGTGGTCGGCGATGATGTATTTGATTTTGTTGTTGTTGTTTCTTATGTGTTAGTTCTAATCATAACTCAAACCCGTTGAAAACTTATCCCCAGAACATGAAGATGTTGGTACATGATTTTCACAATATAATTTGTTAAGGCCAGTATAATATCATGATGGTGGGTACACACGGCAGAAGTTTGTGTGACAAAATTGATTAAAAAGGTATTTGTAAAAAGGTATACGCAATATAGTCACAAAATGCAGAGGTTTGTCAACCTGTATTACACCAAGATAACTCCAACGCATTACGTGAGTTACATGAACAAACAAAAGTTATTTGAGTTTGCAAAATATGCTTTTGATAAATTGTGACAAATTCTTTATTATATTGATATTCTTATTACACATTTTATTCTTAAATTGCATTGTAGATAAAGAGTGGACATAAAACTCATTATTTAGATTAAGCATTGATTCAGTAAAGCGTTACAATTCAATAAATACTATAAAAAAATAATCAAGACTGCAAATATTGATATTTTAAAACATTGTATCCTCATCAAAAATACAATTGATATATATATATATATATATATATATATATATATATATATATATATATATATATATATATATATATATATATACGTATTGGTCCAGTTAACTTGTCAGAAGTTGTTTTCATATTGTTGAAATTACTGTATCCAAAGGCAAGTGTTATTCAAATGTTAATGTTACAAAGTATTGAGAAAATATTCGCTACGTTATCAGACACTTCTGGGCTCCCAGATACAATCATTTCATCGTATATGTATTCAATTTGAACCGTTTTATAAATGAATGAGAGGTTAGTTGACACTAGCTAATATTGTTGTCTAATAAATAGAGGGAAGACATCACTATATTTCTCTAAAAAAAATGCTTTCGCTGTAACTGTATCAAAGAGTTGGTAAACCCATAGATAGCTCACCCGTACTACACATTTCTATCAATATCTATATCAATATGGTGCACCAATAGTCCTCAGTATGTTATTTCTGAATTTGTTTATTTTTGTTACAGACATTTGTGTTCAAACTTAAATTGTTAAAGTGACGAAGAGTATATTTTAGAATGTTTTATGCTCCTTCAAAATGAGCCAAATTACCATATGTCCTCAGTTATGTTCACCTTTATCTCTAAAGTTCCAAAATTGTGCTTTTTTTATGTTTTCAATGAAAGTGAAAAACTGCCATATAAATGTTAGTATGTTGAAATTCTGCGTAAATTTTATATGTATACAATTCAAAGTCCCCATTAATATTACCAATCATATTTACATTTTTGTCTGCTGTAAATAAGTTTTCAAAATTACGTTTCAGTTATTGACGCGGGTTATTGTCCGGTGTTCGATCACAAATCAAGACTAAAACCTGTTTTTTGTCACCAAACTGAACTAGAAAGCACTAAGATGCTAATTTTTGGAAACAACAACCACTTCTTGATAAATTACACCATTTCTGAATTTAAGGCATATGTGACTCCAACAACATACTCTATGGCCCTTTGAACACTGATTAATTAAAAAGATAGGTCAACAACAAAAAAGAATTTACCATTGACAGTGTTCTCCCTATATTTTCAATAAGTATTGATATCAAAAAGTAATATCATAGCATTAGCTGGAATAAAATATTATTATGCATATTTTTAAAAACATTTCTCTACAGTTTTTCAATTTAGATACCTTATGTTAATTATAACCTACACATGATAAATCCCTTCATTTGTTTCTTGGAGACAGACAAGCTCTATGTTTGTTTGACCGTTTTCCTCATTTGATGTTTTAATTTGATGGACTAAGATATAACATCAATCTAAATGTAGCCTGAATAAAGGTAAAGAATGATATTTTCTTAGTCCGAGAAAACGAGTGTGGCTTTGGCAAGAATGATGTTAAATAGATATGTATTTTAATGTGACACATTGTTTAATTCTTAAATATTACTACTTCCTGTATATAAAGACACTGATTTTCAGTTGGTATTAAAATCAAAAGAACTTAATTTTTCTAAATAATAGTTCATCAGGCGCTAAACCTTTCTTTAGGATGGCAAATGATTATTGAGTATGTTTTGCCGTACTCCTCGACAAACACGTAATTAAGAAAAAAAGGAGGTAGCACATCGATAAAAAATAAAGCCAGTATTTTATTCATAATACCTGATAATTTCCTCAATTAATACCGATTATCCACTTAAGTAATAAGATGTTATATTGTTGTAGGAACTTTGAAGAAATAAATCTTTCAAAACAAGTGTCAATGCTCCTTAGTCAGTTTACTCACTTTACCTATATGTAGGAATCACACCACTATTCCATTTCAACACTTCCTTCTAAGAATGACATTAATCATAGCTTATATAATTACATTGATATTGTGTTTTTTAGAGATTTTATATTTTCTTTACCTGGCAACCCTCTCTCCTTGTCAACAATATAGGAAACGTTCGGAGAAGTAGAACCCGATATTAAAACAGTCGAACTCTCAGGATGTGAAACATTTGCATCTGGTGTCTTTGATGACATTGATGTTTGTATTTCAGGTATTGTTTTTGATGTTGTTGGAGTCGTCGTTATTGCTGATGTATTTCTATTGAGGTCGAAACACTCAATTGAAAATTGCGCAACTGTTAAACAATCGAAGAAATATGTATTTGAAGCATTTTGATACATACTACAATAGTATATTATTGTATGAAGTCCAATAATCTATCACAGCTTTAATATTGTGATGAAACATACTGAATATAAGAAAAAGTATTGTTTATTACTATCTTTATTACTGATGAAAGATAATGTTGCAAAAAATATGGTTTTAAGGAAGTGAATAAGATGAGTTACAGTTAAACTGTATTCATATGACACAAAGGTCTTACATAATGCATGGAGATATATAACATACATCATCAGTTTTTCTTTTTCATTATGCAGATATTTATGATGAATTCGTATGCATCTAAAATATTGAAATTGTAATAAAAATATATGATTTACCAGTTGGGAATGTTTTTACTTGAAGGTGTCCAGACATAGGTTGTGATTCATCTGTTGATATTACAAACAGCCACAGTACGTCCCAAGCTTTCTTGTTCGCCTGGTATGCTAAGGAAATCTTCGTGTTAGAGCAGGGGAAAACAAATGATGAATCAGACAATGACACCTTTGTTCTGCATCCTGGATTGCTCAAATTTGGAAACATTGAAATCTTTGCATCATTATTGAGTTGTATCCTACAAGAGCACATGCTGGCGCTTCCTGAGATTGTTGTTGAGTTCATGTTGACATTTGTTTGATTCGTTGTGGTTTGACCAAATTGACACAATTGCAGCTCTGAAATTTGATAAGATTTAATAGTATACCATAAACTTTAATTTAAACTGCATTGAGTTTTCATTTATTTTGAAGGTTAAATAATTCATTTTCACAATATCGAATGAATCCTATTGTGAAACTACAGTCATATACACGTATTTTTATAAACATAAGAAATCATTTCATTCACGTTTCTTCTTTGAGTCTATAGTTTACGTATTTTATCCAAATGACGCATGTTGAACCATATATGTAACTTTTTAATTGTAATGCAGTCCTTACCAAGATTACTGTTAAAACTTTTAAGTGATATGTTAACACAAAAATAGTATTCAGAACAATGTGTCAATGAATTTGAGTAATTGAATATTACTCCATTTCAGCATGATGACTCTTTACTTCTATACAATGCCGGCTTCTTGCGAAAATCTTTGTCAAATTAAAAAGAAACTTAACATCTGCTTTACGGTCGGCAGTTAGAACCCATGCGCACGTAATATATTGACCAAGATATTCTTATGACGATGTTCCCTGGATATCTTTTCAATAGAATGACTTATTGGATCTGAACAGTCACTCAACCACTTTTAAGAGTGAAAATGGTTTATATATACAACTTAGAATCTGAATAGAGAACAAGTTATATGGATTTACAACTTCTTTATTGCAAGAATTGCATCCTGCAATACAGACTTTGTACATACTTAGAACTTGTTCTCTATTTATCTCACCAACTTATAAATGCCTCTCAAAGAACTTAGAATCTATTTTCATATCAGAATGTTAGTATATGAAGTGTATTTAGCACTAAATCTAGCAGCAATCACGTTTCATTATAACAAGCCATCGGGGTACGAGATGTTCTGAAAAGATACCCACACCAATATCCATTGCGCCTCTGTTTCGATCCTTATCCCAAACACAATATTGTTCCGGCACTACGATTAGTAACGTTAGCAAAAGGGCATCTGATTGTTAACCTAACTTCAGCCTATTAGGCATCAACATTTCTGAAGTGAGAAACGCTCCTATTCATATAGAGGTACGTGAATGTATATAGCTGCTACCTTTGTGGGGAGAGATTAACTGCTTACGAACTGTCGAATAAAAAACAATGTGAAATCTTATTAAAGAGAAGTAACTCTTTAACGAGGATGAAAATGAACACATTCAATTGATGATCGGCCCTTATATTTCAATGCAAATTGAGTGCAGAACTAAACATCATCATCATATATCGCAATAAGAAACATGATAAAGGTATGATTATGTTTTACTCACTCGAAGTGCCTCCTATCCATAGTGAGGAAAGGATTAGAGCAACACCGTTCAGTAATTCCATTGCTGGTTATAAGGAACACAGTTCTTCACTCACGACGCCTCTTCTATAAAGATGAAATCCCTTGCAAAAGGTTGAATTACACTTCGTTTCCTTTGAATATAGCTTGCAAGTTGGGTAGATGGCCACACCATTACGGATATAGAATTTTCGAATGCATTCGTGTTCACCCAAATGCAAAGTGTACCGTACATGGCATGGTATTCACTTTCCTTGTCCTGTTATTGCATACGATAACACTGGTTAAATAGAACAGACGCGTATGTAAGGGTAAACAATGTTTTTTATTCTGCTTACAAACTGTGTATTTATAAATAGAAGAGTAAAATATCCGTGTTGAATCCCCTTACGTATAGTGTCTTATTGTTAAAGACATTACAGAAGCGATATGAAAAATTGAGTGGCACATTTTTAACTATAAACCAGATACCAGGAAGTAAAAATGCTGTACAAATAAAAGGTTAACTCTTCATCTATATTCTGAAGATAAATAATATGAAGATGAACTGTAGATATAAAGATATTTTTTAGATTAAGACAGTAGAAAAGCATCACCGTCTCTCGCTACACATGTTTATCAATGAAGCTAATAAAATGTTCTTTTATACATGTACACGGTTAGTTGAAGCATTGATATATTCTTAGCAAAGAAAATCCAAAGTTAAAGGACAAACTCTTTTTTATTCTGTAAAATACCCGAGCATTAACTTACTCCTTCTTCACGTGACCTGGTAGAATGATAATGAATTACTAGTAATTATCAATTGTTCATCTTTGAATAGACAGTATTTCAACGTTTGATTGACAAGCGGCATGGCTGTGTTAATGAAGGCTTTCAAACGATTGTAACATTCTGGATACACTACGGTATGTACTTTGTAGTCACCAGGAAGTTTGACCTGTATACAATGACATGGTTGACTGCTATTCAAACATTTATAGACTCGTAAAACGGGTAAATTTCATCAACACCATCATATCTATTTCTGTTGAGGTTTGTTGTTTTGTAAGTTTTTGTTATTCCTTTTATTTCATGTGGAAATTTATTTTCATGTATTTCTATATTTTTAGGGTAACAAAGCTTTAATCATAGAAGAATTTCTAGACCTCATTGCAAAAGGATATACACAATGAAAACGTATTTTGATTGTCATCAAATACGTTCCTACACCAACTGTTCATCACATTCGTTTTAGCCATTGTTGTCGTCTTTATCATCATCATGTTTATCTTTGTCCAACAGGGATACTCCGACTTACCCTGATGTTCTGCATCGATGGAAGGAATTCCACAAATACACCTGGAAGAAAGTATTGCCAAAGTAACATTTTCTTTTTATATGGTTATGTCGGCTACCTATTTAAACATGTATAGTTTTTCAAGTTTTGTAAGAGGCGGCCGATACGTTATACGGTAATCATTCGAATTTGTTCGAGCGCTTTCTTGTATTTTAAGTGTTCCTTTCTCTGCACACAGAGATAGCTCCGCCATAAATTCCTATTATAGAAAGCATCTGTTCAAATACAAGTTCTTCCCGGGCTTCTGGCAGGTGCCCCTAGAGGTAGATTAAAGCAACATGAACTACCTTGCAATATTTCAGCCCATGAAAACATTGCATGCATAGATGATCTTTTTGTTGTCACAAAAGTCAAAGAAAGAATGAGGCACTTTAGAAAGGAACCATGTTCTATCAATAAAGACTCAAAGGCAAATATACATTCTAATGAAATTAAGCTTTCCCTTGGCGCACGGAAATAACTGAGACTTCTCTAATGATCACGTATGAAACTAAGTTTGATTGCATCCAATCCGCCTCTTCATTTCTACACCGAAAACGGTCGTATTGAAACAAAGGCTCGTAGATGAATCTGTGATGAAGCTGACTCTTTCGTGAGAAAATTTAATGCGGCGAAGTCTTTCCCAGACGACTTCAGTTTGCTGTTGGGGTAAAACACTTCCCGCTATTGGACTGGTATACAAGGGTTACTTCTCTGATTGGTTATAAAGTGATATACTGGGTATTTACTGAATAGTCTGTTAATCATTATGATTACAGGCTTGATTTATTGTTATTCAGATCAATGAAATGCTTAATTACTTGATTTATATCGGCATCAATAGAACAACTGGTGTGCAATACTTGTATCCATGTGTTTAATGTGCTAAGTTTATGTGCTTGTCTAAGAAGAATATATACACTTGTCTGTAACAACTATCTTAACCAATTAAGGTACACTTGAGAAAATATGTACATAGAACAAAAAATTCATTAAAGGATAGTAGTATTCTCGATTTTATAAGCTCACATCGAAAAAACCTTTTAATCAATACAGAAAATAGCAGAAAACCCAAAGCATAAGCGAATACACAATGTCAGTCAACCATACTTGAATGAGAATGTTCTGTCACAGGAATCAACATAAAATTTAAATTTATAGGATTGACTGACTTTGTAGGCCACATCAGTTATAAAGGATAGCCTTGAAAACTTTTAGTAGATTGATAACAGTAAGACTGATTACCTAATGAGAGCCATGTTTTCAAAGGTATTTTCTTCAGAAACGGTTTGTTATAACTGAAATTGATATGCACATATCACTGGTTTGTTACTGTCATTAAACTAATACTATATGCACTTATATCTGCAGAAAGAAAACTCTATTTGTTATGCATTCATATCCAAATCAACATTCTGGTAAATCTTCTTTGGTCCTTTGACGTTATCTATGTGTTCATAATCTGCGTTTGCTCTGTTTGTCAAGTCACAGTAGGTGGGGTGATCTCTATATTCGGGTATTTGGTCATCTTCTGTTCGACGATTGCGGTGATATCTGGAAAATAACATAAACATTAACATGGAAATTGAAGAAAGTTAAAAATGTCTACATATGTTATCGACACAATGATTTGGACCAGCATTTTCAAAAAAACTGAAGACCATTTAATGTCACTCGATTACTACCGCTACTACGCAATGATGTTCTGGAATTTCCACAAATTAAAAGCCATGGTAATTTCCTTTAGCACTGGGAGGATAAGAAAGTCTTAGGGGATTATATTAAGAGAAGAGGCAGGTTAGGGATGACACCTGGAACACACCTGAACCTGGGCATTGCACATGTGCACAGGAGCATTGTTATGAATCACCCATTTCCCATATTCCAGTATAAACCGTCGTTTCTCTTTAAAATGTATCCGAAATTTCACAAACTCATTTGCATATTATACATTTAGCTTTAAAACCTCTTTCGCGACCGACCTTTTATCATTGTAAGATTCGGTACGTCCCAGAAAACGGATGCAATGTTTTCAATCCAGCATTAGCTTTTTGCTCCTGATTAAAACGGTGAACCTAAGTTTCATGTTAACATTACGACTTGGGCAAAAAAACGATCCTGGGGTTGCTATGTATATATCAAGCGTTCGCCAGGTGACAAAAACGTGTTAATGCTTTTGGTTTTCTGGGAACGCAAGGAGATGATAATTGATTTCATCAAAGTACACAAGTAAAATGTTTTGTTTTTTTACCTTCACGAGCTGCAGCAGCTAAATTTCTCATAGTCACTCGACTGTCTTGCCTTACTGCATCAACTACAGCACTTGTTTTTTTCTATATGAAAGCTATGAATGCACTCCTGCATGTCACAGAATTGGTCCCAATAAAATAAAAGGGTGGGAACGCTATTTGATCCAGTCTCACCTGCGATAGAGGATCACAGACCCAGTAACAATAATCACCAGGACAATGACACTACCCGCTATAACTCCAGCTATGGCCGCTGCTGTAAAAAAACCAAATGTTGCTTGAAGTTCACTGACAAAGTAGAATAATCAATACATTTCTGTTTGCCATATGTTTCTCGATATGGATATATACTTGTTACTTAGCTTGCTGTCAATTAAACGTTTCAATTTCTTTCTGTTTTTTGTTGTCAAAGGGCCTACTCTTCCGTAATCGTGTTGTGCATTCTGCCTCTGTAGACATTTTTGTAGACATTGTCCAAACTGGTGTTTGTGTTGTTTTAGATGTTCGTTGGAGGTTGTTACTTTGTATGTAGTGATTCCTGCTTTAATAGAAATGGTTGAAGGGGAAGTGGCGCTTGATATTAATGATCTTCATGTGCTGGTCGGTAATGATGTATTTGATTTTATTGTTGTTGTTGTTTCTGATGTGCTAGTATTTGCGTTAAAACACTAATCATAATTCGAATCCGTTGAAAAATTACCCCCAGAACATGAATATGTTGGGACATGACTTTCACAATATAATTTCTTGAGGCCATCTCATGATGGTTGCAACTCAAGGCAGAAGATGGTGTGACAAAATTTACTTTCCTACGCCATGTAAGAATGCCGATTTCTGATTGGTCCATGTGACCATAAACAAATATGCATATACACCGTCACCGAAGGAGAATAAATCCCTTACACCCCGCTACTTTAGTAAAGTGTGATTCCACGTCAATTATTCAAAGTGCCGTGATCAGGTCAAAGGTTGTCTTCATTTCTGTTTGTCTTTTAATAATACATTAAGACATTTGGTAAGAAAAATCGTTATTACATTCAATCAAGGGTGACATAGGGATATACCATTCCCATGAAAGATATAAAGGTTTTAGGACGGAATGTTATAACTTATATTAATTCATTATAATGCAACACACATAATTCTTTAGTACTCCTCCGTAAAAACGTTGATCAGAAAAAAAAAGGTAACACATCGATACAAAATTTAGCTAGTAGTTTTATTATTGATAATTTCATCTATGACTACCGTTTATCCACTTAAGTTGTAAGATATTTGACCCTCTCAGATAATACAATTTATATAAACTTATCATTATTGGAGAATCTTTGAAGAAATAATTCTTTCAAAACAAGTGTCAATGCCCCTTTAACTTTGATAATAATCTCACTTTACCTATATGTAGGAATCACACCTCTTTTGCAGCACACACACATTTCATCACTTCCCTCTAAGAATAAAATTAATCATATCTATATTTATATATAATTTCATTAATATTGTGTTTTATAGAGTTTTTTTTTACTTTACCTGGCAACCTTCTCTCCTTATTAGCAGTAGGAGAAACGTTAGGAGCATTTGATCCTGATATCGAAACAGTCGAACGCTCAAATAGTGAAACATTTGCATCTGTTGTCTTTGATGTCATTGATGACTGTATTTCAGGTGTTGGTATTGATGTATTTGGAGTCGTTGTTATTAGTGATGTATTTTTATTCGGGGAGAAACATTCGATTGAAATTTTCGCACCTGTTAAACAATTAACGATAGATGTATATGAAGCATACATACTACAATAATATATCATTGTATGAAGTCCAACAATCTATAACAGGTATTATAATAAAGCATACGGGATGTAAGAAACATTATTGTTCAGTACCATGCTGATGAAAGATAGTTATTCAAAGAGATATGGTTTTATGGAAATGAGATGTTTGACAGTTAAACTGTGTTCATATGACTCAAAGGTCTTACCCATAATGTTTTTTAGTTTTATTATAAAGAATGATAATAGTTCTTATGTATCTTCAAAATATAATTGTTATAATGATATTTGATTTACCAGGTTGGTTAGTTTTTACTTGAAGGTTTCCAGACATAGGTAGTGATTCATCAGTTGATATAACAAACAGCCACAGTACGTCCCAAGCTTTCTTATCCTCATAGTATGATGAGGAAATCTTCTCGTTCGAACACGTGAAATCGAAAGATGAATCAGACACTGACACTCTTATTCTGCATCCTGGAATGTTTAAATCTGGAAACATTGTTATCCTCGCGTCATTATTAAGTTGAATGCTACAGGAGCACATGCCAGTGCTTCCTGAGATTGTTGTTGAGTTCATGTTGATATTTGTGTGATGCGTCGTGGTTTGACCATATTGACACAGTTGCAGCTCTAAAATGTGATAAGATTTGAAAGTATACCATAGACTTCAATTCAAACTGCAATGATTTTGCATTCATTTTGAAGGTTAAGTCATTCATGTCCACAATATCGTGAAGAATCCTATTGTGAAACTTCAGTCATCAAATACACGTATCTCTTCTTTTTTTTTAAACATAAGAAAATATTTCATTCACGTTTCTTCTTTGTGTCTATAGTTTACGTATTTTATCCAAGTGACGCATGTTAACCATATTTGTAACTTTTCAATTGTAATGAAGTCCTTCCCAAAATTACTAATGGAACTTTTAAGTGATATGTTTACACAATCAGGACAGTATTCAGGACAATGTGTCTAGGAATTGGAGTAATTGAAAATTACTTCATTTCAGCATGATGACTCGTTACTTCTATGCAATGCCAGATTCTTGCGAAAATCCTTGTCAAATTAAAAAGAAACTTCACACCCGATTAACAGTCGGCAGTTAGAACCCATGCGCACGTAATAATTGTATATTGAACAAGATATTCTTAATTCTGTGCACCACGATCACGATGTTCCCTAAGTGTCTTTTCAATAGAGTCACTTTTGTGATCAGAACAGTCATTCAACCACTTTCAAGAGTGATAATGGTTATATACAACTTATAAAGAAGAAGCTTTATATATTTACAACTTCTTTATTGCAGGCATGTCATCAAATAAACACTAAACACTAATAAACACTGTACATCCAAAGAACTTGTTCTCTATTCATCTCACCAACTTCTAAATGCCTCTCAAAGAATTTTGAATCTATTTTCATATCAGAATGTCAGGATATGAAAATGTATTCAGCACTTCATCTAGCAGCAATATCGTTTCATTATAACAAGCTGTCTGTCGGGATAAGGGATGTTCTGAAAAGACACCCACACTAATATCAATTGCGCCTCTGAATCGGTCCACATTCCAAACACAATATTGTTCCCGTACCATACGAAAACCGCTACGGCACTTCGATTGATCACTTTTGAAAAGAGGCATCTGATTGCTAACCAAACTTTGCATCCAGTCAGGCAAAGTTTCTGAAGTTAGAAATGCTCCTATTCATACAGAGGTATCTTGGGAGAGATTAATTACTAACGAACTGTGGAATAATAAACAATGTGAAATCTTATTAAGAGAAAGTTTCTATTTGATAAGGATGAAAATGTACACATTCAATGGATTGCCGACCTCTTTATTGCAATGCAAATTGAGTGCAGAACTAAACATCATCATCATATATCGCAATAAGAGACATAATAAAAATACGATTATTTTTACTCACCCGAGGTGCCTCCTACCCATAACAAGGACAGGATTAAAGTAACACCGTTAAGTAATTCCATTGCTTGTTATAATGGAACACAGTTCTGTACTCACGATGTCTCTTCTATGAAGATGAAACCTCTTGGAATAAATGTTGAAATGCACTTCAATTCCTTGATTATAAGCTTACAAGTAGGGTAAATGGCCATATTATAGAATATTTCACACCCATTCTTGTTCACCCAAGTGCAAAGTGTACCGTAAATGGCATGGTATACACCTTCCTTGTCATTTCATTGCTTATTAACACTGGTTAAATAGAACAGATGCAAGGGAAAACACTATTTTTCTTCTGCTTATATGATAATGTATGATACTATCCGTGTTTAATCCCCTAACTTTTAGTGTCTTGTTGTTAAAGACATTACAAAAGCGATATCACAATATTGAGGCGCACATTTTAAACTATAAACCAAATACCAGGAAATGAAAATGCTGTACAAATAAAAGGTTAACTCTTCATCTGTATTCTAAAGATAAATGATAGTGTTTTAGAAAACTGAAGTTATAGAAATAATTTTCAGATACAATGTCCTTTTAAACATGTACACGCTTATTTGAAGCATTGATATATTCTTAGCAAAGAAAAAGCCAAAGTTAAAGGACAAACTCTTTTTTATTGTGCAATACCCGAACATTAACTTACTCCTACTTCACGTGACCTGGTAAAATGATAATGAATTACTAGTCATTATCAATTGGTCATTTTTGAATAAATAGTATTTCAACGTTTGATTGTCATGCTGCATGGATATGTTTATGAAGGCTTTCAAACGATAGTCACATTCTGGATATACTACGGTATGTACTTTGTAGTCACCAGGAAGTTTAACCTGTATACAATGCCATGGTTGACTGCTAAATATACATTTATAGACTTGTTAAACGGGTAACTCATCATCGGGGTTTGTAGGGGGTTTACTTTTAATTTCATGTACATATGTTTGGTTATCAATAGACTTAATTTGTTGGGTCATTCGTTTATTTCAGGTCGAGATTCATTTTATTGTAATAGTTTTGAAGGTACAGATAAATACATAATTATGATGTGAACTTTACATTTACATTACTTACATTCACGGGCTTACAGCAGTCGCCCCTAGCTGCAAATAACTACAACATCTACAACCATCTTGCAGTATTTCAGCCAATGAAAACACTGTATGCATAGCTAGCCTAGTTGTTGTCACAGAGGCCAATGCAAAGACATTTCTAGACCTAAACAACACTCGTATTAAGACAAAGGCACGCACAGGAATTTATGATGGAGCTACCTCTTTTGGGAGATAATGAATGTCTTCGGTAATGAGCCAAAAAGTTTCCTTGACGACATCAAGTTCTACTAATCTTACGTTGCTGTTGCGGTGAAACATTGACTGGTTTACAGCGGTTACTTCTATGATGTGTTATAACATGATAAACAGGGTATTTACTGAATAGTGTGTTCATTATAGATCAACAGACAAACACCATACTCTGAATGAAACCTTATCATACAATTTTATAAATTTACATCATGTCAGTTATTGAAAATTCTGGTGTTGCAATACTTTTAATTATATGCATACATGTGATAACTTCATAGCTTGTCTGACTGACATTGTATTACACAAAGATTAGTAATATGGTATCCATAAAATACCAAAAGTGTTATCCAACTAGTTTAACCAAATTAAGGTACACTTGAGAATATATGTACTTTGAACAAAAATCATTAATCAAAGGATAGTACAATACAAGCTCTCACCAAATATTTTAGTCAATACGGAAAATAAAAGACGCACAGTACATAGGTGAAAACACAATGTACAAGAATCAACATAGAACTTTAGTTTCAAGGATTGTCTGACTGCGTGAGCTAAATCAGTTGTAAAGGATAGCCTCGAATATTTTCAGTAGATTGATAACCGAGAAACTGATTACCTCTTTCAGGCTATCAATTAATTCAAACGTATTTGCTTTAGAAAATATTGTAATAACAAAACAGCGTTTGATGAACATGTCACTTCTTTGTGACTGCCATTTAAACTAATAATATAAGCAGGTGTTCACAAATCTCTGCGATAATTCGATGTGTTATTCATTCATATCCAAAGCTACATTCTGGTAAATCCTCTTTGGTCCTTCGGTGTTGTCAATGTGTTCATACTCGGAGTTTTCTCTGTTCGTCAGATCACAGTATGTGGGATGATCTCTAGATTCGGGGATTTGGTCACCTGCTGTTCGGCGTATGCATCGATATCTGGATTTCAAACATATACATTATAAACATTTAGCTGTGATAAAAAGAAAACATTTCAGGTAATCATCAGGAGAACTTACGAGGGGTGCCTTGAAAGCTTCGGAACTGAACATGAAAACTGAATATTCATCCAATCTTAAAACCATTTATTTTCACTTGAACATAAAAATCGTCTACTACCTCTACTTCACAATGACGTTCTAGTCGGAATCAAATGTATGGCCATTGTGATTTCTGTTATTAGTGGGAAGATAAGTAAGACTAAGAGGGCTATATCTGGAGAATCGGCAGGGTGCATTTAGCATTGTCCTGAAGCCGCTATTCTCCAATCTTTAGTTAAACCCGTCGGTTGTATATGATATTTACCTGTAATTTCAACCGTTCATTTGACGAAATACACTAACTTAGATTAAAATCATTCTTCAAATGATCAATATTACACTCGGTTATTCACTTCAAGCATGAGCTTTTTTCCTCTGTTTAAGAAAGGTGACCCAACTTTAGCTTCAAATTACAGACCCATATCACTTATAAGCTGTGTTGGTAAAGTTTTTGAAAGAGTTGTCTTCAAACATTTGTTTAATTATTTTCATGCTAATAAGCTTCTTTATAAATATCAGTCTGGTTTCCAACCAGGACATTCATGTGTACATCAATTAGTTGAGATATATCATAGGGTTTGTGAATCGTTGGATAAGAAAGAAAATTTTTGTATGGTATTTTGTGATGTATCTAAAGCCTTCGATAGTGTTTGGCACAAAGGATTACTTTTAAAACTTGAAAATTATGGAATAAGCAGACAGTTGTTGGGTTGGTTAAGTAGTTATATAACAAATCGCAGTCAGAGTGTATTTGTCAATGGATCTTCTTCCTAGCTGAGAACTCTAAGTGCTGGTGTACCACAGGGGTCAGTGCTGGGCCCTTTCCTATTCATTGTATTCATTAATGACATAGCAGATGAATTACACTGCTTAACGCGTCTATTTGCTGATGATTCGTCTCTTGGATATTCCTCACCTGACAATAGACTTATTGAAATTAACTTGAATTCCAATCTAAGTAAACTAAATATATGGGGTAACAAATGGTTAATCAAGTATAACCCCGATAAAACTGGAGCTATCCTTTTTTCTAGGAAAAATTATAATGATTTGCCGCATTTGTTTTTTGATGGTGTAGAAGTCCGAATTGTAAATAATCATAAACATCTTGGAGTTGTTCTTTCCAAAAATGGGAAATGGGCTGAACATATTGAACGTATGATACTTAAAGTTTCGAAAATGGTTGCCTCCATGCGCCTTTTGAAATATGTATTGTGTAGAGTAAGCCTCAATAAAATCTATGTCATGTTCATTCGGCCACATTTAGAATATGCATGCGAAGTTTAGGACGGATGTACTTTTGAACAAAAAAGAAAATTAGAGCAGATACAACTACAAGCAGCGAGAAAAGTGACTGGTTTACCTAAATATACATCGACTAGATCTCTTTACTATGAAACAGGTTGGGAAACATTGCAAGAACGAAGGAGAAAACGAAAATTTCAAAATTGAAAATGGAATGGCCCCTTTATACTTGAACGAATTACTTCCCATGAACGTGGGTTCTAAATCAAATTATAATTTACGCAGCTAGCACAATATATCAATCCCTTTCTCTAGACTTAAACATCTACAATAAGTTCTTGGAATAATTTACTAACCAATGTTCGTAACTCGCATAATATTTCTGCGTTTAAATCATCAATATCCAACTTGGGGGCACATGCATCTATGTACTACTCGTACGGTAAAAGAAATCCTAATATAATTGATACCAAGTTGCGGTATTCAGTTAGTGGTTTGAACTCTGATTTGTATAGATTTGGGATTAAAACTGATCCTGGTTGTGTATGTGGTAATGTTGTTGAGAACTCATATCATTATTTCTTTGAATGTCCTTTGTATAAACAACAGAGATTAAAATTCTTGCCACCTATTGAGCGCATTTGTACATTAGTAGGAATTGCAGTTAATCATAACATTTTGCTAGAAGGAAGTGCAGATCTATCACTATGTCAAAATAAAATTGTATTTAAGTTATTACAATCATTCATTAGTGCGTCAAAGAGATTTGAACACATGTAAACCAATATTCTTCTAATTATGTTCTGTTCTTTTTCAATGCTATTCTCTTGTTAACTGTCTGCCATCTGTCTTTGAAATATGTAAATTACCATTGTACATCTCAAGGAGAGGGTATCCTAAGTTAGAGAACTTGTTCCTAATCCTTTTCATGTGAATAAAATATGTTTAAACTAACAAAATGGTGAAATCAGGTTCTTAACGACATAGGTCAAAACGATCCTCGGGCTGTTCGGTATATTTCAGCATATGCCAACTAACAGTGACGGCTTTTCCTTTCTGATTTTTTTATAACAACCCGTTGACCAAACGTGTTAATTTTGTATTCTTATGAAAATGCTCATGTATAAGTCGTGTAAATGTTGTTTCTATTAATTTCGTGAGCAGCAGCTAAGTATCTTATGATCACAAGGTTTTCTTGCTGTATCAACCATAGCGGTTAGGTGTTTTCTTGTATGGCATCTACAAACGCACTCCTGCACATATCTAGTTACAGAATCGGTTCCAATTAATTTAAAAGACAGGAACGTTAATGCTCTAGTCTCACCTGCGATGAAAGATAACAGATCCAGTAACGATAATCACCAGGACAGTGACACAACCCGCTATACCGCCAGCTATGGCTGCTGCTGAAAAATAACATTTGAAATGTTGCTTGAATATTGACAGATTACATTAAAGACGAAGCAGGGTAATCAACATATCTATAGATGTTATAATTTCCTCGATATATAATAAAACTCGTAATTTTGTTTTAAATCCTTAGTCTGACATTGACACTGACACAGCTTATACGTAAATCCCAAAGTTTATAAGGCCTAAGAGTATTTGAGGGGTCCGGATGACGGGGTCTCTAAAACAACTGTAAAATGCAACCTAGTCCTTCAAAAAAGCCCAAATGGGATTTTTCTATAGCTGAGATATTTTCTATACAATGATATATGACATGAAACTTTTGAGAATGGTTGCAGACCGATTTATCACCTTGAAAACGTCTAATTTTCAAGTTTGGTTGCAGTCCCCTATAGGGAGAAACTAAACGATGATATCTTAAACGATGGAACTTTACCTGGCTGTTTATTTACATTTAAATGAAACATCGGCAACTTGCTCAAAGCTACCGAGTCCGGTTTTCGATCATGTCGTGTCCCGTTTTGCTGTCGTTTCTGACAAAGTGGATGGACAATTTCTACTAACCTAACATTAACATATTACTAAATCTAACATTCTCTATAGTTTATAATGTCTTGGCAAGTATTTATGACATTCCTTGACCAAATTATTCCGAAATTGCCATTTGTTTTTACAACGTAGCCCCGAGACGAATTCGAATTGTCAAATCTCAACACTATTCTCATTGGCTGTAACAGATGCCTCTGATAGCAAACTAATTTTGATTGAAAATAAACATCATCAAGTAAGTTTAATGACTAGTTTCTATCTAAAAACCGATCAAAATCAATCATGAATAAGTAAAAACGAACGTCAAAATTTTATTGAAAATGTTTGATAGTGAATTAGCCAATTGAAAGACGTGTTATTTAGCGCATGGTATTACGTCACACATTGTCTCAGAGGGAACATGTCAAACTGAAACTGTTGATTTGGTCGTTTTCTCGTCAATTTAGGTAAATCCTGCAACCAAATTGATCTGATAAACTTTTCAAAAAAAAATTGTATTACCTACAACCAAATTATTATTAGACAAGACATGAACAATAATTTGGTTGCAGTTGCCTATAAGGGACTGCAACCAAACTCGAAAAATACTCGATTTCATGATGATTTTTCACTTTGCAACCCAATTCCAGGATTCCTTATAATACAGTATGTTACAGTTAATTATGTCAGCTTTCAGAATACCTTCATCTGAATTATTTTCAAGTACTGGAGAAGAGCATTTTATAGACGTTTTAGATACCCCGTCATTCGGACCCCTCAATTACTCTTAGGCCGTTTATAATCCTCACTTATCATGCTGTCAATTCAAAAATCAAACAGAGTGCATGAACAGGAAATCTATTATGCTATCTTATTTGTGTAGCCCAGCTCTTGAGCACAGGACATTTTTTAAAACAGTTATTATATCACAAATTGTTCTGACATTGATCAATGAAGTGAGATATTCAATTAATTACAATAACATACACACTATAATAATGTTGAAAATGAGAGTTTGCATCATTATTCTCTTACCGTCAGTAATGGCGAATGCACAGTTAGACTATAAGTTTTTGCCAACCCACCGTGGAGGGAGATATCTTTGCGTTAATGGATATATGTTCATTGTCAATAAGAGAAAAAGGGAAGAATGGATCTCATGGAAATGCGCACAGAACGACTATAGATCAACTGTCTCATCAACAAGTTCGACCTTATCACTAAAATACCAGGATACCATAATTATGAGTCTGTATATAACGTGATAATAGAAGTAAGATAATTGGGTTGGCATCATATTTTTCAACACTACTCACTATCAAATACATCGGATTTTGTAATCGAGGTGCCCTAGAATGATCATGCAATTGCATTGATTCGCGATTTGAAGAGCTGGACCGGCTCTTTTAAGATTGGCTGATGTTCGCGCAAGCGCGAAATGGAATAGCCTTTAATTCTCTAAATGTACAGCTAGTTCTAACTAGATTGTGAAAATACATACATCGTTACCACTCTCTTCTGACGTTTGTATATAATATTATATTTAGGACTTACTCGCATCTTGTGATCTTGTAGTGCATTCTGCTTCCAGTTGTCCTGTGGACTTGTGCGAAAGTGTTGTTGGTGTTGTTAACGAGTTTGTGGTAGAGGTTGTCACATTGTTTACTGCAGTTGTTGCTATTATAGAAATTGTTGACCGAGCAGTGGTACTTGAGATTATTGTAGTTATCGTGGTGGTCGGGGATGGAGTAGTTGATGTTTTTGTTGTTGTTTTTGGAACTTGAGTTGTTTCTGATGTGTTCGTATTTGCGTCAAAACACTCTAATGTAAACTGTGAACCTGTGATGAAGATCCCAAGAACATGATTATGTTGGAACATGATTTTCACAAATCAGTCAATGTGACTAATACCTACCCAGCAGGCATCTGACGTCATATCGACGTCGAAATTTAGTTGATGTCAGGTCAGGACGTCGATCGATCATTTTTCGACGTCGGAACAACGTTAGTTTCCTGACGTTGATATTTGGTTGGTTTTTGACGTTGTTTCAACGTTATCAAAACAACTTAAAACTGACAACTAATTACTTTTATGACATTTAATTATTGTTTATAACATCAAAAAAGTTAAGAATTGTTTTAAAGAATGAAATGATAAATGCAAAAACGAACAGCTATCATTGACATTTAAAAAGTGTTATTAATATTGGATTTGATAAAAAAAAAGTTAATTTCTTTCAATTTCACAATAAAGGGAGATAATTCTGTTCTTATAACTAATTAGAAATAACAAGGTATGTTGTATTTTTCAACAGTTTTTATTTTTTCAGTAAAGTTCACATATGACAATATAAATTTTCAGTCTGAATAAAGTTAGTAGTTCTTAAAAAACGGTAATTGCCTATTTGTAACAAACAATTTTTTGGTGACACTTTGATCTAAATCGTTGCACTGTCATATAAACACAAACACCCTCGCCAATCAAGTAATATCCTTAATTTGGATAAAATCAGTTACCAGACTCTTTAAGCAAGGTCTTAGTAAGAGCTGATGATTAGAGTAAAGCCTCACAGATGATGCATGGCTGAATATAAACAAAACGAAACAAAATTAACACAATCTGAATGATCATCAAGCCTCAAATTGACGTCGATATGACGTCTTTTGAACGTCGATACAACGCAATGGCTTCAACGTTGAACCGACGTGGAAATGACGTCAGATTTCGACGTCGCCGCAAATTTCAAATCCAATCAAATTTCAACGTTATTTCAACGTTGATAAACGACGTCGTTACAACGTTGATACAACGGCAGATTGCCTGCTGGATAAGTCGTTTCAGATAAAAGTTACTATGCCCCCTTTTTCACTACGAGCCAACTTCTTCCAAAGCTTCACAGAACGTTGAATATTAGGCCACTTACTTTTGAGACTCCGTAAAGATTCCTCCAAATCGTGGCATTCGTGAAAAACATTTTGTTTGTCGAAATTTTATCAAGATTTATTTACAAATTGAAGTATCGTAGGCAGTTCGCAAACTATTTGCAAAATCGTCGTAGTAGACACTACTTCTTTGAACTTCGTGGTTGATGATGTTAGTACGAATAATCAATCAATGGCACAAAGGTTTAGTCACCGTATTGTTACGAGCTTTAGTATTCGTATATGAATCGTGATATCATATCTTATTTGTTGGATTCTGTTTTGTGATGAGTTACGAATAGAAGGAAATGTTTTGTTTAAGTGTAAATGCTGTTACCAAAATTTGGGGAATGTTCAGGAACATACACCTATACTTGATGGTTTGGGATAAATGGTATTGATATGGAGATTTGAAAGCTATAAACCAGTAATGATATAAGCCAAGCAAAATGATCAAAAGTCACTATGCAATTCATTTGAACAGCCTAATTTTCACAATATCACAATTATTTTCAGATATAAAATGAAAGTTCTCAAAGATTAGTATTTATTTCAATTTTGAATTATGATTTTAAGGTAGAGTATTACTTTTTTATATGTCTGAAACAAAACAATTATATATCGAAGCAATCATAAATGGAAATCACTTCGACCTGGATAGTGACCATAAATGGTGGACTTGACCGATTTCTACGTTGGTACTAAATACTACAAATATCATATACAGCACTGAACAGATTTAAGATGATGATAACGACTTTGTATTCATCTATGATGTCAATATCAATAATTGGCTTACTGGATGGTGTTGTTTTGATTTGGAGGTTTCCAGTCATAACTTGAGAGACACTTGTTGATGTAACAAAGAGCCACAGTACATCTCCTGCTTTCCTCCCACTGACATATGCCATAGGATAATCTATCTTTCCGTTCGTACACGTGAACTCGTATGGCAAATCAGACAGTGACACACCTGTACTGCAACCTGGGACTGTCATTTCTGGAAACATTGTTAATCTTGCATCATCAATGAGGTCTATCCTACAAGAGCACATTCCATAGCTGTCTGAGATTGGTGATGAAGTCATGTTGAGGTTTGTTAGGTGCGTGGATTCTTGGCCATGATGACATACTTGAATTGCTGAAAATACAAGTGATTCAATGTTAATCAAATTACGTATCTATAGAGGCCGCAAGTCAAGTTTGAAGAAAGCACTGTAATGTAATGAGATGTCTTTCGTTTTAGCAAAAACGTATTCAATGTTGACAACAACAATAACTTAAGAACTGACATGAATGAATAGATTGTTTATTTCATCATTATTGAAACAATTAAATCACATGTAAGATATTTACAAATTTATCAGATGGAACATTGCATCAACTGTGTAACGTGTTGGTCTCGTATCTCGCCTTCAAGCCAAGTAAGTTGACATTACAAGATGTTTTTAAAACAAATTGATCAAGGTTAAGATATGTGGGTACATAACTTTGAATAATAATCAATTTAATGAGAATTTTAATTTTCAGCAAAATATATTTAAACATATTAAAATTGTAAAGGCTCTCTGTAAAACTGAGGTCATGTTGACAAAAGCCGGTCAATCTATTGCGATAGCTTGTACATTTCAGTGGGGTGCACGTGCAGCACGAATATTTCATGCCGATGTCAACTATCTGAAATAGACTTCATTTCTGAGATTCGGACAGAAAACAACGTTACAATGTCACATTCTACAATAACTGTGCGAAATACTAAATGTATAATTTTATGATACAATGCTCTGTTATATCCGTTTAATTGTCTAGAATTGAATTGAATTGAATAACAGTTCTAAATATGGAATAATAGAAAGTCCCCTTTTAAAAAACTCGGCGGGTATTCCATCTGGACCCGGTGCTTTACCAGACTTCAAAGAATTAATTGCTTTCCTTATCTCACCTTGTGTTATAGGATCTGACAAAATACAGGAGTTATTACAATCCGTACATTCAACAGAGTCGTGATTGGTTATAAAATCATTCACAAAGTCAGTAAATTCAGATGAAACAATTTCCAGATTCTTGGAATATCGGCATGATTTAACCACTTAATAAGAAGGGTGATCGTTCGGATCCCAATAACTATCGGGGTATTTCTCTTCTCAATATTTTGGGTAAGGTTTTTACATCTATTTTGGAGTCAAGGTTACGGTATTGGACAGAGGTAAACTTTATCATTCATGAGTCTCAAGCGGGCTTCAGGAGGCAATATTCGACAGTTGATAATATTTTTGTGTTACAATCTTTATGTCAGAAATATCTTCGAAAGTCTAGACATCGGTTCTATGCAGCTTTCATCGATTTTCGAAAGGCTTTTGACTTTGTGGATAGGCAGAAGTTAATGTTTGTATTGCATAATAAGGGAGTAGTTGGTAAAATGTATAATCTCCTTCAAGATATGTATAGTAAAGTTAAGGCTTGTATAGTTAAGGATAGATTACAATCTGAATCTTTCACAACAACCTGTGGCGTTCGTCAAGGTTGTATGCTAAGTCCTGTTTTGTTCTCCCTCTTTATTAATGAATTGGCTTTGGAATTAAGAAACAGTGGTTTGCGAGGTATTTTTGTCACAGAAGAAATTGAAGATATTCTTTTGCTGCTGTTTGCTGACGATGTAGTGTTGGTTGATGATACAGTTGTTGGTTTGCAACATAAATTGGATTTCTTGCATAATTACTGTTTGAAATGGGGTTTAGAGGTAAATTTAGATAAATCTAATATTATAGTATTTTGAAATGGTGGTTGTATTAAAGGTGTCGAGAAGTGGTTATATGCAGGAAAAGAGGTTAAAATAGTTACATATTATAAATATCTTGGTATTGTTTTTTCCTCTAGGTTAGTTTGGTCTAAGGCTTGCGAAACTCTTTCAGTTCAGGCTCGAAAAGCTTTGTTTCCAATTCACAAAATGATTCAGGCGTACCCATACCTTCCATTTGATGTAGTTCAGAAAATATTTGATACAAAGATAATGCCAATAATGTTATATGGTTCCGAAATTTGGGGGTTTATTTTCAGAGGTGAAATCGAGAAAGTTCAAAATTTGTTCTTTAAGAGGTGTCTTAATATTTCTAAATTTACTCCAAATCGTGTTGTACTAGGCGATGTTGGAAGGCATCCGGTTTGTATAAATTATTTCAGTCGCTGTGTTGGATTTTGGTGTCGGCTTCTGTGTATGGACGGAAGTCGGAATCCTAAAGCATGCTACGAAATGCTTAAATTACAGGATAGTAATGGTAAAGCTAACTGGGTAACAGGAATTCGTATGTTATTGTTTTCAATGGGATTTTCATATGTTTGGATATCGCAGGATTTTGGCAATTATGATTTATTCATGCAGACTTTCCTGGTACGCTGTAAAGATATTCAGTTCCAAGATTGGCATAGCAGCCTTGTTGAACGGAATGATTTCAGATTCTACTCTAGCTTTAAATCGCTGTTACATACAGAGAAATATGTTTTAGAATTATTTTGTCACAAGGATCTCCTACGAATATTTTGTAAATTTATATTCCAGTCACATAACCTTAACATTAGTAAATTAAGGTACGACAAAGATATTGATAATGATCAGCTTTTATGTATCAATTGTAATATGAAGGTAATAGAAGATGAATATCATTTTTTATTAGTCTGCCCCTATTAAAGGCATTTACGGGAAAAACTTATTCCTCCATACTATTTCATATTCCCTTCAAGGGAAAAATTTTACAAGTTACTATCTTCTAGCAATCCTGAGCATATTAAAAATCTGTCCATTTATTTGAAAAGAAAACTGCCAATATAATTAATGTAAACTGGACATGCGTCAATTTTGAGCTGTATCTCTATGTGCTTTTGGCCATGAGGCCTTTTCACGGAATAAACTTGTCACACTTGTCACTTGTTATATCCGTTTACTGCAAAAGAATCCGCTTGTTGCCGAGTTCTTAAACTTCTTTCATGCTAGACATTTGCACAGTAAGTCATTAGTTTGATTTACTTGGCATGATAGGAATCAAATCTAATCCAAAGTATATAACTGTCAAACGTGTACAATTATATACACTATAAACGCTTTCAACATCAAATCAAATTCAAATCAAGTACTTATATTCAAATCTCATAAATATAGTTCGAGAATGTCATGATATTTTTAAAAAATTGTGTTACCTGAAATTTTAAAATATATTTACTTTTGTTTACTGAATGATGTCTTCAGCTAGAGTGTAAAATAGTTACCCACCGCGACTTTGGTTGCAAATTAAATGAACCCTTGCATACGTGAAATATGAACTCCCCTGCCTAACAACCTCAACGTTCATGAGTTACGTAGGTTCATCTAACTTGTACACTTCGGTTTAGTTTTTAGCAAATAGCAAATAGCAATTAGCAAAATATCTTACGAAAATATTGTCAATTATATATCATAGTCGTTAAACGGAGCATGACTCTACAGCTTGAGGTTTAATTTATTGCAACTACTATATTTTTACTACGACCAAAACTACTACTACTACTACTACTACTACTCATAATAATAATAATAATAATAATAATAACACCACTACCATTACAACTTCTGCTGCTACTACTACCACTACAAATACTACTGTTACTTCTTATACCAATTCCACTACAACAACCACTACTCTTGACACTACAAAACTATAACAACGCCGCACTTCTACCACTACCACTACTACTATTACTGCCACTACCACTATTACTAGAAGTACTACCACCAATACCACTGCCCCACCACCACCGATAATACTACTTCTACTACTACCACTAATACTACTGCTACTACCGCTACTACTACTTCTACTATTACTACTTCTACCAATACAACTACAACAACCACTATTACTGTTGCTGCTTCAACTCTATAAACACCGCACATCTTCTCTACATGTACATGATTGCTTACCTGAACTCAGTCCTATCCGTTCGGAAGTGTACATAAGAAACAACACAACATGTTTGCAGAGTATATATTTGATCATATCCACAGCACAAAAATACATTAGCGCTATCCGGAATTCTGCATATCTCTAATTTTTAATGACTACGATCATTCTAGCATGATATTTTTTCGGAAGGGTAGGCTACATTATCAACAACATAAGTAAATATAGTCCAAACTGGTCTATGTCTTACCGTAATTAATGTAAGAGATTTTATCTTCAAGAAGTGATTATTCATTAACTAGACACCAAAAGTAAATGTTTTGCCTCTTTAACATTAATATGTATGGATTATATCTTAATATTGACTATTCATCTAAAGTACCGTAAAGTTTCTGTTTCTTGAAACTGGATAGGATAACTCATTTGCATCAATACCGATCATGTGAATTTTAATCAATCCTGGCAAGCACTATTAGTGAATTAGGATCAAAAGTTCAACATGAATTAAAAAACGAAATACTGCTTTAAATCAAAGTTGATAATAACGTGATTAATAAAAGTAATTTGTAAATTAGTATTCAAAATGTTATTCATCCGGGAATGACCCACTAATTTTTTTTCATATATTCGTACATTAGGGATTCTGAAATTGCCATTTCAAGTCTGTTTCAAAGTGAATGTAGCACGTTTTAAAATTTAGAATTCAAAATAGAAGATTAGTTCTTTATATTTAGCTTAGAGGGCAAAACATTTCATAACATGATCATATTATCCGTTGTCGTTAGAATTGGTGTCCTGTATAATGCGAAAACTGAGTTGCAGGCATTTTAATGTGAATATTATTTATTGTTCAGAATTGTATACACGATTCCCAAGGCTTTAACAGGCCATATTAGTCGTTCTTGAGCTTGGTTTTCCAAAGACAGAGATGTGTTCTACCTTTAGTGACGTTAAGTTTCAAATACAGTTTAGCGACTTTAATGAGCGAAAAACTATGCTTCTGTCTCTCCAGAAGATTTATAGTCATTGAATAAAAAGTTGATATAATGTTAGGTGGACTTTAATTTGTTGACGTTCAAGAGATGGAGGGCGGCATATAAATGCAGAAAATCCTATTCCATTCGCATATCTTCACATTTTAAGGACATTTTAAACTGACTGTATATTAAGGCATATATTTCGAAATGTTAACAGGTAATGTTTATCAATGAATTAGCCAAGTTGGAACATGCTGCTTGGTTGCGTTGATATAACTACCTGTATCATCCATTGGTATCGGTGACGTTTGCGAGCCAAGTAAACCTGAATCTATTATATTGAAAGCATTTTCTTGGTAACTACGGTAAGTTTATCTGAAATCCAGAAAGTAAACTAAAAATAGACACGGCTTGCTAGGCAGGTCTCGTATCACCTGTGACATCAATACCTTGAAAGGGCAAAAACTGTTGCATGCTTGTGAACGAAAAATAAAGACTGTGTTTTATCTTACCAGCTACTCAACATGTTCAATTTAAGGACCGAGTTGTTTTTACTTCTCTATGTTCCTCATTGAAAAAATAATCAGATAGTTTGATATATGTTTCCTCAATTGAATGTTATCTAGCAGAACAAATGTTAGGAAACAACGTTTTGTAATTACAAATACATGAGAAGCAGAGACTTCATTGAAAAGAATCAACGAAGCCTGAATGACCCCGAGTTGAGTTTGTGCTAATGGCTCGTGTGACTCAGAAGGCGTGGGTTAAAAACAACTTTGGAATCTTCCCCACGAAATATATGATATTTTATTTTTGCATTGATTTTGAACTTAATTTGGAAGATTAAGTCTTAGATGTGCACAATATCTTCTAAAATCCTATCGTGAAACTTTATTAGGTATATGCATGTTTATTTTTATTTTTAAAACTTAAAATATAGTTAAAAAACTCTTCTTCTTAAATTTCTTTGCAGGCATGATGTTCATATTTTACCTTTTGATTGTTGAAAGATGATTAGCAACTTTTCAATTGTAAGGAAATCTTTACATTTTACTTGAAATCATAAGTGACAGGTTTACACAAACATTAAGTTATGAACTATGTTTTGTTTGAGTTGAAAAGTAATTCAAGGTTGCTCTATTTCAGGATGATGTTCCTAAGACGCTTTACTTTTATACAATACCTGTTTCATGCGAAAACCTTTGTCAAATAAAAAAGAAACTCCACATCCGATTAGCAGTCGACAGTTAGAGCACATGCCCACGTAATACATTAATTACTTAATCATCCGACCACGATGACCGAGTTCCCTTGGTATCTGGTCCATAGAATTACCTTTCAAGGATACTATTTCCAAATCATAGCTCGTATACCTCTCGGGGTCTCTGAAGCACGCAAACCACCACACCACGATAAGGTTTTGAGTCAAGTGGTGGTTAAGACAGGTAGAGAAAATATAGATTGATCAAAATACAGAACCGCTTTCAACTACCTTCATCGCAGGTGCCTTTATAACATTTTATTTTATACCACTGTCTTCAGCGTAAGGGTATCAAAATGCGTTTTAATATTTGGTATCCGTAGACATGTTTGCAGGCGATTATGTATGATTTATGTTCTCACAATAACTCTTTCTCCTTCCAAAACGATCAGATGTGAGAGAAAACAACTAGGAAGTGAAAAACCTGTAAACATAAAAGGATAACCTTTCATTTATCTTTTTATTATGAAGATCAACTATAGTGTGCGAAGAAACAGAAGTTATAGAGATCATTACTTACTGAGACACAGTGGAAACGCATCGTTTTCTCTTGTTATACGTAGTTATTAATGAAGCCAATACAAAGAGAGGGAGATAGAAGGAGAGAAGGAGAGACATTATACATTATTACTTTTACAATCATAAACTTACTCCTTCACCAGGTGGAATAAATTTCATGACCTGATCAATGATTCAGAGTTAACTGTAATCATCCGTTTGAATAGACATTATTTCAACGTTTGATTATCATGATACATATAGACGTATTCGTAAAGGCTATCAAACGGTCGTCACCAATCAGATAAAATACGGTTTATACTTTGTAGTCACCAGGAAGTTTAACCTGTATACAATGCCTTGGCTGAAGTTACATTTATAGACTTGTAAAACAGGTTACTCATAATCAAGGTATGCAGTGTGGTTAAGTCTTAATTTCATAAACACATTGTTGTCTATTGATAGAAGTATGGTGGGTCATTCGCTTATTTCAGGTCGATATTTATTTGAAAGTTCTTAGAGTAAAGCTATATGTATAATTAAAGGTGAACTTTACTTTAGATTTTATTTGCTTCATTGCAAAAAGGTATACACAGTGAAAACGTAGTTTGATTCTCATCAAATGCATTCGTGAAGCAACTCATCATTACAATCGTGATTGCCAGTTTTATCGTCTTTATCATCATCATGTTATCATCAACACATCTTTGTCCAAGAAAGATACTCCTACTTTCCCTGAAAATATTCTGCTTTGTCGAAAGCAATTCTACATATTTTGAAATATACACCTGGAAGACTGTATTGCCAAAGTAACATATACTTCACTTTTGCATATGATAGGCTTATCATTTTAAAAAGTACATTTTTCAGTTTTTAAGGGGTGGTGGAGACGTTTTTCTGTTATCGTTCGTGTCTGTTTGGGCGCTACGAAATACTGACTTTCTTGTCTTGGTGTCTTCCTATCTCTCCTCACAGAGGTAGCTCCGTCATAAATTCATATTATAGAAAGAATCTGTTCAAATACGAACTCTTCTCAGGCTTCCGTCACGATCCCCTAGCGGCAAATTACTGCAAGATGAACTACCTATCTAAAGACCTATTTCTTATTCATTCATATCCAAAGCAACATTCTGGTAAATCCTCTTTGGTTCTTTGGCATTGTCTATGTGTTCATACATGTGTTTTCTCTGTTTGTCAGGTCACAGTGTGTTGGTTGATCTCTAGATTCGCGATATGCAGCGATATCTGGAAAATAACCATATACTTGAAAATATTTGAATAAAAATAAAAATATTTTTTTAACACAATCACCCATTAGCTCGATGTATTTTGACCAACATTTTTCACCAATCCGAAAACCATTTTTTTGTCACTTAACAATAAAACTTCCCTTACTACCACTACTACGCAATGACGTACTGGTTTTCCCAAATTTGTAGCCATTTCCTTTAGCAGTGATGGAGATAAGAAAGGCTGAGGGGATTATATTGCTAGAAGAGGCAGGTTATAGTCACTAGCCCATGCACTAACTCATCTCTTCTATACAGTTAATGTATATCATTTTATCTTACTTTATTTCCACTGAGAGTAGATTAATGAGCACGTGTGACCCTTTTGTGTACTTTGTGTACTTATAACACACAAATTAACTGTTCAAAAGCAAACTAAGGGACCTACAGTTCATCTACTATCATTGAAATACACCAACTCAGCCTTGGGAAAAAACTCACAATTTTGTATTTTGAATATGTTGTTTTGCTTCGAAATCATTGGGGATTTAAAGGGATAGATTTAAAGGGTGCAAAGAAGAAAGTTTCAACATATGTACTAATTCCGTCATTACACACATAACAGTCATGTAGTATAGGAGTACATTCTTGCAAATTATTTATTTTCAATCTCCATATGACTGTTTGATTCAGCTGCTTTTTGGACATCAGCATTTTATCAAAATCATAGTTTTAAGAGCGAGCATTATCCGCAAAAACATCACTATAGACCACGCAATGCATTGGGGCCCCTACTGGCCGGTGGACTAGTCAGGGATGACACCTGGATGGCACCTGAACCCCTGTCACGTGTCGCACCTGCCCAGGGCAGTGTGCACAGGAGCATTGTCATGAATCAGCCATTTCCCACTCTTCAGTTTAACCCGTTCTTTTTCTTGGATATTATCCTTAATTTCAACCATTCATTTGAGGTATGTACATTTATATTTAAAACCTCTCGGTAAGTCCCAAAATACGGATTCCATGTTTTCATTTCCAGCATTAGCGTTTTCCTATGGTTCAAAATAGTGAACCTTGGTTTCATTCTGAGTAACGACTTGGACTAAAAACGATCTTAGATCTGCACGTTATATGTCCAAAATGTGTCACCTAACAAAGACGCGTTGTTATTTTGGTTTTGACATAATAACCTGGGTACCCAAAGAGTTAATAAGTGTTCATCAAGATACTCAAGTATAAATATTTTAAATGTTTTGGGGTTTTTTTTATCTTAAAAGCATCTTCTGGTCACACGGATGTCTTGCTTTATTTTATCAACAACGCTTAAGTCTTTTCCTCTGTGGTAAATTTTAATACACTCCTTGAGATATCTAGTCAGAGAATTGGTCAATTAAAATCAATAGGTGGGAAAGTTAATTGATCCAGTCTCACCTGCAATGAAAGATCACAGATCCAGTAACAATAATCACCAGGACTATAACACTACCCGCTATACCGCCACCTATGGCAGCTGCTGAAAAACATTTGAAATGTTGCTTACATATTGACAGATTACATTACTGACGAAGCAGAGTAAACAACATTTTTCACAATTCATAATAATTCCCTTAATAAATTATAAAACTCGAACATGAATTGGTCTGATATTGGTCAAAGTAAATCCCAATATTTTTAATACTAACTGAATTCAAGCAGACTGCATAAATATGACTCTTATAATGCTAAATTATTGTGTAGCTAATCTATTGAGCAGACGAAATTTTGTTTTGAAAACAATGATTTTTATGAAATTTATCAAGTTGTTCTGAAATTGATCATGATCGATTATTTTACTTGTCATGTTGATATATGTGACTGGTTTACTATTAATACAAATGTGAATACAAATGAATGCACAAGTATCATATATAATGTAAAATGTAAAAAAAATACGTACTGTTTATTTCCTTCAACACACTCTATGGCATGAAATTAAATAAATCGTTTCCACTACCTTTTGTTTTAGGTTGTCAATATACTAATTAGGACTTACTCGCAGCCATCTGTCTTGTAGACTTGGGCGGAATTGAAGCTTGTGTTGTTAATGAGGTTGCGGGAAAGGTTGTCACTTTGTTGGTTGTGGTTGTTGCTTTTATAGAAATGGTTGGAAGGGCCGTGATGCTTGAGATCAATGTTGTTGCTGTGGTGGTCGGGGTAGTTGTTTCTGATGTGTTAGTATTGGGGTCAAGACATTCTAATGTAAACTGTGAACCTGTAGTTAAAAAAATCCCCAGACCATGACGATATTGGTAAATGATTTTCACAATTCAGTTAATCTGACTATTACATAATATATAAGTTTAAACGTTAGGTGTTGTTATGCCCATAGTTACTACAAGCCAGATTATTCTGAATCATTACAAAAAAATGCATGTAAGGTAACAATAGACCAAATCGTAATTACTTCTTATAATTCATACAGAATTCGGTGACATTCCTCAAATTAGTTGCATTCGTGTAGAATATTTGTCAATAAACCTTTCATCTAAGAATTGCTGTTGCAAAAAGATGCTTCGAAAACTATTCGCAAACTACAACTTCTTAAACAGATAAACATCCCGAATTACTCACGATTCATCTACCAATGTCACGAATAAATGCTGAATTAATTCAAACTAGTATCCAAATTGTTAGGAACTATTTTATTTGTCGAAAACCGTAGTTACTTTTGTGGAATTTCAGCACGAAGAGCTACGATCTTTGTAAACGTTGGTTAAGTGTCATTTCTGTACACATAATTTTGCCGAGTGTTCACGAATAATCACCAATTCTATTATATATATGTATATGGTATTTTTAATGTTAATAATTTGATATACAGATTTCTCGTGAAAGCTATTAAGCTAAAATAATAAGATAACCCAAGCAAAATGTGTCACTTAATATTACACTTCACTTTCACAGCCTAATTACCACATTATTATATTTCAATACAGATAGAAAACGAAAGTGATCAAAAATAAGTATTTGATTCAAATATGGATTGTGATTTTAATGAACGATTCTTACATTTTTATATTCAGCAAATAAATAATTGTAAATCGAAGCAATCATATAAAGAAAGACACTTCTTACTAGATGGTGACGTTGTTTTCTCTTATTTGGCCGATGATGTCTATGTTGGTGTTGACTACTTCAGATAATTTATTTAATTTATAGCGCTGATCAGAATCAAGATGATGATACAGATTTCGTATTTATCTATGATATCATATTGTCATTATTGACTTACTGGTTGGTATCGTTTTGATCTGGAAGTATCCAGTCATAGCTTCAGAGTCATTCGTTGATGTAACAAAGAGCCACATTACATCTCCTGCTCTAAAATGGAAATATCCTTTAGGGAAATTTAACCTTTGGTCAAAACACGACAACTCGAATGACATCTCAGACACTGACACTCTTCTACTGCATCTTGAGATTGTTATATCTGGATACATTAGTAATCTTGCCTCGTGAATGAGTTGTACCCTACAAGAACACATTCCATTGCTTCCTGAGATTGATGATAAGTCCATGTTGAGATTTGTTTGGTGCGTGGTTTCTTCTCCATGACGACACAGTTGCATTGCTGAAAATACAAGTGATTGAACATCGTATCTATAGTGGTCGTATATTAAATTTGAAGAAGCCCTGTAATTAGATGTTTGTTATAGCAAAACATATTTCATCGTTAACAAGAAATGGACCTATGGAACTAACATGGAAAAATAAATTGTTTTCATTTTGAGGTGATGAAGACAATTTAAGTCACATTGTTTAATGCTATGACTAATTTAAGTTCCGAGAAACGTTAAAGTGGGGCTCCCGGGTAAAATCACCTTATTTAACCAAGCCAAATTGTACAATTATGTGCATGTTTTCAATATATATCCTTCTTGAATTGATTTTACGTCATGTTTTAACAAGTTTAGATAACTTGATTATGTTAATAATTTCGATTGAAAAAAGGATAGTAAATTGCCTTCCCGATCGTGTCGTTCCGTGAAATCAACCGGATGTGACGTCAACTGTGGAAAACACACGTGACGTAGCCGCCATAACAAATGTAAACAACACCACATTTCATAATTAGGTGATCGTGTTGTCGTAGCTATTGAAAACTCAGAACACTTTAGGGTGATGTTTTTTAAATATAAGTGCTGTGCGAAAATTAAGAAAAAAGGAAAAGGCTTTTGATGACTTTTATACGTCATTATGGAAACAATTCGTATGATAAATTCGCAGTCTTAAATTAAACCACTGCTTTACACTGTCTACACGGGTAATGCACCCAATTAAAAACACCGGTGAGTGACTCCTTGTAATAATTTTTCTAAAAAAGAATTCTTCGTCAGTTTACTGTCGAGTTTATATTTCGCTGCCGTGACTTTCGAAAGGGGGCCTCAATCTACATCAGTACAAGTGTATGAAAAAAACATTAGAACAATCGGTGAAGTTTAATTTGTTGTACTGGGGATTTTGAGTAAATTACAAAATGAACAATATGAACAAATATAATTTGTTGTTGATATTAGAATTAGAAGGGTGAAAAATTACCAGATGACACCATTTACATTTTAGTCTTTCAACTCTAAATTTCAAAATGATATATACTTTGATTATTTCAACATTTTTTGTAAATGAACTATGAATACAAAGCAAAATAGAGTGAATCAAATAAATTTTATTATTATTTTAACAGAAGGGATTTATAAAATTTAATTTATTCAATCAGATTCAATATCAAATATTGCTTAAATTAGTCTCCCTAATCAGGAAATTAAATATAATTTTTTGCAAAGCTTGGAAATTATGTAAAGCCCAATTATTCTGTGTGCCAATCTTGACTTTCAAAATTAAGTCAATCATTTCAATGCATCACAAACAAAACACTGTGCTTGAGCATTCTTATTTATTATTTGGAAACTTTATATGATAATTTATCTATTTTTGTTGCAACACCAAAAAAGAAAGAAAATTTAATTGCACCAATTTTTGGAACATTATTTAACTGTAGTAATGTTGTCAATACATTGTTCGTAATATCATATATTTTATTTTGATATTTATTAAATTTATATATTTTAATCTTTTTTATCCTAATTCCTAGTGAATAAGTGAAGGGCGATTGATCAGCTTATTTCCAATTCCAACAAAGGTAATATTTAAAATGGACGAAAGAATGAATGATGGTTCAGAATATTTGATAATTTTTGTGTTTGGTCAGAAAAAAATAAAGACTTGTCATGCATTTTAAAACATGGAAAGCTTACAATAAAATTCCATATCGAACATCGGCCATGCACAAATAAATCATTTAGTGAAATCAGCAAATAATTGAAAAAAATTGCCAGATTCAACCACCACAGGTTATTATGATTTTACTATGCATTCGCAAAATGTTATCATAATTTTCAATTTTATGATAAATAAAAAGTATGCAGCTGGTAATTTTGAATCTGTCCACGATACATTGAATTATTTCACACTCGTGTATTTTGCTGCGTTGTACGTACGTGCAAGTTGACTTACGTAACGAGCGGCATTTCGCTAAATCAAACGATAAAAATACAGTTACACAAAATATGTTCGTTTAAATCATCATTGTCCTTACATTGGCAAGGGCATTTGTAAAAACACGTACGTTACCCGATGTCTTTTCGACCGAAGTTAGTACTGTTTTGACGTTCGAGTTCAACATATGAAGAGACTAACTTCCGGGTTATGTAATGGACATTTATTTAACTTTATCGTCATTTTTATTTTATTTCCTTTTTACTATTGCGTCAGAAGTTCATAAGAAGTTATCTTGCCAATTGTTGTATCAATTGGTCGACTGGTATGGCTGCTACAATCTGCGCTATTTCATTGTCTGACAGTGTATAGATACGACAGAGGCCATCTGTTTTCCACAGGTGACGTCACACATTCCATAGGACGAAATCGAGGTTTACCCGGTGTTTATAATAAAGTAAGATGGCCGACACGTCAAAATAGCGACGTAAACGGTGGAGTTTTCAACTTCTTTTACGATTTTCTAAAAACATCCTTCATCCGAATAGCTAAGGTATTTGTGATATTGATGACTTTTAACTAATAAAAGCGTTTTTTACGTCTAATAGATGTACATGCGAAGCAAAGTGTATATAGATGGAACATTTTGGAGCCAAATCACCCGGGAGTTGCACTTTTTAAACACCAGTATAACCAGTTATTTACTTTTATTTGACAATACAAATGTATTTGTAATGCAAATGAACCATCACTTAGCACGATTACGTTCATCCACATACCTGTAATGTAGTTTGAAAATCCTTCAGTGATCATATACACCATATGTGCTAGATCCTTCATAATAAGCAAAGACGTGTCAGTCCAGAATCTTACTCACAAACTCCTTTGTTTTCTTTAGGATTTGTGTTCATACACGTCCATATTGTTTATAGTATGTTCGTGTATCTATTATGCATACCGGGTATGCATTCATCATGAACACATGGTTTACCCATGAACACCTTACACAATATTTTTGTTTTTCTATAAAACTACAAAAACCTAAAAACAAATGTAATTAATTAAACACATATGCCGGGTTTTAAGTTTTTTCAAAATATTACTGGGGATCTGATTCGCTGACAGAACTACTTACTTTTTATTCGTTCAGCGAGTCATACACCTGTCAACGCGACTTCAAGCAAACATTGTTTTCGTATGGTATAACATGGAATGTAAAGTGTTTATGTATGGTTTGTGTTACTATTTCGTTCATATGAGATTGTCTTGCTCTATAAATGATTTATAAACACGTTACATATTGGTGGAACTACATTTGACTGCGCAAGACATGAGACATTGACACAATCCACCCAAGACAGAAAAACTGTACTTCATCTCCTCTTGTTGATTCGAATAATCAACAATAACTGGTCATTCTATTGCGCTAGCTTGTAACTCTTAGTGGGGTGCACGTGCAGCACGTCCATGTTGCACAGGTGATGTTGCATGTGCATGATTGTCGAATTGCGGCACGACAATAGTTTTAGGAATTCCCGGATGTAGCGATCTCCTGTCAAGTCGCCTAGTATGGTCACAAGGTCAAGTTTAATAATAATCTTAATCATAATAATCATAATAATCATAATCATAATAATAATTTGCATTTGTATGGCTCTTTCTTTATGTACAAGGCTAATGCTAAAAGCTCAAAAATATATTATCCTGAGGGAATTATACTTTCGATGCAGCTACTAAGCGCTTATCGCGACCATATAGGTCCATACATCCCGTATTCAGGTTTGCAGTCAAACGAGAAGTACCCCAATATCGCCACAGATTCCCCGCCATGTTGGCATGATGGTCCGTGGTGCATACGCTGTTCCTGGACGCCTCCAAACCCTGATTCAAATAGTCAATTTGAATCATTCAAATAGTGCAGAAGGAACCTGCTTTCGTCTGACCAGTGAACGTTCTTCTATGATATTAAATTCAACTAAAGTCTTTCTCTACACCATGCCAGACGCAACTGCTTGTTGTTGTTATTGAGTTTTGGTCTCTTGATTACCCTTCTGGACTTCATTCCAGCGGCCTTAATTCGATTTTTGACAGTTTGGTGACTGAAAAGCACGAGAAGACCATGCTGATGTCTGCTACCTGGAGAAGACTTTGTTTTTCCGATTGGAAGAGAGGAGTCAGTGTCACGATTTAACATTCTAAAACAACTGTGCGAAATACTCATTTCTGATTGGTCACTGAAAAAAATCAGAAGACTTAAAATTCTATTATACTGTGCTCTTTTGACTTTGGTAAATGCAAACAAAGCCATTTGTTGCCTAGCAACAATAGTTCTCGAAATGCTTGCATTCGATATATTTCACAAAGTAAATAACTTTAATGATTAAAGTGGCACGATATAAATCAAATCATATCTAAAGTATGCGAAAAGTTGCTCAAAATTATCAATGTAATGCTTCACGTTACGCGTTCGACCTTAAATGTTTTAAAAGCTATCAAAAATCCCAACTCACATCTAACTTGATGTAGTCGGTATAGTTGGTGACGAGGATTTTAGATTGACAGTGTTGATTGATTAGCATCTCTCGCAAATATGTTCACTAAAATATCACAGTCGTTAACGGAGCCTGGATTTACGGTTCGAGGTTTCATTTATTGCAACCATTTCTCTTGCAACTACCACTACCACTACCACTACCACTACCACTGCCATTACTACTACTGCTACTACTAAACTTTTACAATACCGCACGTCCATGGTACATGGTTGCTTACCGGAACTCAATCCTATCAGTTCGGAAGGGAATATAAGAAACAACCCAACAGTTTTGCAGAGTAAATACTTGATGATATCCATCGCGTTTT
Source organism: Phorcus lineatus (assembly GCA_921293015.1). Taxonomy (NCBI): domain Eukaryota; kingdom Metazoa; phylum Mollusca; class Gastropoda; order Trochida; family Trochidae; genus Phorcus; species Phorcus lineatus. The sequence continues at coordinate 14,288,627 of OV121085.1, forward strand.
GTACTCTTTAAGATACTAGCACTAACTGAAGTTCTGAATAGCATCTCTCGAAAATATGTTCACTAAAATTTCACAGTCGTTAAAAGGGGCCTGGATTTACAGATCGAGGTTTCATTTATTGCAACTACTTAAATTGCTACTACCAATACCACTACCGCTGCCACTACTACTATTGGTACTACTAAACTATTACAACACCGCATTCCATGCTACATGATTGCTTACCGGAACTCAATCCTATCCGTTCGGAAGGGAACATGAAAAACAACCAAACAGTTTTGCAGAGTAAATACTTGATGATATCCATCGCGTTTTGTACTCATTAAGATACTAGCACTAACTGAAGTTCTGAATAACTCTCTACTTATTACATACTATGATTCATTTCAGCATATCTTTTTCTGAACAGCCCGTTACCTTACTAACGACATAAGTAAATATTATCAACACTGGTTTATGTCTTACCGTATTTAATGTAAGAGATTTTATCCGCTAGAAATGATTGTCCATTGACTGCATAAGCACATTCTTCGTACAGTTTTGATTCCAAGGGGTATTAAAGAATCGCCGTCGATACAAATATATTTGCACCAAAGTAACTTTCCAAATGCGAATTTAACATGAAATAGGTATTTGTTGATTACATCTTTACATGGCTCCTTTATTGTAAATGTATTAACTTTTCTGTTATTTGAAATCGGATTTGATAACTCATATACATCTATACTACTCATATGAATTCAAGTTAATATGCATTTATAGTCAGAACAATAATGTCACCTATTATTCAACGAGAATTTAAAACGAAATAATGTTGTACAACAAAGATGATATTGAATGTGAGTAGTAAACATATTTTGAAAAGAAGTATACAAAATTTTATTCATCCGGGTATGGCCCTCTTATATTGTTTCATATTTAAAGGGTTCTAATATTGACTTCAATTCGAAGTTTAAAGTGGCTGTAACATGTTGTTTTGATAGTTTTGCATTTAAGAATTTGCCATTTTTAAAAGATGTTTTTTAGATTTACTTTATAGCGAAAAATAATCTCATTTCAGGACCCGATTATACGTAGAACTTAGCAACAGTGTCCTGTTTAAAGCGAAAATTAGAGGCGGCCATTTTAATATTAGCATTTGTTGTTGATTAGAATTTAACATACGATTCCAAAGGTCCTACCAAACCTCAAATAATCGTTCCAGAACTTGATTTTCCAAAGACAGAAGGACGTTTTAATGTTACTGTTAGATAGACTCTTGGATTTCATTTCAGGACTTTTTTGAGTAAAACAATACGACTGACCGTCAAAGAGATATATAATGTATAGGCTTAGAGTTTGAAATTTTGTATAATATTTTAAAATCATATAAAGGTGAACTTGAACGTGTAAACGTATAATAGATGTTGGACATCATATATATGCAGAAAATCCTTTTGTTGTCGCGCTATCTACCCCTTTCCAAGGATATTACGAACAGACTCTTCATAGTTAGAAATGTTAACTTGTATGGTTATCAATGAACTACCCCCATTGAAACATGTATCTCAATAGATAACTGTGTGTTGATATACCTACATGTACCTTCAGTTGTTTTCGGTGACGTTTTCGAACGCGAATCTACCATATTGCTTGCACTATCAGGTTAACTACGGTAGGTATATCTGAAATCCAGGAAGTTAACTAAAAATAGACCGACTTGCTGAGCAGGTCTCTTATCACGGGTGACATCAATACCCTGCATGGGCACACACTGATTGCATGTTTGTGAACGTAAGCCTTAACACTGTGCTTTATTATACCAGCTATTCAACATATTCAATTTTATAGCTGAAGCTGTTTTTCCTTTAATGACGAATGATAATTTTATTTAAATTTTCCTCATAGAACGAATAATGAGGCACTTAGCTATAATTAAACTCAATTGAATTGAATTTTATCAAGGAGAAAGAATGTTAAGAAACTTGAAAAGCACAGAATTCGCTGAAAAGAATCAACGAAGCCCGAATGACCCTCAAGTTAATTTAATGCTGATGTTGATTCGTCGGGTGTGGGTTAGAATCCAACTTTGGACTCGTCCTTTCGATGTACAAGATTTGTAATTTGGCGGATAGTGTAAAATATACGTTGGTGGGATCCCAAACACTTGTTCATTATCAGATATTGTCCTCATTTATTTCATGTATTCTCAATCTCCTTATTTGTGTACTCAAGGTTGAAGAATCATACCTGAAATACCATGACATTGTTTAAATGCTGATGTACGTTTAAAGTTTATTTTGTGAATTCAGTCACGTTAATCATGATATTTATACTGTTTTTGTACGGGGATCTGTTCAAATATCTTTTGCAAGAATGATTTACTCTTGAAACTTGAATTCTTAAGTTTATTGTTTATTTAAATTAATCTTTAAATGACATACATAAAGAAACACTCAACCGTTCATAGGCACACATATACAAAAACGAGTCTTTACAACAAGGAGAATTAGTATGAATATAAAGATAAACGTACATAGATATTTGTATCAAATATTACATAGAGGACTCTCATATAACAAATTCTTCTCTATTCGCTGACTTTACTTTAACATTGATTTTGATATGATAAAGCCTTTAACGAGCAAAATCGTTGAAACGTATGCGTTACAATTTGTGTGGTAATATTTCGTCTTCAATAAGCACATGAAACGTCCATGAACGTTCGACAATGGAAATTTGGGGAATGTCTTCAACAGATCATTTGCAAATCGTTTTGTGGAATAGAGCTTTCTTCAGAACAAAGTGATTTATTTTGTTGATATAGTGTTTGTATATTTCCTACAAGGTGAACATACTGCAAACCACCTCACGATAATCAGCGATAAATTTCGTCATTAATAAAAAAAGATATGATGACTCATATAGACATGCAAGTATAAAAAAACGTCAATGTTCAACCGTCAAATAGCATGGTTCAATTCTCTAATTTCCTTTGCCTGATTTCCAAACAACAGCATAAACATCTCCTGATGAAGCAGTCTCATGTTCCAAAGTGAAGTCAGACGGTTTGCTTGAACCGGAGAATTGAGACTTTGCTGATGATTCATAGAGAGTGTTTTCAGTAAATGAACCTTCTGGGTCTTCTCTGACTGAATCAAAAGCCTTTGATTGGTCAGTGTTGGATTGTACACTGGCATTTTGATCCAAATCTTGACCGTCGGGTTGATTATTGTCATGCACAGCATTAATTCGGTTTAGTTCTTGAACATTTGGATCTGTGTTGTTTTCTGTCGATGGTGAACTTTTCTTTTTCCTGCAATAAATTGAAACGAAATAAGTTTCCAGGCACATGCACATTAATCTATGAGTCATATGAATAAACTTTTAAATATTCTAGATCAAATGTAGTTTTTTAACATTCAACTAGGACGATCTTTGTAAGAATTCCTTCCTTTGTTAAATTACAGATATATTGATAGTACGTGAGGAAGTATTGTATAATACTATTCATACATAGACGTAAGACCCTTAGGAACACCAAAAAAACAACCTGTAACAGGCAATGCCCAGTACGATTACGATGATCAATAGGACTGCCACAGCACCTGCAGCACCTCCAGCTATTTCCGGCACTGGAACTGGACAGTTGAAATGCAAACAATGTATGAATACTGACAGGAACACGAAATTATATCAACTATAAAATTCATGACATCCTAACAATTATCATTCTCATGTTATCAAATTATGACTGAAATTTACGAGGGAATAGATGTATAATTTTGTTATTTATCATTTTCAAAAACGCAGTTGGTATTATAGTTTTGTGAATGTTATTTGAAAGGTCCATCGTTAATAGGAATCAGCATGTAAAATATATAGTCTGTATTCATTTATGCATTTTATTTTCCTTGAAATAAAGTGTGTGATTAACTTTTATATTGTTTATCAAAAACTAAATATTTACCGAGGACAAACTTAACTCTTTAAAAGCTTTACCCTATTTTATTGCAATTGTGATATGAAATTAAACTTCTTCTACATGTGTATGGAACATTCTGCCATCATTTCCAATCGATAGAAACATTCTTATCGATTACTATTCAGCCATGCACTGTTTACATGACATTTGCACTACTTAAGTACATGTGGAAATATGCGGGATGCAACTGCATATTAAAGGTGTTTCTATGGTAATGATTTGGCATTAAGTGACGTGTCCTTACTGACAGAGTAATATCTAATCTTTTGATTTCAGATCATATGTTTAGTTGAAACATACGCCGTTAGAAAATTTGCTAAGGTATAATTGCGTAAGGACCTTTCTACTAAAATCCTTCTCACCTTGATTTCCTAACTGATTTTCAGGACTGACTCTTGATTCCTTGGTAGATGTTATCTGGAGTGGTGCTGAGTTAGAACTGTTTTCATTCCTTTCCCTTGATGTAAGAAATGTTGTTTCAGGTATTATTGCTGTTGTTGTTATTGCGTATGAGGATGACGTTGTTCTTGCTAATGTTATTGGTGTAGCGGAAGTCGATATTGATGGATTTGTAGAGGATGTGGTAGATGATGTACGCATAGGAGATGTAGAAAATGTCATCGATATCGTTGAAGTTGATTTTGTTTTCTCTGTTGTCAGTGCACTTGGAATATTTTTGTTCGGCTCGTAACAAGTAACAGAGAAATCCCCTCCTGAAAGGTAATAAGTGATATTCATACGTGTTAATGAATATTATCATATTTCGTATTTGAATTCATAGATTTTTGTCATGACATATAACCGGCTTCTTTCCCTATCAAACATAAAATACAAGTTACGATTAATACATTGCTCCATATTAAACGTTTATATGTTCCTTGAATAATTGGCAATGGTAATTTTGATGTGCCCGTTCAATGTATGTAGCTTGTAACTAAAACAAAATAATGTATGTAAAACAATATTATATTTTTGTTTATGTTAATCTCTGTCAAAAGTCGATTATTTAAATCATTTTTGCTGATGAACTAAAATGTTTAGAACTACAGCAGTTAGAAAACAGAGACTGTTAATGAAAATATTGTGATTAAAGTGAATTTTCTCTGTAATGTTTGAATATTTCATATAAGCCCATAATAATGCTCAGTGAAAGAAATAAACCAGAAATAGCCAACATTTGTATCTCAAATTGTATAAGAAAGGTTTGATGAAAGAATATAATTTGATACATATAGAATTGCCTTCCGTCTTTGTAATTTGAAATTCTATAAATAGACAAATAAATTGACGTCTGAAATGCCATTTGGTGTAATGAGGATATATAATTTAAAACAAAAAATCGTAAACTTAATGACATATCAAGGAGGATGAAGCTTAAGGTAAACATCTACATTTACAAAGATGAAGAATTCTTGCCAAATGACCTTTAAGGTATTATGGTATAAATGTTTTTTATTACCTCCATACATGCTTTGGATGGCTATCGATCCGGAAAAAACAGGAGAATATTTTGTTTTGGAAACAAGAATCCAGAATTCATCCGCTGCTTTGAGTTCCATCTCGGACAGTTCCTGTAATGCTCTGGTCTCGATTTTATTGTTGTTACAGGTAAATGTGAATGTTTGGCTAGTTATCACTGTAAATGCAGGGTATCCATCGGTACAGTTTTGAATCATAAATTTCATTGTATCAATTTTCATAAAAAAATTCTTTGGAAAATAAAATTTGCATGAACAGTTGCCGGAAACTCCTGATAAGATGGTTGTATTGAAGTGAAGACGGAGAAAGTCGTTTTTTATTTCAGTGCTCGAACATGCATATCTGTCCTGATCTGAAATGAAACTTGAACCTTTTTATCAGTTTTCCTCACTTCCGCCATAGGTGAAAAAGTAGACTGATTCCATTAATTTAGCGATTAACCTTTCGTTGATATGAACCAGGATTTCTTATTACAACATAAATGTGAACATGAAAAGGAAAATGACAGATATATATGTTATTGATATATCATATTAAAACAAAACTCTTTTGTTACATATTTACAAAGGAGATGAAGATGAAATATGTTTGGCTAACGTTTTCAGCAGATAACCCTGCATTTTCAGGCCTTTTGATCCTGTGACATACGATCATTACATAATTATTTGATTTCATATTTGGGTAGAATGTCAATTTCAAGCAATGAATTCAAATTCTAAAACAATTATTTGAACGTATTATACATATATTGATGACAAATGCATTTTCCGTATTTCGTATTTCATCTTGTGTAAAGAAAAAAGATGTCTCCTTTGTCTATTTAAAGCTTGTGCCGATTCAAAAAGACACATAAAACAAAACATTGCATTGTAAAATATTCATCACTCTGTCTATATTGTCACAGCAATGTAAATGTTACACTTCAAGCGAAGCATATGATAGTTACCTTGATGAATTAACGCTTAACAACGTCTACAAAATCATATTCATGAACAATCACAGTTTTGGTTTGATAAAGGAGACGAAATAGGCTTACCTGAAGAATGACCCACAGCTAGAATAATAACGATAATGCTGCTAATTCTCAACAGTTTCACCCTCTGCAACATCATAGAAAGATTAACAAATCTACAATCCTAACCACAGTTTCAACATACAGGACTCACTACACAGCCATTGTAATACCTTTAACATTGACTCTCCAATGATTTTCTAGGATATCCGTGTTGGGTCGAGTTCAAAGCTATTACCGGCTACCGTACTTTGTAAAATGAATTATCAAACAAAACACAAATAACTCAAACTTTCTGTTAGTTATTTCTTCCTCAGATGAATATGGTAAATATAAAAATTTAGATTCGACATCATTCTCTTGACTATGAAGGGAGAATTTTAAATTTCATTTTTACCTCATTTCAAAGGAAAATTAAATAATTTATATTCAACTCCAGTACCGTTTTTCAAACAATATTTATACGAAGTTAACCTTTATTCTTTCTGTCTTAAAACAGGTAATGGTCGAACTTTCTTCTTTCATTATTTGAAACTCTTTAAGACGCAAACTATGTATTATGACTAAGGAACTCAAAGGTATCACTGAATACTGGGACACTGATGAATTACTGGCTGCTATTAGTACACTGTCCTGTTAGCGGTTTTCTCCTCTTAAAGAATATATTATTTAACTGGCACACCTACATGTTGCGTGGCTAATCAACAGGTGGTTTCCTTGCTTAAAAAAAACGACTGATAACAAAGCCAGAAAGAGGGTATTTGCAGATGCTGATAAAGAGAAACAACAGTGAAAGGTGTATCCAACGCAAGTGAACAGTTGAACAGACTTGCCCTGCAAGACACGGATTCCCGTAAGCATACACTTCCACAACGTACTGCTACCTTTAAATCAGAACCAACTCATGGTGATTATGTAAGCTATCCTTATACTTATAGTAACCTTCCCAGACAGTTCCCTACCAGTACACCAGAACAAGTAACCATGAATCAGAGAGAAAGTGCAAGTAATATTTCGGTAGAAGTTCATAAGCAGATGACGAGAGCAATGTTGTCGCCACAGCCTGAAGTTCCTAAATTCATTGGGATCACATGGAATTTGGAACATTTATCATGTCCTCGCAATGTTCCAAATACAAGTACTGATGATGATAGACTGAATTATCTTGACCAGCAGCTAGACGGCGAGGATAAAGATCTGATCTCAGGTTGTCTTTATATAGAGGGTTACAAGACTGCACGTCGGCTATTGCAAAAAAGAATCATGTGACCCATATAGCGTCTCCAGAGTTTATCTTAAGAAAGTACTCTTATGGCCAACGATGAAGAACGATGATACTATTGGACTTAAACAGTTATCTGTCTTGCTGTTTAAATGTTACTATGTGATGCAAAGCATCTCCTATATGTCTGTGTTGAATCATGTTCCAAATTTACAGGCTATCGTACAGAAGTTGCCTTTCACTTTGCAGAAAAAATGGAGAGATAGGGTTACGAAACTTAAAATGGATGGATATCAGGCAGTTGATTTCAAAGAATTGACATGGTAGATATTGTTGATTTTGCGGTCAAATCAGCCAATGAACCCATCTTTGGTAAAGATGCCTTAACAGCCAATCACAGCCAATTGTAAAACAAATGGAGGTATAGGGTTACGATACTTGGATATCAACTTGGAATGGATGGATATCAGGCAGTTGATTTCAAAGTGTTGGTAGATATTGTTAATTTTGCAGTCAGCCAAAGAACCCATCTTTGGTAAGAATGCTTTAACAACCGGTCAGGGAGACGTGCTTTCCTTCGTGACAACAACAGGTTCTTTAGCTGCTATGCTACCATATCTCCGGTGTGTTTTAGCATAGAATTTATCATCTTTGCCTCAGGAAGCTAGATGAGGTGATACAAGAATGTTTAAGCCATAGTTTCAAATATGACATCAACATCACAAAACCGATATCATATTGGCAACTGAAGAAACCTTGTCATAATTTTTGGTAATTGTGTAATCTTCTTAAGACTTCAGGATTCTGAATATAAACAGCACGTTGACCTAGTTAAACATATTTTTTTGAATATAGTTTTAGGGGCTTTTTTAAAAGAATACATGGTCCCGTGCTGTTTAAATCAACCAAGATTTCATAAAAGCTTATTCAATTTCTGAAACTCATTTCTTGCTAAAACAATTTTTATTATCTATATGGTGTTAACATAGCATCAGGAGTCATATAATGGACATGTCTCTATCTCATGATCATATATATTTGAAAGCAAGCATTCACTCTGCACCTTATCATAGAACATGTGCATGGTATACATTTACTTAATCAATAAACGCACCATGTAACAGCGAAAGAAAGGTTCAAATTATTATAATGTTACCTTGAAAAGGGGGAAATTCGTTAGCTCCCATGTTGTATAGATTATGTGATGTGGTCACGCTTGAGGAATAGACAATATTTTTTCATGAAGAGAGCTGGATTTATCTTCCTGGTCTATATATATCAGCATTACTTGTACAAAAACATTTGAACTACTGTATATATCGTGAGGAGAGATATTCCTAGATTCTTCCAGCAATATGAGGATTTCAATATACAATGAGATATTTACATACATAAATAAATACAAGAACATGAAACGTTATCTTTATGTAATATTTTTGACTCTTTTATTTTTTTTTGAAGCCAATGTGTTTTAACACAGAAATTAGTACCGTTGCCTCATGAAGCTAAATAAGGGGATACAACTATGTTTAAGCCAAAGCACAGACCAAAATCATTTTGACAACCGAAGAGAGCTTCGGTCATGCAAGAAATAGTAACATTATCTGAAAACATAATATTGCTATCACAATATCATCAGATGAGGATTTCCTTATTGAACGATAATGAATAATCAATAAACATTTTCCTTCAACCTTATCAAACAAAATAATATAATGATGGCAAACGAAATGTGTACCTTAAAGGGACAGTGACACGTTTTCATACAATAAATAAAGAAATTTCACAAAGTGGAATAGACATGCTACCAATTAAAAAGAACTATTTTGAACACATATGTACATATGGTTCGGTAAAGCACCATAAATCCTTAACCCTACCTGAAAGTATGGTAATTTGTTCATATTAAAATGGCCGCCATCAATATTTGCCCTCTTGGTAACACTGTTTTCTACGACTACAGACACTCAGGTTGTCTAATGGGATATTCATCCCTCTAAAAGTAAAGATGTAGTGCGTAAACTTTAATCATAATGGCAGATTTAAAAAAAATGTACAATCAAGGAAGAAAATCTATCTAATCTAAGATCATTCTACACATTTCTTTTAAAATAGGAGCGGTTTACAGTAACTTTATTTGTAAGAAATAAATAGTGTAATTTTATGATAGATAAAACAAGCTTGGGTTTTATTTACCGAATCGGATAAATGCACTCTTGCTTATATTTCATTTTCAAGTACCAAAGTTTTATCAGAAATAACACTGTCTTAAGAACATCATTGTGCACTTGTGTCATCATGACAGGTTTTTATCAAAGACCTGACAGGAACAATTATTTACGGTTTTAAGGCCTTGAGAATATTGCCTCTCTGTTTGTTTATCATTAATTTTGAATCCTATCCGGTAAACAATATGTCTATTCATATCTGGTGATTTTACAATGCCTAATGTTATGTAAGCTATGCAGTTGTACTTGCTCCTGATACAAATGTAGCTTCCTGATATAAACATAAGTTTAGAGGGTAACTATCAAATACGACAAGTAAATGTTTAGCAATGTACATATTAAACAGATTTTTAGTAATTTAATTACCAACATCGACCAAGGAAATAAATAAGAAATAAATAAATGATTAAATCTACTGTGAAATAGATTCTTTAATAAAAATATCGTTTGTGAAATAATGCTTATAATACGTGCTATAATATGTCATGGATATGTTCATTGGTTTGGATGTAGATGCAACACTGTTCAAACTTTATAATCTCTACATATAAAAGGCTTAGGCTATGGGTTCAAATCAACTTGCACCAAAGTTGTATTTAACTATTTACTATTGCGTTAAACCACGGCTGTGCCCCTTGCTCATTATATATACAACATTTAAATCTGTATTATCACATGATATTTAAAATAGATCTCTCTAGTCTTGTAATTAGCGTTTGTTTTGCCGTTGATTTGCAGATTGAAATTAATAATTCTTTGTGATGAAAATATATTCTATTTTAAGCTAATTTAAGACACTAGTTATACAAAGCGGTTTAGCACTGGCATAAACACTCCCCTTATACAGACGAATATAAAAACCCAAATGGCTAAACGTTTCCAATGGTGTGGTGCTCAATCAAACATTCACTTGATGAGTAACATGTACACGGACCATCCCGTGATAAACATATATTTGGTAATATCACCAAAAACCATGAACCATTACATTTGTTTTATACATTTGATACAAAACATCGTTATGGGTCTGAAAATAGAGAATGACATGTCACCCCTCCATGTCTTGTCTTTATGAATTTTTTAATAAAATATCTTGGAGATACCTTTCTAGAAACCCTCATACATAGGATACTAACACGTTACCATTATATAATCTTGCACAACTCTCTTTATATATTTTGCTTTTGCTTCAAGAAAACAGATTGTAACAGAATTTGTTTTTCAAACGAAACGTTACTCTTGTATAATCTTTAAACGACATTTAGATGTGATATGCACATGAAAGGCAAGATTTGTCTGTATTGTTTCATTTACGACGTTTCTGAGAATATAATGACTTCTTTATCAGGGGGGATCCCATATGCTCTTTTGAACTTAAAATGTAAAACAGACATATGTCTCTTCCACTGCTGAATAAAGAATGATTGATTGATGACTGATTGAACTTCGATATCATAAGGGCTGATAAGGAAACTCATTGTTGGCTATGTTCGTTTCATAAGCTCCTCATTTGATCACAAATATTAAGGGGAAAAAGGAGATAGACAAGATGAATTTTTGTGGAGGACCGAAAAAGCAGAGCATTCTTGAAACTGAAGGTTTTATCTTCCCCGTTTCTGCCTTGTCAACAGGTACAAAAAATGCATTTTTTCCCAAAATATACAAGTCAATAAATTGCGCTTTATAACCAGTAGCAATTTTATATCATGACTATAATGCGGTGACTTAACACAATTTTGATCATTTTAAATGATTTTAGAACGTGCGACCTTAAACTTTTCTCAGTAAATGTCAAAATTTCAAAACAATTCTCCAGGGCAATAAGTAGTATATGTATTTCAGTTTTGGGAATTGTTTTAGCAAAATCAAAATGTGTGGCGAGGGCAAATTAACTGCACAAAAACTTATAGCAGCACCTAATAAGTCTGGGCTGCTATTTATCAATATAAATCAAACTGTCAATCATCAACAATAGTCAATCATCAATTGTCAATTAGGCTAAACCATCATCAATGTAGTTCACTGGTCTGGTCAATGTGTTCATATTCGGTGTTTTCTCTTTGTTTCAGGTCACAATAGGTTGGGTGCTCTCTTGACTCAGGTATTGTAGCGATTTTGTCCGTATAGTGAATTGAAAGGTATCTGAAAATAAAAATATGTTTCGTTCTAAATATTTCGTATTTGAATGCATAGAAAAGCGTTTATCATTTCGGACAAACCCCGCCTGGAAATAGTGAAACGTTTACTGGTAGGAGAAACGTTTCGGTACAATATCATCTGTTTGTTTGATTGAATCGATGTCACTACAACCGGTTAAACCATACAATGATTAGATAATTATGTCTGTAGCATTGCCAAACCGGTTTTGATCATTTGTTAGGAATCTGTCCTAAATTAAACTAAGAAAATTCTGCACATTAATAAAAAAATGTGCAGTAGGTATTTAAAGAATCTGAATCGAACACTTAAATAACGAATTGTAGTACCACGAGAGCAATTAAACAGAAGTAAATACTACGCCCTGAGACAAACGAATTCCTTTGTCATTGTGACGTGATGTCATTGAAGATTTATGACGCAACAGTTCGTCTATGAAGTTGGGTTCTTAATGAAGTGAAAAGTAGATGTTTGTGTTATATCTTTAATTTCTGGATCTCAAAATGAGAAGAAAATTTGTGTCCATACAATATGAAATTCATTGTGCAATACAGTTGCATCATAGACAGTATCCATACCGCACTCTGAATATAAATTAAGTTTACAAACGACATTTTGATAAAGCCAAGACGTGTTCCTACTCTGTATTTTCTCTGTTGGTAAGATCACAATATGTGGGATGATCTCTTGATTCAGGTGATGTTTCAATTTCTTTGACACGTCGAATGCAACGGTATCTGAAAAGGGAGAATGGTACCCGGTGTTGTTAAGAAAAGGACCATTATTGACTGTTAAGTATTTTAAATGTATTTTTGTCATTTTGTTCATTTTGTTCATTTTGTTAAGTATTTTAAGTGTATTTTTATCATTTTGTTCACATACAATGTTACATGACAAAAAAAATTCTTTTAATTAAACAAACATTAATATTTTCAATTTTTGTCACACCTTGCAATCCATGAATTTCCGACTTTGTTGTCAATAACTGTATGATATTGACAAACTGTTGTCATTACTGTTAATGAAATATCTCAGCTCAACAATTAGTACATTTGAAACCAAACTGTAGATTAACTTTATACGGATAATGTTGAAACACAATTTGCATGGTAGTAAGATTATTATGATTATATATAAATCCTGATTTTTCATTTCATGCCCAATGAATCTTGATATTGTTACCTTAAGAGCTTGTAAGCCTTTCATGATATAAACATTTCAATTACTTATATAAAGGACCATATATGTACGAATAATAAGATTCGATTTGTGGTGCATGTGCAAAATATTGTGCAGGCCATGTTTAGCTTTGAAATAAGATTATTACTGAAAACGTGATTCTGCAACATATACAAAACTATTTCAAGGACGAGCTGTACAATGACCTATGTTCAACATATACACTATAAACAAAACAAAAATAAATGAGTTCAACAAAAATACCATTCTGAAGAATTGACAGTTAAAAATACAATTGCAAGTTTTTCAGACAAATGGTTCAATATTAGTTACAATTGAAATAAAAGAATATATCTATGATGTATTGTATTTCATTCATATATCTTAATAGATTTAATATCTTGTCAAATATGTTGGATTTAAAATGAATTAAAAACCTGAATTACAAGAAAGAATCAAATATAGTAAATAGAGTACGAAAATACATTAAAATATATTTATTCGACCATTTTCTTAATATCTTGATCTGATAAATGCTTTTGAAAAGAAAAGGAAATGTAATAAGTAACATTTGCATGAGTTCAGGGATCACAGAAACAATGGTTACATTTATATTATTTAATAAAATGATGACTCTCAAATATAACCATTAAGATGACATTGATAAGAATTCCTTTTAATCGTTTATGGTAATAATAAAATAAAAATATGTGGCTTAAGTTTACAAAGTCTAGATAATATTTTACACATTTCGTTAGTATAATATTTGAACAAATCTATTGTCCAATTTTAGTGTTATAAATTTCTCATCCTTTCCCGAGTGGTATAGTAACAACAGCCATATCATTAAGCCAATGATGTCTATGTATTCTCAATCTGGATCAAAATTAGCTTATGCTGTAATCGTGCCCATTTTATCTGCTCTTAAATGGGATTGTGTTTTATTTTACCTTTTCTTATTTTTCATTCAAATTGAAATCTCCTGCTGACCTAGTTTGGATTTAGGTTTACACATTTCACTCATTAAAAGAAAATCTAAAATGTAGCTATAGATGTCAGTTGTTCAAAATAATTATGGTTTATTGTGAAGGTATTGATTGTCTCATTGTGCATGCAGGTTCCGGTGTACTCATCGCAGTGCTGAACCCAGTTTTGAACATTTAAGTTTAATGCAGAAAATATTTCTATACTTTTTACACCATAAAATCAAAAGTAAAAATATAATTGATGTATTTCTGATTTTGATTGATTCTATAAATATCCATGGTATAAAATTGTATGTTTAAAAAATTAAGGAGAAATCGGAATGAGTTATATTCTTAGGAATGAATTAATAAACTACCATAAACACAGTTATTTTTAAAAACAACTAATAAAGGCCTCCTAACGATTTCAATATTGAAAAAAATTTCAAGTTACAATTATACAGAAAATCCAAAGGTCTATTAAATGATTTTATGGAAAAATAAATTAATTTAAAAACGTTGCTACAATTAACAAGATATTCATAAGTTTTTCTCTTTTCAGTTACAAATATTGTGATATCAATTATACTATTATTATTTGATACTATTATATTGTTCCTTTCAATAGAAATATAGGCATTATTGTATATGAAAACTCAATAAACCTGTTACAGGTAATGCCTACGACGATTACGATGATCATTACAACTGCCACAGCACCTGCAGCCCCTCCGGCTATTGCCTGCACTGGAACTGGAGAGTAAAAATGGAAACATTGTGTGGATACTGACATTTACAGGAAATACCACCTACAAATTCATGACATTCTAATAATCATCAATCTCATGTTAACAAATCAAGATAACTGAAATTGATGAGGAAATATATTTTCAAATATGTATTTACCATATTCACTAAGGAGAAAAAATTTACGAGGAAAATAAACTATAGCTTTATATTTGTACCTTTTAGTTAACATATGCCTTTCGAATGATAATAAAGAAATTGTGAGTACTGTATGACATTGGTTATCATCTTCTTGATAGTTAATAAGAAACACTTTTAAGTTTTGAATTTTTACTCCTTTTACTGAAAAGAACTGCCAAAGTTGTGGTGGAAATGGATGATACGAAATTAAATGTACCATGGAACATTCAATCATCTTTTCTCATCATAAGGATCCATGATAACAAAGTGATAAAACATTTGCCAATTTACAAATAATGTGATATCTGCACTAAGCTATCTAAATAAATGGGGGAAGTGGTTGGGTCCAACTGCATATGTTATGTGTTTCTTTGTTAATGATTTGGTGTGAAGTGATGCGGCCTTACCGATAGAGAAAATCTATTCTGTGGATTTCAGATAATATGTTTAATTAAAACATAAATTACTGGAATATTTTCTCAGGTATCATCGAGTCATACATTTTCTTCTTCAATCCTTCTCACCTTGATTTCCTAACTGATTTTCAAAACTGACAGTTGATTCCTTTGTAGACGTTATCTGGGGTGGTGCGGAGTAAGTATTGTTTTCATGGCTTTTGCTTGATGAAAGAAATGTTGTTTCAGGTGTTATCGTTGTTAAATTTAATATTGAGATATCAGAAGGGGATGTGGTAGATGAGTAACCCGTTGAAGATGTAGAGGATATCATCGATATTGTTGAAGTTCATTCTGTTTCCTTAGTTGTTGGTGCCCGTGGAATATTTTGGTTCGGCTCGTAACAAATTACAGAGAAATCATCTCCTGAAAGGTAATAAGTGATACTTCTTGCATGTTGATAAATATTATCATATTTTTTGTTTGCATACATAGAGTTTTGTCATGACAAATAACCGGCAGTTTTCCCTACGGAACAAAAAATATAAGTTACGGTCTTACATTGCTCCATATTAAACGTTTTGAGTTGCATTAATTGATAATGGTAATTTTGGTGTGCCTGCTCTATTTCACTGTATGTAGCTTTTGACGAAATCAATTATAATTGAAGTAAACATATTATCCGATTTTTGTTCTTGTTAACCCCCGTGAGAGTTCGATTATTTAAATCACGGAAACAGAGTTAGTGTATAAAATGTTGTGATCAAAGTGACAGTTCTTTGCAATGTTGAATGTCTTACATAAACACGTAACAATGCTCAGTGAAAGAAACAAACCAGAAATAGCCTACATTTTTATCTAAAATGGTAAAAGAAACGTTAGATTCAAGCAACTATATTGATTCTTGATTCTTTGTCATTTCAATATCTATCACTACACAACTATATGAATGTCTGAATAATATTCAATTTAACACATAAACTTGCAAGGGGATGAAACATCAGGGAAACAACTATATTAACAAAGATACAAATGTCTTGCCAAATGATCTTTAAGGTATTAAGGTATAAATGTTTGTATTACCTGCATACAAGCTTTGGATGCCTATTGATCCGGAAAAAACAGGAGAATCTCTCGTATTTGAAACAATGAGCCACAATTTATCTCCTGCCTTGTGTTCCACCTCGGACAGTTCTTGTGCTGTTGTGGTCCCGATTTTATTGTTGTTACAGGTAAATATTAATGTTTTGCGAGTAATCACTGTAAATGCAGGGTATCCATCGGTACAGTTTTGAATCATAAATCCCATTGTATCAATTTTGATATAAGATCTCTTTGGAAAATAAAATTTGCATGAACAGTTGCCGGAAACTCCCGATAAAATGGTTGTAGTGAAGTGAAGACGAAAGTAGTTGTTTGTTATTTCGGTGCTCAAACATGCATATCCGTCCTGATCTGAAATGAAACTTGAACCTTTTCACCAGTTTTCCAAAACTGCTCACTTTCACCATAGGTGAAAAAGTAGATTGATTCCATTAGTTTAGCTTTTAACCTTTCGTTTGATATGATCCAGGATTTCTTATTACAACATAAATGTGAACATGAAAAGGAAAATGACAGATATATATATAAAACAAAAATCTGGAAATGATTTACATCCCCGACCGTTTTTACACAATTTACTGATCATCATGGGGTTTTCCTGACGTTGCCATGCTATGACGTCACAGAACAAGGGGCGCATAACTCATGACAATCGATGCGTACCCACAGATTGGTGACGTCATTACTTTACATCAATCACATATAATAGTACTAACAGCAGTTTTTAGATATGGACAAAGTTAGGTGACATTAATTGCATTTAATTGTGGCTTGAAAAGTTTAATAAAATAATGTTCTTTTATCTTTCTCTTTTCATCACTGTTCGACATGACTTTATAGAAGGGGAATATTTTAAAATCATTCCCGGCGCATCTTTCTAAATGTCCACTCAGTGGAATGTAGCGGTAGGACGGGTTCCTGATTTGCTGCCTATGGACCCTCACTCTTGATCTAAGTGTGTCCCCGTTTGTCCTATGTAATCTTCGCCACAACCACCGCATTTGATAACATATATTAAATTTTGTGATGCGCATGTCATGTTTTCCCGTACATGGAATAAGTGGCCACTTTGGAAGTTATATACTTTCTGTTCTGATAAAATTTAATATATGTTATCAGATAATTTGATAATTGCATATAATTAATATTTTGAACACCAGTGTTGTTCTACTTTGAATACTATTATCAGTATGACAGTTTGTTCGAATATTACTTTACTGAACTAGCTGAGCGCATCCTATATCAAGCACGGTCATGCTCAGTAGCTGTCCTGTAACAATAATAGTTTTAGCATGTACATGGTTTCTTTAAACTTCTACAATATCCTGCATAGATCCACGACCCTGTCTGCCATTGAATGGATAGGATACATGCACATGTTGACGACGTCGACGTCCAAACAGAATAAATCACTTGGTCAATATTAATAATCATTACATTCGTTAATGTTACGTGTTTCTCTTTAATCGGGATATCATCTCTATAAATCCTTAATTATAATTCAGATAGTTGAAATACCGACACACCGTATCTACTCAACATGATGTGTAGATATGCAGTATTTGTATTCACAAATGAAAATGCATATAAATCAACGTATGTGAAAATTACGTTACGTGTCTATGTGTTAGCACTTGCAAAAGAGTGAACAATATGCCGTCATCACTGTTGTGGTAAATTGAGAAAGGCAATCTTACATGAAGATTGACAAATGCTTATAAGTAATATTAGGTTAAGTATATACATATTATAATATGTAAGTGTGTGTCTGTGTTTATTATTTGCTGTTCTTTAAGTATTGTTGTTTAGGTATAGGTAAAAGAAATTGTCTCTCATAACAGTTTGACCAATATAAAAGGTGCGATATCAGATGCAGTTTATTTGTCAATGTTATTTGTTGAGACAATGAAAACAATTTCACTCCCCTTTGAGTATGTTTATGAATTGAAATCGGACAAACCGCCAAATATCAACTCAATGGTGAAATATCACATGTTATATTCCTGTAAAGTATAAATATCCAGCACCTGCATCTATCTTCACGAAACTATAAAACAATCAAGACTTTATGGCACAAGGCTAGACAGTGTCCGTTCATCTAAGGCCCTCAAAGGCCCCCGCGAAAAGACGTGTTCTTTGAGCTAATTGGTCTCGCTACAGCCAGCAGCGTCTGTGGTCAGTGGCCCAGGCGTTGAGCCGTGAAGCTGTCTCGGCGTTAATGAGTTAAAGCTTGTGTTGATTCAACAAGACACATAAAACAAAACATTGCATAGTTAAATATTCATCACTCTGCCTATATTGTCACAGCAATGTAATTGTTACACTTCAAGCGAAGCATATGCTATTTACCTTGATGAATTAACGCTTAACAACGTCTACAAATTTATATTCATGAACAATCGCAGTTTGGTTTGATAAAGGAGACAAAATAGGCTAACTTGAAGAATGACCCACAGCTAGCATTAAAACGATAATACTGCTAATTCTCCACGGTTTCACCCTCTGCAACATCATAGGAAGATTAACAAATCTACAATCCTGAACACAGTTTCAACATACAGAACTCACTGCACAGCCATTGTAATGTATACCTATAACATTGACGCTCCAATGCTTTTCTAGGATATCCATGTTGGGTCGAGTTCAAAGCTATAACCGGCTACCGTACTTTGGGAAATGAATTATCAAACAAAACACTCTCAACACAACTCAAACTTTCTGTAAGTTATTATTTCCTCAGATGAATATGGTAAATATGAAAATTTAATTTCGACATCATTCTCTTGACTATGAAGGGAGAACTTTAAATTTTATTGTTACCTCATTTCAAAGGATAAGTAACTAATTTATATTCAACTCCAGTACCGTTTTTCTAACAATATTTATACGAAGTTTACCTTATTCTGTCAGTCTTAAAAACAGGTAATGGTCGATAACCAATTCTTCTCTCATTGTTTGAAACTCTTTAAGACGCAAACTATGTATTATGACTAAGGAACACAAAGGTTTCACTGAATACTGGGACACTAATGAATTACTGGCTTCCCCAGTGAATCAGAGTGGAACACTAATAACATTGAACTTATACCTATAAGAGGTGTTAACTTGCGTTTTTCAACTCTAACCCTAGAAAAGGGTTGCACTTACATTTTGTTAACCACCATAACTAATGCACCATAACTAATGCACAATGCGAAGGTCACACTAAAAGCATTTCATTGCAGGCTTCTTTCATGGTGATACACTATTGAAAATACTGCTAAACCATCACCTGACAAGGGTATCATGTTTTTCCCACTCTGCTTCCTGAAAATAATATGTTATTAGTACTCTATCCTGTTAGCGGGTTTCTCCTCTGAGAGAATATAATATTTAACTGGCACACCTACATGTAACATGGCTCATCAAAAGGTAGTTTCCATGTTTAACCAAAACGACTGATAACAAAGCCAGAGAGAGGGTATTTGCAGCTGCTGAGTATCAATACATTGGAGAAACAATGGCGAAAGGTGTATCCAAAGCAAGTGAACAGTTGAACAGACTTGCCCTGCAAGACACAGATTCCCGTAAGCATATACTTCCACTTCCGCTTCCACTTCATCTTCCAAACGTACTGCAAATCAGAACCACATCATTATGTAAGCTATCCTTATACTTATAGTAACCACCCCAGACAGTTAGCTACCAGTACAACAGAATAAGTAACCATGAATCAGAGAGAAAGTGCAAGTAATATTTTGGTAGAAGTTCACAAGTAGATGGCGAGAGCAATGTTGATGCCACAGCCAGAAGTTCCTAAATTCAGTGGGGATCACATGTAATTTGGAACATTTTATCATGTTCTTGATACTCGCATTGTACCACATCTAAGTACTGATGCTGATAGACTGTATTATTTTGACCAGCAGCTAAAAGGGAGAGCCTAAAGATCAGATCACCGGATGTCTTTATATAAAGGCCACAGAGGGTTACATGACTGCACTTCGGCTATTTCTAAAGAAGATTTCTCTCTAATTATATTCATATGGGTTTTTTTTGTCCCATGTTATATACATACCTAGGCAAATTCATCTTGTGTTGTTATCACGCTTGAGAAACAGAAGTTTTTCATGAAGAGAGCTGGATTTGTCTGTCTGGTCTTTCAATATCTGACGTTGAGTCACTGATTATATGAAGGGAAGAGGGATTCTTAAAATGCTCCACAATAACCGATGATTACAAACTGAAAATTACATTATAATGACATATAAAATGATATTGACATGAACAATATTAACACACATAGATTAACATGAAATGAATCATTCTTTCTGTTTTTCTGTTTTTGTTTATTGAACCAGTGTCTTTTAGCATAGCATGTTGCCTCAGGAAGCTAGATGATACGGTACATGTATTTGTAAGCAATTGTTTCATTATGAGATCAAAATCACAAAACGATATCGTTTTGGCGTGTCTAGGACAAATGCCACCCGGACAAATGCCATCCGGACATAACCCTCCCGGACAATTGCCACCAGGACAAATGCCACCTAGGACAAATGCCACCTAGGACAAATGCCACCCAGACAAAAGCCACCTAGGACAAATGCCACCCAATATTTTAAAAAACAACAAAAAACGATATTTGACTCATGATATATGTATATTCTGTAAAAACAAGTGATCATGTTCTTGTTTTCAGCACTATAATGTATTCAGCACTACATTTGACATTACCACTAGGCAAATCATTGCATTTCACGCATACACATGTGTATGTCAGTTCACTGTCAGTTCAAAGTTGGATGTTGTGTGCAACACTCTTCAGGTAGTCAATTTGTTGTCTGTTCCTGAAGTCTGCCGCGATGGTCTGCAGACGCTGCTGGCAATCCCTGTACTGTTTCCTGTGTCGGGCAACGTTCTGGCCGGCCAACATCTGCGTGATGACCTGGTCGTTCAGGGCTTGTTCCTTCCTCAGAACCGCAAGGAAGCGCCAGATGCTGGGATGACAACCAGCCATGCTGGTCAGAAGTCTCCGGTGCCATCCCTCAAGATTGTTGTTTGTCCTAGGCAGGTCTGTCAGTGTCCTCTGATGCTGGTTCCAGCTCGAGATGGCAAACATCGGGGGTCGTCGTCCTCGGTGATGCAACCGCCCAATGTAATTGTCCTCAAAGTAGTCAACGACTGTCTGCAGGGAATCAGGTAGAGTTTCGGCCAGCGTCTCGAAGGCATCGATCACCTGGTCCTCGGGGATGAATGCCAGAGCTGGTATCATCCTTGCCTGCATCTGTAGCTCGGGCGATGCTGAATATTCACCCTGTAGCCCGGAATTCTGGATGCGGCGGTAAATGTTCTGGCTGAGGTGGTAGAAGCAACCCTTCACTTCTACTCCAGGGTACACAGCAACAGCAGCATTCCAGATGGCTCTCTCGTAGTCCAGCATCACAGTCTCTGGGGTGCTGTCTCTCAGCTCCTTCACCTTGGCAAACACTTCCCTGTAGGTCGCTTCCTGCTTGTTGGGCATCAAGGCGTAGACGCAGGGGATCACGGCATCGTTGGTCCAACAGTGGATGGTGAACAGCTGATAGTACAGCTGAGGGACTGTCTTGAAGGTGCCGTCAGCGAACCAGTGGGGAGAACGGGCGAGCAGGTCAAGGTTTCTTGTTGTTGAGAAGATGAGAATCCGGTTGGGGTTCTCCACTCCTCCGTCGTACTGCAAGAACTGCTCTCCGCCTACCTTAATTGATGCTTTGTGTCTTCATTTCAAGTTGGTCAAAGGATCAAACGGTTTACAAATATACATAACCCTTACTCTTAACTGTCTCTCTCAATTATGATACAAGCTGGGAAATTTATTAAGCAAAAGAACTATTTCAATCACAAACATAGAGTACATTTGCTTGGACAGTGTAATCCTCTTTAATCCTCATTAATACAACATCCAGATTGGCTTAACCTATGAGGCCAAAGCTCACTTCTACTCCAGAGGTAATCTTAAATTTTTATTAAGAAAACACTGATAGGCATGACATGACAACGTCTCCTTAAACATAGTGTTTATATGAAGAAACTATTGTTTCATCATTTTAGTTTTATATGATTGTCCGTTTTACATGATTTAGTTGAATATGATAATAATAGTGGAATATTGTTGTGATTTTTCAATATTTTTAATATTTTATAATATTGTAGTTAAAGGTATATATTGCTTCATGTAATATTAAAAACATAACTTTATTTTTTGTCTTGTAATATTAAAAAAAACTAGGTGGCATTTGTCCTAGGTGGCATTTGTCCTAGGTGGCATTTGTCCTAGGTGGCATTTGTCCTGGTGGCAATTGTCCGGGTGGGTTATGTCCGGGTGGCATTTGTCCGGGTGGCATTTGTCCTGCTCCCCGTTTTGGCAACCAAAGAAA
Organism: Phorcus lineatus; assembly: GCA_921293015.1. Taxonomy (NCBI): domain Eukaryota; kingdom Metazoa; phylum Mollusca; class Gastropoda; order Trochida; family Trochidae; genus Phorcus; species Phorcus lineatus. The sequence continues at coordinate 14,311,654 of OV121085.1, forward strand.
CATTATAAGGAGTTTTGGTACTTGTGTAATCTTGTAAATATTTAAAATTCTGAAGAAAAAAACATGTCGACCTAGTAACACCTATTTTTTAAAATATAGATTTGAAGGTCCAGATAAATATTAGGTGTACAACTTGGAATGGGGAATTTCGTTAGTTCCAATGTTGTATACAGCTGCATACCGAAAGTCTGTTCACTTACCACTGAATCGCATTGCAAATATCATGTAACTTGGGTTTCGTTTGAACGTCAACAGAATGACTTCAGCAAAACTGGCAATGGATTACCCACTGTCCATGTGTGAAATATTTCTTGAAATCATTTTGGGATCGTTTAGTCTCTCGTGCAAAAATTCGAATTTTGGCACATTGTAATGGATGGAAGGGGTCATATTTCGAAATTTCGATTTTGTTAAATGTCAAATGAAATGTTCCATATCGACTCTCTGAGATTAAAACCAACCTAATCACATTGACTCTGTGCTGTTGACACACATTGACAAACGCGACTTATTTTTAAAGAAGTTGATAACTAAAAACGGATTTTATGGATGAAAATAAAAATTAGTGTTTTCTGAATTTTGACCCCTGGTCACTTCAATGGCCTGCCAAAACTGTTCCGGATAATTGTGGGGGTAAGATAAACATTTGCTTGCAAGAGGAATTGATGTGCATATTTGTATTGGAAATTCAATATTATACGTTTCTTTTTCGCAACGCTACGATACCTCAAAGGCATCTCAAATTACATGATATTTGCACTAGTATGATCAGGTATGTGAACAAACTTTTGGCATGCAGCTGTAGATTTTGTGATGTGGTCACGCTTATTTTTTTTATGAAGATAGGTGTATTTATCTTCCTGGTCTAAATATATCTGCAGTATTTGTACAAAAACCGTTGAGCTCCCTCTCGTTAGGCGAGAGATTTTTCCAGCAATACGATAATTACAAACTCACAACTACACTACAATGACAAATACAATGAGAATGACATGTACGATATTTACATGCATAAATAAATATTTTAAAATGAAACAGTATTTCTATGTAACAGTTTTAACTTTTTTCTGTTTTTGTTTATTGAAACTAGTGTGTAGAAATTAATACCAATGCCTCATGAAGCTAAATGAGGTCATACAAGTATGTTTAAGCCATAGAGCTCAGCCACAGAACAAAATAAGTTTTACAACCGATGAGAGCTTCTGACGTGTAATAAATAGTAACATTATCTGAAAACATAATATTGCCATCACAATATAGTATATATAATTACGATTTCCTTATTTAACGATAATGAATAATCATTAAACATTTTCCTTCAACCTTATCAACACATGATGTGATGATGGCAAACGAAATGTGTAATTTAAAGTGACAGTGGCACATTTTCGTACAGAAATAAAGAAATTTCACAAAGTGGAATAGACTACCAATTAAATAAAACTCAATCAATGAACACAGGTTTTAAAAGAATGTACATATGGTTTGGTAAAGCATCACAAATCCCTTTCCCTACCTGATTTTTTTTTCACATTAAAATGACTGCCAGCAATATTTGCCTTATGGGTTACATTGTTTTACACGACTACTGACAATCGTGTAATGGGATGTTTTACGTTTTGGAAAAAAAGATATTATGGGTTTAAATCATAATGGCAAATTTGAAAAAAAAATATTTAAAAAATGCAGAAAACCTACTACAGTGCCTTTAATAATGTAATTTTTAGACGATAAACATGTCCATGATACATTTAAAAAAATGACAAAAAAGTTGCGTAACTACATTTGTTGATATTTTTACATGTTTCTGTTACAATACGGGAAAATAAATAGCAACTATATTTCTCAGAAATAACTGGAGTAATTGAAAGATAGATAACATTAAATATCTTCCTTATACAAGTTGGTGACACTGTTTTCTACGCCTACGGGCAATCATGTCGTGTAATTGGATATTCACCCCTCCAAAAGAAATGATGACATGCGTAAACTTTAATCATAATGACAATTTTTTAATGTAGAAATAAATGCAGAAAACCTACTATAGTGTCTTCAACAATGTGTTTTTTAAACGATATACATGTTCATGGTACATTTGAAATAATGACAAACACACTTGTATAACTACATTTTGTTAATTTTCTGTTATTTCTAAGAAATGAATAGTGTAATTTTAAAATAGATAAAACAAGCTTGGGTTTTACTTGAGGAATCGGATAAATATACTCTGGCGCTTATTTCATTTCTAAGTACTCAAGTTTTATGAGATTCAATATTGCCTAAAGAACAGCACGTGCACTTGTAACATCATTACAGGTACATAGCAAAGACCTGACAGGAACAATTGATTACGGTTTTTAAGGTCTTTGAGAACATTTTCTCTCTGTTTGTTTATTATTAATTTTGAATCTTATCCGGTAAACATGTCTACATGTCTATTAACTATTTTCAAACATTGCCATGTAATGTGATACTGACATTGGTTATTCCGACTATTATGTAAGCAATGCAGTAGTTCATGCTCAGCCTCCAGTTACAAATGTATTCTTCTTAATAAAGAATGGCTGATTGATGATTCATTGAACTTCGATATCATAAGGGCTGATAAGAAAATCTATTTTCGGCTAAGTTCGTTTCACAGCCTCCTCATTTAAATCAATTTACTTCATTATTGTTTCTAAATTTGAATTAACTTTGTTAACGTCACGTGACTAGATTCTTATCATTACTATACCAAACAAATCTGCTAGTGGAGGAAAAGATCCATTCATGGTGTCAGATTACACAGCCTTCCCAACCTGAATCAACCAATCACAGTAAAGATGACAAAAATAAGAAACCCATGTTTTTTTTCTGAAATTTGGATCCCGGCCTTTAAGGGAAAAAATGAAAGGGTTTTTTCCGATATCAAAAATGCTTAAATAGGGTTTTCGTTGTGACCTTCACCTTTAACTATTTGTAGAAAAAAAACAGTTCAAACGTTGGTACTTCTCAATTATCCAAATACCAAATAAGAGCCTCATGGCTTCAAAACTTTTCAAGTTACCGTGTTTGCAAGTTCATTTTATCGATATCATTACTTGCAACCTTCACAAATGAAAAAGTTTTTCAGACGGTATAATTGATAGATGAGTTCTCAATATCTATTTCGTACTTCAAACTTTGATCCCATTATTGTAGTTATCACAGTGAATTGAACGCAGTATCACCATCAGTACAATTTTGAAATTCATCTGCATTAAAATAGATATATGAGTTCCTGTAAATATTTATCTGCTAGCACATGTCGTCTATTCTGGATAATATTATTGTAATACACTGGGGTCGAACAAAGCTACTTCCTATAGAATTAAACTTTTGACCTGAAATTGAAATTGAGACAACACTGTAGTGAAGTAGGTGTTTTGCTCAATCTTCAAAATGCGTAGCAAGGAAGCAGCAAGTTAAGATGGCAGCCCTCCATGCAGACGAACATGATATGAGGGCTGCCATCTTAACTTGCTTTACCTTTGGGCATTAAGTAATAGTCTGATTAAATATTTTAAGCTGACTGTTGGTAACAGATAATTTTATATTAAGCGGGCAGTAGCAAATAAAAATAAATAAAGTGATAAAACGAAAATAAATGTTTCCAATTTCATGACAACTGTATTTAATCAAAAGAAGCGGTTATATAACTAACGATCTGTTATGCTGTGCGAATCCATTACCCTACCTCAAATGTTCACACACAAGTTTTTGAAACTAGATAATGTCATCGACGACTACTTGTGATCGAGTGGAGTAAAGTGATCTTTTGACCCTCTGAATATAATACATAAACATTTGAAATAATTTGTATTGGGGAAACTCGGAAGAAATAGACCTTTACAAAAACGTGCTACTGCTTCTTTAAACAATAACCAAATGCTTATGATATAACGATAGTAAGATTTGAGAATTTGCGGGTTCCGTTGACAAAGCGGGTAACTGCCATCCTTTAAACTAATAATGTTTATGATTCGAGATTTTTGAAAATATTGAAGCTTATGTTATCGTTGCTTAGAAAACAGTGCAAGTCATGCGCTTGTTTTCGTGACTAAAGCATAAACATCTCCGGACGGAGCAATCACATGCTTCAAGGTAGAGTCTGGGTTTTCCTTCGAAGTGTTCTCCAAAGTAGGATCTGATGAGGAACCAGTTCTATTGATTTTCCCTTTGATGATCTGTATCTCGGGGTGACCAACAGAGTAATTCAGTTTATTAGACGGTCTCTTTGACCCGGACACGTCAAGACTGTTGGTTGATTCGTAGAGGGTGTTTTCAAACGAGAAGGACTCAGGGTCTTCGTCGACCGAATTACTGGCTTTTGATTGGTCGGTGTTGTATGTTGTTTTGCAGACTTGTTGGGAGTCTTGATTATTGGTATGGTGATAGTCATTCATTTGAAATTGGTCATGGCAATGTGGGTCTGTGTCCTTTTCCTTCGACGACAAACATTTCCGTTTGCTGAATCATCAAGAAATTTAATGATTATCTAAAAATATCTATTATGTAAAAACATGATTACATGAAAATCCTTTACTCCAAAAGTTACACTGAAACATGTATGTATATGGATTTCCAAATCATGTTTCGTATCAAAGGGCTATAGCTTAAACGCAAGAAGGACACCAGTAGCGGAATGACGTCAGTTAGAATCATCTTTGAAGAACCTGTACTTTGTATATTTAAAATGTCTTTCAGCATATCTGAGCGAAATATCAATTCTAGAATATATTAGTAGAAAACTATAAGAACGTTGTTCTATTGTTTTTATTATAATCATAACATAAATAGTAGGAAGAATGTAAAGTATACATAACCTGTAATACAGAATGGTCACAACGATTATGCTGATCACTAGGATGCTGCTTACAGTTCCTCCAGATATTGCGGCCACTGAAACTACAAAATACACACGATTGAATAAATCAATATAATTCTTTTTTTTATTTATCAAAATGAGTTTCACGATGCACAACTGATAAATCCCCAAATAAAGATGATAAGACAATGTGGAATATGATTTGGTTATCTCCCTTCCATCAAGGTCACTCATTCACAATATAGCTTCCGATGAGTATGAGCAGTTGATATGGAAAAACATAACAATTATCACGATAGAAATGCAAAAAGTTTTAAACAAAAAGGCATAGGGAAATCATGCCAAACTTCTGTCCAATCACACCTTACTACATCTGACTAATGCAACCGTGCTTTCAGTCGTTTAAGATAAAAGAACATGCAGCATGCATTTTACTCAATCACAACTATTTTTGTCAGTACATTTACTTACCTTGATTTTGACTGAAACTATCGGGATCAACAGTTGATTGGTCATTGTTTGTAGTCTGATTGCAATGTTCATTGTTTTGATTTGATGAAGGAAATATAGAAACGTTAGGTAACTTAGTTTTCTCTGTCGATGTTGATTGTGCAATTGGTTCCAATATTGACTGCGAAGGAATTGCTAATGATTCCTCTGTTATCGGTTGTTTTGCAATATTTGTCTTTGGATCGTAACAATGCATCGAGTAATGATGACCTAGCGTTCCTTCTGAAAGGAAATAAGTGATATTCCATTCGTTATTATATATGTTTTTCTGTATTTGAAAATGAAAAATAGGACAACTTGAATACAATTGTAAGGTCACAAGTCGCTATTTCCAAACCTTGATATATTTTAGTTGGTCGGTTGTAGCGCTCATACCATTGATTCTAATGTCCACGGTTTGAGATTCCGTCTTGTGACCAATGGATACTAATCTACAAAGGTACTGATTTTTCATTTTGATATATTTTCCCAAAATAAGATCAAATAATCCTCTGCTGTGCTTCTTAAAATCGTAGCAATGTCAAATGACAACCATCGCCTCGAATGAACAACGGGAAATAACTTTGAATTACGCAAGGTCGGGAATTGCCAAGTTTTGGTACTTTAACACAGGAAAAACAAATTCGTGCAGTTTGAGGACGTACTGAGCGGTAAAACTGCACAATTAACCTTATTATTATTATTTTTAATATTTTATTATTATTATTATTATTATTATTATTATTATTATTATTATTATTATTATTATTATTATTATTTTTTTTTTTATTCCCAAGTTGTGTTATGTTGGTAATCAGGTATAGTCTTTATCAAATGAAGACAAAATATCTGGAACCAAATATTAAGCTTAGAATGCAAGCTTATTCATGAAGTAAGCACTTATCATCCTTCAAGATGTTGTCCATACCTCGTATTGACCCTGGACAACAATGGCGGATTGACAAGTCAGTCGAAATGAAGTGAGAGAGAGAAAGTTGAATACCGGAGCAGAGAAGTTTTAAAAGTCCTCCATAAACACCTCAACAGTATGGGAGTGTCTCCGGTACAGTTTCGGGTATCAATTGGAACTTTTGCTCCTGTCCATATCAAAATATTGACTAGAATAAGTGATCACTACAAAAACTCACGAATACCCCGTTTTAACGCGGGTCTGAATATGTCCACCCGACTGGTCACATTGAACTTGGTGTTGATGTTGTTACTGAGGGCTGGAGTTGAACAAAACCCAGGCCCTGGTGATGAAGATTGTGTTAAGACGCGAGGTCAGATTAGTGCTAAGGGTGCAGAAAAACAATTAACTCTATCTAAATCGTCGAGTGACAAATCAATCCAAGCTGTCCTCGATATAGTGCGTACCCTGTCGACAAAGTTTGATACCCTACAGACATCGAGTAAAAACATGGACGACAAGTTGACATCGATCGATACAAAGCTCACACACATGCATGATCAACTGAATGACGTTAATGACAAATGCGAACGACTTGAGCAGGAAAACAAGTACCTGAAAGAAAAAATGGACATACTTGAAGAAAAAGTCGATCATCTTGAAAATGTGAGTAGAAGGAATAATTTGATATTCAGTGGTATCCCGAAATCTAACTCAGCGGAGACATGGAGTGACTGTGAAAAGAGTGTACGGTCTGTCTTAAAGGAGAATCTGGAACTGGATGAAAGCAGTATCAACATTCAACGAGCACACAGGATCATGAACGGGAAGGCGATCATTGTGAAATTAACAGACGAAAAAGACAAACAGAACATTCTGAAATCCGCAAACAAGTTAAAGGGAACGACTATTTACATTAATGAAGACTTCTCAGCTACAGTAAGACAGAAACGTAAGAAGTTGTTGTCACTCATGTTCGAGAGTCGTGAAGCGGGTCGGAAGTGTTATTTGCGTTATGATAAACTGTTTGTTGATGGTAACATTTACACGTATGACGTCACGAAGGATTCCCTTGTTGTGATAAAGGAAGGCCAGACGCAGAGTCTTACTCAGGACAGCTTGAACTGACGAAGTGGCCCGGCTCAGATGATACCAAATGGAGACTCGAACTCAACTGAACACAACCTCACATTCATGTCATGGAACGTTTGTGGACTATATCATAAATTATTTGATAATGATTTTATAAACTTTTGTGCAAAATATTGTCTGTTTGGATTTGTCGAAGTATGGAATAACTGTTCAAAATGTGACATTGAAAAGACTTTTATTGACTGCAAAGTTTTTACAAATTATCGAAAATTCAACAATAGAGGTGGTGTAGCATTATGTATTAATCATGCATTTGTTTCAGGTGTTAAAAAAATTTATTTAGAATTTGTGGATTGTATATTTGTCTTGATGGACAAAATCGTGTTGGGCACTTCACGGGACATCCTGTTTGGAGTGATTTATATACATCCAATAAACTCATCGCTTAAAAGTGACACTAGAACGGAGAAGGGTATCGATTATTTAGAAACATGTGTTACAGAAATTATGTGTGATGAAACAATATCTAATGATGTGATGATCGTCATTATGGGAGACATAAATGCTAGAACAGGTAATCTACAGGACGTGATCATCGATGATAACTCAAGACATATTCCATCTCTTGAAGATATGCCATACATTGCTGATTCATTTCAAATTCCAAGAAATAGCAAGGATGATACTGTTAATCGATACGGCATAGATTTAATCGAATTGTGTACTACACTGGGACTGCATATTCTAAATGGAAGGAGTGAAAGTGATCCACAAGGTGATTTCACATGCTACGTTGGAGATGGAGCTAGTCTTGTAGATTATTGCTTATGTTCATCACCCATTTTCGATCTAGATATTGATTTGGAGGTTGTATCAAGATGTGAATCTGATCACTTACCGTTAAAACTTACAGTGAAAACACATTATGTAAACTCTCATACTGTTATAGAATCACAAGTAAATGAACTTACAAGATACAGATGGAACCGTCAAAAAGCAGTAACATACAGTTCACAGGTGTCCATGAGGTTGAATGATTACACGATACAGCAGTTCAAGGATGATATTGCTAATGACATTGATGACGCGGTGGAGACATTGACGTCACTAATGACATCATCAGCATCAGAATGCAAAATGGAGATACGAACCTATCGTGATAGATCGCATCATAGTGAGAAATGGTATGACAAGGAATGTTCACAATTGAAAGACAGCAAATACGAAGCTTTGAATACGTTTAGAGCTACGGGGACGCATGCCTCCTTTTGTGAATTTAGACATTTACGGAACTGTTATCGTCAGAAATGCCGAGAAAAGAAGAGATCACATGATCAACAACAGATTAACGATTTAATCACATCAACGAATAATTCTAAAGCTTTTTGGAATAAGCTAAAGAATATGAACAAGAAACAAGAAGTCAAACCAATAATATCTACCGACGATTGGTCAGCATACTTCGGAAAAATTTTGAATTTAACGGATGTCGAAATAGATCAGGATAATCTACGGTTCTGTGAACAGTTTGTCAATAATCATAAAGAACTATATTGTGCAACATGTGAAGAGGATGATATGAATAACATTCTGAATATAAACTTTACAGAGGAAGAAGTTTTAAGTGCATTGAACCATCTTAAAGACGGCAAAGCAGCTGGTTTGGATGGAATCCTACCAGAAATGATAAAAGTGTGTCAAAATGTTCTGCTAAAATATATAACAGAATTATTCAACTCCATTTTTCAATCTGGTGTATATCCAAAATCCTGGTCGACTGGACTCATTAAACCACTACACAAGAAGGGAAATGTCAATGACGTTAACAATTACAGGGGAATTGCATTAATGGACGTTTTCGGGAAACTATTTACTTATATCTTGAACTGTCGCCTGCAATATTTCTGTGAAGTATTTAAGGAGCTACCGGAGTCTCAAGCTGGATTCAGGGCCGGATATGCCACAACTGATAATATTTTCACGCTGCAAGGACTCGCACAGAAATACCTATCAAAGAGAAATGGAAGATTCTATTGCTTATTCGTGGATTTCCGCAAGGCATTCGATGGTATAAACCGTAATTTACTCTGGTACGTTATTATGCAAAAGAACATTCATGGAAAATTTCTTAACATTTTACAAGCAATATATTCAAAGGTGAGAGCTGCTGTCAAGATATCCAACACATCGATTACTAATTTCTTTGACACAAATACTGGTGTACGACAGGGGTGCCCACTCAGCCCTCTACTGTTCTCATTATTCATAGTGGAATTCGAAGAAATGATACAACAAGCCCAATTGAGAGGGACTTTTGTCGGACAAGAATTTTTTGATATCCTCATGCTTCTCTACGCAGATGATCTGTGTCTGTTCGACGATAGCGTTATAGGCCTTCAGAGAAAGATAGACTTGCTTCAAAAGTTCTGTATCAAATGGGGACTCGAAGTCAACCTTGACAAGACAGAAATAATAGTTTTCAGAAGAGGAGGCATTATCAAACAAGTAGAGAAATGGAAGTTTGGGCACGAAAAGATAAATACTGCTACATATTACAACTACTTAGGATTATTATTCTCTTCACGGCTGTCATGGAGTAAAGCAGTGAACACATTGACTATTAAGGCAAGCAAGGCTCTATTTAGTATCAAGACTCTCCAACAACGATTGACGAATATATCACCTCAATTATTATTCAAGTTGTTTGACACCCAGATTAAACCAATTCTTCTGTACGGATCTGAAATTTGGGGCTTCGGAAGACGACCAAAAATTGAACAATTCCATGTCAATTTTTGCAAATTCACTCTCGGTGTCGGGCGACATGTTTCGAGTGCAGCGGCATTAGGAGACTGTGGACGTCACGACATCGCTGTAGATTATCATTCAAGAAGCATTAAGTTCTGGCTCAAGTTGATAACAATGCCACGTCACAGATATCCGAAACAAGTATATATCCATCTTAAGACTCTTGACGACCAAAACAGAAGGACATGGGCGACAGAAATTCGAGAACTATTATTTATGTACGGTTTTGGTACAGTTTGGCTACATCAAGAAGTGGGCGATGTCAATAACTTTTTAAACGTTTTTAAACAGAGACTTAAAGACTGCAACCTCCAGTATTGGCATACACAGATTACAGAGTCGAAGAAACTTCAATCTTATCAATATGTTAAATCTTTGCTAAACATCGAAACTTACTTGTCAGCTTTAAATAAAAGAGAACATAGACGACTTCTTTTCCTGTTGAGATCTTCAGAACTGCCATTGAGAATCAATACGGGACGATGGGAAGGATTGCCATACGAAGAAAGAATATGTCAATTCTGCGACACTTACAGCATCGAAGATGAATATCATTTCTGCCTTGTTTGCCCAGTATACCATACTTTAAGAACTATATATCTACCAAATCAATGTCTTGTGAATATCAACATTTCTGTTTACCATCAACTATTATCATGTACAAATAATACAATTCTTTATCACCTGGCACAATATGTAAAACAGGCACTTCGAAAAAGAAAGACAATCCTTGACGTTTAATCTCGCCATAGTATGTATATATTTATGTACATGGGCCAATGGCCTTTATACTGAAATAAACAATTGAATTGAATTGAATTGAATTGAAGAAGTGATGACAAGGGACCCAGAAGGAACAGGAGAATGAGCTGTTATGGAGACATTGAACCACAATATATCTCCTTGGTTGTATTCCAGGTTGGAGAGCTCTTGTCCTGCTGTGGCTCTGATTCCATTATTATAACAGGTGATTAGAAAGTTTTGATTTGTCCTCAGAGTAAAAACAGTATCACCATCAGTACAATTTTGAAATGTTAATTCACCTGTATTTATAACAATATAAGATGCGCCCGACAAATTTAAACTGCATGAGCACAGGCCCTCTATTTCTGATAATACTGTGGAATTGAAATGAAGTCGAACCGAGTTGCTTGCTATGGCATTTTCTTTACACACGTCGAGGTCATCACCTGAAATGTCATCGTCAGAAAACTAGAACCTTAATAAGGTATTTACGGAGTGGCAATTCGAAAAAGGGCACATGTATAATGAATTGGTATTTGAATGACTTATAACATCACATTGTTTATATGATATGAATATATGAGAAGGTAACTCCATGTTCACTATATATCATTGTAAATAGTTTACATCCTTCAAATATACATCGTCGTTTACATTGATATTTCACTTCAGTGAAGTACGCTTTTATTTCACAGATACTTCCTATGCGTCCCATAACCATAGTATTTTTTGATCAAGGAAAGAAAATAAACATACCAGTTCTCGTACCCCCGGGTAGAACAATAAAGATTAGACCACGAATATACCACGATATGACCATTGCAACCATCATAGACAACTTTAACACAGTCAAAGATAAATCACTGAGCAGTAGTTCTAAAATATTGGCTGAATATTTCACAATATTTAGCAAGCAAATTCACATGGGAGCAAATTAATCAATGACATTGTCTCTCGTTTACGTATCCTTTAAACGAAAGAAAGACATTTTTCAGAACAACCTAATTGGTGATTCAGCGGGGTTTTTTCAGGTGAATATGATCCAAATATTATTTTCAATTACCAATCTTTTAGAATATTATTATAATTTTACGTTTAATTGCTTTTTTATTCCATAGTTTTAGTTTTCTTTATTCCAGCGCGTTGCTATAGAGATTTTTACCTGAGGAAGTGTGCTATAGGACTTTTTTGAAATGTGTGTTTTTTACGTGTATTACCCGATCGATACCGAGGGTTATAAAACAACTCTCACGAGTTTGGTTAAAGTCATATGAACAACTCTAATGTGTAAGTGTAATAATTTCATTATTGCCAATTCCGTTTTATTTCAAACGTATGGAAATATTTAGAAAACGGTCTGCATCCCGTGCAAGGGCCTGCTACAGTGACATCACGAATATTGGTTATATGACATCACAGACAACTCTTGTTGAAACAAACTTTGCTTGGCTAAAGTGATACGTACACATGTGCTCATATTGAGAATAGGTCATATAGTTACATATATTCCTACTTCATTACAGAGCATACAAGAGCATGCCTAGTACACAAGACGAACCTTGATCTTAATGGCTATCATGTTGATATGTTGAAGATGTCAATAAATGTCTTTAACCTGTGGAAGAAATACTGTTTGAGATCGATAATTTCCCGTTTTCCTTGTTTCACTGAAACAGGTTTTGATTGAAAAGGCCAATGATTCAATAGATATAGCTATTAGCAAAGAATTAAAACCTTTGTTCAGAGTCAAAATGGTATGAACATTTGATTATTCAGAACAAAGAACGTTCTTGCCATCTCCAGTAACACTCTAAGACTTTACTAAATAAAAGGTCACCATTGCTTTTAAGGCTTTTACCATGCATTAGATCTTTTTATAAAACCCATGCATGATATACAAATAGAACAGTACCACTTCATAAGATACCATTAGTAAGTATTGCTGTAAAACACATTCGGTATAGAACACGACACAAGAGAAACAGAAGCATAATAACGCACAAACATGGTATGTCGTGTAGCGTCAGGGTATCCATAAAAGCCCCTATGTGAATGTACCAGGAAGATAATTCCAGCTCTTCATATAAATAATTACTCTCTATCCGTCAAGCGTGATTATTACACAAAAGGTGCTTCTCCTTGGTATCTTTATCACTTGGGAAACGACAAAATTTACGTGTTTACATTTAAAACATCAGGACATTTCGTTTGATGTTTATAAGTACTATTCAGAACTAATTCAAAACTCATTTTCTTTATTTAGAACAAAGAACATCTTCTGTAAAGTCTGGTTTAACATTTACGCAATACAATGTTGCCTCAAAAGCCGTTGTCAGTTAAAGATTTCGTGGTTTAACAATTATATTGAATCAAAACATTATGAAAATAATTATTTCCTTCACTTCTATGTAAACCCTGAATTTGATGGTGATACAAGTATCATCCATTGCGATAGTGTCACTATGCAGTGAATAATATGTTCAGCATTACAACATTCTGTTCATAGTTTTACTCGCCTCAAGCAATGCAAGCCTCCAACCATCTTAACAGCTGAAAGTTACTTTTATATTACACTTAAGAGTATTCAAATAAACATTTAACCAATTATACTTGGCTTCTTTGAGTTTTAACAAAATCGCATTACCGATTAACACTTTTGTACTATATCTTAACCCACGTGACCATGTGGGTATTCCGAAATAAATGGTAACCTTTAATACGGAAAACGATTAACTCATGGGCAAAAGAAACGCTGGGTTCTTATTTTCTGGTTTAAAGAAAACAAACAAAATAGTATCAAAACAATTATGATTTTATTTAATAGTCAAAACAGTCGTTTTCAGTTTGGAAAATATGTTGTACACACATTATTACCATTTCGACAATTAATAGTATTTTTGTTGCAGAAGTATGATTGTGCATAATTCGATCATGTCAGTTTTCTAGTAATCAATATAATGTACAGTTTTCAGCCACATTTGATTTTCAATTACGAGTGTGTCCACCTCTAGCACCTATGCACGCTCTGACACGACGTCGTACAGACGTTACAAGCCTCCTCACGACGACTGGGGGGATACGACGCCATTCTTTTTGCAGTGCCTGCGTCAATGTCTGTCTGTTGTGTGGAGGGATGTGACGTTGCCGAATCTGTCTCCCAAGGTGGTCCAAGAGGTGTTCTATGGGATTTAGATCAGGGGATTGGGCTGGCCACGGGAGAACGTGTATGTTGTTGGCATTAAGATAGTCTCTTGTTACACGTGCAGTATGTGGAGTGGCCTGTTGAAGCACCGTTCGTGGGATGTTCTGTAGGAATGGAACTACGACTGGGGTCAGGACCTGGTTGATATAGCCGTTAGCGTTCAAGTTGCCATTTATAACCACAAGATCATTCTTGGTGTCACCGTAAATACCACCCCAAATCATGACACTGCCACCGCCATGGGGTTGCACTTCTTGAACGCAACAACGTGACGTACGTTCCCCTCTACGCCGGTACACTCGCGTTCGGCCGTCAGCACTGAACACCTGGAACTTGCTCTCATCAGTGAAGAGAACTCTGTCCCAATTTCGTAGCTGTCATTGCATCACAGTACGCGACCACCTCATTCTGTTGAGACGATGTTGTCGGGTTATTCCTTATAATGGGCATTCACGAGTTTCATAAAAATGTAATTAAACGGGACTGAGTTTAGTATTTTATTTAGTACTCGCAGATTGATCTTGGGTACAGTACCTGTCTATGTGGAGTTGATAACAATCTTAATATCATGACATAACATAGATTATGCAGGCACTTTATGTGATGTTTAGTGCCATGGCATTGTCAGGAATATGATTGAGCTGGTCTGTTTTGTAAAATAGCTGAATGACTGGACATATTCGAGCCTTTCAGGGTTCTTTTTATCATTCGGTTAAATCTATTCAACTATGAAGCAGTCTATTAATCAATTATTATCATGCTTATTGATATAAAGGGCACTATTGAATACCAATGGCAACGGATGGTAATGTTAGTATTGTCATTACTTTCGGGAATACTTTCGTTCTAAATACCTTTGTCATTTCATCCAGTTTGGCACTAAAACCATGGATTTATAAAGGCATGACATTCTCTGCTTTAAGATGTAATTTGCAAGAAAACATGCCAAAATAGATTATGAACTGTTCTCTGTAATTATCATAGCCAATTATCGTCTTAAATGGACAATTGTAACCATGTTAATGTAACAAATCATTTCCGAAAGTCAATTCTGGCAAGCTACCTCAGGAAATCTTTTTGTACTTTATCAAAAGTGTAATGGATCGAAACCACCGTATATAATATCAATAAAGCCAATACACTATTCACATATCAATAAACATCGAATTCAAACCATCTACTCTGCTCAGATAGTATATTATTTACGGTTCTACTTCAACTACCAAGGTGTCATCTTTCTATGTACCAGGAAGTTATAACCTGTATTGTTGTCTTCAATTGGGGCGTGCAAAACTTATTATGCACTTCACAGGGAGAGTTTTCCACGTATAAGGCATTTTAGATTAATTCAGGCGACAAGACTTAAACACCAAAAATTATCTAAAATATTCGTATTAACGATGCCTCATATTTATTTTATTTTCATGAAAATGTCATTTATGAAACTACACATTTTTGTTTGTGCCTTTATCCTGATATAAAAAATCTTTGACTAGCATGTAATATTTTCTCACTGCGTCGTGAAGTTGCCTTAGTTTAACTATGCAAAGAAAGAGATTTTAATTCAGATTAGGGTCGACTGACACTTTGAAGTTACATGATGAATAATCATTTAATTTAAACACAATCACATGTTGACAGCAGTTGAAACACATTCTTCCAATTATCAAAACGTGAGAATATTTCATAAGCAGTTAATAAAAATGATAAATCATAAAATTGGCTGAAAAAATGGATTAAATAGTATATCAAATGAAATAAAATTTTAAACGTTATTTCTCCATTTGATGAAACATCGAAATTTCATAAGGCCAAAATCTTGCATAGATAGCTCATCATCGCAGAGCCACGGTTAGCCTGTATGAAATAGCGCACCACTACACAAAAACTAAATATACTCTAGGGTTATTATGTATCACGACACTCGAAAGTTGTACGAAACCGGTTTCCAGTTCTTTGTTCACTGCATTTGAACAAAGAGAGTGTCTGAACTAAATTCAAAGGCATGTTATGACTGACTGATTTAATGCAAACCATATGAAAAGGAATGACACAGTCTCCTGGGTTACAGTTACCTGTTGATATGTTTATTTTACCCCATCGGTATGAAAGTATTAAAGGGGCATGTAGAATGTTGTTTGGGTCAAATATGTCAAACTTTAAAAATGGTGTAATTTTGTCGAAACTACTGGTTGTATCTAAAAATTTAAATTTACATGCATATCAGTTCACCTTAGTGGACAGTGGCTTCACCAATTACTCGAACGTAATTTGAAAAAAATGTCTTCAGCAGAAACAACGACAGATATCTAATGGTAGTGTTAATCAAATGACATTAGTAGACAGTAAATAGTATACAAGCAAATAGGAAGGTGTAATTTAACCGTATTACGTTTTTACAAAACAAGATTTTGGAACAAAATTAAAGAACATGTATTTTTTTCCAACATGATTTTAATTTGGTATAGTAAAGTTTGAAACTCCCTACACGTGTCACTTCATGTTTGTTCTATAAACTGTTACATACGTGCACATTTACACTTTTGAACATGTGCACATTTGAAAACTTTTGTCTCACCACACGTATCCGCATGTCATGCCATCGGAAAATGTTTTCATCTTAACTATGAATCAAAATACAAATATAATCTGTCAATAAAATCACTTTTCTAATTAAATTCAGTGGTTGTCTGTACATTTATTAAATGGTTCAGCAGACGTTGTTTGTGATTGTGTTTGAAACTAAAGCATCTTTTACTAGTAACCATTACCAATGACTCTAAGGTTAAGTTAATAACCGAGGATATCATTACCCAGGTATGAAAGAATGCAAAAGATTCCTATAGTATATTAAGTAGGGATTAAAGATCTGTTTGACAATGAAGATAAACATAAAGATCTGAACATCATAGGACAATGGTTAAATCTTATTGCAAACAATTAAAACAAACAAGTATGAGTCACGTGGTAAAAAACACTTTGTTTTATCTTCTACAATACCTTAATCACATATCAATCTATCAACATATCAAAGTCTATATATATGGTAACGTCAGTACATTATCACTGTACCTAAGGTGATGCTGGTAACGAACGTTACCAACATCCTAATATGGCGGAAGGTAAGATCGCTTCGCGAGTATTTCACACGAAATAACAGTTTTCTATGCGTCTATGATCAAACTCTTTAGGCATAAATCCAGACTTCGATGGTGACAAAAGATTTAATGCACTGAATTTTCATATCGACATCCATTTCTTGAGGAATAAGCAAGTCTAAAATCCGACGGGGATGCTGGTAACTTCAGGTCAGCTAGACACAAGATGTTGGTAACGACGATTGAAAGATGCTGGTAACGACGAACACTATTTAGTTCCTTTTGTTTTGTCTGTTGTAAATACGGTACAACAAATTGCGATCTCAACGCATTTAAGTTTTGGAGGGGTATTTATTGATGATCAATTCACGTATTTTACCTGTCCCACTGCATGCATTTCAACCAAAGGAAAAGGAGAGCATTCTAGTATGCAGGTATGTTCATTATCTATAAAATGTTTGTTCTAAGAAATGTATTATAATATATCAAAATGTCATGAAATTCCAAAGAATACTTATTTTCAATTCTAAAATCTTTTATAGAG
Organism: Phorcus lineatus; assembly: GCA_921293015.1. NCBI lineage: Eukaryota > Metazoa > Mollusca > Gastropoda > Trochida > Trochidae > Phorcus > Phorcus lineatus. The sequence continues at coordinate 14,329,387 of OV121085.1, forward strand.
CTCGTTTCTTGAGGGTTTGGAAGAGTATATTGTTGTTTGTGGTTATTTACTGTATTTTCTTTGGATAACACTATCCCTATGTTTTGGGATAGTATTGTTTGATTTTGATGTAATAGATTTGCTGTTAATTAACATGACAACCAAGTTTGTTTTTCGAGTTATTACTAATTTGTTCAGCTTTTTGGCATGGATTTTGTTGTTTTGAAATGAAACATCTGACATATTGTTAATAGGTTTACCCAGTTATTAAGGGTCAACCAATTATTTTCGTTTGACATTTTATTAGACACGGAACATGCAAATCAAAACTTTTGAGCACACGTTTTGTCAGAATGAGTTCATTATGTCTCAATGTTGAGTTTGTTATGCAAGGCATATGAACTTTTATACAAAATTCATCTGAGGATCTGATGAAAATTTGCCATTTTGAGCATAATGAGCACCACTTGCTCGTTAGCAGTTGACACAACGACGAGGCATACTGTCGATGTTGAAAAACCATCTGAGGAATGACCTGCCACTCTGCCTGAAGAATTTGCACCAATTCTTGAAGATTATGCAGGTTGCCAATGATTGTCTGTCACACGTCTGCCCAACTCATCCCATGCATGCTCAATTTGTGCCAAATCGGGAGAGTATGCAGGCCAATCCATTCGTTCAATACCATTTTGGGTGAGAAAAACATTTAAAACTCGTGCTCTATGCGGTCTTGCATTGTCGGTCTTGATATGTGCGTAGACAATTGCCTGGTAGAAAAACAGGTTTGAACCTTAACTTCATTTGAGTAGTATACAAAGTGACAAGTGAGGGTTAGATTCGCAATTATGATGTTTCACCTATGATTTGCCGCCGCAAAGTGCGTCAGTATATTTATCTATGTTTCTATATAAAAAAGAAAAGAGATTGATTTTAATAGTGTTGAATTTTAATTTCTTTTGATTAGCACCTGCCTCGTGAATGAAGATTGTTCTGTCACAGTTGATAGTATTTAAACAAGATTTTATTCAACTTGATAATTCAAAATAATGACTTATGCGTTACAAGATACGTTACCAGCATCCCGAACTGAAGTTACCAGCATCCCCGTCGGATTTTAAACTTGCTTATTCCTCAAGAAATGGATGTCGATATGAAAATTCAAGGAATCAACTCTTTTTTCACCATCAAAATCTATAATTATACCTAAAGAGTTTGATCATAAACACATAGAAAACTGTTATTTCGTGTGAAATACTCGCGAAGCGATCTTACCTTCCGCCATATTAGGATGTTGGTAACGTTCGTTACCAGCATCACCTTAGGTACAGTGATTATGAAAGATCGGGAGTTAAGGTTAACCTTAATAAAGGTTGCGTTTTGAAAAGGGTTCTGTTCTATAGCAGTAAGCAAACTGCTTGGGGTGATTTGAATCACAGTTGAAGTTCACATGGTTACAGTCTGAATTAATTTCTCACAGGCTTGCAGTTTATATCCTTCCTGAATGTTGTTGGTCCTGTATTGAGAATAACTGATTTATTCTTTATAGCTCCGTTTCCGATTTAACCCTGTTTGCATTTTTGGGATTACTTTCTGTTATTGTAAGATTAAACAAGTAAAAGAGTATTAGATCTGAGGAGGAACTCCTGACTTTTAAGTAAAAGTGTGTCTACTCGATCCGTTAGCTTATTTCATTTTTTAAGAGTGTGGCGTTCAGGTTTGCGAGGCGAGGTAAGTTGACTGCGGCTTTAACGCCGTTTTCAAGAGTATATCACGGCTGATGGTGTTAATGCAGGGAGGAAGCAAGCAAGACCATTATGGCTATGCACTGCGATGAAACCTGCGAGCATCGGCTTGAACTAACGAACCATGGGGGAATCTGCGCTGAAATTTTAGTGTAGCATTGCACCCAAGCCCTACTTCATTTAGAACAGTTTTCTACTGCATACAAAGTTGTCGAGTCTTTGGCGGAATTCGAACCTCGGAACTCTTGATCCGAAGCCGAACATGCTAGACACTGCGCAATCCCGTCACTTTCAGGCTCGCCAATGCTTAAAAAAGCCCTTATTAGTCGAACACATTATTCCTTTTTTAAGAACTGGATTATTTTAAACTATTGGTCTATAGGTCCCGCAATGGAGCCTGCGATTGAAAAGATAAAAAAATATCTTATATCATACATATCCTATCATATCATACACATCTACAGAAGAGGCAGTATTGTGGTCCCAGGAACAACCTGACTATTTTGATGTTTGTCAACAGTTGCATATAGATCCCCGTTAGGAGCTTCAACAAAATTGTCCCTTCTTCCATCAACAATAGATCGCCCTGGTATACCTGGTCGGATACCGTTTCTCAAGTTATCATAAGTTTCAATATTAGTCAAGTCACGTAGCGTTGACTGGTGAGGATATGATGCGCGGTTTAGATCGGCTGCCGAAGTGTAGAGCTCGTTTTCCATCGCCAGATACTCATCATCATTAGTCCCGAATGAGGACGGTGTTGTGGTCATTTTATCGTCCTTTGCTCGCCGTGGCTTCTTCTTTCTTTGTCTAAATAAAAGTAATTTATATCAAATATCTAGGTGAAATGTTGTAAAGAGTAGAGCTTTCATTCTTCTAATATGTAACTTACAATATTTCGAAATTTCAAGTCTTTAAGTTGATTAAAATATTTAAGTTGTCGCAGCGTCTTAAAACCCGGTGTTTCATAAATTGCTGTCAGATGTGGGGGCCTGTTGAGCAAACAATATCATTTTTAACCATGCAATAGGAATATGAGTTTTTCCTTATCTTCCCCTTAGTTTGACACTTAGACATAGATATTTAAAAGTGCAAACTTAAAGAGCCACTCCGTGATTTTAATAACATATTATTCAACTTTGGTATGAAACTAAATGTCATATGTGGTGATATAAAATCAAAACATCCTATCATTGCAGGTCCAAAAGACACATATGACAAATACCGGTTTTCCATGAAAATCTAAAAACAGCCTCATACATGCAGAGAGGTGTAGATATCACTTCCAATATACATGGATACTACCTAACAAACACTATCAACTCATTAATGCCCTCCTGACCGTTTTAGATAAGTCTCAAATTATGTTTGACTATTTGACGCGCGCCACTGTCAGGTTTCCGATCATAATTGCCACGTTCTACCTTCATATTGTCACTGTAAAAAAAACCAATAAGCTTTAAAATGTGTCTTATTCGCGATCAAATGACACCATTGATTAAGTTTGGTATGTATGACTCTCAACAACTCACGGAGTGGCTCTTTAAACGAATACAATATTCCATGAGATTTGCACATAGTTTGAATGTAATGAGACAAACTTCTAATCCGTACACCCCATCAGATTTGTTACCAAAGAGTCTTCGGTAGATATCAAGACATAATAATAGCCTTTTTCCATCAAGGTAACATACCTGTGACACGTCACAGCTATAAACACCATTCCAATTACTAAAACGAGGCCTCCAGAACCACATCCCGCTATCAGATGAACTGAAACAAGTATTAAGCGAGGTTTGAGAAAGATGAAAGATGAAACACAGTGCCAAAACAATATATAAAACGCGAACAAGTAAATGAAGCTGACATTTTTCATAATACACACAACACAAATTTTTACATTATCAAAAGGGAAAATCGAAGAATGAGTAGTTGTACGCTCGCGTCGGTCCAATCCGATTTAAACGAATGAGTGTACAGTGTTATTTCCTTAGTGTAATGTCCCACGTACTGGACATTGTGGTTAAGTATGAAACCAAAAGGACAAGAGATTCTGAAATATGTACTTTACGAATATAAGAGTTGGAGAATATTTTCCACGGTGTCTGGATCATGATAGAAGCAGGTTAAATTACCTGTAAGGTTATTATTCCAATCACTTTGACGTTCTGCATTGGCTGGCATTGCATCTATATTTTCCTCACTGATTGGTGAATGTGCTTGCCCTACATAACTTCTATTCGAAGGTGTCAGCGTGTATGTTTCTGATGAAGTCGTCGAGGCCACTGTTGTTGTTGATAATGAATTAGTGTTTGGCGTCAGCGTGGATGTTTCTAAAGTGGTCTTTGAGTCCACTGTTGTTGTTAACCATGAATTAGTGTTTGGTTCGAAGCACTCGAGACTGAGAGGTTTTGAACCTGAAATGCAAGAAAGTGAAGAATTAGGAAAATCATATTAGGAATTTGACATTAAACATATACTGAGTTAATTTACTCTTATCGATTGGTTTGAATACCTCGTGTGCAAAGCCTTACGTGATTAACATCTATATTTGAAACACTGATTCATTACTCCTTTGTCAAAGATAATAAAAAAAACATGATTAAGCGTGTAACTAAAGAGCTATCAACAAATGTTTAATATTTGTAACGATTTATCAGAATATCTTTCTTTTGGGTGGATATGTTCATCACAGATACCATCTTAACCTACATGGAAATTTAACACTATTAACAATATAGACAGTTTTTGAAAAAGTTATGTATAATAACAAAATGACAATTTGACAGTTCACGAATCATTGTAAAACAATTTCGACAATACAAACCAGGAACAGGTTCATTGCAGGTACACTCTAGGTTAATAATGTATGATTGAGATAAACTTAAATGTCAACTATATACTTTTAATTTTCACACTGTAGTTTTTCTCTAAATACATTTATTCTAGAATTCTTAGCAGATATACAATGAAATGTACAATCATTTGACATATCTACACATCAATCAATCCAAATATTTTTGCTCAGAGTTTATCGTGGTAGCAAATTCTTACCAAACAGTCACAAAAACATGAAAGACAAAATAGAAGGTAATTCCCCTATATCTATATAACATATAATCGTTTAACTCATTTTAACCAGCAAAATGACAGTTTCGTATGTGTATTATTAGTAATATTTAATAACATGCACATCCGAAATTCAAAAATTTTAGTAATAATTAATAATTTGAGACATTTTTCTACAACTAAAGTAAATACACCTACCATAAAACAACAAACTTTTAATCTGGATTGATTCCGACAGATCCGATCCCAATTCTTCAGTGTTGATATCTAACTTGACGATCACCCAGAATTCATCTTCGATTAATTTGAAATCCACAGAAGAGTTTACAGAAGCATTGTAAATGTCATTATCACACATAAAGATGGTATGTGACAATTCAATGTTTGTTGTACAATTAGGAGGTATTTGGACGAACACCGATGGTCTAGAATGCACATCGATGGAGATCCTACATGAACACGATCCAGTTGTGCCAGCAATAAGAGATGTATTCATGATGAGGTTTATCTGGTTTCCTGTAACTTCCCATTCCTGACAGAGCACAGCTGTAAATATCGTTATTTACAGAACAAAATGCATGTTGATATACAATATAGAAACCTTTCCTGCAGATACTATCTGTGCAAACGAAATAAAGCAATTTGATGTCCAAACGAAATTCAAATTACAAGACAATTGCAATAAAAAGTTAGATGAACACACTTTAAGTATACAGCTAAACTCTAGGGATCTAAAGCCATAGTCAATTAGAAGAAGATGGATAACTAAAAGAAAAACTGCTTTCAATGAAACTACACATTTTACGCAGATTTAAATCATAATGTTGTGTATTGTATAAAAGATAATTATTTATTGTATCAAATCAACAGAAGCAATTAAACGAAACTTACCCTAAAGAAACGCATGTTTATGTTATAATGAGCGAATTAGTAATGGAGTTTAACGTGCTTTCAACAATATTTCAGTCTTTCAACCCGTGGCAAAATATCATCCAATATAGAATGGACAGATCTGTGGAACAGAAATAGAGAGCTTGAAGAAACAGATGGAAAGAAAGACAAAGTAAGAGAAAGACATCAGGTTTCAGAAGGACTCCATCGACCATCGATTCAGCTTGGGGGACCCTTCCAGGAAACTGAAGGCTCCAGCTGGCATGGCTCTAGAGATCTTTGAAGCACCCCAATTACCACACCGTGAAATGATAATGAGTCAAGTGGTAGTTTACATTAAAATCTTCTTCTATGCAATGTGTTTAATATTATCAGTTAAAAAGGATTAATGTTCAAATCCCTTGTAAAATCATGTACCTCTTGTTTGCGGATAGAGGTTTATTGAAAAATTCTTCCGATCAAAATGTACAAAAGTTTACCGGCATTATGTTTTGTTTGTATCATGATTTATATTGACCGATAATGCAGAGATTGTAACATCTAAATATTACACTTCTCTTTGAACAATAATTAATTTATCCTTACCGGTCACGGTACTGTCAGCCTGTGGCAGCAAGAGAAGAGAGAGTAAGCACACGGAAATCTGACTGATCCTGTCCTCCATCATAGCAAAAGATGAATCATATCTGTCTATGGCCAAATTTCCAAATCTTCTCTTCTTGAACACTTCCTCAATGGATGTTTGCTTATGCACTATAGGTGATGAATATCGGATACACCCTGCTACGGGCCGTGTAAACATAAGGGAGCTGACATAACCTAGTTTTAACTTGTCCACAATATAGTGAATTCCTTTCGAAACCTGCATGTGCAAATTGATACAATTCAAAATATTTACGTTAAGAAATTCTGCCTTTAAGGAGAGATGGTACTTAGTAATTGAGCTTCTTTAAAGGTAACCTTTCAGTTTAGCGAAAAAGACTGACAGTACAGAGATTTCATATGGAGAAGTTAATGGTTAATGGCCATGGTATTAATTTGACTAGAAATTGTCCTATTCTCGTTTTAAAATTAGGACATAATACATCCTAATTTTGATGGGTGCAAGCACGAATGGTTGAAACACTTAAACATCTTGGAATACTACTAGCAAGTTATGGGAAGTAGGCGAAATATCATAGTGTTGCAAGGATGATGAAATATGTTTGTTGTAGGGATACGCTCAATAAGATTTATGTTATTTTCATAAATCTATACCATGTCTAGTATACGGATGCGAAGTCTTGGATTGCTGTACACACGAACAAATTATTATATAGAAAATATTCAATTACTGGCAGCAAGGATAATTACTGGCTTAGCAACATAAAGTTCAATTAAATTTCCTTATTTGGAAACTGGTTGTGAAAACCGTACAAGAATGTAGGAGATCAAGAAACTAAAAAATACAAAAATATTTTGGTGACATACTCCCCTCGAACGTTGGTTAAAAGAAAAAATATCATTATACTAAGAAACTCTCTGAATATAATCAGATAATATTTCTTCCCTTCAAAAACAAATGCATCGAATTCTTTACCAAAGAATGCCCGTATGTTAAATTTTATTCATTGTGAATCATGTACTTCTGATAGTTCCCCCCCTTTAATTGCACCTACAATGTATATAATTTGTCTTGCGGTTAAAAAACCCTTAGCATTTTTCATACAAATTAACGGTACTCCGCACATTTGTTGGAAGGACGTGCAGACCTATCAAATAATCAAACTGCATACGTTTTAAAATCGGTCCAATCTTTCAATCTTGATATAGGCTATTTGTATAAAAAGGATATGTATTCCTTATTATTGTGTCTTTACTCCTCACATCTTTTTCTGTTCAGTATTTGTCATTATTTTGTGTAAATATGTGAAATTCTATATCATAAATCTAATGGAGTGGTTGTCCTAAATTCGTCTACTTGTTCCTAATCCGATGCTTTGTGAATAAAATATTTTCAAACCAAACCAATGATTTTGCCTTGCGCAACAGCATCATGAATACGTCAATCAAATTATAAGAAAGAACGTTTTAAATACAACTAATTTTTATTTCTTCCATTTTATTATAGTTCTTTAAAATGAAAATCTATTGTACATAATTTGGCAGGAATTACAAAAAGTGATTCTTTTTGCTCAGTATTAGAGGGAGTGAGTCCCTGTACAGGTTATGACGACGCACAATTTCTATTGTGAATAATTACTATATTGGAAAAGATTAATTTTTATTCTTATACAATTGATTAATAAATTCCGATGTGTTTTGTTGGTCTTTAGTACACCAGTGCAAAGATTTGCTGTTTAAGAAATTCTACCAAATTTGCCTTTTTAAAACCAATTATGTTTGCTCCTTGAAACAAATTAGTTAACATCCCTATAACGAGTAGGCTGGTTAAGGCAGAGGAAGTGGGGAAATGCCTGATTTTCGTACATGACATATGACATCACGCCTATTTCCAAGCTCATGAAATCGACAAATGTCACAGTAATAAGATTATAAATTAACTCGTTGATGAGACGGGATATTTCTCAATGTTACCGACAGCTTTATCCGTTTCAGAAATGAAAAGGGCAATAGTACGTTTTGCTGTTGATTTATTTATTCTTATTACATCTTTTTTAGTACAAGTATATCATAGTATTCGGTGACACATTCTAAACATTTGGTAAAAATTCTTCTTACCAACATCTTTATTGACATAATCGCCATCAGATGTTTACAGTTGAATTATACAAATTGTTGATCATAATTCGCAAATGAATCTCTCCTGAAACACTTTCTAAAAAGGGTTTGATATTTTGTCTGACACAATACAGGATAATCAGAAGTTGCATACATGATAACCATGAACATACACAAAACATCATTTCAGTTTGTCAACAACTGTATACACATCACCAGAGGGTGCAGCTTTGTGCTTTGTGTCCGGCTGTGGGGGACTTGTTTCATTTCTTGGTTTATCAACAAGAGTATAGATATTTCCATTTGGAGACAACTCATGTTTCTTCTTTCCTTCTTCTCCAATACTATTAGGGTTATCGTTTGGTTCTATTGCTGAGCCAATGTTCAAATCACCGGACGAACAATAAAGCTCGTTTTCCATTGAAAGATACTCATCATCGATTGATCTCCTATCTCTTGTTTGCAAAGAGGATGTTTCATACTTCATAACGCTTGTTTTCTTTGGTTTCTTCCTCTTCCGCCTATAAATGAAATAAAAACCTATCACAACATGATGGCATACCATTATCTATTACAGAAGATTCAACCTCAACCATTTCCTGTTAGTTACATGCTTTACTATAACATTCTTGATGTTAAATTTACCAGTGGATGTTGAGACCCTACAGTTGTGAAAGTTGTATGTATTTGCACATTCAGATACATTTGTGAAAGCTGTTATTCTTATATCTTATCGAGTGTAGATGTAAGTCTTCTTATTCATTCCACTAAAACCAACCCCTTTCTTTGCTCGACGTACAGTGCATCACTTGACTTTTCTAAAATTTAGATTATTAGCTGAGCAATACTTTGCTTGTTTAGATAAACATACATTTATTAAGTTAAAGGACCACTTTTTTAGTAAAAAAAACATTTTTCTTCAGGGAATATCTTGGTGAGGGAGGAAGGCATCAATGTGTTTCAGAAAGAAGGATTTTTTATGAATGAATCATTAAAAGTTGACGACAATGTTAGAAAAATGCAATTATATCTTATCAATCAACCATAATATGAAGATAAATCTTAACCTATTTACACTACAATATTTTACGGCAATGAGAAGTAACTGACCTGCAGATGAGAACAGCAACAACCACTAGTCCAACAACAACAACAACACCTCCAGTGGAACATCCAGCTGTTAGTGCAACTGAAATGGTCAAGAAACCAGGTACAATATACTCCCATAAACGGCATGAAACAGTCATATATATTTATATATATAGGAATACTGTGGGAGGATATCAACGTTATTCTTTTAAATACCATTCGGATACATATATATATATATATATATATATATAAAAGAAGATGAAGATGAAGATGAACTATGTACTTAGTATCAGTTACTGCATTAAATGGCTTGATGAAGATTCTGTACCTGCTGAAAACGTTTTCCAAAGATAATTCAACTTCACCTTTATACTGTTTGAAAACTGTTTTTCATATATGTTCATCACCAACCGGTTTCACAACATAGTGATCATCGGGGTAACTTATACATTGTGTTGCTAATGGTATAGCGTTAACAATGGCACGGGACGTAATTCATGACGCCATATGCATACCACTAAAAACATATATAGTAAATGCGACGTCTCCATGATTTCATATTTGTTACAGTTCAATTTAGGGGTATATCCATCAATAAAGAATCGTTCTTTTATTTTCCTCAGCTTTTCATTATCTGTGCGCATTTTGTATATAGGACAGATTGTGAACCGGGGATTACAATTCTTTGCGCATTCATCTATATGTGCGCTAAGGGATAAATATATATAAGATGTGGAACTTACAGGAAACTTGTAACCATTGAATTTGACAATTATTACAGCAATGATATGTCCATTGTCCCTTTTGAAAAAAATCACAATAAGTTAAAAGTAAACGACTCATGAGTGATGTTAGAATAGTTATTTCAATTCCCCCTGTCTCTCATATGATCAGTGTATTTATAGAATGCAATGATTTCTTTTTGGTCTTCATGATATACTAACGTATTTGGGATCAGTATTTATCTTTCTCCTACCTGGAAATTCCGATGTTGTGACACTTCTGCCAGTTCCATTAGATTGTGTTGTTATCATAGTGGTTGAGTCTTTAGATACGTTTGATGAAGCCGTTGTTGAAGAGATAGATAAGCTTCTCCCAATTGTAGATGTTTTCAATGTGGTTTTTAATGTAGATGTTGTCAGTGAAGTGGTTGTTATTGTAGATGTTGTCAGTGAAGTGGTTGTTATTGTAGATGTTGTCAGTGAAGTGGTTTTTAATGTAGATGTTGTCACTCTGGATGTTTTTATCATTCTTTTTACTTTGGTTTCATAACACTTGAGTGTGAATTTTTTATCTGCAATGTCAAAGATGATATGCTATATATAGTAGAAACATAAGTATATAGTACACATAGTAAATGTTTATTTCAGTAACCGCGGGCATTTAACTTACAGATCAAACGGATTTCATTTTAGATTCAATTAAAATTAGAAATCTGATCTGTTAACATATGGTTTTAGGAGCAGATCCAAAGGTCTAAATCATCCTGTTACATTTTGCTTGAGACTGTGGGCGTGTATAATTTGTCTTTGGGGGGGGGGGGTGAGAAACACTATGAATATTTATAATAATTATTCAAAGTATGCATATCAAACGATTTATTTCAAAATGGGTAATCGAAATTCATAACTTCATTCTCTTTGCCAAAAGGTGTTATTTTACAAATTAAATTAAAGATTTTATCCAGTGATAATTTTCGTTTCGAATTCATTTTCAATTGAAGCGTGTATCGTACTCAATATCAAAACAACAACTACAATTAAGAGAATATGTCGAAAATCACTGCACTTACTGTTGTCTGTGTTCAAGTGAATTGTACCGGACATCGGCAGGTCGCTAGAACCATTTCCCTTTGCTCGTAAAGATAACTGCACATTGGATGTGACGTTTTTTGCATATGAAATGTGTGGAATACTGCCGTCTGAGCATGTATATTTAAACAAAATGTCAGACATTATAATATCAGTTCCACAGTTGGGAGATGTAATATGTTGACTACTCATATGAAACTCTGAATACATATGAAACAGAATCTTGCATTGACACGAGCCGTTAGTTCCAACAATAGCAGAGGTGTTTATGTTCAGCTGTACACTGTTTGCTGTAACCCGTCCTTCATAGCAGATGGTAAGACCTGAAATATAACACTGAATGAAACAAAAATATATTAAAATGGTATGTTTAAAAATTCAGTTCCATTCAGAAAGACTATTTATCAAAACAGTGCTCCACTAAATATACTCACAAATAATAACAATTTGTGAAAATAGCATTAAATACTGTTAGTTAAAGAATATTAACTTTAAACAATATGAAATCAAGGTCCTCATGATGTTATTGATGCTTAGAAAATGTAATGTTTACTTTTTCAATAGTTGCGACAGAATTTAGTTTGAGAGCGACTACATTGCATTTTATCTACTGAAATAGATATACTTCAGGTAACTACGAAAATGACGTTCTCTAAGGTTCAAGTAACAAACATATTATTACTTTAGATATAAAGCTAGACGTGAAGTTTTTTCTCCTGATTATTTCTTAGCATTTCATGACAATAATGTAGACCTTGTATAGTTTCTTTTCATTTAGTAAAAATAGCTTAATAACAAAATTGAATGAATAAGGTTATTAATTACTGTATCATTGACCGATATTACTTCTTGAAAATTATAATTAAGGATTCAGCAGAAATGCTGAATCCTTATTGTTATTGGCGTGTTTTTTATTATTATTATTATTCCACGATTCTTGTGTACAAAATTCAGCCAAAACTAGCGACTCAATTACAACCAAACTTTACAATCTAATAGCCCTTACAAAGACCTCGCGACACGAAGCTTTTCAGCCAATTCGGACATTGCATTAAAGGCTCAGTACCACTCAAACTTTTCAAAATTAACATTGGAAATTTTTTCAAAATGCACTTAGAGACTTGGAACTTTTTTTAAACGATGTGCAATAACATTTCAAGCAAAAAAGTAAATCATGGCAAATTCGTAGCATGAATACTTTCGCCGCCATATTGCTTTTTTTGACTTTTTGAAATTTCCGGACCCCATGCATCTTTGAAATGTATCACCTCTGAAGATACTTGCGTCTAAGAGCTTAAAATCTCCAAGAATTTAGCTGAGACATTGGGAATTTCAGGGTGATTCAGATTTTGATGAAAGTCAAATATTTATTTCTCGGCAACCCTTTAAAGTCGGGCGACTTTGCTCATGTAAGCATATTCAAAGGGAGATAATTCAAAAAGTTAGACTCACAAATGCACCAGTTTTTCAGGGATGTAAGAACAGTATATTGACTTGATGAAACTGTCAAAACATTGCTCGCGAACAATAATTTTCGTTCACAATAAAGGATCAAAAATGTAAAAAATCATTTTGAACAAAATTAACATGGGCTATTTTTTTAAAATGTACTTAGAGAGTTGAAACTTGTTTTGAAAGATGCGCAGTAACAGTACAAACAAAAAAGTAAATAATGACGAATTCATAAGTAGCATGGTTTTTTCACATTATCAACTTCTTTGCAATAATCACACATTAGGTCAGAGGAAACATGCTGTTGTAGCCAAATGCGTCGGCCAATTTTCATGAAACTTTCAGGGATGATTGTTAACATCACTATGTACGTAATGAATGTTCTTTTAAAGCGCTGAATCCGTTTGTCGTCGCTTGCGACTATATTTTTTATTTATTCTTACTTGAATATTCTCAAAAGTGACCGTATCTGTGACATGTTGTATGTACACAGTAACTTGATTTCTTGCATTGTAAATGTTCAAGCCACAAAATACACTTAGTGTTTCTTGAACACAAAATAAAACTACCAAATATTTAAGTTACCGACGAAAACTTGAGATCACAGTACTCTTTACAAACATATTACATATAAAAATTAACTGCCTTGTGTAATTTCAAATGAAACTTTTTCATGCACGCTGACAATATTTGTCAAACGTGTATCAAAGTCAGAACATAATTCGCATAATTCTATTACGTTCGAGGTAAAGGGGTAAACTAAATATTCATATATATTACCCATATGGGAAGATGGACACAGGGTAATATTTTTCCTGTAAGTCACACGGGAGTTACACATTTTCTTGGCATTTGATTGGTTGTTGTGAACCAATGAAAAGGAACGTAGTGCCGGGACTATTTCATTCATCTTTCAAACTTCTCCCGACTGGTAATTTGTTTACCCTTAGACAGAATTTTAACAATGTTTATTTATTCCAAATAGTTGCCAGTCGTCATTTCTCAGATGTTGCGCCACAAACAACGCGAAATAAGCCTGCCCCATTGCACAAAATCAAAGAAATTATAGCGATTATTGAATAAGTTCTTCATCATGTTAAACTAACAGTCGCTAAGAAGCGCCTGGTTCCGTTCCATCGTAGTGACGTCATAGACACGAGCGGCTATGACGTCACAGTGTCATCAGTTACGTCACAAGTTCAGCCGTCTTGTAGAATAACCATAGGGCGTCGATGACCTCTTCAAATTAACACAAAACTGTTAAATGTAATTAGTTCGATTGACGGTTATGAAAACAGGATTAAACGTTCGACAACAACTACATTTAGCTATTATTTTGAAACTTTTTTTCACAAATTACAATTTAGCCGTGCGTAGGTAAGTGTCAAGCAAAACCACAGCACACGCGTATGAATTTGGAAATTCGCAACCCTAATCCTATATAGAAGAACGATTATTTCTATCATATTCGAGTTTTGACATTTTAAAAAACATATAGGTAATATAAACAATAACCAACTCGTGACGGGAATGACAGATTATCTTTCCCTCGTTATATTAATTGTGTAATTCTCTCGCCAAGGCTCGAGAATTACGAAATTAATATAACTCGGGAAAGATAATCTGTCATGCCCCGTCACTCGTTAGTTATTGTCTATGTATTTAAGTGTATAAATAAATACAATGTTTTGTTATATGAATACCCAGGTTATATACTATATTATCAAAATTTTCATATTTACAAAAGTAACAGAACTTAGGTCGGAATTTTGAAATAACATCCTCAGAGTTTTCAAGAGGAAAAAATACAATATGTATCATTGTTATTATATGCCGCAAGAGTATGCAATGTAACACACATGTTAAAGAGCCACTCCGTGAGTTGTTGGAGTCATATATGCCAAACTTAATCAATGGTGTCATTTGATCGCGAAGTATCGACTGTTACCAAAAAGACACATTTTAAAGCTTATTTGTTTTTTTTACAGTGACAATATGAAGGTAGAACTTCGCAATTATGATCGAAAACCGGACAGTGGCGCGCGTCAATATTCAAAGGTAATTCTGGAGACTTATCTAATTACAGCCAGGAGGGCAGTTAGGAGTTGATAGTGTTTGTTAGGTTATATAACTAGTATCTATATATATTTTCATGTAAAACCATTATTTGTCATAAATATGTCTTTTGGACATGAAAAGTTAAGATGTTTTGATTTTATATCACCACATATGCCATTTAGTTTCGGATAAAAGGTAAATAATATATGTTATGAAAATCACGGAGTGGCTCTTTAAGCATATAGTTTCAACTAAAGTCTAAACCTCCACTAAACTAAAACACCAGATCGAGACCAACATGTTTGACAAAATTGATATTTCTGTTACTACATTGCGGAAAAGGTAATTAATGTCATGCACAATTCACAATTTGTTTAACTGCGACGAAACTTTATTTTGTGTTGAAATGATCTAATACCACTTACATTGCTTTCAAACTCTACACAGATTTAGACACATCCACCACGTACAGAGAGATATGGTTATTAAGTGATGTAGTTTTATACACCTTGATCATATTCAAAGTAATGTCAAAGTATAACTGTTATCACTCGTCTCTGTACATCAGATAAAAACGTATAAAACATTCAATAAAACATGATAGTTGTATGTATTATGTTGAAAAAGAAACAGGTTAAGTTGTCTGGAATAAATTTGCAATATCGAGAGAGTATTTAACATGGCGATAATAGACAAAACTGTGTAAACTATCGTTATCAGACACTAAGTGGATGTTTTTTTGTCAGAATAAAACGCTTAAATTACTGTTTCAGAATGAACGAAAAGACACGTTTGCTGAACGATATATGCTTACTAGGTATGTCTGAGGTGACCGGAGATGACTGCAGCATGAGAAAAACCAATCCAAATGAAATATGTACCATAATTCCGACTATGATATAACGAATAATTTCAGTGGAGGTCAGCTAAACATTTGATCCTGACTGCTCCCTCGCCGTATAAGTTGGCTGGTCAATTTACTTCCTAGTTGCATGTACACTGTTTGCAACAGCTAGACATATATATGACCCATATTCTAGGTCAGCTTAACACGATATAATTTCATTGACATAAAATAGTAACCTGTTCCTCATTCAAAGGCATTTTTTATGAAGAATTCATATTGTTATGTCCTTTTGAATTCAAGTCCTGAAATTATTTTGAGCATTTCATTCTTCTCTGTTTACAAGGAACAAATTGTCTATAAGTATGACAAGTAAGATCAAACATAACAAGCGTCTTGGCTTACTGCCAACTCATGTGTGTCACAAGACCTTACACACCGACTACTTCAATTAAACTGCAGCGCTTGGTATGAATACAATGTATACTTTTGTGAAGTCCTCTCACTTCTTCTCACATGATTTTACGAAGATATTTTTCGATCAAACTTAAATGAAATGAGTTCATGCATTACGACTGTTTCTGTATGCCAATGCTCATATTGTTTGTGATTAGACACTTTTTAATGGCAATTTGAATAACATTTTATTACATCATAGTTTTGCACCAACCGTGAGCAACTAGAGCAGTTGATGTTAGTAGGTTTCACCGCGTACATGTATATCCACAATATTTGTTACGAGCTTTCTCCCTGATATGAAACTAGTGAAAAAATGAAATACTTTTAAAAGCGGCATGAAATCCCAAATCACCTCCTACCACATCGCATTTGACAGTTCATTATTTAGATTCAGTATGTTTCTATCTCCATCTAACTATTATTGTGCCAAGAAATATACAAAAATAACAACCATGAAAGTCATTATTAAGCTCATACCTGTTACATAGAACCTACATACATGAAGCACTGTACCCTCGTTAGAATTCACAATATTTGTAAAATAGCAGTTTAATCGATTGCAATTCCTGGGAGTCCAGTATTAGCATATTTGGCATGTATTGTAATGAAAATTGATTTTTTATTTCACTAATGTTAATAAAGGATTATTAAGTTACCATTACAGGCCGTAGGTCATGTGACACATCAAAGATTTTTGTTGAATAAATGATTTCATCCTAAGCAATTTCATGAATGTTTGCATATTGAATTCTTTAATTATTCTTCTTTACGCGATACTCTTATATATAATATTTACAATTAATTAGCAATTGAATGACGAGTCGTGATGTATGTGTCTAACTAAAACAGAATTAAATAAGTAACGAACACTTGGGAAAATCATAAAATCATTAGGGAATTTATTTTGTGCTCTTTATATCCACTATTCCTTCAATTCTTTGAAACATTAGGAGTATTAAAGGTGAATATCTTGTCTAAAGATGTTGTAGCTTTTTTTAACTTTACTTCTTATTAATAAAACAGATTTAGAACCTAATTTGGAAATTATTGAAATAAATTGAAATTGAAGAAAACATTTTTGAATATTTTTACACAATTTTATTTTGTAGATGTATAAATTACATAACATTTTCATTTTAATTCAAAGCTTTCGTTTGAACATTCACAGTTGATTAGGTATTATACAAGCAAGTTTGATACTGTATTAGCTCACTCAATCAATTTAAATTACGTAAAACGTTGCAGTCAGCTTTTAACTTTAACACCTCACAGTGCAAATATTCTGCAATTATGCAGATGTACCTGTATGGCTATCTGGACATGAGTTGAAATGTATTCATTTTTCATTCTTACATATCCAGATAAAAGGATGCTTTACAATGAATAATTCTATAACCTTGGGTACAAAGAAATATGTAAAAAACAAAAAAGCAAGTGACATCTGTAATCTCTGAAATTCTAAAATGTGGTCTATTTTCTTTATTAAACACTTATAAAATATCAGTCATAAAATCCAATTATCGCGAACTTACTTTATCTGTTTTATTACATACCAATGTAATCTTACGATAGTAATACGTAATGACATACAACGAATTGCGTATTGCACTCCTCAATCCGTATTGCACTCCGTATTGCACTTCTCACGGAACTACTTTCTCAGCGAGAGAGGTGTCATGTCAGCTATTTTTACATTGTATTCGAATGAAATGTTGATATACATGTAGATGCTATGCACGTGTCATTAAAGAAATTTTAAACATGTGAACAAATATCTTGCGTCTGGTTTTTTTCAAATATTCATCACAGATTCGTGTGCACTCTATTGCCATGTGACGTCATAGGTGGAGGAATGTGTAGACGTTATATTTCGTGAAAGGGTTGGCGGAGTAATTTCTTTAGGTCAAGGTAACACGTAAACACTCTTCGGCTTTATTTGAAGTAAATTAAACGAAAAAGAGTATGTAATAAATGTAGAACGTCATTCTAGTGCATTTTATCGTTTGTATTGACCTCGTAGATGTCAGAAAGAGCAAAGAAACAACTCGTTCTGCGAACTCGTTGTTTTTTGCTCTTTGTGACATCTACTCGTTTTATGACGTTCTATATATATATTACACTGATAAAGTAGGCAGTAACACTCTAGATAAGTAGAAAAGATAACCAGAAAGCACTTGTTGACATCTTCCAGGATTTTAAAAACTTAACACCCTATAGCAGTGAGAACACTTACAAATGTGTCACTTAACTAGAACTCGAAACCATTTCTACTCAACTACATCATTCTTGTAGACATTGTTTTCTCCTCTGTGGCCGATGTGTTCATACTCTGTGTTTTCTCTGTTTGTCAGGTCACAGTAGGTAGGGTGAACTCCAGACTCAGGAGGGCGGATTGAAAGATACCTGAAAATGAAATTCAAAGTTGTTTTCGCATCTAATTTCAATAAGAACAACTGGTTTCAATCTGTTTTCAGAACGAACTGATTTAGATTGACATTAAAGGCAAACCTTCTCTGCATATGTTTTTAATTGATAAAAGAATAAGTACTAAGACTTTGTTAGTGTGATATGAAAACGTTGTTCATCAATAAAAAAAACGATGTTTTTATGGTCACGTTTTAGAGAAGTATTTGGATTAAAGGGTTATTTCAATTGTTTCTATTGTGCATTGTTGAATAAAAAAGAACCGGCATTATGTACCAATATTGTAAAGTCAATATGCATCTTTGTAAGATGATGTGCTTATGCTATGCATTTGTGACCAATATATATATAGATAGATAGATATATTTCAGATGAAAGCTCAAGTGTACAGTCTTCATAGTTAAAAGCGTAAATTTATATATGTTAAAATCAACAATCTTCCACAGAATATAGGTAATGTTTATACTCTGTATTTTCTCTGTTTGCTAGATCACAGTACGTTGGGTTCTCTCTTGACTCGGTGATTGTAGGACTTTCTTTAGAACGGCGAATGCATATGCAACGATATCTGAAAAAGGATTATTTGAGTTATAATTGTCCAGTGCCTGATAATTTTTCGGGATGCAATAACATCTTGATGTTGTCCGCTATATTTCTCATTATTTTGTAGAGATATTGGACACAATTCTTCAAATTGTGGAATAATTCCAGACAATCTGAATAGATATATATTAACTGTTTTTCAATATCATATCAAACTGTTTATATAACATTGACAGTAATAACGGATGTCACAATGAACTGAGCCTTCTTGAGATTCAAAACATCATCATAAGGTGTATTAGAGTTTAGCTTCAATTGGAAAGCCGCTAGCGACTGATATGAACATCTTAAAGAATGTTCTGATTGCTTTGATGTATTTATAAATATTTATTCAATCAAAAATTAAATCAATCACTTTTTTAAAGTAAAAATAAATCTTTTGATTTAGTGGCATACGTTTGTTGACACACTGTTATTGACAACTTTATATAAGTTATCATAGTTATGTCTTAACCTGGATCTGACGTTGATGTGTCTGTTTAGGATGTAAAATCTGATTTTTAATTCTTCATTCTAGTACATTTGTAACTTTGAGTGTTATATTTGAAGATATGTGAAAAACAATATAGTATTCAAAAGAAGAAATATGTACAATATGTGAAAAATTACAACCTGTAAATAACTGTTGCAAACACCAGAAGTCCAACCAGAACAAGGCCTCCAGCCGCACACCCAGCTGCCAGTGCAACTGAAATGTTGGAGGCAACCAGGTGATATGAAACAATACCTTATTACCTATTCTTTAGTATATTTATACTGAAACGGGGTATAATACATATTAAATTGTCCCTGTTAAAATCAATATAAATTTATAATAATATTTGATTGATACAGTGTAATATAAAAACCGATAATTAATAAATTTATATTATGGCATCAAACACTAATGTAATATATCTACATTGACGACCTCTCACATACGATTACATAATTTTACACCAGTTATCTCCTTTATCCTCATGTAAAAAGCAGAGCACTTTTTTAAATATCAACTTGACTGATGTGGAAGATATTATTATCTTAAATCATTAAATGATAGGAAGTTTTTCACAAGTAATGGATAACTCAAATATCATATTTGCCATTGACTAATCATAAATATATCATGCTATTTATGCAATTCTCAGTTTTGTCCTTTGTCCAATTCTATAAAGAAAAATAGTGCTCATTTTCAATGTGCAAGCAGCGTTTCTTGTTTTGTTTTTGCGGTTGTTGTTTAGTTTTAAATCAATGAGGTATTCATGGTCAGCAAATGTGTTTCCAATACCTGGGAAATTATTGTTTGGCACACCTTCGGGAGTCACATCTGATTCCGTTGTTATATGTGTGCCTTTAGTGGTTGAATCTTTTGATACTATTGATGAAGGTATAGGCCTAGTTGTTGCCATCTGTGAGTTTGATTGGATTTTTCTGGATGTAGATATTCTTGATGTGGTAGTTGATATAGATGTTGTCAGTGAAGTAGTAGATATTATAGATATGTCTATTGGTGATGTTGTCATCCTTCTTACCTTGGTTTCATAACACTCAAGTGTGAAGTTTGTGTCTGAAATGTCAAAAATGCTTTATTTACAAGAAACATCAGTGCTAGAGTACATTGTTAAATAAATTGCCATGTACATGTACCATATCGGTCCCTTTCAGTCAATGCATTTAACTTTTTGATCGAATTGATGACTTAACATGTTCCAATGTCCTATGACAATTTGAAATCTGTTCTTATCTCATTGACCTTTAATAGGAGCAGATCATTAGGTCCCAACTATAATTTTGCCTTTTGAGGTTAAAAACGCATATACGCTGCCTTAATGCCTTAACACTAAAATGCCTTTTGAAATGATTATTCGAAATCAATCATTCTAAGTGTGCTAATCAAACAAATAAGTTGATAATGGGTAGCCGAAATTCGTAAAATTTTATTTTCCAAATCAACTTATAATGTAAATAACAAATGTTATTCGAATGATTATTTCCTAGTAGAGTTGATAGAAGTTGACTCATGTCTTTTATTCAATATCAAAACAAGTAAAAGAATATGCTGAAAATAATTACACTTACTGCTGTACGTTTTCATTTGAAGTATGCCGGACATCGGTAAGTCGGATTCACCGTTTGCTTTTACACGTAAAGCTATCTGCTCTGTATATGTAAAGTTTTTTGTATAATAAATTTGTGGAATACTGCAGTTTGTGCATGTATGTTTGAAAGAAGTATCAGACAGTACAATATCAGTTCCACAGTTAGGAGATGTAATATGTTGACTACTCATATTAAAAGCTGACTTCATATGAAACAGAATCCTGCATTGACACGAGCCAGTAGTTCCAGCAAAAGCAGAGGTGTCCATGTTCAGCTGTACACTGTTTCCTGTAACTTGTCCTTCATAGCAGATAGTAAGACCTGGAATATATATCACTGAATGAAAATTATTGATATTATAATTGATATAGAATTTCGCATCCTTTTATGAGATCATACACATGATATACTATATATCATGGTGGACAGGCAGTTTATCGTAAGTTTAACCTCGAACATTAAAACAAAAAAGAAAATACATAATTTATACATAAAGGTGAAATTTTAACATTTTGAAATGAAATATCGTCGAGGCGTGAGTTGGTTAACAATGATTAGGAAACATAATAAATATATAATATAAGTGACATATAATAGAATATATTAACACTTCAGGGAGTTACGATTATAATATACTCCAAAATTCAGGCAATTAGGAGATAAACCCCTTCTGTTTTTTATTTTGGGGTTGTATGTCGTGCATTTTTCACCCCTAAATTTAATTTCAAACCGAGCTTGCGAGGTTTGAAATGTTTAATTTAGGGGTGAAAAATGCACGACATACAACCCCAAAATAAAAAACAGAAGGGGTTTATCTCCATTCTAACATGACTAATTAGAAATATAATGAGGAACTAATTTGCCTTGCGCAACAACAATGTGATTAGGTCGAACCAGTACAGACCGGTTCCACTTGCTTGCGAAACTACGGTACAGTTCATTTTCAAAGAACACGCTTCAATAATAAAAAAAAATATCAAAACATAAACAAACAGGTTTAAAATAAAACCTTAAGTATTTATTTCATTGAGGATAAAATCAGCAATAGACAGATTTTTTTTATCCCATCCGAGTTACGTTTTTCACGTAAATACATAGGACACCTATCACCCCTACAATACCAACAAGGACTGACCAAATCAAGGGACGTTACTCTAAAAGTAGTTGTTTACTGCTAGCGCTAACTTCTCACGCAAGATGTGAACTGATTGAATAAACGATCAAGAAAGCTTTATAGTTTGTCATGGTTGAATACACTGTCTGGAAGTGTGGTCACTTATGAATGAGAGGGGGGAAAGGGAAGGAAAGTTGAAGAATAATGTAAGTCCCCTCTGTTCACTTGACGAACCGCTATTACCGCGCGTTACGGTAAGAAGCGAGCTCGGTTTGAAATTAAATTTAGTGATAAAAAAACGAACTACTTCGAACAAAAAATATACCACAGAATGGATTTATCTTCTAAATTTCATTAAAAAATACGGTATTCTCAAAGTCTGTACAGGATTGATTTAAAATTCTTTTTGCTCTTGTCTGCAAGGCGATGAAAACAGTAAGCTCAGCGAATGGAGTTTGGAAACGTGCGCGTATGAATGTGAATCGGTCGTAAATATTTAGAGGTGATTATCAGCGAAATAATCACTCCAAAATTGATTGTGGTAACCAATCAGAAAGCAGTATTTTCATTCTAGTTTTCGTGTCATGTTAGAATATGCATTTAATTTGTGTACCCAGGACATGTTACACTGACATCCGTATTCATATAAAAGTCCTACGTGATTTCCTCCGATTCTTCCTTAGTATTTCATTACAAGAATGTAGATGTGTAGTTACTTTCATACAGTTATTTACAAGTTATTTACTATATATATGACTAAATATAGAATATAACATAAAGGGTGAATAAAATTATCATTCAAACATCTTCACCAGATTCTTGAAAAATGCTCGTTTGCTTTCGATATCAAGTCAATATCCTGCAAAAGAACTTTTCAAATGAAAAATTATGCAATTTTCGTGTAATTTCAAAAGGTAATAACATTCAATAAACCGAGACTGTGGACACAACATTTATGTGTACATGTATGATATACAATATGTACATTTCTCAATCGTCTAACAAGGTTAAACCTAATGAATATGTAAATGTATTAGCAATACAATGTTTCAGTTTTTTTGCATACTCCTAATATACATATTCTCACCAACATGTCACGAGTTTACGAGTATACAATGTTACACAAATGTAATTTAGCTCACAGGAACACAAGATCTGCTCTCATGTGTTAATAACAAAGTTTTGAACTCTTGTGAAACTTTATAAAGGGTTGACTTCAATTTATCACATTTTAACATTGCATCAACAATCTACAACGATTCAATCACAACAACCCCTTTTGTGTATTGTTTTATTTACATTGATAAGAAATAGCTTACGTTGTATGTAACCACATGGCAATATCGAGATCGTTTTAACATAGGATATAATACAGAGCAGACTTATTATCAGGATTTATGATACACTTGGATGATGTTTTTTTATAGGATTAAGACAGTTGATATACTAATTCACATTGAATTAAACCAATGTTGGCTGAACGATGATTACTTGCTTGGTATGTTGGAGGTGGCCGGAGATGACAGCAACGTAAGGAAAATAGATAGAAATAAAATATGGACCATTATTCTGGAACTTGGCTAAATATTTGATCCTAACTGCGTCTTCGTTTTGTAAGTTAGTTGATTATTTTGCTTCCTCCTTGCATTTATACGGTTTTAAATGCTAATAGACAGATATACGACACACCTGCTAGGTCAGGTTAACACTACTATTCGTTGAAGTAATAGAAAACATGTACCCTTATTGTAAAGCATAAAGCTTGAAGCATTCGTATGTGTATAGTCCCTTTTATTCTAGAGTCCTGTATTTCTATGCTCTTTGGATTATTTTCATTGCTTCTAATTTTCAAATTACAATATGACTAGCACTCGTGAGAAGTAACAATCTAATCAAATTTTTCAAGATTTTTATAAACGACTATCTTCAATTGCTAAAAATGACAGGATGATATCTCTCACGTAATCGTTTCTATATTTACAAGCCTATGTACTTAATGTTGGTGAGGTAACTGTTGCAATGCTTTTCTTCAGGGAAAGTTATTCGCCATCAAACTTGTAACGATTCAGAAGATAAGCCCTTCCCATGCAGTCAGACTGTATTTCAATGGTTAAGATCAATTAACACGTTTACCTTATACACATGCCGAGGGTTTTGAATTGATATTCATGTTTACAATACGGCGCATGTGTCGATTGTTAGGCACCTCAAGTTACAAAATTTTGACAATCATAGAGCACATTTAGTGCACTCCCCACACTAACAACATCATATTCATATCATGAATCATCATATTCCAACTCTCTACCTACGAGGAATATATATATCGTGTTTCATATTTTTCATACCATTTGACTGGACATGTAATTACTATGTCATGTAGATTAGATTTCACGTACAGTTATGACGTCAAGTTGGAGCTGTAATGTTAAATTAATAGGATAGAGACGAAAGCTATCAAAGTAAATACATTACTAAAGCATACATAGGAGTAATTAATCAATTAGATATTACTATCAAGAAAATTACACTGAAAATCGATTTCCTTTCTTTACTGGACAGCTGTATATGAATATTACTTATTGATCTAATGATATTAGAAACCTCCTTGATGTGGGATTCAGATTAATGGAACATTTGCATGCATGGGTCACTGCATCTTCCAATTGAATCTAAACATGAGCAAATATAAAAATAAAAAAAACATTATTCAAGAAACTTTTAGTTTGGAAGAGAGTTATTGTTATTGTCAGTGCATAGAGATTATTGTTCTTCTTTTTAAAACTATGAGTTTAGTTTTTAAAATGTTCACATTTTGAAATTAACATAAAACAAATAGGTATCTATATAAGACAACTGAATGCTCTTTATATCATTATCTTAGCTGATAGATGTCTTGGTTATTCAATATTGATAAGGAATAGTTAAGAAACCCTTACAAATAATCTGCCATTAGGAGACAAATGGAATAGGAAAAGGATAAATTTTATCAATCTTTTCAATAAATGTTCGAAACTGTACTAAAGTTAACTTTATTTAAATTTAGATAGCCTTAAATGCATGTGAACACTTAATGTCGTAATGCACTCGAAAATGAATTATTCTTTCCAACATGAGTTGCAGGCAACCGTTGTAAGTAATCACTCCTTTTGCCATAATATCTGGCAAGTATGCATTTTAATTGTATGGCTGCTGTACATGATTTATTATGGGTTTTTTTCTATTTTTATTATGTCATATTTAGATAAAGAGTTTATTTCCCTACAAACATAACTCAAGTCGTATCCTCTTACGATAACCTCTGTTTTAATTCCAGTAGTTTGTACGCCTTATCTGATGAAATCAATTGTGGTACAAATATGGTTTCACATGCTCCTTGTGTCACGATTTGTGGACTGGACAATATGTACTCCGTGTAAAAGTAAAAACATGTTGGATAACCCTAATCACTATTTCAAAAAAAAACATTATACAATGTTTTTTAATTAGAAATATATAATATCAAACCTGCGTATTGTCCTTATTTTTAATTTTATTTTTTTTAATGATAAATAAATTACTAATTTGCATTAAATACCGGATATAATATTCATATAAGTTTTTAAGAGACACTTATTTCAAAAGTGAAAAAAAATTAATTAAACCTAGCAAAAAAGCTGTTAATGTTTTCAAAGTCACGTGCCTTACTCGGTATGTTGTGTTTGACGGGAGATAACTGCAGAAGTGAGATAAATCAAAGTTAGATGTGTAAACTAATTCTAGCCATGAAATGTATTTTATCCCGACTTCCATCTCGTTAGTTATGTTGGTTGTTGATTTACTTCCTCGTTGTATGTTGACAGGGTTCGCTATGGTTGATTTCATATCTGGCACACAATGTAAACACACCTAATTCATGGTAGAAAACCAAATACATGTCGAGTTTGAGTGACTTTTAGTTGAATACAATATCAGTTTTGAAATGGTTCATTTAAACCTGCAGATGCTATGCGACTTGTTTTGAATGGTCGAACTAGTATTTGATTTTGTTCATTATCGTCATACAGCAGTAATATAATGTTCATTGTAAACCCCTTTTTCTGATAGAACGGAATATTTCAGACGAAAGAAAAACTGATTTTCCGTGTATTGCCATTTGGAATGCCTTTTCTATATACATGAGCAGGTATTTTCCAAGGTGAATGAATCAGTGAATCAACATTGTACTATTTCACATGGGATTTGTTCTGAAGAAATTCAATGGGTATATCTAACAATATCCTTATTAGCGAATGTGTAAATTAAAGAAGTCGTCTTGTTCTTGCAAATAATGAGTTCTCAATTTATATTTACTACTGTATTGTATATGTATGTTTGTTTCTGTCGTTTCGTGAAGAAGTTTGTTTTTTAAGATAACAATAAATATAATGGTAATAATTTGGCCACGGAGCTCTGATTTCAGCTGAGGGAAGAGGAAGAAGTTTGAGGGGACTTGGTCCGGAGAATAGGCATGGTGGGGGAGAATCCTGAACCCACAATCCTGTGCTGGACTGACTGCAATTTGGGCGGTGTGAACGGGAGAATTGTCCTGCAACAGCCACACACCTTTACGCAGTTTACCCCTTCGTTTCTCTTTGATTTTTTCTCGTGGCATGACCTTCCGACTGGAGGAACAAGATTTGAACTTTTAAGGGGTGGATGATGTGCTGTGTTTCCATTGCATGCTTTGGCTTTTTGTCTCAGGATCAAAATGATGAACCCAGGTTTCATCTTGAGAAACGACAAGAGCGAAAAATGATTCTGGGTATGCGCGATACTCGTCAAGAAGTTGCTGACTGACCATGATGCTAGATGAAGGAGCAGAGTCACCACATATTTGTAACATATCCCCATGAATTGGAGTGTATTTATTTTAAACTTAGATATTTGATAACAGCCCTACATTCACTTTTCTCCATTTCGGTAAAAGATCTGAGGGTACCTTTGATTGACAGGCTATCATATGCAATTGAAGAGTATGCATCTCGTGATTTTCATGCCATTTACACGTCAATGAAGGTTCTGCATGCATGCACAGACAGTATGGTTGCGTTTTAGGCCGGAAACGTTTGGGACAACCCTCGTATTTTAAGACGGTTATAATAATTCATGATTTGACTAAATGGCGTTATTAAAAGCAAGGCAACTCTCATCTCTGTTCCAGAGAAGTTTTATTTTGCGTTTGCTACATTCAGCATAATATGTGAAATGGTGTAATGTAAAAGGCTATCATGTATAAAGGTATGGTATAAAATCTAAAAGTATCTAAAATGTTAATATTAACGTCATATTTCCTCAGATGACGATAGGGTAAAACATTACGCTGATGTTCCGTTTATCATAGATAAAGGAAACAGATTACAACACAATGAAACGTAATTATAAATAGATCAACACAATCCATTATAAATTAACACAATATAAGTTGGTTATACACAGATAAACTCAATACAAGTTGGTTATATATACAATGTAGATCAACACAATAGTAGTCGGCTATATAAAGACCAACACCAAGAAGGTTATACATACTCATTAAAATTGGTTATGTATAGAGTAACACAAAACATGTTGGTTATTTTTAAATCGTCAGGTAAAGTTCGTTATGCATTGATCAACACAATACAAGTTGGCTATATATTGATTGACATAAACAAGTTGTTTATACATAGATCAATACGCAATACGTTTGTTCTTTATACATGTAGCTCTGAGTGGCAAACAAACACAGAATAAGCATTCATTGTGATTTACATATTTGAGTGTAATCAGAGTAAAACTCAAAATAGAAGCAGGAGATTCTCAATAAATATATGTGTCATCAACTGCAACTTAAATATTCATTTGCGGTATTTCCTTCATAGCATTTTACGCATAGTAGTGGTTATTGGAAGATTGTGTATACCATAACCAACCCACACCAAATTGTTGACAATTGTAAAACGTTAATACTCAGCTTGTTAGGCATGCACAAAAAGGAATTAAGATAATCTAGCAGGTTTTCAGCTCATTTTGATTTATGGACAACTGCATACACGTCGCCAGAGGGCGCCGTTTCGTGGTTCAACCTGGACTGGGGAGGGTCGGTTACATTTCTTGATTTATTAACAATGGCATAAATATCTCCATTTGGAGAAATGTCATTGTTAGGTTCTTCTGCTAATTGAGTAGCAGCCTCATTGTTTAGCGTGATTTCCGAAGACGTTGGCATCTCATCCGATGGAGAATAAAGCTCATTTTCAGTATTAATATTGTCATTTTGTCTTGATCTGCTATACTTTGTTTTTACTGTGGCATCATCATGCTTCATGGCGGCTTTATGGTTCCGGTTTGCATTCTTCCGCCTGAAATGAGATGGAATTAAATGATAAGTGTTCACTTTAGATGTGATAAATGCATGGTAAATTAGCTAAATCGTATTATCTCCACTTCATGTTCCCGAAATGTAATCTGAAATTGTCAATATGTTTTCATACACCTTTGACATCACTACTAATATCGTGACTCTCTTTTTTTATCATAACCAGTTAAAAGAAAGTTGAATGCGTGTAGCCTAGATTTGAATCACCATTATTTTATTATGACTATTCGGCAACTTGACTAATTGATACAGAAAACACATCGTAATGACACTATTGGCGTGATATTCAGTGAATGATACTGTTTTGTAACCATATATACGTGCAATTAACATAAGTCGTCTACATAGTTTGACAAACATCAAACACGACATGCTGCAGGTTTTAGATAATTAATCCTTATCCGAAAATCTATGAAAGGAGAACAAGACATACTCACTTTCAAGCAAATGATAAAGCATTATTTAAATGCTTAGTAAGTAGTTATGAAATGACCTTTAAAATAATAACGTAATACTTGTTGAGAATTTAGTAAGTTAGGTTGTAGCTGAATATATTCCTTAACAATATAAAAAAAATGTTAAGAAAGCTAATTACCTGTAAATCATTACCACTATGATAATGAGCACAACTATGGCAGTTCCCCCAACCGTAAATCCTGCTATTAATCCAACTGTAATGTAAAAATAAATACAGACGATATAACAACAGTATTTTGATTTCAGTTTACATTAAATTGTCATTCTACAACGGAAGCTGTGATACAATGTAAGGTACATCACTATCTATTGGAATTATTGTCGTCCGTTAATATACGCTTAAGTGATATACCTATTAACAAGTAAAGAAGGGCATTCAATATTTCGTCCATGAAAATTTTATTATTTAAACTAGCATCTATCATTATTGTTCTATCACTGCCTGGATAATGAAAAACAGTCTTACAACCTTAAATGGATGAAAACCAAATGTAAAAGTAACAAAATACATGTCAAAATAACATGATACAATATCAATTATTTTTCTCAGCAATCTTTTTTGGAATGATTATTTCTCAAAGTCTTGAACGAGTTGATATCAAATGTATCGTCTCTGGTGAAAAGCAAATATTTTCCTGATACTCTTTACACTACTCGCGCTACTTTTTTATTATTTCAAAGTCATGTTATTTACAAAGTTATATGTTGTATCCAAAACTCTTGCACCAAAGTCGAACATAACGATTTTCAGCAATAATTAACATGCTGGTGTTAAATCTAAGGCACCGTTTCACTTATTCTGAATGTTTTTTAATGTTTAGATTTACCCCTCCATATATTCTTGTCTGCATAATAATCTCTTTCAGACGGTGAAACTATCTGATTAATCTGCTCGATTACCAGAAGTCGTAGCCGTGGCGAAAGTTGCACATTGACATTGACAATCATGTGAGTAAGGTATAAGGATACGTTTGTATAACAAATTTCATCATCTCATCGAAGAGAAGATATTGTCTTGCACTTGGTAACATATTTTGTAAAATCCAATTATTTGCCAGAGAAAACGTGTTACAGTTTTTATAATGCAAAGTTATCATTTGAAAGAGTACCTTTTAAATTTTATAAAGACCATTTCAATCTTAAATAGCTTTTCACGTCCGGAATTTTGGTCAGCTCATACTCTTCTGTTAAAATGATAGTGACATAGTGTTTTAATTTTACCTTGATTTTCCTTCTTTCTGACATCACTCTGTGCGTCATTTGATGGTGATGGTTTACCATCTTCTGTTGTCTTTGCGACACTGGTGACGAGCCTTGTTTTATTGTCGATGTTGATTTTGTCAACGGAGGTGGTTTCATTGTGTATGCTCTGGTCGTTGATGTGGCATTTGCTTCATAACACGTAAGGTTGAACGTTATATCTGGAACTTTATACACAAATACATATGCAGTGATAAAGAGTCATATCTTACGTAGATTTCAGTTCATTCGCTTTAGCAAGATTGAAACCAATAACTAACAATTCGAAGTATAGTTATCAATCTGGTGAATAGTTTCCTTAACTTGAGGCACAAACGAATATCAAAACGACTGGTGATTATTTTGTAAATTCGTCCGACAGAAAAGAGGTCGTAAATAGGTTGCATGACTAATAACAATGATATAATAATATTATTGAATGTAATAAAATTTAGATAAATGTTCAAGAATTGGCAGGCTATAAGTTTGTTAATGAATACAAAATTTGTCTATTTTTCACTTGTTTCAGTAAATAAGCTCTATAGAATAGGAAATAAAAAAATGTCCGTATTATGAATATTAAATGATTAATTCATTGTTCCTTGTAAGTTATAAATGATCTAATCATTGATTCAAAATTACGTTTGTAAACCTGATGACAATCTTCGGAAATATGAACTAATGACAAGATTAATATGTATTTTTTCATATCATATATTTTGTCTTACTACGATAATAATTATAGCACTTGTAACATGATTTGTTTATGATAATTACGAGCTCGAAGATTTTGTTTAGAAGCTGTATATCTGTATGACTGAGAACACAAGACAATATTGTCGGTTTTTCGTTCTATGATGCCTCAAAGAAACCCGAAAATTCACGTCATTTGCTCTGAGAAAGTAAGTGAATAAACGTTTTAGGCTTTATGAGTGCAAAAGATTCAAATATACTTACTGGCATTGGACCTCATTTGAAGGGTTCCTGACATCGGTTCTTCAGAGTTACCAAGTGTTGTGACAGATATCAACAGCACATCCGTATCATTAAAGTTCTTTTGGTAATATGTGTTAAATGTGTGTGGACATGAAGCATTGAAATATGCATCCAATGGTTGAATTACTGTGCGACAGTCTTGAGAAATGATATTTTGAACATAGATATCAAATACTGTATATTCATGAAAAAAGACAACACAAGAACACGATCCATCGGTTCCAGTTATAAGAGACGTATTAATGTAGAGGTCAATCTCGTCTGATACAGCATTTCCTTCTTGACAGAGATTTAAGACTGAAACAAAAATGTTCACGATTTACATAACTTTTCATGAAGGGAAAACATTTGATAAAAGATTTTGAACGATGATTGATTTAGCATTTGATAAATATATGGATATTCCTACCAAATGATTTGAAACTGTGTACAAATAAATTTGACTTAAACTTTCACTCTTTTGTTTGAATTTACTTTCCTTAAACTTTTAAAGCTGAATATTTAAGTATGATTATAAGAATAAGTCACTAAGAGTAGGACAACGGGACAGATCAAAACCCTTGCACAGGTCGACTGAAATTGAATATGTCATAAATGTGAATGGTTACTGTTAAAATAACAGAACAAATATGGTGGTGGTTACTCACTGGGAACATTAGATCTGATGGGAGATGACATCAAGAGCAGGACAAATCCAAGTTCAAGATATTCGTTAATTCCAACCATTTTAACACTAACTGTCTCGACCCAAATAAAACAATGGTATTTGATCATAACAGTAACCTGTTAGGTAGGTTGCTTGTTCACTTTACTTCCTCGTTGCATGTTCCTTGTGTGCAGTACGGATGAACAGATAACTTGCACACATTCTAGTAAAGGTCAACACGATCTTATTTCTGAAGGTAATAGAATACGATCTGGTGCCTTTGAAAAGCATGAGGCATGCACATCCGTGTTGTCATGATTTCTTTAAGATTTAAGCTCTGGAATTCTATGTTTTTATTCAGCATTATCAAATGTGTATACGGATACTGCACATAATGTATGTTAGGGTAATTGTCATTGCCGCTCGGTTTTCAACGACCCGCTTAATGCAATACCATGTGTTTAAGCAACTTCTATAAGATGGATGCGTTCAACTGCCCAACCGGCAGCCGTGGGTATAAATCTACGTAATGCATTTTCTTGATTGTCACAATTTTTGGACATTTTGTGAGGAAATCGTTCCTACTTTTCAATTCAATTTTATTTTTGGCACTTTGGCTTCTTCCGGTACCCTCTGTACCCTCATACAAACATATTTTAATCAACCCGTGTCGTTGCATTCTGGCCGGTTTCGAGTGTGAAAGACCAAATTACAGTCTAGCTTGTGCATAAAACAAGGCATTAGAAAAATATATTATATACAGTTTGACATTCGATATTTAGGTTACCACACATGACAAAACTTTGACAATCAAGAGCAAATGGAATTATTTTTCTCCACATATACAAAAACAACATGTGTAGTGATTTCATTACATGTTGTATCAGCATGTAAGACCTAGGAGGAAAAAGATATCGGGTTTGATAGTTTGCACAAACTTGTTTCCCTAATTATTACTTTATCATTGACATTTGAGTTGGTGTAATGTGGTACGATGTCATGGTTGAGACATTTGCATTTCAACGTCAGCACAAACTCTAATTCGAAGAAGGTAGACTATTTTTCATGAACTGTTTTAAAGCTTGAAATTTGCATCAAGATCGCACACTCTTAGACATTTGAGGCTATATATAGGGATATACATTTAGCCTCAATACATATAATTTGGGACGTTGTTATTGCAGATAACGAATGGCATTGAAACTCTGGTAATATCCTTTAAATACATTTCAAAATTAAAAGTACGAATCTTGTTGGTAAACAAAGAATGTTTTCAAGAGCTCCGATTTCAGTTCAACTTAGTTTGTCAATAATAGCATTTCTTTCGAAGATAATATATACTACTCAACAGAAGAAGTATCCAGTCCACCAATTATTTTTGTTTGACATTTTATTAGACACAGGGAACATGTAAATCAAAACTTTTAAGTGCACTTTTGGTCGCAATGTGTTCAATATGTCTCAATGTTGAGTCTGTTATGCAAAGCATATGAACTTTTTATACACATCTTATCTGAGGATCTGATGAAAATCCGCCGTTTTGAATATTATGAGGTCCAACTCAAATTCGATAACAAGTGAAATTACCACGTGCTCGTAAGCAGTCGACACAACGACGAGACATGCTGTCGATCAGACGTCGAAAAAACATCTGGCGAATGGCCTGCCACTCTGCCTGAAGGAAATGCACCAAATCTTGAAGATTATTAGGTTGCATATGATTGTCTCTCACTCGTCTGACCATCTCTTCCCATGCATGAACAATTGGTGCCGAATCCATTCGTTCAATACCATTTTGGGTGAGAAAATCATTAACAACTCGTGCTCTATGCTCGGTCTCGCATTGTCATCCTGAATAACAGAACAAAACCTGCTCCAATTTGACCGTCGAATTTCCATGTATGACGAAAAGAGGAGTCCTGTGATGTATCGAAATTCCAGCCAACACCATTACCGTACCACCACCCAAGCGATGGCGTTGTCGGACGTCAACATCGGCAAATCTTTCTCCTTGCCACCTATCATTGAACTGTAATGCAATCGGGACTCATCAGTGAAGAGTACCGGCCCCCATTGTCTCCGTCTCCAGTCTCAATGACCTGTGCATCAGTCACGACGTGCTGTATATGATATTGAAAAAGAGGCGGTCGAACCGCTTGTCGTCCAGATCGAATGTTGTGGGCTCGCAGACGATTTCCTAGGTCTGGTCCGATAACTGAACACTTACATTTCGCAGTTCGCCTCTAAGACATCTTGCTGAAACAACGCGTTGGCGTAAGGCAATTTGAATGACATGCTGGTCTTGATGTTGCGACGTTGATCTTGGCCTACCAGATCGTGGGCTATTCTGAATGCATAGTGCCCGTGCAAGGACATAATCAATAAATCATAATTACATCTCAGTAATGCATATATGTTATTGATAAAAACAACAGGCACGTAATAAACATTATGAGAGTGTAACATTAATTTCACTTTACATCCACTTCGGCATCAGATGAAATGTCTGTAAGTGAAATACAATAAACAGTGATTGTTTGTGTGTTGGACCAATCTCAAGATGCTCAGCAAGAACAACGCTTCAGAAGCCACGTGGGACTGTGGTCAAGAGAGAGCATGATGTTGATGAGTTTTTGTGATTATTCTGGTCAACCTCAGATTCAATGTTTGTCTCAATCTCTTTTGTGTTTGAGATGTCTGATAGATACTTGTCGATACTTAGACAGTGTGCCTGTTTTACGTGATTTTTAAGCTTACCAAAAAAAGCATAATGGAAGATTAGGATTGATAGTTTTTAAATGTTTTTTTTTTTAAATTTGATATGTCTGTTTCATCACATTTATAAGACCGTCTCCATTTTTATTATATATAAAAGTAAGGCATATTTGTGGATGGATAGCAAAACTTGAATTAAGATCAGCAAAGTGATTTTTTAAGCGAAGTAAAAGGGAATGAAATATCAATATAGGACACGTTGAGTCCCTTTTACAGCATATCTCATTGTTAATCTCAATTTGTTGTTGCTGTAAACATATATATATATATATATATATATATATATATATATATATATATAAATTTTTTCTGAACATATGTTTGAAACGGTATAACGAGCCATATGATAAACTATTACATTTGGTTTATCGCAATAAGAACATTGTGATTTAAGGGCTAGGCAACTTTGTCTGCAGTAGAGAACTGTCTCAACCGAAGCTCGCAGGTTTCACTGCATAGCTATAATACTGTTGCGGTTGTTTTTTTCCAGCAATGATACTAGCAGCCGCAATATAAATGGAATACTCTTGAAAGTGGCCTTGAACCCCAAATTACCTCGTCTCAATGCTTAACACTGAGACATGCTTGTGGTGTCGCGAGTGATTGTGATTGGAGTGGCCAAGCGGTGCAAATGGGCACAAGGTAAGTGCTGAATTAGAGATGCATGGCCATAATGTGATATGGTAGACACCGACCTTTCCTTAATATATGTTATCCTCGACAGAAAAGTGAAAAAGTGAAAAGACACATGCATTACGCATGGTTGCCTTTCAAAAGTGAAAAGACATATGCATTACGCATGGTTGCCTTTATATCTTATATAGGGAAGTACATGTACTTGTTCAAGTAATAAAAGCTGAGAAGGTCAGATTGACATTACGTCACTGTATGTAGTACATATTTATAGCAGACTTACTGAATGTTTATTACGGAGCACAGACGAACTTGTTACAAGAGAATGAAAGATGGTCTTATTGTGTGATGAGGTGTTACAGTAAGACGTTGTTTAAAACATTCTCCGTCCGGTTCATATCACATGCCAAATGCACCTTCGCTAGTTGCAATGACAAATTTGGATAATCTTGAAATTCAATCTATCGACCAGAGTATTTATTCATATATATATATATATATATATATATATATATATATATATATATATATATATATATGTCCATGGCGTCCATGTTTTTGCTAAATTGTCGAATGTCGATGACTATTTGATGAAAATTGTGTTTTATAAAAACATTTTAACAATTTTCATCAATGTTCACGGTGAAATTATTATCCATCATACATTGGATATAGTGTAAAGAAGTAGGCCAACTGATATCCCCGTGTATCTTTTGGTGACACTGTCTGATTTCTGTATAAATGAAGTGTGTCTGTTTTTACGATAATTATGATTGCATAAAATGGAATTGGAATTTTCAAAGGAACTTTCAACCAAACATACTTAGCCTCTTTGTATTTCGGTATTAACGTAAACCAATGAACACATCTTTATCAAATTTAGAACCACGTGACCATGTGGGTATTCCGAAATAATTGGCGTACTAACGTACCGAATGAATGCGGTTATTACAATTGTTTCAGTGTATTTGAATTCTAAAAAACATAAAACGCACAGTGAATTCATATTAAACTGGTTTCTTGAAACTATTTGCTATCTTCACAGACACGATTACTCTTAGGTTACTAGTTTAAGAAGATGTTCAGGAGGGGAAGAAATTTTCTGAACGTTTGACAGTATTAATCAAAAATTCAGTATTTTTAAAGAATTTGGGTTTTAATGTCAATAAATATATTGAAAAAGCTGCCTAACTAAAATTTGTTTATATTCTAGGTTAAATATCATGTGAAATCGTGTTCACTTAAGACAGACATAACGCTTGAGGGTCAAAGCCCCCCCCCCCCCCCCATGTCATTAACAGTTGGTAAATCTCCCAAATAGCCGATATTTGGAAATTACAGAGAGAAGTTTTAGCCAGTGCAATTTTATCGCTTTGTGTCACGGCATATCGAATCACCAATGACCAAGGGAAAAAATTAACCATGTGTCCATGTTGGTAACCCACATAGAATCGTCAAATAGTCCTTTACAGTTGTACTATGTAAGCAATCACTGTGGGTGGTCTCCTGCGCTCCTTTTATGTGTATTCGACGCTACTGAACAGGCTTCTATCGCTCCTTCCGTCTCTCTCTCTCTCTTTGGTATCAAACCTAACGGCTCGATATCCATCGAAATAATTTTCGAATTTTAAAGATAATCGTTTTAGATTTGGAAATATTTCTTTGCAAGAAAATGCATCTATAATGCAACCACAATTTTGTAAAATACGCAATTCATATGAAAATTTATTCTTTGTACATCCCTATAAACATTGCTTAATGTTTGGGGTTAGAAGAGCCCAAGAACAACCTTGACCCAAGACATATTCAATACAATTTTTCAGCAGCACCGCACAAATGGGGGTCAAACATCTCAACCAAATTATCCGTATTCGTAGAAGGAAATAGCGTGTATAAAGCGAAGACTACATGCAGCCACATTTTTACAAAGACTTCTCAACAACTGCATACATCTCTCCAGATGGGGAGGTGTTGTGTCTTATCTCCCGCTGAGGAGGGTCCTTGATTGTAAACGATTTATCAACAGTTGTATAAACATCACCATTTGGAGCAATAACTCTGCTTTTTGACATCCCGTTCTTCACCGTATGAGCATTGCCGTTTTCTCGTTCTACATCAGAAGTCAATTTGAGATTTTTGAATTCTGGGGACATAGACATTTCTTTTGATGAACAATAAAGCTCGTTTTCCATTGAAATACAATCATCGTGTCTTCCATCCTCGTTTGGAAAGGAGGCTGCATCGTGCTTCATCGCTGTTTTCCGCTTCTGGCGTTTCTTCTTTCTCCTAAGTGAGATTAAACATTAATATCAATATTGAATTACTATACACTGGTTGAAATGATAAACTTTTTAAAACCCATTTTCTACACATTTCGAAATATCGATCACCGTTTATTCTGCACTTTCAATACTTTTCCACATCATGATATTGTACATGTATCCCTTACAGAAAAGTCAAATCTCAAGTAAATGATTGGTAAGGGTTATTCATGTCTGTAAACTGTCGTTTGATTGCGATGGCGTCAAAGACGATGTCTTCAGGGGTGTAAAAATACTCACTTCTGTTAAAATGTATTGCCTTCCCAAAAACAATTATCAATTTCATTAATAAAACACTTACTCACAATCCTAATATTATTATTTACCTAGGAAATGTTTGCCACTTTTTTAAAACTTGCAATATTACACTATTGTGTAATATGTAAGTATAATATGTATATAAGTCGTACCTACACCAAAAATAAATAAAAAGAAACAAAAACAATAAATAAACAACTCACCTGTAACAAAGAACAACTGCAAAAACTACTAGAAGAATCAACCCAACACCACCAGCGGTACAGCCGGCTATTATTATCACTGAAAAGTAATCATTGGCTGAGGACGTCTCTTCAGTATATATTCTTAAAGTGACACAGAGTATGTTTTAGGATTTTTTATGTTCCTTAAATAAGAGCAAAAATACCATAATGTCCTCAATTAAGTTCAATTCGCCTACCTAACTCGCACCTTTATCTGTAAATTTCCCAAATTGTGCTGTTTTTATGTTTTCAATGATCAATGAAAAATGGCCATATTAATGTCAGGATGTCGAAATTCGGCGTACATTTTACATGTATGTTAGTTAAAAGTCATAATTAATACTACCAATCCATATTTACATTTGTGACTGCTGTAAATAAGTTTCCAAAATTACGTTTGAGTCATTGACGCGCGTCATTGTCCGGTTTTCGATCACAAATCGAGACTTGAACCTGTTTTTTGTCACTATAGTGAACTAATAAGCACTGGGATGCTGATTTATTGAAACAACCACCACTTCTTGTTAAAATAACACCATTTACGAAGTTTGGCATATTTCATTCCAACAACATACTCTGTGGCCCTTTAAGAGCCATAAAGTGTTTAATAGTGTTAAATTGATGGCAACGTATTTGTAATGGTAATGATAGCAATCTTTAGAATCTGTCATGTACATGACATAATATTCAAACTAGCCATTGATTTTATTACTATTGAGTCTTTATGCAACTCGATCTAATCTGACGTAAAAGAACTAGAAACAAGACAGGCCTATCCTTAAGTCTCTCGCTCAACTATAGAAAAAAATTTATGAAGTCTGCGAGATTAAATGGTAGGATTTTTACTTACCAGGGACATCGTTCATAATTTCATTTGAAGGTGCTTACTTAATGTGCTCATGGATTATGGTTAACAAATCAGATGAAACACACTTGGTAGTTGATGGTAGGTTGGTTGATGATATATTCTTAGTCGGTTCTTAACACTCAAGATTGATCTTTCATCTGTGAATGAAATGTAAAAAGAGTTAGCAATGAAATATACTGATTTGGTCTTGAAGATCATTAATTAATTTCGTTGAATTACGCGCACTTCATATGCGTTATAAGACAAGGACATTAATAACATATCACTTATTATTTCTAATCAAAATGTGAAGTAAATAGATAGAAAAAATACAGTGATATTATTTTATATTTCACGTACCAACATCATTTCTAATTTGACGATTCCTGACATTTGCAGCTGAGATGCATCATGGGCCCTGAAGGAGACCCATAGTGATTCGCAAGGCAAAACATTTTTGTGTGTGCAACCTGTGTTGAGCTGTTATGTAGGTTATGCATATAAAAGCTGTTGATGCATGTCAATGTAAACATCATCAGGCAGTATTATCTCCTTTGCAAAATGAGGGGATTAAATTCTAATAAAGTACACTGCAAGCGGTGCTTCAACATCAAACTATATGCACAATGATCTCTTTGTTCTTTTCATGAGAGATGCGTTCAAGTCTAGGTTCCATTTTTGTTGCGTTATAATCTATTAAACACAAACCTGATCAATGGGGTCTGAAAAATGATGCATAATTCATTTTGTCCTATTTGTTCCAAATATATGCGATTTGATAACAATATGGTAGAATGTAAATTGTATGAGTAAATTGTGACAGTATTTATTTTTGCATGAGAAATGATCACATAACATGTCCTCTACTTGAGGACATACATTCTGAGCCAGGACATGAATTTAATGTACACTACATGTAGTATTCTCAGGTTTGGAGAGCTGTACTTTGCTAATGGTAAGATAACATAAAAATATAGACCTGGAACAGCTTTATTAACTCCTCAAATGGAGTCAGTCAAAAAATTAATATGTTCCTGTAAGTTAAGAATGTATGTTTTAAACATGGTCAGATTTGACTTATCTGTCCTGTAGTTTGCATATTTAGAAATAGAATATAAAGGGAAAAACGTTTAGTCCTTCATTAACTATAAGTTCCAAAGGTATGTTTGTTGTCGACGTTTTCTCTTATGGTCGATTACATTATTACGTTTTACATATTTTGATATAAACTTAAGTGATAACATTATTATGAGTGGAAACCGTAATGAAGATAGATTGTTCAATCGTATATCTTAATGGTAAAAGTTTTAATGTAGTCAATAAAAATGACGTTGTGAAAGTTTATAACAATGTAGGTAGGTTGTAAATACTATGCACTTTCTGTAGAAGATCATAAAAATTAACAATGATAAAGATAATTGAGAGTAATGATGATAATAAACGATAATTGGATAGATACTCACATGAAAATTGGAAACTGTCATAAAGAGAAAACTAGAAAAGAGAGAAGAATCCCTTTGAAATCTGACGTATCGCCATAACTGGCTACACCTTTATGTGTGTAACTCTTTACGATATACAGATAGAGACCTTCTCACAAGGTCACATATTATGCTTCTGTTATGCATGAATGCTTTCAACTTAGTACAAGGAAGTTATCAAACAAAGCTAAGAATGACTGGTTAACATAACCTGGAATATAAAGTAACGCAACTTGCTTTTCCTACATATTACCCCTCTCATTGTCTGGTACATTCTGATGCTTTTAAAAATATGTCTCACGGACCGTCGAAATGGTGAAATCATGAGCTGTGTTTTGTGAAATAAGCTGTTTTAGAAAGACATCATTTATTTACATTTTCAATCAAGCAAATATACGTAGAGGTTAGTATTCGAGTAACTCTCCATTATTTAAAAATCATCTCCGCCGTCAGGGAGAGTGACGAGGTTCTTAACCTACTTATATAAAAACTTTTAAAAAATCTAATTGATTCACTTTAAACAGAAATGAAATGAGCTTTTATATCACATCCTGTCGAAATATTTATTGATAAATATAAATTAACCTAAATGTCATCTTGATGGGTCGAAGAGCATTTTGGACGAAATTGAAGCTTCAGACTTCTTCATCGATGTAGTCATCTTTTGTCATACAACGATTAGTGAATCGTTTACTAAATCGTATTTGGGTCACCTGCTTCTTTTGATGCAAATGATAAGCGTTTGAACTTTTTTAAAAGTGTATATTGACATCATACCCTAGCTTACTTTAAAGACTTTGCTTTAATTAGCTGAAGGAATAACTCATATTCAAGATGCCGTGGTGAAAGGGCAAGCGCATTTGATCTTTGAATTGGGATAGAAAACTTAATATACAGTTGCATTGCATACACAGGTTTTTCAAGACCTAACTCACATAATAAAACAATTATTGACTTCAAGTGAGGTTGATCCAATGAATTATCGACCTTGGACATGTGATATTCACAGAGGCGAAGCCGGGTGAATATCACATGTCAAAGGTCGATAAATCATTGGATCAACCGAGTCTGAATTCTATAATTGTTTTATTATGTGAATTAGGTCTTGAATTACCATTCTCCTGGTATCTCACGTAGATCTGGATTTTCGAAATCTATTTTTATCCACCGGAGTAGTTTGGATTGTTATATCAAGCTCTCGCGATCCACACAGGTTGACATCGCTTGACGTCATTGCAGTCATGTGACCAAGTAGGCCAATAAGAAAGCCGGAAATGATGCATTCATATAATAAACTTGATTGTTGTAGTTTCAGAAGAGTGCTCAGAGCATTAACAGCTATCGCTAATATAATGTTTCAAGATCATGTATATGTGCTAACACATTGGAGTCATAAAAGGCGTACACGCGTGTTAAGGAGAAACTGACACCGTTTGTTGATCCAAGATATTTATTCTCAAAAGTAGGAATAAGGAGATCCTCCACCTAACGTGTGCACTTTTATCAACTGTCATCCCGGTCGAGTCGATGGCATAATAATAAAAAAGAATAAACTTGATTACAGATAAATGTATTCACACAATAGAAGTTGTCTGTCTTGCTGCGTCGCATTGAAAATGACCCATGTACAGTGTATCATTTGAAATTAAAATTTTAGTTGTATTAAAGAACTGCAAATTACCCTTTCACTCGAACATTTATAACAAACGAATGGTCACGAAACAGCAGATCAGCTACACATTAACAGTGTTATTCCAACATCCACCCGTCGGTATAAGCCGACAATTCTTGGGGATAAGTATAGATGAATCCTGTGGTGGACATCACTGCTAGCACGTTACTACATGTACAAGACATATGGGTAGAGTGGGCAGTTGTTAGTTTTAACTCCCCTGCTTACTAGTTAGCTCCTGACAACTACATAAATATCAAATTATCTAATCATTTTTAATTGGTACAAATATATGAATAAACACATTAGATCCAACATTTCACATAAAAATACCTATCTCATAACTAAAGTAGAACAATTTAAAACTTATAACTGCCTGAAAAAGTGTTCATATATGAACTATCCTACAAATGTTCCCAATTTGCAAGCAATCTAATTAATCTACTTATGGACGGATTGATGCAGGAGCTTGACCAAGAGAAGTTGAGTTTTGCTGATGTCTTCGGTGACTGATTGGTTGAATGGTATTGGGTTTTTATTGTTTTCTTCTATTACTGATCTTGGCTGGTTGAGAGGGTTTCGAATTATCCCTGCAGTTGTCCTAATTGATCTGCTTCCTTGTGTTCTTTTCAACCTATCAGACTCAAGCACCCGTGTTGCGTATGAAGTTGTATTGCTAACTTCCGGTCCCTCTGAGGTGTCAACCTGTCAGCAGACTCTGGAGTGTCTGTATCCTGCCCATCCTGTCCCTGGACTACCCGGTCCGCCTCTTCGACCGATTACAAACGGACACTCTTTAGGGACGATCTGTTGAGAAAATATCTTCATTTATATATGGTAGATCTACAACAGAATGATTCATTGTCTAGATGAATAGAAATGAGAGACGAACTATAGAATTGCAACCTTTGTAAAACTCTTTATAAACTTTTAGTACAAATTTTCTCTGCATTGCGTTCATCCAAAATATTTTCTTAGCCAAGTGGCCAATTTGGTACATAATTAATGTTCATGTGGGTTTGAAACTTTATGTATAAAACAGAAAGAAGGTGCGCTTAGAATTGCGGGAAGAATTACATGGCGAAGACTTGCAAAAGAATATTGTTTTAATAATTTTAACATTCTCATTTCAGATATAGCTTTTTAACCGGAAGCTTATAAGAATGACAAGTAATCTTATCAGTCGGATGTAATTACATCTTTCAAGTTTTAAAAAAAAATGAATCACTAAAAGATTTGTGAAAATTGCCAAGAGGATTGTAAGATCAAATTGTATAATTGTACTGAATGTCAAAGAATACTTAACCTTAGCAGAAACAACTTAGGAGTTGCCAAGATAAGAAAACACTAATTGCTTGGAGTTGCAAAAGCTCTTCAATTCGACTGAATCTTCATCTAAGCTAACTGTAAAGGTATTATAAATCTTTTGTTTATAACATTTAGCAATGTACCTTATTACAGTTACGGTGCACCACTGTTCATTTACTATATTTTACTTATGCTTGTATAAAATAGTTGAATAATTTTATAAGACATTGACTGAATAAATATGTCCCTGAAATGAAGCGATTTTAAAACGTAAAGTTACTTTGACTTCTCAACAACTGCATATACATCATCAGGAGGGGGTGTGCTGTCGTTTTGATCACACTGAGGGGAGCCCTTGATTTTCAGTGATCTATCAACAACAGCATAAACATCCCCGTTTGGAGCAGTAACATTGTTTGTATTCTTTTCGTCCATCTCTGTCCCTTCCGACGATTCAACGTGGTTGAATTTTGAGGATGTTGTCATTTCGCCTGACGAACAATAAAGTTCGTTTTCCATTGAAACGATATAATCATTTCTGTCATCTGTTTGAATGGGGGATGTATGATGCATCATGGTTGTGTTTCTCTTTTGTCGTTTTTTCTTTTTCCTTAAAGAGATTTAATTAAAACCTTAAACATATTGTTTTAACTAAAATTTATTAATGATGAAAAACTATTTTCAAGTCATTTTCTCATACTCGAAACAAATAAATATGTTTTCCTGTTTTATGCCTTCTGTTGTACTGATGGATGACTTCGTAATATATTTATAAAATGATATTAGTGAGTAATGCTTAGTTTCGAATATGAATTA
Organism: Phorcus lineatus; assembly: GCA_921293015.1. Classification (NCBI taxonomy): domain Eukaryota; kingdom Metazoa; phylum Mollusca; class Gastropoda; order Trochida; family Trochidae; genus Phorcus; species Phorcus lineatus. Next base: position 14,373,797 of record OV121085.1, read on the forward strand.
TCATTTTAAGCAGAAAACATTAGTTCAATGACGTATTCATTTAAACAATTTGAAAATTCAAAATATTTTCCAATTAGTACAGCGTCATAAAATGGGTGTATTTTTTATCTGGTAATTGAGCCAATTTAAAGTTAATGATCATAAGTGAACCAGAGACCATTACTCATCAACAAATAACGTAGGACATATGATGCTTAAGGAAGATAGACAATAACTCAAGAAGTAAAATAATATTGTGACTTAAGTGTAAGCCTATGAGTAATACAAACTGGTTATATAGATACGATAGAATAGTGCATTGTTTTTATAAAACGTCAAAATGTAATAATAGTTTTAGCAATATTAAAATACAAAGTTACAAACCTGTAACAAAAAACTGCCAGAAGAATCACTCCAATCACAACTACACCCCCAACCACACAGCCGACTGTTAGTATTTCTGAAAAATGATCATCGATCAAGTTGAGAACTATATAGAAAACAATAGTTGGAAGGTGTTAACACGCTGATCACCTTTCCACAAAAAAATCGAGAAGTGTTCCCAATACGAAATTACATGAAAACAGTCCTTAAAATCATTGTCATCTAAAAACTGACATATAATAGCAATCATTTTATTTTATGACAAGTCAACGTTGTTTCGTTCGACAGCTATCTTTCCGACTGACGAGAGCCAACAATATGATGTCATTAGATCGATTTTCATTCCTTACTACTACGTGATTAATGACATGAAAAATCAAAGCTGCTCGACGTTACGAGCTTTTACAGATTAAAAATAATCATAAAAGGCTTTGTAAGTGCAACTTAAATTTGTCATGAAACAAATGTTTACTCTTCATTCAAAATAATTTGAAAAGCATCCCCTTTCTTTTACTGACAGACAGTTTGTAATGATATTTGAGTTATTCTTTTCACATAAAGAGAGAAATGTACTCGTGTCATAATGTCTTATTACATTTACCTGGTAATTCATTAACGCTAGGTCCTGGAGCAGTAGTATTTGATTTAGTTGAAACGTTACTCCCTCCGGAGGTTGAGTAAACAGGTTTCGTTGTTATGGGCGTAGTTGAACTCATGATTGTTGTAGTTGTGGTTCCATCTCTTGGTATTGTCGAAGTTGTCGTTTTTGTCGTTGTTGTGGATATGAGTGCTGGTTGCGTTATTGTTGTTGTTGTTGGTGTTGGTGATGATGTCGTTGTTAGAGTGATCAGAGGTTGTGAGTTTATCACTGGTTCGAAACATCGAAGACTTAAGTTAGTTCCTGTACAGATGTAAAAATAGCACCATGAAGCCTTTATCTTTATATTACAGGGTCTATTACCAGATAAGCAGGTAAGTTCTTTGCAAGTATTTCTGAAAATGAATCAAGAAACTAGTTCTTTAGTCATCCTAATCAACAATTTGAGCTTGCATTTTAGGAATGAATGCAATGTTCATATTTATATTTTGAAAAAAATGTTACGATTCAAATATATGATTAAAATAATTTTAAAAATGGGTTGTCGATTCAATTAAACATTATATTGAGTTAATAAATTTTAAACAGTACCGACTTTTGGGAAAAAAATCCTTTGAAAATCCGAAAATGCCATCCATATAAAATTAAATGTATCAAATTTTCATCACACGAAGAAACATTGTCTATCATTAGAAATTTATTTGACTTCTAACTTCTGGTTAAAAATATTAAAACGTACCGTTTTTGTTTCTAAATTTTGTATATCCTGACATCGGGTTTGCCGAGACTACGATTGTCTTCACGTGAATCCAAAACCCGCTTCCATTGGGAAAACTATTATTTTGAACCTCGGAATGAATATAGCTTTCATGGCATGTTGTTGTGAAAATAGGCTCTGACAGTGTAACTCGTGTGTCACAGTTAGGAGAGTTAAGTTTTTGAAAAGACAATTCAAGTTCAGTGTCAGATTCAAAGGCGACATGACAAGAACATGATGCATTGGTACCAGCTATGAGAGAAGTGTTCATGTTGATGTCTACATGGTTTGATGTAGCTTCCCCAACATGACAGAGTTGAAGGACTGAAACACAAATGTTTTTGTAATGAATTCATTCAGCAAGTCATAACATGTTACAAAAGTGAGGTAAAAAATACACTCAAATTTTAATATCATGCCTATCTGAAATTTGAGGTTGAAAACAGGTAGGATATAAAATCATATTTCTTTGTTTATACAAACATAAAACTCGTTCGATTTTTGTACTTAACCACCTATTATGACTCAACGATTATCTGACCTTCATTGTGTAGTAGAATGCCAATGTTCGATTATGATGAACACTTCAAACAATGAATAATAAATAAGAAAATATCTTTATTACTTTTTTGTTTTATCCAAAAGCATTTTAAGTCAACGTTGTCAAATTTTTTTACGACATGTTTAAAAGGAAGATATCTAAACAGAACAAAGGAAGGGTCAAGTTGTAGATATGACTGCAATAAGCCTCACATAATGTTTTTGCAGTAGATAACAATCATCTGCTTTTTAAAATACATTATAAATGATTGGTTAATATGATTCATAGCCAGTCAGTCATATATTCCCCATCTACACATCCACATGACATTTCACCTTATTGGTCAGTTATTGGTGTTTAGCGTCACAATCGGAGTAAAGAATAGTGATAAATTTTCCAGTGCTGGGGGGTCAATCTGCTGAATAGGTTAAAGAGCGACTGACTACAGTTTTAGATGACGGTTCCCCTTCTACTAAGACTATCAAACACTGGATGAAATAATTTCAACTTGGAAGATGACTCCTGGTCATGGAGACCATCAACCAGTACAAACTCTAAAAACATTGCTCTGCATCAACTAGTGATAGCAAGTTGCCAAATACTCTCCGCGAGTTAGAAGAAGCAACAGGCCTGTCAAATGGATCCATATATAGCATACTTCGTTACAAACTCCACAGGTCCAAGGTTTGTGCACGATGGGTTAACAAAATGCTTTGGTAAACATCAGTGAAGCTTTGCTAACATATTACAATGCCAACCCAAAAGAATGTCATTTTAGGATTGTAACCGTTGATGAAACTTTGTTTAAGCATAATGACCCAGTGAATTCCATCGCTTTCCCAAACAAATAAACAAACTTTCTTGGCCAGAGATTTGTTGATGACAGTGAACTGACTGCTACTGTGGGGCCTTTTTAGGGGACCAAGTTTTAGAGTTCCACTGTTCGGGTATCAGTGCCTTGCGATGGAAGAAGTGTGTAGAGTTTAAAGGGTATCATGTTGAAAAATAAAGCAGTTTGAATCGAAATATTTTGCTCGTTCTTTGTCAGGCTCAAAACCTTTCGATATCCCGTGGTAGCAGTATCGAAATTGTTCACAAATAGTCATTGTACGTACTTCTTAACAAGATATTACCAATCGTAATCATTGACTTGACTCGAAGAATATATTTATGTCATTGGATTAGAATTTGAAAAATACCTCAACCTTCCAAACAGTTCAGGAAGAGGTACGATATCAACATATAGCTGCAAGAGTTTAAGTTCTGTCACTTTGGAAGACGTAAATTTCAGAGTAAAGACATAACATTATTTAGGAATTATTTTTACTTCGTTTATTCATTAACAACTGCAATAGTAGGTAATAATAGACTATCTGGTATTGCAATCCAAACAGGCAATCCGACGTTGTATCAACGTTGAAACGACGTCCTTTATCAACGTTGACTTAATGTTGAAATATGATTGGATTTGAAATTTGCGGCGACGTCGAAATCTGACATCATATCGACGTCGGTACAACGTGGAAGCCATGACGTATCAACGTTGAAAAGACGTCATATTGACGTCAAGGTTGACAATTATTCAGGTTGTGTCAACTTTATTTCGTTTTAATTCATTAAGCAATGCATCATCTTTGAGGTTGTGGTCTTTACCTCAGCACAATCATTAGCCTTGGTTCAAAATTTAGATGGCTGCTCGTGTGAAGTTATCCATACAATGGAAATTTAACAACAAAGAAGGGTATTAAAGTTTATATGACACTGCAATGATTTAGATCAAAGTGACATCAAAACAATGTATGTTACAAACGCGCAATTACCATTTTGTAAGAACTACTAACTTAAAACAAATCAAAATGTATGTTGTCAGTTGTGAAAATAACTGCAAAAATAAAAACTGTACCATATATCTTGTTAACTTTAATTATATATAAGGGCAGAGTTCCCTCCCTTTATTGTGAATTTGAATGAATTAACTTTAATGCATCTGAATCCAATATTCATAACACTTGTTTATGTCAATGATAGCTGCTTATTTTTTGTATTTTTCATTTCATTCTTAAAACAAACCATAACTTAATTGATACTATGAACAATAATGAAATGTTATAAAAGTAATCACTTGTCAGTTCTAAGTTGTTCTCATGACGTTAAAACAACGTCAAAAACAAACCAAATTTCAACGTCAGGAAACTAACGTTGTTCCGACGTCGAAAATTGGTTGATCGACGTCCTGACCTGAAATCAACATTATTTGAAATGACGTCAGTTGCCTGCTGGGATAGTTTTTCACAAGAGACTATCGCTATCGTAAAAACTCTTTTGGTGTCAATTATAGTTTCCCCTAGTGCGCATATACATAAGTGCACTGTTCCCCATTGAATTGGAATTCTATTTTGAACATTTTAGGATTGATAACACCATTGGCAATAATTGATTTGTATGACTCAAAGACCATAATTTTTATTAACTCTGAATAAGACATTGGATGCAGTTTGTGTAAAAACTATTCCAGAGAACATATATAGGCTTTAACTTTGATGAATCACTTCTAGGGACAGTTTAACCCCATGGAGATATTTTGATTCAGAATTATTCAGAAGCAATGGAAGTGATTACTTACCTTGGGTGTAAGACATCATGTGAGTTGACTGCATCAGTAGGGCGACCAATCCCAGTGAAAAATAGATATTGATTTCTTCCATGATATGATTAACAGTTTCTTCCAAATTTACTGTCAGATGTCATCAAGATCGCTGCTCTGTATTGGTTGTTGATTTAACTTCCTCGTTGCATGTTGACTGTGAACTAGAAGGGTGGATTATACCCGGTCCCAATTCTAGGCAACACCAGCATTATTCTATTCATGAAAGGTAACACTGTTTCTGATTGAAAGGCAGGCATATCAAAGACATTATTCTCATTGTAATAGTTCCCTTTCATACTTCAAAATGTCTATTTCTCGCATTGGCGAGATTTAATGGGATTTCTATTCGTTGTTATTGATGTGATTTTCCATGTGACTTGGTTTTATTGCTAAACCTGAATACAAAATGAAAGTGTTTTGAATGATCGCTGACTCTGTGTTCTATTCAACTGTTGTAATACTAATATTTTTTTTATTTTCCAGTTGTCAGTCACATATGAATATTTATTTCCTTGTAGATTTCTATTACTATAATTAAGTACACCTGCTGATATCATAATATTTTCCCTGATTGAAATTGTTCAAAGAAATCTCGCGAAAAGGAAACCAAATTTTACCGATTGCAGGACAATGTTGTTGTATTTTTATAAAATGTGACAGTTCTAGCAATTTTCAAATTGTTAAACGGTGGGTTGGCTTCAAAAAGTTTTCGCTTGATACTCAACAATTCTCTCTACGACTATGAATAATCTGGTTGAGAAATAAAATGTTTGACCTTTGTTTATTTGTACAGATACCAAGGTCAAGAGTTACAATTAATAAACCTACCACAGACTTGGTGGCCCTTTCAATTGCTTGATATTCTCAACTTTTGAAGGTTCGATTCACTGTCAAAACTGAGACATGAGTTTAGAAATATCTGGTGCCAAAATATATCAATATAGCACTTCCTTTGTCGACCAGGAAGTATTTTTGTAGCTCGTATGAAAGACGGAATGTGAACCAGGAGTACGTGGCAGGTGACCTATTGTATTTTATCTCTTTCAGGAATCAAATATTCAGCCAACTATTTTCTTTTGATCTAATTACATTCCTTTTGCAGTGTGACGATCTATGATGTTCCACAATTTAATTGGTCATATCGTATAAATGTACATTATTTGCTTCAACAACCTTTGCTATTTTAACTTAACTAATTGTGCCTAATTTTAGACAGTAAGTTACTTTAGTTTTTTGTTGTTAACATCAAATATATGGAAGTTATATACAATGGTTAATTTGAACAGATCAGTTTTCAACAATACTATTTGTGAAGTACTCGATATGTACATTTTACGAGCGATTCAAAGAATGTACGTACTGATAATGTGGATAACGTGTACCATAGACATTTTAAGGGTGCTTCTGACGATACAGACTTATATTGTGTACATGATTTTTTTCGATTCGATAACTTAGATAATGCTTCAGTATATTCAGAATATAAGGATATATAATTTACAACTCAATGCACATGGATATGTGTATGGAATTTGTTTTGTTGTTCTTTTGTAATTATTTGTATTTAGTAGGATGGTGTACCTACTGTCGTGTAGACAACAAAATGCCTCATCTGCTAAAGGGAAATAGTATTCGTTTGAAATGAAAAATGATTATATTTTATGTAGAATGTAATATCTACTTTTAGATTTTCTTTGATATGACTTAATGGCTGTATTAACTGCCAGCACTGGGAGATACTAAATTGGTAAAAGATATCATGTTTAGTAGTTTTAGGAATAAAACTGAAGTAATTATGTACAATTACTGTGAATTAAGTATTATTTATGGAAATACTCAAATCATATGAGTACAGGTGTTTTGATTTAGGCAGTGAGGCTTTATTGTTTTGCTTCTTATTTTGGTGAGTCAATTGGTCTGAGAAAGATATGTATTGAAGTTAGACTATTTCATTTCTAATTTTTATGTGGCAAAATGGGGAGTAAAATTTGCCAAAAGAACTATTGGCAATATTGGACATTTAACCTTGATCTTTTTATCTTTATTTTGTTTAACTTTTGTTTCCCAATTGTTTACATATACACTAGAAAATGATATACAAAGAAAAACCATAGATGGTTCATGTGTAACATATCTATTTGTTTCTTGCAGGTTTAGAATATTCATATTTATGAATCAATTATTAACAGTAATAAGATTTCAGAATGAATGGTAGTAAAGAAAAATTTTGAAAAAGAAAAATGTTATCCTTAATCTGTAAGATAATCCTTAAACTGTAGAGACCTAAATAATATTTTTAAAAGGAAACAATTATTCAGATTCTTGAGAAAAAAGAAAGCACAATTTTTTTGTCTTCAGGATGTACATTTTACAAAAGAACAGGAACAACTGATTAAGCAACAATGGGGATGCAGTAAATGTTATTTTTGTCATTTTAAAAGCAATGCAAGGGGAACAGTTATTCTCCTCAATAATGATTTTCAATTTGATATTTTACAGCCTTTAATTGATGAAAAAGAAGGAAATTATGTAGCATTAAAATTGAAAATAAGTGAAATTATATATTCATTAGTTAATCTGTATGGACCTAACACTGATGAACCTGAATTCTATACACATATAAAAAACTGTTATAGAAAGATTGGAAAGTGATAAGGCAATAATTTGTGGGGATTGGAATCTAGTACTAGATACAGATATAAATACATATAATTACAAACATGTAAACAATCCCAAAGCTACAACTGAGGTTATGGAGATAATGGATCTGTTAGATTAAAAGGATCCGCGGCGGGAGTTTCATCCAAATGATAGGCGATTACCAACTCCATTAAAGCAGTCTCGTTTAGATTTTGTTTTGATAATGCATAACATGATCTATTCTGTGGTGGATACGGATATAATTCCAAGTATTAATTCAGACCACTCAATTGTATCACTTACCATAAACTCATCACAAATGGAAAGGGGTTAAGGATTTTTTAAGTTTAATAATTCATTATAACATGACGCAGAATATATAAAAAATGTAAAAGATACAATAAAACTGCAAAAATATCAGATCTCAGATCAAGATGAAGGTTTAAAATATGAACTCAATGATCAGTTATTGTGGGAAATGCTACATCTCGAGATTAGGGGTATGACTATATATTATTCTTCTACCAAGAAGAAAAAGAGGAATAAAAAAGAATCAGATCTGCAAAGTAAAATGCAAGAGTTAGAAATTGAGCTAGATAATGAGGAAAGTATAACAGAGAAAGAAAATATTCTGAAAATGATTACTGATACAAGAGTAGAATTGGAAGAAATGAATAAAGAAAAAACTCAAGGCCTCTTTATAAGATCAAAAGCAACATGGATAGAACATGGCAAGAAACCGAGCAAATATTTTCTGCATTTAGAAGCTAGAAACTTTCTAAATAAGTCAATTACAAAACTTGTAAGAAATGATGGTTCTGAAAATAATGAAAAAAATGACATTTTAGAAGAAACTAAAGTTTATAATGAAAAATTATATTCTAAAGAAAATTGTACAGAGATAGATCTTGAGACTTTGTTCTCAGATACATATGTCCCAAGGTTATCTACAATGGAATCAACAAATCTAGAGGGTGAAATAACATATGACGAATGCTTGGTTGAACTGAAAAATATGAAAAATGAAAAATCACCAGGTCCGGATGGTTTTACAACTGAATTTTTAAAATTCATTTGGAATGATTTGAATGAATATTTGATTAATTCCTTAAACTATGCTTATGAGCATGGCTACTTATCTGTAAATCAGAAACAAGGATTAATTACATGTTTGCCAAAACCCAATAAGCCAAAACAGTTTCTTAAATCTTGGCGCCCCATAAGCTTGCTCAAAACGTCATACAAAATCGCATCTGTTGTCATTGCAAAAAGGATTAAACCCATTTTACCAACAATTATTAATGAAAATCAAAAAGGATTTGTACCAGGTAGGTTTATAGGGGAGGTTACTAGACTTATCTATGAACTTATGGACTACACCAAGACATTCCAAGTTCCAGGATTATTGTTAATGATTGACTTTGAGAAAGCCTTTGATTCTGTGGATAGACATTTTATCAAGAATGTACTCAATTTCTTTAATTTTGGACCAAGTCTACAAAAGTGGATCTCTGTTCTCCTAAATGATATTGAATCATGTGTTCTTGCATGTGAATGGATTTGGAAGCTCATTTTTCAAAATAACAAGAGGTTGTAGGCAAGGAGATCCGGTGTCACCATTTATATTTATATTATGTGTAGAAATCTTAGCGCTCATGATTAGAAAAGATAAAAGGGTAAAGGGTATTAAAATTGGAAATATTGAAAGTATTTTGGCTCAGTTTGCAGATGATACTTCTTTAACTCTTGATGGTACGGGAAAAAGCCTTTATGCTGTACTCAACGTATTAACATTTTTTGCAAGTTTTTCTGGACTTAAAGTTAATACAGAAAAAACTAGATTGCTATGGATAGGATCTAAGAAGAGATCAAGATACAAGCTTTGTAAGGAATACAAACTTGATTGGACACAATCACAGTTTACATTATTAGGTATCAATTTTGATGTAGATTTAGAAATAATGGTTGACATTAATTATTCAGATAAGCTGGAAAAAATTGAGAGAGAGAGAGAGATGAAAAGCTGGGAATTAAGACTTTTGACACCCATGGGAAGAAATGTAGTGTTAAAATCTGTATTACTTTCAAAATTAAATCATCTCTTCTCATCAATACCAAGCCCACCAGATAATGTTATTCAGTCATTTCGGAAGAGATGTTTTGAGTTTGTTTGAAAGGGAAAGAAAGACAAAATTAAAAGAAGTGTTGTTACATCAACTGCTAAAAATGGAGGAATCAATGTTCCAATATTAAAAAATATCATAAAGTCTCAAGAAATGTTTTGGATTGAAAGATTGCTATATAGCAGTTCTATATGGAGTAAAAATGTTTTGATATACATTCCGAATAGTCAGAGACTGTGGCTTGCAGATGGTGCTTACATTGGCAATTGTATATTACCTGCTATTTCAAATACATTCTGGCAAGATGTTGTAAATGCATGGGCTGACTATCTAACAATATGTTAACAGGATGAGAATCTCTGCTATAATGTTTTGAATCAATCTCTTTGGTATAATAGTAATATATTGATTGGTGGCAAAACTATATTTCATAGAAATTGGGTAGAAAAGGTTATAACAAATTTAAGAAATATTATGAATGAAGCTGGTACTATTATGACTCATGAAGAATTTATTGATAAATATGATATTGCTGTTGATTTTCTTACATACCAAGGTATTAAGAGTGCAACATATCAATACTGTACATTCATTGAGGAGAAAAACGTATACTCCTTCCCAATTCTTCCATTTAATATTTCAAAACTTGATCAAAGTAAACATTTGTATCAAATATTATGTCAATTCAGTTTCAATAAATCAAATGGCCAATTGAAATGGGAAGAAATTTTTGGCAAGGAGTTTCTACAGAATGAATGGGAGAATATCAATGTGATGCCTAATAGATGCACACACAGTGTTAATCTAAAAAGGTTTCAGTATGAAATAACTCAACATATTCTGACAACCAATAATGTTTTGTATAAGATTGGATATATTGATTCACCATTGTGTTCTTTGTGTAAGCAGATACCTGAAAGTATTATCCACTTACTGTGTGGGTGTACTAATGTGAGAAAAGTGTGGAGGGAATTGGCAGAATGGCTAGATAATTAGCTGAAGGAGTTATTGATTTATCACCAGAAAATATTATTTTTGGTTTTAAGGGTAAACATAATAACCCATTAAATACTATCTGTTTACTAGTGAAACAAAATATATATAGTATGAGCAGAAAGGGAAAGAAGCTCAACTTTAAAATTATTCAGAAAGAATTATTAAGATATTATCAGGCATGTAAATACATTGCCTTTACAAATAATAAGTGATCAAAATTCTTTTCATTTTGGTCCTCTTTCCACACTTTACTAAACTCATTGAGTCAGACCGATACTTAAAAATCATAAAAAATGTAAAACATGAAAACCTTGTAATACAATACCTGCAATACCTATGTATTTGAACCTGTTTACAATGTGTATATTTGAATCTATGTATGATATGTATATTATTTATGGACAAATTATGTAAGCATCTTATGGGAAATAAAAACAAAATTTAAAAAAAGAATTATCTCTAATTTCAAGATAATGTACCTTAATGTTTTCATATACAACTTATGATCAACAATTGTATTGACACTGGTGTCTAATGGGTCCAATTTGGTAGGTTATTACATCACGTATTTGAAAAAGCCCTGAAACAAATTTTTTTTTTTCTTTTTTCCTTCGTTTGCATATTTGGAGATGCTGAGTCTGATTTTGAGAATGAATTTTTTTAAATGGTGTATATCTTTTAAACATTGGCTCACTTCAAATTAAGTTGGTTTGACAAATTTAAAAAAATAATGTTATAAGCTGTTTTGTGTTTTTACACCATTTTTTAAACAACATTTTTGAAAGAATGGTTTCGGTCAGTTTTGAAGATGACTTACAAAATACAACCAAAAAAAAATTAAATACTGTAAATCAAAGTTGTCATTGACACATCGTTAATATAGCTCAGTGTTTGTCAGCAACCATTTGCAAAACAAAATTTCACAACACTGGTATCTGCTTCATTCATACCTTATTTTATGAACAACATTTTAGTGTTACAGTCAGTTGTCATAATATTTCATTCATATTATGATACAATATTCTGTTTACATGCTACATTTCATCTATGATTATTAGAGATTATTACCAGAGGAAGTGTGTCATATGACTTTTACGAAACGAGTGTGCATTTTTTTATTACCCGAGCGAGAGCGAGGGTTATACATACATTCGCATGAGTTTCATAAAAGTCATATGACACTTTTCCGAGGATAATAATTTCTTTATGACCGATTCTACTCCATTTCAAACGCATGGAAATATTCAGAATACGGCCTCCTTCCCTTCCGACGGTCCGCTACAGTGACGTCACAAACAAAGATTTTATAACGTCACAGACGACGAAATATGGTACCTCACGCTTAGACAATCATTGCCAGGCAAAAGTGTTTTGTGCACATATGCTCATATCGGAAATATGTTACCGCTTATGAATAACCATAAGGCCAATGATATACATTATTAAAAACTTTTTCATATTTCTTCAGTTATGGTATATCCAATTAACTCTACAATCTATCTCTACATCTAATTACGATCAGTTTCAGAAATTACATTTCAGGTATTGGTGGCTGATCAAGATTGCAACTTTATTCTCATATATGGTTAGTAATTCTAGCACTAAAATGATAATGATCAACAACAGCAAGAAATTTTAGATAATTAAAACACTGATTACTTATGTGACCTCCACAAATCCCTTGAACTGTATTCACTCATGACTGCAAAGCATCATGACCAGGTGTACAAAAGTTTTACATATATAGACACGTGGACATACAAAGATAAGATGCACACTTATGATTTGTGATGAACTGTTTATCGAAATTAAAATAGCACACGGTGGCAGAGAATCGAGTGTAAAGAAAGTAAAGTAGTTAATTTCTATTCAAGTGTGACATTCTTTTATACATTGCCTTGTCCACTATGGTCAATGTGCTCATAGTCTGTGTTTTCTCTGTTTACCAGATCACAGTAGGTGGAATGTTCTTTAGATGCAGGCGTTGTAGCACTTTCTGGGGGATTGATCGAAAGATATCTGAAATGAAATTCAAAATATATTCATGTTTGTTCATGAACTTTGCCTTTATTTAACGACATTGAAAACAATGATGCTATGAAGAAAAACATTTTCTAATCTATTTCGTTGCAGAAAACTCAAACAGATAAGCTTTGCCACAAATTTTTTAAAATCTTTTCACCACTCTGGTCATCTCTGATGTGTTTTTTGACTTTTCTTAGAAAAATGAAAAGGCGTGCCCTGTATTCTAATCGTTTGGTTTCTGTCATCATAGTCCAGCTTTGTAAATTTATTTTACATTGTTTGTGATGAACAAGCTATTCTGATATTCCGATTTTCATACTCTGTATTTTCTCTGTTTGTCAGGTCATAGTAAGTGGGATGCTCTCTTGAGTCAGGGGCTGCAGCTTCTTTTGAGGGACGGCGAACGCAATGATATCTAAAAAGTAAGGGAATTACCATAATTGACAGAAAGTATTACATTTCATTTGTTTTTAACTGATAAATGTATAATTTACAATTATGAACCACATTAATGTGTATGGTTGAATGAAGGTTATCATATAATTCTTAAAAGGGCTCACAAAACGAAATACTAAACTAATTCTTTTCCATTTTATTCACTGACAATATTCTTTATACCTTTTCTTTATCAATTAATTGTATCAATTCATTATAACACATATCTTCGTTTGGTGTTCTAACACATACATATATGTGTGTGCGCAAAGGAATACTACAGTGAAACTATTTTTCTTCTAATTCTTCTAATACTTTGGCTGCTACGTCTTCTATAATGACAACATAGTACTTACAGTGTACTTACCTGCGATGAAAGACAACACCAGCAATAACGATGAAGATGAGACAAACGACACCCACTATGCCACCTGCTATTGCCCCAACTAAAACTTACAAAGATAACAAATTCGATTCATTAAAAACTATCATTTCATGAATGCTAGATATGATTTTTTTTATCAGGATATACAGTAGCGATCGCTGAAAGAAACAAAATACGAGACATGTCCAATATTTATTTAAAGTTATGACGGGACTGTGAAAAGGTCATTATTTACAAAGAGTTTTTTACAAAAAGAGGGTTGTCGATGCAATTTTTATAGACACAGTGGTGCTTATAATTTGTGTAAACTCACAATACTGGTAAACGTTGTAGAAAAATGGCACTTAGGTGTTATACATGTTCAGAAGTTTGTGATATTAAAATGCTGAGTTGCCTATCAATCCGTTCGTTCGTTCGTTCCCTTAAGAGATTAACGAGCGCTTTACAGGGATAGCTTATTTCACGCTCAGCTACCAAAAAATGAAAGCCGGGATAGCGAGTAAACTTAATGAAAGGCATAAATGGGGTAAGGTGGCATCAATTTCTTGATCCGCCTCGTCGTTTCCGGTGTAGAGGTCTTCAGTCAGATGTTAGCAAGCTTGTTAGGCTTGGCTGGCATGTTGGGGTAATTAGGCAGGAGGGCGCTAGCTAATTAGAGATCTGCACAGTTTGAGAGTAAGACTGCAGATGGTATCATTCAACCATTGTACCTCCTTTTATAATGATTACATAAGAGAGGAAATGTCAGTGATCCCGCTTAAATTTTTACCTTCTGCATGTAACCGATTGTTGATGAAATAACATAGTTACCCTTTGTCATTATTTTGTCCAACATTGAAGTGACGTCATTGACAAAGTAAGAAAATGGACTGTGCAAGGAGAATCCTCCTCATTTTTCAAACTATATGTTTAAGTATTTAACTTTAATATATTGAAAATATTTTTAAGAAACATAAGAACACAAATATTGTTGCCTTCATTAACCAGTAACCAATAATGGTCTGCGGTTGGTAAAATCTTTATTTGAACAGTAGGTATATTAACAAATGAATATAAATTGTCTCATAACCATCTCAAATAGATAAGTAAAGTTGATAATTATTAGTAATCATAAGAATTACTTTCTATTTCATGACATGTCTATGTTGTTTTCTTTCGACAGCTATCTTCTAAGTTGATTTGATGTCATTACCTGGATTTCTATTCCTTGCATACTAAGTGCTAAATGACATGTAACTGACACTTTTATAAAGATTTTTCCGATTTAAAAAAAAGAAGAATGTTTTGTTTGTATAATTCACAAATTTTTTCATAAATTGTTTCTCTTAATTATTTAGAACTATTTGAAAAGCATCTCCCTTCTCTCTACAGTTTGTAATGATATTTGAGTTATTCATTCACATATATACGTCATTCGTGTCATAACGTCTTACTACATGTACCTTGTAAAACATTAACGCTAGGACCTGGAGCAGTAGTATTTGATTTAGTTGAAACGTTAGTCCCTCCAGAGGTTGAGTAATCAGGTTTTATTGTTATGGGCGCAGTTGAACTGGCAATTGTTGAAGTTGTGGTTCCATCTCTTTGTAATGTCGAAGTTGTCGTTTTTGTCGTTGTTGTGGATATGAGTGCTGGTTGCGTTATTGTTGTTGGTGGTGGTGTTGGTGATGATGTCGTTGTTAGAGTGATCAGAGGTTGTGAGGTTATTACTGGTTCGAAACATCGAAGACTTAAGTTAGTTCCTGTACAGACATAAAAATAGCACCATGAAGCCTTTATCTTTATATTACAGGGTCTATTACCATATAAGCAGGTAAGATCTTGGCAAGTATTTCTGAATGTTACTAAGAAATGAATCAAGAAACTAGTTATATTTTGAAAAATAATGTTACGATTCAAATAAATAATCAAATAATTTTAAAAATGGGTTGTCGATTCAAATAAACATTATATCGAGTTAATCAATTTTAAAAAGTACGGACTATTGAAAACAATTCTTTGAAAATCCAAAAATGCCATCCATATAGAATTAAATGTATCAAATTTTCACCACATTAAGAAACATTATCTATCATTTGACAGTTATTTGACTTGGTTAAAAAATGTGATAACGTACCGTTTTTGTTTCTTAATTGTGTATATCCTGACATCGGTCGTGGCGAGACTACGATTGTCATCACATGAATCCACAACCCGCTTCCATTGGGAAAACTATTATTTTGAACCTCGGAATGAATATAGCTTTCATTGCATGTTGTTTTGAACATAGACTCTGACAGTGTAACTCGTGTGTCACATTTAGGAGAGTTAAGATTTTGAAAAGACAATTTAAGTACAGTCCGAGATTCAAAGGTGGCATGACAAGAACATGATGCATTGGTACCAGCTATGAGAGAAGTGTCCATGTTGATGTCTACATGGTCTGATGTAGCTTCCCCAACATGACAGAGTTGAAGGACTGAAACACAAATGTTGTTGTAATGAATTAACTCAGCAAGTCACAACAAGTTATAAAAGTGAGGTAGAAAATACATTCAAGTTTTAATATCATGCCTATCTGAAATTTGAGGTTGAAAACAGGTAGGATATAAAATCATATTTCTTTGTTTATACAAACATAAAACTCGTTCGATTTTTGTACTTGACCACCTATTATGACTCAACGATTATCTGACCTTCATTGTGTAGTAGAATGCCAATGTTCGATTATGATGAACAATTCAAACAATGAATAATAAATAAGAAAATATCTTTATTACTTTTTTGTTTTATCCAAAAGCATTTTAAGTCAACGTTGACAAAAAAAATTTACGACATGTTTAAAAGGAAGATATCTAAACAGAACAAAGGAAGGGTCAAGTTGTAGATATGACTGCAATAAGCCTCACATAATGTTTTTGCAGTAGATAACAATCATCTCCTTTTTAAAATACATTATAAATGATTGGTTAATATGATTCATAGCCAGTCAGTCATGTATTCCCCATCTACACATCTACATGACATTTCACCTTGTTGGTCAGTTATTGGTGTTTACTGTTTAGCGTCACAATCTGAGTAAAGAACAGTGATAAATTTTCCAGTGCTGGGGGGTCAATCTGCTGAATAGGTTAAAGAGCGACTGACTACAGTTTTAGATGACGGTTCCCTTTCTACTACGACTATCATACACTGGGTGAAATAATTTCAACTTGGAAGATGACTCCTGGTCATGGATACCATCAACCAGTACAAACTCTAAAAACATTGCTCTGCATCAACTAGTGATAGCAAGTTGCCAAATACTCTTCGCGAGTTAGAAGAAGCAACAGGCCTGTCAAATGGATCCATATATAGCATACTTCGTTACAAACTCCACAGGTCCAAGGTTTGTGCACGATGGGTTAACAAAATGCTTTGGT
The DNA here is from genome assembly GCA_921293015.1 of Phorcus lineatus. NCBI lineage: Eukaryota > Metazoa > Mollusca > Gastropoda > Trochida > Trochidae > Phorcus > Phorcus lineatus. The sequence continues at coordinate 14,390,708 of OV121085.1, forward strand.
AAACATCAGTGAAGCTTTGCTAACATATTACAATGCCAACCCAGAAGAATTTCATTTTAGGTTTGTAACCGTTGATGAAACTTGGTTTAAGCATAATGACCCAGTGAATTCCATCGCTTTCCCAAACAAATAAACAAACTTTCTTGGCCAGAGATTTGTTGATGACAGTGAACTGACTGCTACTGTGGTGCCTTTTTTAGGGGACCAAGTTTTAGAGTTCCACTGTTCGGGTATCAGTGCCTGGCGATGGAAGAAGTGTGTAGAGTTCAAAGGGTATCATGTTGAAAAATAAAGCAGTTTGAATCGAAATATTTTGCTCGTTCTTTGTCAGGCTCAAAACCTTTCGATATCCCTTGGTAGCAGTATCGAAATTTTTCACAAATAGTCACTGTACGTACTTCTTAAGAAGATATTACCAATCGTAATCATTGACTTGACTCCAAGAATATATTTATGTCATTGGATTAGAATTTGAAAAATACCTCAACCTTCCGAACAGTTCAGGAAGAGGTACAATATCAACATATAGCTGCAAGAGTTTAAGTTCTGTCACTTTGGAAGACGTATATTTCAAAGTAAAGACATAACATTATTTAGGAATTAATTTTACTTCGTTTATTCATTAACAACTGCAATAGTAGGTAATAACAGACTATCTGGTATTGCAATCCCAGCAGGCAGTCCGACGTTGTATCAATGTTGAAACGACGTCCTTTATCAACGTTGACTTAACGTTGAAATATGATTGGATTTGAAATTTGCGGCAACGTCGAAATCTGACATCATATCGACGTCGGTACAACGTGGAAGCCATGACGTATCAACGTTGAAAAGACGTCATATTGACGTCAAGGTTGACAATTATTCAGGTAGTGTCAACTTTATTTCGTTTTAATTCATTAAGCAATGCATCATCTGTGAGGTTGTGGTCTTTACCTCAGCACAATCATTAGCCTTGGTTCAAAATTTAGATGGCTGCTCGTGTAAAGTTATCCATACAATGGAAATTTAACAACAAAGAAGGGTATTAAAGGTTATATGACACTGCAATGATTTAGATCAAAGTGTCATCAAAACAATGTATGTTACAAACGCGCAATTACCATTTTGTAAGAACTACTAACTTAAAACAAATATAAAATGTTTGTTGTCAGTTGTGAAAATAACTGCAAAAATAAAAACTGTGCCATACATCTTGTTAACTCTAATTATATATAAGGGCAGAGTTACCTCCCTTTATTGTGAATTTGAATGAATTAACTTTAATGCATCTAAATCCAATATTCATAACACTTGTTAATGTCAATGATATTTTTTGTATTTTTCATTTCATTCTTAAAACAAACCATAACTTACTTGATGTTATTAACAATAATGAAATGTTATAAAAGTAATCACTAGTTATCTAAATTGTTCTCATGACGTTTAAAACAACATCAAAAACCAACCAAATTTCAACGTCAAGAAACAAACGTTGTTCCATCGTCGAAAATCGGTTGATCGACGTCCTGACCTGAAATCAACAGAATTTCGACGTCAAAATGACGTCAGTTGCCTGCTGGGATAGTTTTTCACAAGAGACTATCGCTATCGTTAAAACACTTTTGGTGTCAATTATAGTTCCCCCTAGTGCGCATATACATACGTGCACTGTTCGCCATTGAATTGGAATTCTATTTTGAACATTTTAGGATTGATAACACCACTGGCAATAATTGATTTGTATGACTCAAAGTCCCTAATTTTTATTAACTTTGAATAAGACATTCGGTGCAGTTTGTGTAAAACCCTATTCCAGAGAACAACCATATAAGCTTTAACGTCGATGAATCACTTCTAGGGACAGTTTAACTCCATGGAGATATTTTGATTCAGAATTATTCAGAAGAAATGGCAATGATTACTTACCTGGGGTGTTAGACATCGCGTGAGATGACTGCATCAGTAGGGCGACCAATCCCAGTGAAAAATATATATTGATTTCCTCCATGATATGATTAACAGTTTCTTCTAAATTTACTGTCAGATGTCATCAAGATCGCTGCTCTGTATTGGTTGTTGATTTAACTTCCTCGTTGCATGTTGACTGTGACCTATAAGGGTGGATAATACCCGGTCCACATTCTAGGCAACACCAGCATGATTCTATTCATGAAAGGTAACACTGTTTCTGATTGAAAGGCAGGCATATCAAAGACATTATTCTCATTGTAATAGCACCCTTTCATACTTCAAAATTTCTATTTCTCGCATTGGCGAGATTTAATGGGATTTCTATTCGTTGTTATTGATATGATTTTCCATGTGACTTGGTTTTATTGCTAAACCTGAATACAAAATGAAAGTGTTTTGAATGTTCGCTGACTCTGTGTTCTATTCAACTGTTGTAATACTAATAAAAACTTTTTTTTTCCAGTTGTCAGTCACATATGAATATTTATTTCCTTGTAGATTTCTGTTACTATAATTAAGTACACCTGCTGATATAATAATATTTTCCCTGATTGAAATTGTTCAAAGAAACCTCGCGAAAAGGAAACCAAATTTTACCGATTGCAAGACAATGTTGTTGTTGTTTTTTTTATAAAATATGACAGTTCTAGCAATTTTCAAATTGTAAAACAGTATGGACTATGGATAATCTGGTTGAGCCATGAGATGTTTGACCTTTGGATATTTGTACAGATACCAAGGTCAAACGTTACAATTAATAAACCTACCACAGATTGACCCTGGACTGCAGATATGTTAGACTTGGTGGGCCTTTCAATTGCTTGATAATCTCAACTTTTGAAGGTTCGATTCACTGTCCAAACTGAGACATGAGTTTAGAAATATCTTGTGCCAAAATATATCAATATAGCACTTCCTTTGTCGACCAGGAAGTATTTTTGTAGCTCGTATTAAAGATGGAATGTGAACCAGGAGTACGTGGCAGGTGACCTATTGTATTTTATCTCTTTCAGGAATCAAATATTCAGCCAACTATTTTCGTTTCGATCTAATTACATACCTTATGCAGTGCGACGATCTATGAGGTTCCACTTGAATTGGTCATATGGTATAAATGTACATTATTTGCTTCAACAACCTTTGCTATTCTAACTTAACTAATTATCTCACATTTCAAGATAATGGACCTCAATGTTTTCATATACAACTTATTTTCAACAATTGTATTGACACTGGTGTCTAATGGGTCCAAATTGGTAGGTTATTACATCACGTATTTGAAAAAGGCCTGAAACAAATTTGTTTTTCTCTTTTTTCCTTCGTTTGCATATTTGAAGATGCTAAGTCTAATTTTGAGAATGAATCCTTTAAAATGGTGTATATCTTTTAAACATTGGCTCACTTCAAATTAAGTTGGTTTGACAAAATAAAAACATAAAATATTTTAAGCTGTTTTGTGTTTTTACACCATTTTTTAAACAACATTTTTGAAAGAACTGTTTTGGTCAGTTTTGAAGATGACTTTCCAAATACAAAAAAAAATAATTAAATACTGTAAATCAAAGTTGTCATTGACACATCCTTAATATAGCTCAGTGTTTGTCAGCAACCATTTGCAAAACAAAATTTCACAACACTGGTATCTGCTTCATTCATACCTTATTTATGAAGAACATTTTAATGTTACAGTCAGTTGTCATAATATTTTATTCATATTATGATACAATATTATGTTTACATGCTACATTTTATCTATGATAATAAGAGATTATTACCCGAGGAAGTGTGTCATATGACTTTTACGAAACGAGTGTGCATTTTTTTATTACCCGAGCGAGAGCGAGGGTTATACATACATTCACATGAGTTTCATAAAAGTTATATGACACGATTCCGAGGATAATAATTTCTTTATGACCGATTGGACTCCATCACAAACAGGATATTATAACGTCACAGACGACGAAATACGGTAACTCACGCTTAGACAATCGTTGCCAGGCAAAAGTGATATGTGTGTTACGAACAATCTGGGGTATATCACAATCTGCAGATTGTTCGAACAATCTGCAGATTGTTTGCTCACAATCTAGGAATTCCTAGATTGTTTAAACAATCTGCAGATTGTGCGACCTGAACAATCTGGGAATGATCACAATCTGGGAATTTTTGTTTTAGTAGTATTTTCATCATTATAAAATGGGAATTATTTAGCTTATTAGCTTATTCTATTTAGCAAGTATAAAGATCGATTCCTAGATTGTGATGAGCTATGAGCTTGTCTCTTTCTCATAATGAAGGGGTATGGGGACCGATTCCCAGATTGTGAAGGACATTCAGCTCGTCTTTATATCAAACTGAGGGGGTATGGGGGCCGATTCCCAGATTGTGAAGGGGTCACAGCTCGCCTTTATTTAAACTGAGAGGGAATAGCAGTCGATTCTCAGATTTTCAAGGGCTCACAGATCGGCTTTATGTCACACTGAGGCAGCATAGCAGTCAATTCCCAGATTGTGAAGGGCTTACAGCTAACCTATATATGAAACTGAGAGGGTATAGCAGTCGATTCTTAGATTGTGAAGGGCTCACAGATCGGCTTATGTCAAACTAAGGGGGTATAGGGGCCGATTCCCAGATTGTGAAGGGGTCACAGCTCACCTTTATTTAAACTGAGAGGGTATAGCAGTCGATTCTCAGATTTTCAAGGGCTCACAGATCGGCTTTATGTCACACTGAGGCAACATAGGAGTCAATTCCCAGATTGTGAAGGGCTTACAGCTAACCTATATATGAAACTGAGAGGGTTTTGCAGTCGATTCCTAGATTGTGAAGGGCTCACCGCTCGCCTTAAAGCAAACTGAGAGGGGTATAGGGGTCGATTCCTAGATTGTGAAGGGCTCACAGCTCACCTTTATTTAAACTGAGAGGGTAAAGCAGTCGATTCTCAGATTGTGAAGGACTCACATATCGGCTTTATGTTAAACTGAGGCAGCATAGGCGTCAATTCTCAGATCGTTAAGGCCTCACATCTCGCCTATAAATCAAACTGACGCAGTATATAGGCCGATTCCTTGATTGTTAAGGGCTCATAGCGCATCTTTATTTAAACCGACATAATATAGGGGTCAATTATCAGATTGTGAATGGCTCACATTTCGCCTAAATGTCAAACTGACGGAGTATAGGGATCGATTCTCAGATTGTGAAGGGCTCATAGCTCATCTGTATGTCAAACTGAGAGGGTACAGGGGTCGATTCCCAGAATGTGAAGGGCTCACAGCTCACCTTTATTTAAACTGAGAGGTTATATAGAAGTCGATTCTCAGATTGTGAAGGGCTCACATCTCGCCTATAAATCAAACTGACGCAGTATATGGGCCGATTCCTTGATTGTTAAGGGCTCATAGCGCATCTTTATTTAAACCGACATAATATAGGGGTCAATTATCATATTGTGAATGACTCACATCTCACCTATATGTCAAACTGAGGGGGTATAGGGGCCGATTCCTAGATTGTGAAGGGCTTATAAACCGCCTATATGTCAAACTGACGGAGTATAAGGATCGATTCTCAGATTATGAAGGGCTCACAGATCGGCTTTATGTCAAACTGAGGCAGCATAGGTGTAAATTTTCAGATTGTGAAGGGCTTACAGCTCACCTATATATGAAACTGAGAGGGTATCTAGGAGACGATTCTCAGATTGTTTAGGGCTCACATCTCGCCTATATGTCAAATTGACGGAGTATAGGGATCGATTCCTAGATTGTGAAGGGCTCATAGCTCGTCTTTATGTCAAACTGAGGGTTTATAGGGGCCGATTCCTAAATTGTGAAGGGCTTACAACTCGCCTAAATGTCAAACTGAGGGAATATATGGATCGATTCTCAGATTGTGAAGGGCTCATAGCTCGCCTATAAATCAAACTGACGGAGTATAGAGGTCGGATCTCAGATTGTGAAGAGGTCACATCTCGCCTATATGTCAAACTGAGGGGGTATAGGGGTTGATTCCCAGATTGTGAAGGGCTCACAGTTAATCTATATTTAAACTGAGAGGGTATAGGAGTCAATTCTGAGATTGTGAATGGCTCATAGCTCGCCTATATATAAAACTGAGAGGGTAGAGGAGTCGATTCTCAGATTGGGAAGGGCTCATAGTTTGCTATTTATCAAACTGAGAGGGTATAAGAGTCTATTCTCAGATTGTAAAGGGCTCAAAGGTCGTCTTTACGTCATATATACGGGGGTATAGAAGCATGTTTACACAGATGAAAATGGAAAATGAAGATGGAAAATGGCAGCATCATATTGAAATGGAAATAAAATACTGTTTGAATCAAATCTGTACCAAATGCAAAGGCTGAGAATGCTTAATATAATTTGATTTTAGTAAGAATAATTGCGAATATATATGTTCACCAATGTACTTGATATCTTAATCGTTTCATGTTTGTTTCAGGAGAATCATTTATATAGGCATTTGCTGCCTGTTTGCTAATCCTTTTTGCATTTTGAATATATATATTCTGAATATTATGTTTCATGGAAATTTAATACTGTTTTAATCACAAGAAATTAGTTGTTTGCCACTCCCATCTCTTTGGTCGCAGCACGGAGTAGAGACGATGCCATTATATGACTCTCCTTGCAGCGTAGTAAATAATCCACTCTAAATAAAGTATTCTTAAAATATGGAATCATGAACAGATAATAAAAAAATCAAATAAAACATTTCTTTGTAAAATTCACAAAGCAATATAACGGAAACTATTAAAAAGTTACAGAAAAACATGTGTCAAAATGTTGACCATTGGTGTGACCGAAGAGCAATTAAACATTTTACTCCAGTCAATTCATTATTGCATAAGTATTTGCCCCATGATATCGTGCGATAGATAAACATTAAATTACAGAGAGGAAGTTAATGTGATTGTACGCGATTGACGCGCAAGTCTGAGTAGAGACGCGACACAGTGACACGTTGCTTTGATAAGCAGACCCAGGTAGACATCTGGTCTAATTATTGACGACAACACAAAATGCTAACTGTTCGAGTATTATAAATTTTATAAATTCATTTATTCAAAACCTGTTCATATACAAACTCAAAAGATTAAGTATCTTTCCAATTTATGCATCTTTCGTATAAAAACTCTCAATCTCACGATCCAGGAAGAAAATGAGGGGAAAAGGTAACAGTTATCAAGTTCTCAGAGAATCAGAGTTTGTTGTCTTTGATGTTTGAAACTTTTTTACCATCATGAGACTATTTCCTTCATTGTACCGTGTAAGTGCAAGTGTCAATGCAAGTAATTCATAACAAAGGAGATTAGTGTTTTGTGTTGATACAGATAGTAATTATGCTCAATTAACCTAACTTAAGTCAAGTAAGCGAGAATGAAGAATAAAATTTCAGTGTAATTAACTTTTCAGATAATAAGTTTACTTTTCATAGTGAATTGTTATTTATTGAATTCAAAATGCAAACATTTTACACATATAAGAAATAATTCTTACTTCTACATAAATAGTAACACTCTCCAAACAGTTTTATACGGGTTACCGCAAACTATGATTAATAAAAATCTAATATCGCAGAATAGATATAGAAACTAGTTTTCTACCTCAACATACTCACAATATGTTAACTGAGCCCTCTATTAGCAAAAATAAAACACAAATACAAGCGCAATGCCTTGCACAATCTAGGAATCGACCCCTATACTCCCTCAGTTTGACATAAAGGCGAGCTATGAGCCCTTCACAATCTTGGAATCGATCCCTATACTCCGTACGTTTCATTTATAGGCGCGCTGTGAGCCCTTCACAATCTTGGAATCGACCCCTATACTCCCTCAGTTTGACATAAAAGCGAGCTGTGAGCCCTTCACAATCTTGGAATCGGCCCCTATACTCCCTCAGTTTGATATATAGGCGAGCTATGAGCCCATCACAATCTGAGAATAGAGTGCTATACCCTCTCTCAGTTTAAGAAAAGGTGAGCTATGAGCCTTCACAATCTGAGAATAGATCGCCATAATCCCTCAGTTTGACATATAGACGCACTGTGAGCCCTTCACAATCTAGGAATCGGCCCCTATACCCTGTCAGTTTGACATAAAAGCGAGCTGTGAGCCTTTCACAATCTGAGAATAGATCCCTATACTCCCTCAGTTTGACATAATGACGATATCTGAGCCCTTCACAATCTGAGAATTGACTTATATTTCCTCTCAGTTTAAATAAAGGTGAGCAGTAAGCCTTTCACAATCTAGGAATCGACCCCAATACTCCCTCAGTTTGATTTATAGGCAAGCTATATATGAGCCCATCACAATCTGAGAATAGAGTGCTATACCCTCGCAGTTTAAATAAAGGCGAGCTTTGAGCCTTCACAATCTGAGAATAGATCCCTATACTCCCTCAGTTTGACATATAGGCGAGCTATGAGCCCTTCACAATCTAGGAATCGGCCCCTATACTCCGTCAGTTTGACATAAAAGCGAGCTGTGAGCCCTTCACAATCTAGGATTCGAGCCGTATACTCCCTCAGTTTGATAAATAGGCGAGCTATGAACCCATCACAATCTGAGAATTGACTGATATACCCTCTCAGTTAAAATAAAGGTGAGCTATGAACCTTCACAATCTGAGAATAGACCCCTATAGTCCCTCAGCTTGACATATAGGCGAGCTGTGAGCCCTTCACTATCTAGGAATCGATCCCTATCCCCTAAGTTTGACATATAGGCGAGATATGAGCCCTTCACAATCTGAGAATTGACCCCTAATCCCTCTCAGTATGATATCATGTCGATCTGTAAGCCCTTCACAATCTAGGAATCGATCCCTACACTCAGTCAGTTTGATATATAGGTGAGCTATGAACCTGTCACAATCTATGACTTGACAACTATTCTCCATCATTTTGATGCATACACAAAGAAAAACCTAAATAAACTAGACAATTCTCATGTGATAATGCAAGATATAGTACAAGCAAGCATATTCCCAGATTGTGATCATTCCCAGATTGTTCAGGTCTCACAATCTGCAGATTGTTTAAACAAACTAGGAATGAAAAAAATTCCTAGATTGTTCGAACAATCTGCAGATTGTGAGCGAACAATCTGCAGATTGTGATCATTCCCAGATTGCACGGAACATGTGCACATGTGCTCATATCGGAAATATGTCACCGCTTATGAATAACCATAAGGCTTATAATATATATTATCAAAAACCTTTTCATATTTCTTCAGTTATGGTATATCCAATTAACTCTACAATCTATCTCTACATCTAATTACGATTAGTTTCAGAAATTACATTTCAGGTATTGGTGGCTGATCAAGATTGCAACTTTATTCTCATATATGGTTAGTAATTCTAGCACTAAAATGATTATGATCAACAACAGCCAGACATTTTCGATAATTAAAACACTGATTACTTGAACTTAAACTTGAACTTGAACTATGTTCACTCATGACTGCAAAGCATCATGACCAGGTGTACAAATAAAAGTTTTACATATATAGACACGTGGACATACAAAGATAAGATGTACACTTATGATTTGTGATGAACTGATCATCGAAATTCAAATAGCACACGGTGGCAGAGAATTGAGTGTAAAGTAAGTAAAGAAGTTAAAGTAGTTTCTATTCAAGTGTGACATTCTTATACACATCGCCTTGTCCACTATGGTCAATGTGCTCATAGTCTGTGTTTTCTCTGTTTACCAGATCACAGTAGGTGGGATGTTCTTTAGATGCAGGCGTTGTAGCACTTTCTTGGGGATTGATCGAAAGATATCTGAAATGAAATTCAAAATATATTTATGTTTGTTCATGAACTTTGCCTTTATATAACGACATTGAAAACAATGATGCTGTGAAGAAAAACAATATGTTTTTCTAATTTATTTCGATGCAGAAAACTCAAACAGTTAAGGTTTGCCTCAAAATTATTTAAATCACCGATGTGTTTTTTTATTTTTCATAGAAAAATTAAAACGCATGTCCTGTATTCTAATCGTTTGGTTTCTGTCATCATAGTCCAGCTTTGTAAAGTTATTTTACATTGTTTGTGATGAACAAGCTATTCTGATATTCATTTATATTAAAACGATTTTCATACTCTGTATTTTCTCTGTTTGTCAGGTCATAGTAAGTGGGGTGCTCTCTTGAGTCAGGGGCTGCAGCTTCTTTTGAGGGACGGCGAACGCAATGATATCTAAAAAGTAAGGGAATTACCATAATTGACAGAAAGTATTACATTTCATTTGTTTTTAACTGATAAATGTATAATTTACAATTATGAACCACATTAATGTGTATGGTTGAATGAAGGGCTCACAAAACGAAATACTAAACTAATTCTTTTCCATTTTATTCACTGACAATATTCTTTATACCTTTTCTGTGACTGTGAAAAGGTCATTACTTACAAAGAGCTTTTTACTTAAAGAGGGTTGTCGATGCAATTTTTAAAGACACAGTGGTACTTATAATTTGTGTAAACTCACAATACTGGTAAACGTTGTAGAAAAATGGCACTTAGGCGTTATACATGTTCAGAAGTTTGTGATATTAAAATGCTGAGTTGCCTATCATTCCGTTCGTTCATTCGTTCTTTCCCTTAAGAGATTAACGAGCGCTTTCCAGGGATAGCTTATTTCACGCTCAGCTACCAAAATAAAAGCCGGGATAGCGAGTAAACTTAATGAAAGGCATAAATGGAGTAAAAGGTATAAAGGGTATGTTTTGAAGCGGTGGTCGAAAAGGGTTGAAATTTGGAGATTTTTTAAATTTGGATAATAATTTGGAATAAAAAAGCTGCAATGAGTGGTTAGGGCCGTTGAGGAAGAGGAGAGGGTTGTGAGAGGAGCTACTCGAAGTTGGCATCAGTTTCTTGATCCGCCTCGTCGTTTCCGGTGTAGAGGTCTCCAGTCTTGTATATATAAGCTTTAGTCATCCAGTAGAGGAATTCGTTGTCAAGGGGGTACGTGACTCCCTTGTAGACTATATTCCTTGTTAGAAAGACTGAGGACAGATTGGGGAGATCGTACGGGACGTCCTCTACTCCTGCAGGGGTTATGTAGGTGAGGGAGAAGTGAGGAAGTGATTCCATTTGCTTGTTCCTCCTGATGTACAGGATGTGTTTATCATCCTTGGTTGATTGAACAGATTTACCGCTCTTGAGGCGGTTGATCCTGATAATCTATAGGTATTGCCGTTTTCCGTCCTGTGCGTAGGAGCTTCCACAGGAGGTTGAGCCTCCTACTTCTACTCCCACTTGGACAGGTTGTGTGGTTGGCGTTATGGGTTGTGCCGGTTGGTAGTCCATTGCGGTTTACTCCATCTCCTTGACTTCCTTGCGGCTGTCTTTGTTGGGACGTCGGCGTTTTTCCCCTCGGTCTTGGACTTCTTCATAGGACTTCTTCATAGGACGTTTGGTCGTAGAAGGGGGAGTATGTTTTCGGGGTGGTGTCTGTGGTGTTGGTGAAGGTAGTGGGTGTGCAGGGTCCTGTTGGTTCTCTGCGCCAGTCGTCGCTTCCTGGGCTGGTGGGGTCCTGGAAGCGGGGTTTGGTGGAGCGGGTGCAGAAACCTTCAGCCCTCCGTTTTGGTTTCTGTCCCTTTCTCCGCTTCGTGTCAAACTCGATCGTAAAACACTTTTCTCCGTCCTCAAAGTTATTTGTGACGGAGAAGGTTTTCACCAGGTATTGTAAGCAAAGTTCAAAGTCCACTAGGAGGGGTTTTGGGAGGGGTGCGGTGATGTTAGCAGGCTTGTTAGGCTTGGCAGGCATGTTGGGGTAATTAGGCTTAAGGGCGCTAGCTAATTAGAAATCCGTATAGCTTGATAGGAAGACTACAGATGGGTTCATTCCACCATTGTACCTCCTTTTATAATGATTACATGAGAGAAAATGATAGTGATCCCGCTTAAATTTTTACCTTCTGCATGCAACCGATTGTTGACGAAATAACAGATTTACCCTTTGCCATTATTATATTCAACATTGAAGTGCCGTCATTGACAAAGTGCAGAAAATGGTTTGTGCAAGGAGAATCCTCCTCATTTTTCAAACTATATGCATTATATTTAACTTTAATATACTGAAAATATTTTTTGGGAAACATAAGAACAAAAATATTGTCGCCTTTATTAAGTAGTAACCAATAATGGTCTGCGGCTGGTAAAATCTTTATTTGAACAGTAGGTTCATGAACAAATGTATATAAATTGTCTCATAACCATCTCAAACAAATAGATAAGTAAAGTTTATAATTATTAGTAATTATAAGAATTATTTTCTATTTCATGAAATGTCTATGTTGTTTTCTTTCCACAGCTATATTCTAAGTTGATTTGATGTCATTACCTGGATTTCTATTCCTTGCATACTAAGTGCTTAATGACATGGAACTGACACTTTAATAAAGATTTCCGACGTTCCGAGGTTTGTAGATTTTAAAAAAAAGAGGAATGTTTTGTTTGTATAATTCACTCATTTTTTCCATGAACTTTTTCTCTTGATTATTTAGAACAATTTGAAAAGCATCTCCCTTCCCTCTAAAGTTTGTAATGATATTCGAGTTATTCATTCACTTATATACGTTATTCGTGTCATAACCTCTTACTACATGTACCTTGTAAATCATTAACGCTAGGTCCTGGAGCAGTAGTATTTGATTTAGTTGAAACGTCAGTCCCTCCAGAGGTTGAGTAATCAGGATTTGTTGTTATTTGCGTAGTTGAACTTGTAATTGTTGAAGTTTTGGTTCCATCTCTAAGTATTGTCGAAGTTGTCGTTTTTGTCGTTGTTGTGGATATGAGTGCTGGTTGTGTTATTGTTGGTGGTGGTGGTGTTGGTGATGATGTCGTTGTTAGAGTGATCAGAGGTTGGGAGTTTATCCTTGGTTCGAAACATCGAAGAATTAAGTTAGTTCCTGTAGAGACGTAAAAATAACACCATGCAGCCTTTATCTTTATATTACAGGGTCTATTTCCATATAAGCAGGTGAGATCTTGGCAAGTATTTCTGAATGTTTCAAAGAAATGAATCAAGAAACTAGTTCTTTATTCATCCTAATCAACAATTCGAGCTTGTGTTTTAGGAATGAATGCAACGTTCATATTTATATTTTGAAAATTAATGTTACTATTCAAATAAATAATTAAATAATTTAAAAAATGGGTTGTCGATTCAATTAATCATTATATTGAGTTAATAGATTTTAAAAAGTACGGACTATTGTGAAAAAAATCCTTTGAAAATCCGAAAATGCCATCCATATAAAATTAAATGTATCAAATTTTCATCACATTAAGAAACATTGTCTATCATTAGACAGTTATTTGACTTCTAACTTCTGGTTAAAATATGTGATAACGTACCGTTTTTGTTTCTAAATTCTGTATATCCTGACATCAGGTGTGACGAGACTGCGACTGTCTTCACATGAATCCACAAACTGGTTCCATTACGAAAACTATTATTTTGAACCTCAGGTTGAATATAACTGGCATTACATGTTATTGTGAAAATAGGATCTGACAGTGTAACCTGTGTTCCACATTTAGGAGAGTTAAGATTGTGAAAAGACAATTCAAGTTCGGTGCGAGATTCAAAGGCGACATTACAAGAACATGATCCTTTGGTTCCAGCTAATAGGGAAGTGTCCATGTTAAGGTATGCATGGTCTGATGTAGCGATCCCTTTGCGACAGAGTTTGAGGACTGAAACACAAGTGTTTTTGTATTTAATGCATTCATCAAGTCTTAAAAAGTAACAAAAGTGAAGTGAAAAATACGTTTAAGTTTGATGTCATGCCTACCTGAAATTTGAGGTTGAAAACAGGTAGGATATAAACTCATTTTTCTTTGTTTATACAAACATAAAACTCGTTCCATTTCTGTACTTGACCACCTTTTACGACTAACAATTATATGACCTTCATTAAATAGCAGAATGCCAATGTTCCATTATGTAAACATTTCGAACAATGAATAATAAATAAGAGAATATCTTTATTACTTTTTGTTTTATCCAAAAACATTGTAAGTCAACGTTGACAACGGATATTCACGACATGTTCAAAAGGGGGATATATATGCAGAACATAGGCAGGATCAAGTTGTAGATACGACTGCAATTAGCCTTACATAATGTATTTAAAGTAGATAACAATCATCTGCTTTTTAGAATACAATATAGATGATTGCTTAATATGATTCATAGTCAATCAGTAATATTTTTTTTCCACTGTACATCTACGTGACATTTCACCTTATAGGTCAGTTATTGGTATCTAGCATCACAAACTGAGTAAAGAGCAGTGATAAAGTTTCTGGTGCTGGATGGTCAATCTACTAGACAGGTTGGAGAGTGGTTAATGATGATGACACTGGGTGAAAGAATTTCATCGCGGCAGAGAGAGTTTGGAAGGTGACTACCGGTCAGGGAGACCATCAACCAGTACAAACATTGATGCTATGCATCAACTAGTGATGGCAAATTGTCTAATTACTCTCCATGAGTTAGAAAAAGCACCAGGCCTGTCATATGGATCCCTACAAAGCATACTTCGTCACTCATGTTCAAGGTTTGTGCACGATGGGTTCCAAAAATGCTTTGGTGAACATTAGTGAAGCTTTGCTAACTCAGTACAGTGCCAACCCAGAAGAATTTCATTTTAGGTTTGTAACCTGTGATGAAACTTGGTTTTTATCATCATGACTCGGGGAGAAAACAAGAATCATTGATCTTGCTCCCAGTGAATTTTATGGCTTTCACAAACTCAAAACAAACTTTCTTGGCCAGATGGTTGTTGATGACGATGAACGAAGTTGGAAGGGGATCATGTTGAAAATAAAAGCAGTTTGAATCGAAATATTTTGCTTGTTCCATGTAGCAGTATCGAAATTGTTCACAAATAGTCACTGTACGTACTTCTTAACAAGATATTACCAATCGTAATCATTGACTTGTTTGACTCCAAGAATATATTTATGTCGTTGGATTAGAATTTGAAAAATACCTCAACATTCCGAACAGTTCAGGAAGAGGTACGATATCAACATATAGCTGCAAGAGTTTAAGTTCTGTCACTTTGGAAGACGTAAATTTCAAAGTAAAGACATTACATTATTTAGGAATTCATTTTACTTCATGTATTCAAACATAACTGCAATAGTAGGTAACAATAGAGTATCTGGTATTGCAATCCCAGCAGGCAATCCGACGTTGTATCAACGTTGAAACGACGTCGTTTATCAACGTTGACTTAACGTTGAAATATGATTGGATTTGAAATTAGTCGCAACGTCAAAATCTGACATCATTTCGACGTCGGTTCAACGTTGAAGCCATGACGTATCAACGTTGAAAAGATGTCATATTGACGTCAAGGTTGACAATTATTTAGGTTGTGTCAACTTTATTTCGTTTTAATTCATTAAGCAATGCATCATCTGTGAGGTTGTGGTCTTTATCTCAGCACATTCATTAGCCTTGGTTCAGAATTTAGATGGCTACTCGTGTGAAGTTATCAATACAATGGAAATTAAACAACAAAGAAGGGTATTAAAGGTTATATGACACTGCAATGATTTTGATCAAAGTGTCATCAAAACAATGTATGTTACAAACGCGCAATTTCGATTTTGTAAGAACTACTAACTTAACACAAATCAAAAATGTATGTTGTCAGTTGTGAAAATAGCAGCAAAAATAAAAACTGTACCATACATCTTGTTAACTCTCATTATATATAAGGGCAGAGTTCCCTCCCTTTATTGTGAATTTGAAGGAAATAAACTTTAATGCATCTAAATCCAATATTCATAACACTTGTTTATGTCAATGATAGCTGCTTATTTTTTGTATTTTTCATTTCATTCTTAAAACAAAATCATAACTTACTTGATGCTATTAACAATAATGAAATGTTATAAAAGTAATCACTTGTCAGTTCTAAGTTGTTCTCATGACGTTAAAACAACGTCAAAAACCAACCAAATTTCAACGTCAGGAAACTAACGTTGTTCCAACGTCGAAAATTGGTTGATCGACGTCCTGACCTGAAATCAAAAAGATTTCGACGTCGAAATGACGTCAGTTGCCTGCTGGGATAGTTTTTCACAAGAGACTATCGCTATCGTAAAAAGTCTTTTGGTGTCAATTATAGTTTCCCCTAGTGCGCATATACATAAGTGCACTGTTCGCCATTGAATTGGAATTCTATTTTGAACATTTTAGGATTGATAACACCACTGGCAATGATTGATTTGTATGACTCAAAGTCCATAATTTTTATTAACTTTGAATTAGACATTCGGTGCAGTTTGTGTAAAACCCTATATAAGCTTTAACGTTGATGAATCACTTCTAGGGACAGTTTGACTCCATGGAGATATTCAGAATTATTCAGAAGCAATGACAGTGATTACTTACCTGGGGTGTAAGACATCACGTGAGTTGACTGCATCAGTAGGGCGACCAATCCCAGTGAAAAATAAATATTGATTTCCTCCATGATATGATTAACAGTTTCTTCCAAATTTACTGTTAGATGTCATCAAGATCGCTGCTCTGTGTTGGTTGTTGATTTAACTTCCTCGTTGCATGTTGACTGTGAACTAGACGGGTGGATAATAACCCCGGCCCCCATTCTAGGCAACATCAGTATGAGTCTATTCATGAAAGGTAACACAGTTTCTTATTGAAAGGCAGGCATATCAAAAACATTAGTTCCCTTTCAAACTTCAAAAAGTATGCTTTCTATTTCGCATTGGCGAGATTGAATGGGATTTCTATTTGTTGTTATTGATATCATTTTCCATGTGACTTGGTTCATTGCTAAACCTGAATACAAAATGAAAGTGTTTTGAATGTTCGCTGACTCTGTGTTCTATTCAACTGTTGTAATACTAATAAAAAAAAATATTTTCCAGTTGTCAGTCACATATGAATATTTATTTCCTTGTAGATTTCTGTTACTATAATTAAGTACACCTGCTGATATAATAATATTTTCCCTGATTGAAATTGTTCAAAAAAACCTTGCGAAAAGGGAAACCAAATTTTACCGATTGCAAGACAATGTTGTTTTGTTTTTTATGAAATATGATAATTCTAGCAATATTCAAATTGTTAAACGGTGTTGGTTGGCTTCAAAAAGTTTTCGTTTGATACTCAATAATTCTCTCTACGGCTAGGGATAATCTGGTTGAGCCATGAGATGTTTGACCTTTGGATATTTGTACAGGTACCAAAGTCAAGCGTTACAATTAATAAACCTACCAAAGAATGACACTGAACTGCAGATATGTTAGAATTGGTGGCCCTTTCAATTGCTTTATAATCTCAACTGTTGAATGTTCGATTCATTGTCCAAACTGAGACATGAGTTTAGAAATATATTGTGCCAAAATATATCAATATAGCACTTCCTTTGTCGACCAGGAAATATTTTTGTAGCTCATATGAAAGACGGAATGTGATCCAGGAGTACGTGAAAGGTGACCTATTGTATTTTATCTCTTTCAGGAATCAAATATTCAGCCAACTATTTTCTTTTCGATATAATTACATTCCTTTTGCAGTGCGACGATCTATGAGGTTCCACAGTTGAATTGGTCATGTGGTATAAATGTACATAATTTGCTTCAACAACCTTTGCTATTTTAACTTGAATAATTATCTCTAATTTCAAGATAATGTACCTCAATGTTTTCATATACAACTTATTTTCAACAATTGTATTGACACTGGTGTCTAATGGGTCCAAATTGGTAGGTTATTACATCACGTATTTGAAAAAGGCCTGAAACAAATTTGGTTTTTTTCTTTTTTTCTTTGTTTGCACATTTGGAAATGCTAAGTCTAATTTTGAGAATGAATTCTTCAAAATGCTGTATATCTTTTAAACATTGGCTCACTTCAAATAAAGTTGGTTTGACAAATTAAAAAAAATAATATATTATAAGCTGTTTTGTGTTTTTACACCATTTTTTAAACAACATTTTTGAAAGAACTGTTTCGGTCAGTTTTGAAGATGACTTAAAAAATACAACAAAAAAATTTGTTGATACTGTAAATCAAAGTTGTCATTGACACATCGTTAATATTGCTCAGTGTTCGTCAGCAACCATTTGCAAAACAAAATTTCACAACACTGGTATCTGCTTCATTCATTACTTATTTTATGAAGAACATTTTAATGTTACAGTCAGTTGTCATAATATTTTATTCATATTATGATACAATATTCTGTTTACATGCTATATTTTATCTATGATAATAAGAGATTTTTAACCGAGGAAGTGTGTCATATGACTTTTACGAAACGAGTGTGCATTTTTAATTACCCGAGCGAGAGCGAGTGTTATACATACATTCACATGAGTTTCATAAAAGTCATATGACACACTTCCGAGGATAATAATTTCTTTATGACCGATTGGACTCCATTTCAAACGCATGGATATATTCAGAATACGGCCGTCTTCCCTTCCGATGGTCCACTATAGTGACGACACAAACAAAGATTTTATAACGTCACAGACGACGAAATACGGTAACTCACGCATAGACACGCCAGGCAAAAGTTCTTTGTGCACATGTGCTCATATCGGAAATATGTCACCGCTTATGAATAACCATAAGGCTTATAATATATATTATCAAAAACCTTTTCATATTTCTTCAGTTATGGTATATCCAATTAACTCTACAATCTATCTCTACATCTAATTACGATTAGTTTCAGAAATTACATTTCAGGTATTGGTGGCTGATCAAGATTGCAACTTTATTCTCATATATGGTTAGTAATTCTAGCACTAAAATGATTATGATCAACAACAGCCAGACATTTTCGATAATTAAAACACTGATTACTTGAACTTAAACTTGAACTTGAACTATGTTCACTCATGACTGCAAAGCATCATGACCAGGTGTACAAATAAAAGTTTTACATATATAGACACGTGGACATACAAAGATAAGATGTACACTTATGATTTGTGATGAACTGATCATCGAAATTCAAATAGCACACGGTGGCAGAGAATTGAGTGTAAAGTAAGTAAAGAAGTTAAAGTAGTTTCTATTCAAGTGTGACATTCTTATACACATCGCCTTGTCCACTATGGTCAATGTGCTCATAGTCTGTGTTTTCTCTGTTTACCAGATCACAGTAGGTGGGATGTTCTTTAGATGCAGGCGTTGTAGCACTGATCGAAAGATATCTGAAATGAAATTCAAAATATATTTATGTTTGTTCATGAACTTTGCCTTTATATAACGACATTGAAAACAATGATGCTGTGAAGAAAAACAATATGTTTTTCTAATTTATTTCGATGCAGAAAACTCAAACAGATAAGCTTTGCCTTAAAATCATTTAAATCTTTTCACCACTCTGGTCATCTCTGATGTGTTTTTTGACTTTTCATAGAAAAATGAAAAGGCGTGCCCTGTATTCTAATCGTTTGGTTTCTGTCATCATAGTCCAGCTTTGTAAAGTTATTTTACATTGTTTGTGATGAACAAGCTATACTGATATTCCGATTTTCATACTCTGTATTTTCTCTGTTTGTCAGGTCATAGTAAGTGGGATGCTCTTTTGAGTCAGGGGCTGCAGCTTCTTTTGAGGCACGGCGAACGCAATGATATCTAAAAGGTAAGGGAATGACCATAATTGACAGAAAGTATTACATTTCATTTGTTTTTAACTGATAAATGTATAATTTACATTTATGAACACATTAATGTGTATGGTTGAATGAAGGTTATCATATAATTCTTAAAAGGGCGCACAAAACGAAATACTAAACTAATTTTTAAACATTTTATTCACTGACAATTTTCTTTATACCATATCAATTAATTGTTATAACACATATGTTCCTTTGGTGTTTTAACACATACATATATATATATATGTGCGCAAAGGAATAATCAGTGAAATTATTCTTCTTCTAATTCTTCGAATGCTTTGGCTGCTACGTCTACTATAATGACAACATAGTACTTACAGTGTACTTACCTACGATGAAAGACAACACCAGCAATAACGATGAAGATGAGACAAACGACACCCACTATGCCACCTGCTATTGCCCCAACTAAAACTTACAAAGATAAGATATTCGATTCATTAAAAACTATTATTTCATGAATGCTAGACATATTTTTTTATCAGGATATAAGTAGCGATCGCTGAAAGAAACAAAATACGAGACTTATCCATATTAATTTAAAGTTATGACGGGACTGTGGGTTATGGGTTGTGCCGGTTGGTGATCCATTGTGGTTTCCTCCATCTCCTTGACTTCCTTGCGGCTGTCTTTGTTGGGGGCGTTGGTGTTTTTCCCCTCGGTCTTGGACTTCTTCTTAGGACGTTTGGTCGTAGAAGGGGGAGTACGTTGTCGGGGTGGTGTCTGTGGTGTTGGTGAAGGTAGTGGGTGTGCAGGGTCCTGTTGGTTGTCTGCGCCGGTCGTTGCTTCCTGGGCTGGTGGGGTCCTAGAAGCGGGGTTTGGTGGTGCGGGTGCAGAAACTTTCAGCCCTCCGTTTTGGTTTCTGTCCCTTTCTCTGCTCCATGTCAAACACGATCGTAAAAACCTTTTCTCCGTCCTCAAAGTTGTTTGTGACGGAGTAGGTTTTCATCAGGTATTGTAAGCAAAGTTCCAAGTCCACTAGGAGATCCGTACAGCTTGATAGCAAGACTACAGATGGTATCATTCCACCATTGTACCTCCTTTTATAATGATTACATGAGAGAAAAAGTAAATTTTTACCTTCTGCATGCAACCGTTTGTTGATGAAATAACAGAGTTACCCTTTGCCATTATTTTATCCAACATTGAAGTGACGTCATTGACAAAGTGCAGAAAATGGACTGTGCAAGGAGAATCCTCCTCATTTTTCAAACTATGCTTAAATATTTAACTTTAATATACTGAAAATATTTTTTTGGAAACATAAGAACAAAAATATTGTTGCCTTCATTAAGCATTTACCATTAATGGTCTGTGGTTGGTAAAATCTTTATTTGAACAGTAGGTATAATAACAAATGTATATAAATTGTCTTATAACCATCTCAAACAAACAGATAAGTAAAGTTGATAATTATTAGTAATCATAAGAATTACTTTCTATTTCATGACATGTCTATGTTGTTTTCTTTCGACAGCTATCTTCTAAGTTGATTTGATGTCATTACCTGGATTTCTATTCCTTGCATATTACAGTTTGTAATGATATTTGAGTTATTCATTCACATATATACGTTATTTGTGTCATAACTTCTTACTACATGTACCTTGTAAATCATTAATGCTAGGTCCTGGAGCAGTAGTATTTGATTTAGTTGAAACGTCAGTCCCTCCAGAGGTTGAGTAATCAGGTTTCGTTGTTATTGGCACAGTTGAACTCGTAAATGTTGAAGTTGTGGTTCCATCTCTTAGTATTGTCGAAGTTGTCGTTTTTGTTGTGGTTGTGGATATGTGTTATTGTTGTTGGTGGTGGTGTTGATGATGATGTCGTTGTTAGAGTGATCAGAGGTTGTGAATTTATCCTTGGTTCGAAACATCGAAGAATTAAGTTAGTTCCTGTACAGACGTAAAAATAGCACCATGCAGCCTTTATCTTTATATTACAGGGTCTATTTCCATATAAGCAGGTAAGATCTTGGCAAGTATTTCTGAATGTTTCAAAGAAATGAATCAAGAAACTAGTTCTTTATTCATCCTAATCAACAATTCGAGCTTGCATTTTAGAAATGAATGCAACGTTCATATTTATATTTTGAAAAATAATGTTACAATTCAAATAAATAATTGAATAATTTAAAAAATGGGTTGTCGATTCAAATAAATATTATATTGAGTAAATCAATTTTAAAAAGTACGGACTATTGAAAATAATTCTTTGAAAATCCGAAAATGCCATCCATATAGAATTAAATGTATCAAATTTTCACCACGTTAAGAAACACTATCTATCATTTGACAGTTATTTGACTTGGTTTAAAAATGTGATAACGTACCGTTTTTGTTTCTTAATTCTGTATATCCTGACATCGGTCGTGGCGAGACTACGATTGTCTTCACATGAATCCACAATCCGCTTCCATTACAAAATCTGTTAATTTGAACTTCAGATTGAATATAACTGTCATTACATGTTGTTTTCAACATAGGCCCTGACAGTGTAACTCGTGTGTCACATTTAGGAGAGTTAAGATTTTGAAAAGACAATTCAAGTTCAGTGCAAGATTCAAAGGTGACATAACAAGAACATGATCCATTGGTACCAGCTATGAGGGAAGTGTTCATATTGATGTCTACATGTTCTGATGTAGCTTTCCCAAAGTGACAGAGTTGAAGGACTGAAACACAAATGTTGTTGTAATGAATTCATTCAGCAAGTCATAACAAGTTACAAAAGTGAGGTAAAAAATACATTCAAGTTTTAATATCATGCCTACCTGAAATTTGAGGTTGAAAACAGGTTGGATATAAAATCATATTTCTTTGTTTATACAAACATAAAACTCGTTCGATTTCTGTACTTGACCACCTATTATGACTCAACGATTATCTGACCTTCATCATAATAAATGTATAGTAGAATGCCAATGTTCGATTATGATGAACACTTCGAACAATGAATAATAAATAAGAGAATATCTTTATTACTTTTTTGTTTTATCCAAAAGCATTATAAGTCAACGTTGACAAATATTTTTACGACATGTTTAAAAGGAAGATATATAAACAGAACAAAAGAAGGGTCAAGTTGTAGATATGACTGCAATAAGCCTCACATAATGTTTTTACAGTAGATAACAATCATCTGCTTTTTAAAATACATTATAAATGATTGGTTAATATGATTCATAGCCAGTCAGTCATTTATTCCCCCACTACACATCTACATGACATTTCAACTTATTGGTCAGTTATTGGTGTCTAGCGTCACAATCTGAGTAAAGAACAGTGATAAATTTTCCAGTGCTGGGGGGTCAATTTGCTGAAAAGGTTAGAGAGCGACTGACTACAGTTTTTGATGACGGTTCCCCTTCTACTGCGACTATCAAACACTGGGTGAAATAATTTCAACTTGGAAGATGACTCCTGGTCATGGATACCATCAACCAGTACAAACTCTAAAAACATTGCTCTGCATCAACTAGTGATAGCAAGTTGCCAAATTCTATCCGCGAGTTAGAAGAAGCAACAGGCCTGTCAAATGGATCCATATATAGCATACTTCGTGACAAACTCCACAGGTCCAAGGTTTGTGCACGATGGGTTAACAAAATACTATGGTATACTTCAGTGAAGCTTTGCTAACATATTACAATGCCAACCCAGAAGAATTTCATTTTAGGTTTGTTACCGTTGATGAAACTTGGTTTTATCATAATGACCCAGTGAATTCCATCGCTTTCCCAAACAAATAAACAAACTTTCTTGGCCAGAGATTTGTTGATGACAGTGAACTGACTGCTACTGTGGGGCCTTTTTTAGGGGACCAAGTTTTAGAGTTCCACCGTTCGGGTATCAGTGCCTTGCGATGGAAGAAGTGTGTAGAGTTCAAAGGGTATCATGTTGAAAAATAAAGCCGATGGAATCGAAATATTTTGTTCGTTCTTTGTCAGTCTCAAAACCTTTTGATATCCCTTGGTAGCAGTATCGAAATTGTTCACAAATAGTCACTGTACGTACTTCTTAACAAGATATTACCAATCGTAATCATTGACTTGACTCCAAGAATATATTTATGTCATTGGATTAGAATTTGAAAAATACCTCAACATTCCGAACAGATCAGGAAGAGGTACGATATCAACATATAGCTGCAAGAGTTTAAGTTCTGTCACTTTGGAAGACGTAAATTTCAAAGAAAAGGCAATACATTATTTAGGAATTAATTTTACTGCATTTATTCATAAACAATTGCAATAGTAGGTAACAATAGACTCTCTGGTATTGCAATAGTTTGTCACAAAAGACTATTGCTATCGTAAAAACTCTTTTGGCGTCAATTATAGTTCCCCCTAGTGCGCATATACATAAGTGCACTGTTCGCCATTGAATTGGAATTCTATTTTGAACATTTTAGGATTGATAACACCATTGGCAATAATTGATTTGTATGACTCAAAGACCATACATTCTATTAACTTTGAATAAGACATTGGATGCACTTTGTGTAAAAACCTATTCCAGAGAACAAATACAAAATGAAAGTGTTTTGAGTGTTCGCTGACTATGTGTCCTATTCAACTGTTGTAATACTAATATTGTGTTTATTTTCAAGTTGTCAGTCACATATGAATATTTATTTCCTTGAAGATTTCTGTTACTATAATTAAGTACACCTGCTGATATAATGATATTTTCCCTGATTGACATTGTTCAAAGAAACCTCGCGAAAAGGAAACCAAATTTTACCGATTGCAAGACAATGTTGTTGGGTTTTTTTATAAAATATGACAGTTTTATCAATTTTCAAATTGTAAAACGGTGTTGGTTGGCTTCAAAAAGTTTTCGCTTGATACTCAACAATTCTCTCTACGACTATGAATAATCTGGTTGAGCCATGAGATGTTTGACCTTTGTTTATTTGTACAGAAATCAAGGTCAAGAGTTACAATTAATAAACCTACCACAGAATGACCCTGAACTGCAGATATGTTAAAATTGGTGGCCCTTTCAATTGCTTGGTAATCTCAACTTTTGAAGGTTCGATTCACTGTCCAAACTGAGACATGAGTTTAGAAATATCTTGTGCCAAAATATATCAATATAGCACTTCCTTTGTCGACCAGGAAGTATTTTTGTAGCTCGTTTGAAAGACGGAATGTGAACTAGGAGTACGTGGCAGGTGACCTATTGTATTTTATCTCTTTCAGGAGTCAAAT
This sequence comes from Phorcus lineatus, assembly GCA_921293015.1. Taxonomy (NCBI): domain Eukaryota; kingdom Metazoa; phylum Mollusca; class Gastropoda; order Trochida; family Trochidae; genus Phorcus; species Phorcus lineatus. The sequence goes on from OV121085.1 coordinate 14,415,614, forward strand.
ATTCAGCCAACTATTTTCTTTTCGTTCTCATTACAATCCTTATGCAGTGCGACGATCTATGAGGTTCCACAGTTGAATTGGTCATATGGTATAAATGTACAGTATTTGCTCCAACAACCTTTGCTATTTTAACTTAACTTTTTATCTCATATTTCAAGATGATGTTCCTCAATGTTTTCATATGTAACTTATTTTTAACAATTGCATTGCTTTTATCTTGTATGTATTCAAAAGACACTGGTGTCTAATAGGTCAGAATTGGTAGGTTGTTACATCACGTGTTTGAAATAGCCCTGAAACAAATAATATTTGTAGTTTTCTTTTCTCCTTCCTTTGCATTTTTGGCGATGCTAAGTCTAATTTTGAGTGTATGAGAATGTTTGCAATTTTTACAGATTTCTTTAAGGTGTTTATCATTTATAGATTGGTTAACTGAAGTTAAGTTGGTTTGACAAATTAAAAACTATATATAATAAGCTGTTTTGTGTTTTTAATCCATTTTTGTAAACAACTTTTCTTAGAAAGAACCGTTTTGGTCAGTGTTGAAGGAGAACTTAAAAAATTACAAAAATAAACATTTAATTTTTGATACTGTAAATCAAAGTTAGCAAAGTTTGCAAGAACTTTCACAACACTGGTACCTGCTCCACTCATACCTTTTTGTATGAAGAACATTTAAACGTGGCTGATCAAGATTGCAACTTTTTCTCTCAAATGGTTAGTAAACTTAGCACCAATATGATTATGATCAACAACAGCCAGATATTTTCGATAGTTTAAACCATTTATTACTTATGTGACCTCCACAAATCACTTGAACTGTTTTCACTCAAGACTTCAAAGACCATGACGAGGTTTACAAGAGTTTTACATATATAGACAAGTGAACATGCAAAGAAAAGATGTACCCATATGATTTGTGCTGTGAACTGTTTATCGAAATTCAAATAGCACATGGTGGCAGAGAATTGAGTGTGAAGGAAGTAGAGTAGTTTAAGTAGTTAAGTTCTATTCAAGTGTGACATTCTTGTACACATTGCCTTGTCCACTGTGGTCAATGGGCTCATACTGTGTGGTTTCTCTGTTTGCCAGATCACAGTAGGTGTGATCGATGTTCTTTAGATGCATGCTTCCTGTAGGACGGATGGAACGATATCTGAAAACAAAGCATGCACAGTCCTGGACATATGCGCTGCACAAAAACATTATCAGAATCATCAATATTATCATCATCATCATTATTGTTGTTATAAATATAAGCATTCGTTCAGCATTTGTACCTTAAACTTTAATACTTAATGATTGGGTACATTGCAAACAGTTAACAACAACAACAATGTAAAACAAAATTACTCTTTCAAAAATTAATCAGAATAGAGTATTAAGATTTATATGAATATTTATTAATAGTATCAACGATTTGTTTTGGAATAATAACTGAGGATATCAGCGTAAATAAAAATATATAATTAGCTTAAAATATATTTGATTATAAATTCAATACGATGAAACATCTGGTGCGCGTTTTTATTTAATCCAAAAGTCACTTGCCAAGCGAGAATCAGTGATCATCACAGTAGAAAAATAATTTGCCATGATATTTTGGAGTACTATCATTATTCTACCCTTGGTCAGTGTTCTGTCACTATGTCAAGGAAATGGGAAGATCAAGTTCTATGTGAAATACACCTTCTATTTCGTTAGTTTGGGTTTGATATCTGTGTATGTATTTCTGATGTCACTACAGAGGGGAAGAACTGTGAAGAATGCAAGGTAAGACAATCATCGTTATCGTTATCATCATCATTATCATCATGAACATCATCATATTCATTAACAACATCTGCATGTACCTCTGCATCGTATGCGTCAGATGCACCGTCAACACCACCACTGTAATGACATGCATTACATGTATCATTATCATCATTTTCAATATCACCATCTGCATATACATCTTCATCATGTGTGTAATATGCTACATCATCACTTTCAACATCATCATAATCATGATCATAAACACCATCATCAACAACATCATCATCTTCATGCATCATCATCATCATCATCTTCATCTTCATCATCATTATCATAATTTCATATAAAACCTGCATATGCATAAGCATCATATTCGTCATATTATCAAAATACCATCATCATCATCATCATAACCATCATCATCATCGTCATCACCATCATCATCGTCATCATCATCATCATTTTTTAATTTGTATATCCATCTGCATTGAACTAACTAACTAAACATTATTCAATTAAATGTACGTACATGTAACGTATCACCCAAACATTTGGCTCGCAATTACCAGAAAAACAATTAACAGTTTAAAATATCATTTGAGATTCCGTTTCACACCAGCAAATGGGAAGTGTTGTATGTTTCAATCCCAAGATCATATCAAAAAGCAAACAATTCATATCATCTTTGACATGCAGAAAAAAATCGTAATGACTATTCAAGAAGCCACGATCCAACACTAAGTATCAACTTTTGAGATATGAAAGGAATTTTAAACGTAAGATTAGTTTGTCTTTTTGGATTCTTCATAACTACATATATATCAGACAAACGAAAGTGACTTTGTATTTTGTTCTTATTGTGAATCACAAACGAAGATAAAAGAAGGTGCATGAAGTCGACACAATTGATTTTATAATTCGTTTACAATTTTAACTCAAAGTCAACATTCTGTCAATATCAAGACGTGTATGCGTGAACAGAGAAATTACTTCAAAGTATCATTTATGAATGAAAGTGAAGTTAACAAAACATTTAGGATCGTTTATCAACGGATTACCCTTTACCAGATTATACCTGAGCTACTCTGACCTCTTCTCCGAACTTAAAGTCAAAGTTTACTCTTGGCGAGTCACACCTTGACGTTTTAAAGATTCAAAGAATTATAACAAGACCGACCAGTGATGTGGCAGTTCATGATTAACTAATGTCTGATGCAGTCAATCGACAGTTGCATGTGTCCGCTAATGTTCAATTTTATGGCGTCGGGTGGAATTTCATGTGACTTTTGTGAAAGGCAAGACGTACTCGAAATGAATAGTAGGGGAATTTTAACTAAACTTTAAATTTGAGGGGTAGAAAGCATGCATTGTTTTGAAAATGATTATAATTTTAAGATGAGATATTTATTTATGTGATTACTATTGGAATTATAATAATTATAGATTTTGCAAAGATGAAACAATAATGCATTCATAAAAGGAAAGAAGTACAAAAATGGTACATTGACAATTTCAGGTTCTACTTCACCCCATGTAAGATCTTGTGTGATCTTCTGGGCATCAAACTGGAGATGCGAGGAATGCAGAACATTCCTTCAAACACGGGTGGAGTGGTTGTCTGCAACCATGGCTCCTTCCTCGACATACTCTGTAAGTGCTAACATTTTGTGTTAGACATTTGCGATTATTTGAAAACGTTGAATTTGGTTAAGATCAGAAATATCGGAGTATTCTTTAAGTGGTGACACTTTTTTGTTAGACAGTTGCGAGTTAATCGAAAAAGTGAAATTCGTTTAGAACCAGAAATATGTCTCCTGTTCTTAAATATGTCAAAACAATCATCTTCCAATGCAAGACACAACCTCATCTTGTCTCAGGGTAGGACGTAAAGCTAACGCTCCACTCTTCTTACCCTGCGTGTAAACCCCGATATAAACCAAGCCAATCAAATACTTTCATCGCGATGGTTTACGATAAAATTTCAGCCAACCAAAGAGAGCCTCTCGAACAGAAGTTGGCTTTCGCTCTTGTGCAAATTTGCGACATCCATAGATAACAAACTGACATCGAAAGCCGTTCGTCGATGGTGATAAAATCCGAGTTCAATATTGCTATTCTGTTAAGTTCATTGCATCAAATCTTACCATTTTCCAGTGAAATGGTATTCGCAATTCATTCAGATATTTGTAATAAACTTAAGATGATTAAATTTTGAGGGAACGGTATGATTTTCGAAGGGATCTTGAATCGCCGACTCACTTTTCTAGCGCTGTCATTGGTTGACTATTTATAGAAAGTTCGTAGGTCATAGGTCACGGCGCGAATTTTATACCGGGGTAAGAAGAGTGAATCGTTAGCTTTACGTCTTACCCTGAGACAGGATGGACACAACCTGTGTAAATTCCCAAACCTTTCATCTTCCCCCGCAAGGCTTAAAATTGCACCAGTCTCTATCACTGGTTGCTTCAACCCTTCCTGCAATCCCGTCAAAATTCTAGTGCAGGGCTTCTAAGGCATCAATGCAAGTAGCAGTTATCATTAGACTTTCGCGAAACGTCGCAGCAGTCTGGACGACAAGAACAGAGAAGTTGTAAACTGAGGCAGGGCCTATCTTAGCGATTCAACAATGGGGTTTGCAAAACAATAGGCCATGCGTGGGAAGATGCAACAGGTTATGCCTTTCTGGCTTTTTAAACACAATATATTATGACATTCAAGAAGTTCATATTAAGGTTCTTTTCTGCGGTTGTTCATAATAATATACATGGCAATTTGAAATGATCCAATTAATGTCTCCAATCATGTATATATAAATTGTTATTTCTATTTATTGTGATGAATTTAATCGATTCCAATAATTAGTGTGCTATTTATAGTTTGTAAGATATGTCTTATTATTCAAATAACATGTCGATCACGTGATTTCACTGGTGATATAAATACTGATTTCCATATGTTTTCCCTTGTCAGCAACGTGACAAGTCGATACTGTTACGTGTTTGTCATGCACGTTTTAGGCCGGTACAAACGCTAGATGTCATTCAAGGGAGATAACTCATTTTACTACACTCGGTCCATTGTACACGAAGAATGACTTGACAATGAAACTGAGTGATGCGCTCATAAAATGTTATTAAAGAGATCACGAAACAGTTATCATGTGTGAACCAGTTTATCCTTCTTTGAAAATTCATTGAATGTTCTCTAATAATGTATATTATCATTTTTTGGGCGGTGGGATGTTGGATTAAAGTTTCGGGATAAGAATATATATCTAAGACAAAAACTTCCCGGGCTTCATCTTTGGTTGGAATAGGAAAATGTACTACTCTCACATTAAAGAAATTGTCTAGCATATTATATATGGGAAGCTAGCTAAAAATTGAGGTAATGAAGTGCTTAATTGTTGTTTCAGTATTTTTATCAAGCTCCTTAACCGAAATAATAGGACTCGCACATAAGGAAAATTTAACCAAATATGTGCCTGTTGGACTTGCTACGTGGATGTGTGGACATATCTTTATCAACAGTGAAAATCATGAAAGTGCAATGAACTCAATGGCAAAATGTGAAGATGCCATACACAATCAGAAAGTAAGTACCATTACGAATCAATGTAAAAACAAACAAAAAACACAGACTGTTGTTTGTTTAACCTTTTAAAAATATCAATTTCATGTCTATACAGTGTTCGATTTTGTGTATATTTGAAGTTCAATGTGGAAATATTCAAAGGGACGTGTATCGCCGAAAATTATAATAATAATGATAATATATAATGAAATAAAAAAAATGGTATCTCTTCTTTATGAATACTAAAGGGTTATAGCGACAAAAACAGCTTTATTGCAATCCCTATGTATTCCGATTTCGTAGCATGACTGTTCAAATGAAATGTTATGGTCAAACATGGCTGACCCGAGCGATGGAAACCGCATTTAATGCAGTAAAAGCTCGCTTACAAGGTATGGATCACATAACATTTCATTTGAATACATTTGTAGTCATGTTACAAAATCGGAATACATAGGGATTGCGATAAAGTTGTATTTGTCGTATATAGTACGTATGCGAGAGTTTAATTCGTATTTTATCAGTTTGACAGCGATGTTTTTGTGAGGCAGGATTATGGCGTACTTTCAAGAAAGTTTACTTTTTTCGATTTCTAAACAGTGTAGCTCGGTCAAAAGTGATCCGATTTTCATTATTTTACATTCTATCTAAAGCGGATGTATCAGGCTTCATGTCTATTGTTATATCAATCTATATTAAATTTCCAAGTTGATTTCGTCCCGGAACAAGACGAGGGGTCTGATGGCGTTATAACCCTTTAGTATTTATAAAGAAGAGATATCATTTTCTTATTTTAATTATATAATAATATTCTCATTTTCGGCGATATAAGTCCCTGTGGAAATATTGTCCATCGAGTCAGTATAAACTCATAGAGATGTATTGGACTTGATATAGTCCTGCTTCATGACTGTGTATCTAAAGGAGCCTTTTATACAGTCTAGGTCCACATTCAGCAAGTCTAGATTTGACTCAATACACAAGGAGCCCGAATAAAAAAGAATATTATGGATGAAGGAACATTTAAGTATATAAATTTTTCATAGACTAAATTTTGGTCTAGACTTCATACACGACAAAGAGATATTGATTATAGAAGCGTACGTAAAATAACCATATATGTTAACGATCGTGACAGGTAGATCTAAGGGTAAATGAAAATAAGGGGTTTCAGTTTTAATGTCATTAACTAACACCATAAACACAATGATTAATTTGATGTTTCCTAAATGAATCTCCATAAGGCCGCGTTCACACGGTGCAAACTGTATACAACTAGTTTCTCACATGTTGTATGCAACTAAATTCGGACAAACTCAACGGTAAGAATTAGCCGCAAGCCAAAAGTTGTTTTATTTCTTCAGTTAAAGGTGCTCATATTTCCCGAGGGGAGAATATCAAGGGAACCTGCATCGTTTGCACCTTTCAAGAAAGGAGCCTTTCATCTAGCAATTAAGACACAGGTATGTCCCTTCCGAAATAGAATCTTATTTAACAAGATATATGAATATCGTTACAGAAAACAGCCAGTGAAGGAAATTACCGTATCACTGTTAGATATAAGATATTTAAGATACCTGTATAATGACGTGCGGAATTCGAATAAAGTATTGATTAGTTTTTTCTTTTAATCAATGTTGAATGTAGTAGATGATTTTATGATATATGGAAATTCATCAAACAATCTAAACACTTTTGTTATTGGAAGGAAAGCGTGGATTTTTCAAACTGTTGACTGTAGACAGACATTTGATATTACCTTGATGTCTTGCAAAAGCAGGATGAATTAAAATCGATGTAAAAGTGTATCATCAGTTTATATATAAACAGGTAAAAATGGTTATTGATAACGGTAGTAGGCATAGATAAGCTACACTTCAGTTTATGAAAGTAACTTTTGATTGACAACTTCTTTGGCCAAATTTACGGAAGCATCCTAGTGCCACAGTCAATTTTTTTAACTCCTAATTAGGATATACCATCATCTAATTAGGACTTAATCATCGCCTAATTAGGACATAACTATCATCTAATTAGGATAAACTATCAACTAATTAGGAGATACGAAGTCCTAATTAGGACATACTATCTCCTAAATAGGAGATACTAAGTCCTAATTAGGACATACTAACTCCTAAATAGGAGATAGTTATGACCTAATTAGGACTTAGTTATCACCTAATTAGGAGATAATTATTACCTAATTAGGAGTTAGTATCTCCTATAACGAAAAAGTATCAACTAATTAGGAAATAGCTATGTCATAAGTAGGACTTAGTCATCTCCTAATTGGGTGATAACTAAGTCCTAATAAGAACTTAATTATCACCTAATTAGGAGTTACTACCTGCTAATTAGGAGTTACTATCTCCTAATTAGGTGATAGTATCAACTAATAAGGAAATAGTATCTCCTAATTAGGTGATATATCTCCTAATTAGGTGATACTTAAGTCCTAATTAGGAAATAGTTATGTCCTTAGTAGGACTTAGTTATCTCCTAATTAGATGTTAATTAAGTCCTAATGAGGGGTTACTCATCTCCTAATTAGGCGTTAATATCTCCAAATTAGGAGATAAAAAAATTTGACTGTGGCACTAGGTGCTTCTACAAATTAGAAGGATGATTTATACCATTGAATTTTCAAAAGATTATTTCACTATTTTTACATCTTCGCAGAGCCCGATAATTCCCATGGTCCTCTCTCCTTATCATTCCTACTTCTCTGACAGGGAAAAGAGATTTGAAAGCGGTAATGAAGTTGTTTAATATTGTTATCGTTTGAGAAAATTAAATTAGTCTTCAAAGGAATTTTGTGAATTTATTTAGTATATTCAAAAAAAATTGAATTATCGTCTCTATTAGTCTTAAATATTTTTAAAATCCCTTCTTCGTTGTGTGCCAACTGCGATAATGTGGACTTTAAATGATTTTACAAATATTTTGCATTTACGACGTAATAATATAAGCATACCTATGTTTCTAAAAAATCATTTTATCCGTTAATAATTTTTCAATAATCGAGCTCTTAATCATTCACGCGGCTATCATTATCTATCTTTTTTTTCAAATTATTATCATCGTTATTTTTGAGTACTTGGTATTTCATGTTTAAATATATCTGACTGCCATGAAGTGAAAATTGTATGTTGAATTTTTTTTTACGATATGCTAAATCAAGCAAAAAATATAAAATCATAAATTCGTTTTTCAGGAAAATCTATCATGACCTGTCTTCAACCCGTGTCAACAGTGGGCCTTACGTCTGACGATGTTGAGGAACTTTCCATGAAAGTGCGATATCAAATGCTTAAAATATACACCAGAAAATCATAACCTCTTGAGGAAAGATCTATTCAGAGATTTGTGTGTTTTTGCAAATCGTAATCAGAATGCCTGTATTAGCGTTAATTGCGCCAAGTATATCTAGGCGCAGATTCTGTTAAACTGAGGCTAAGAAAATTGAAAACCATTTTAACCAAAAATCCAAGATCCTTTTGAAAAAACTTGCATATGCTCCCGAAAAATTACGCCTCGTCTTAAATTATATGTACATGTAAGTAGCAAGACGATATATTTTTACGGTGCCATTGATATCTATATGTATATACATATTATATATACAGGCTATATTACATAAGTTAGTCTACAAATATTTCAAAGTTTAAATTACTGTACGTCCGGCCGTTCATTTTAGTCTAGACTTAGACGAGAATATTACTTATATAACAGATTTCATTTATATCTCTTGAAAGTTCATTTATGGTTTTGGATGTCAATTGCAAAGTCGTCATGGCAACGCACGTGTAATTGTATCTTCTCGTGTTAAAAGTGACGCAGACGTCTCTTTGCCCAAGTTGTTGTTTGTTACGTAAGTTAAAACATCTTTATAAATGTGTTGCAAATAAACTTTTTTTAAATATTGACTTGTTAAATGATGCTTCAAAATATATTGATATGATGCTTTCACAGGGCTAAGATTCGAAAACAACTTGTCGAAAAAACAGTTTTATATATTAATGGCAGGCCCTATCCTAACAGTGGTGGGATTACCGAGAAGATTTTTAAAAGTATCTAATTTTTCAAATTAACTGTTTTGAGAAAACTGTACACTCAGTTATGAATATTTGGTCCTTTACAAGCACTTTCAAAAAGATGTTTGTGAAAACAGCATGGCATTTTGGTTTCTTGCTCTATTGCCAAAGTAGTGCTGACGTTCAAATGACCTCTTTTAATCAGGAGAGGCATATCGTTTAAATATTAAAATCCGAATTTATTCAAAATTTCATATCTTGATCAAGTATAATACAAATAACCACTAAAAACATCAGTTTATCTTCATTGCGTAAGGTACGCGTTTAGACGGTGCATTTTTGTAAATAGCATATGGGTATGGCTTGCAACGAATTCTGACCCACGACATTCTTTACCAGTGTTGTGGTACAAACGCTCCTCAGTCTGGAAATATAAAAGCCGTTCCGACGTTTTCATTCAAAACGCCTCAGTTATAATTATATTCGCATGCTTTCGGAAAGCTAAACTTAATATCGAATGTAAACTTCGCACTTTGAGTCTTCCTTACAGAACACTTTCGCCTTATTTAGCGTTTGCAACCTTGCATAGCCCAGTGTGACAACATACATCTATAATCCATGCATCCGATGTTTTCATTGGCTGAAAAATTGCAAGGTACTTTATGTTGCAAAATTTTGCCGCTAGTGGAAGCTGCCGGAAGTTCGAGACGGCCTCGTATGAGAACAGACATTATATAGGAATATATGACCGAGATATCTATGTGAAGAGAGTAGCTAAGATGTGTTCAACAAATTTCACCGCGTGACCGCAACCTTTCAGCGATTCAATTTGGAAATGTAAATTTCATAATTTCATGTATTCGAGATATTTATCGTGAAGGAATATCTTGAAATCCCCTATTCTCAATTACCTTTTGTTCTTCCTGTTATAAATACAACATAATTGGTTATTTTACGTACGCTTCTATTAACCCTGCCGTGATACAAACTGTTGGAGTTCATATACACATTCGACGCGTCACCATATCATATTCGATCCACCTTCTCAACTTGAAATACACACAGATTCTAACATCGTATTTTGTAAGGCATAACTTTGTGTTAAAATAATGAATACTGATGAAGTAATTAAAAAATATACACAAACTTTAGTTTTATTTACAATTCCGTTATTTTGATAAATTTATTCATGGTGAAATTTAGCGCAAATTCTTTGGGTTTTTCTCCATTGCGCTATAAATTGCCCTAAGAAATACGACTCTGAATAAACTTGATATACGATTGATTGTAGCCTACTACAAACATTTACAAAATACACGCCTCTAAATCACTTAAAGTTTGTCCTTGGCATTGTTGGTCAACCTTCGTTTTTTTTCAATGGAATTTATTTAAAGTTGTATAGCAACATGCATGTATCTTCCTTTTAGCGTGTTTGTTGTTCTGAAATAAGCTTTTGTTTTTAACTGCCTTAAACTGCATTGTCATTTATGATAGATTCGTAGTCGCCTAAACCAAACACGAAATGCGTGGATTAACTTACTGAGGACAATAACTACAATATGTAAAAGCTGCACCTAATGACCCTTCGGGCACTCTGTTTGCTGAGAGTGACAAATATAACATAGACTATCTCCAAGTCTCTTAAATTATTCCGGCTGCATTTACTTCAAAAATATAAATCCAAAACTTATTTGAAAAGCAGATTCTAATCTTTCAGTGAGCCATGTGATTATATTCAAAATTCAGGAAATGAGCCAAAGGGAAATACGATTGTTTTACATAAAACAAGACGAGTTAATTTGCAATAGTCTATGAATCGGGTTAAAGGATAGTCCCAATTTACCTAAAAATAACTATTTCCTGTTTCTCTTTTCCTTTCCTTCAATTTTCAGTTTAATTGAATGTTATAAATAATACTATCATAAAATAACTTGAAAATGTGATTAAATTGACCCTGAGGGTTTTTAGGGCATCAGAGGTCGCTCAAACAACAGTCAATTTTCAAAATAAATTCTCTTTTTCAAGAATATCTTTTTTCAGCGGAAATCAGTAAGAGCAGATGTGGATGCGTTTCACTAAAAATTAACTATATAATACCTGTAAAGTTATCTGTAGACATTTATATAAGTCTAGGCAATATTTCATTAAATAACCATTTCCTTAATATAATATTTTTGGTCTTTCTTTTAAGTTGATCCATTCTATCGGGAAATTCTAGGCTTGCTAAATGAATTCATACACTATATAAACAGCTCCATTGTTATACAGTTATCGAATATTGTATTCCCGAAGTATGTTCAAGTTCAGAAAAGCAAGTCTAGATAACAGAAATAAATATGAGTTCCCTGGCTTCCTTGATATTTTTATAACAATCTTAATTAATTAGGCTTTGAGAGACCGAATGTCAGTCTTGTGATGGTCTACGGAGCAAAATACGTATGGAGACTTTACTAATCGCATTACTTATATCATATGCAATAACATAATCACCACACTGGACTGGCTGACGACCAGTCGGCTCACGACACGCACTCGCGGCTCAAGCACAACGCATACATTCCCAGCCTCATGGATGAAATCAATATATCCCCAGACTGGAAATAGGTCAACAGCTGAACTGAAGACTTTCGTCGCGCAAGGCTCTGCATTCTGACACTGTTGTGCCACCATAGTTTAGGGATCTAACACCGTTGTTCTTGTTGCGTTTACGTCCGCGAGAAGGATGTCATGGTATGTGTACATCGGGATTGCGCTCGGTGTTTACATTTTGTGCAGTGTCAACGGCTATGCAAGATTCATTGCCAAGCTATTCTGCTACTACATGACCCTTATCACCATATCGATACCGGTTGTCATCTGTGCGCTCTTCAGGCCCTGCCATGTGGATAATATCAGGTGAGTTCGTGTAAGGGCCATAATTACCTTTGACATGCCTTGTGTTTTTGCCTATCGTTATTTTATGTCGAATGTCTGAAACCCGAAAATATTTTGCTCGGTAATGTATGTTGCACTGACGTGTTTGTGTGTAATGTATACATTCCATGAAGGTCAAGTTCACTGCATACCTATAGGTCTGTGTTATATCGGAAGATCGCTATGTTTTGGCAAACGGAAATAGCGAAACTTCGAGTAAATCATTGCTCATGTAGGAATGGACGTTACTTGACTAAGTCACTGTGCATCCACTGATGCGGTATTCACGGACAAGGAAGATGGGGCATCGTGACCTTGTGTTTGAATGGCAGCTCAACGAACAACCGCCTGAGAATAGCCCGAGGCTCTAAGAAAACTCGCTCTACCGTCCCAAAAGTAGTTTGCCCTAAGCTACGTAACCTGACCCGTACAGGTGAAAATGGACTAAGCTACTAGTCTTATGCATAATGTGCTATTCACAGTCGTCTATCAGGTCAACTAGTTGAAAGGCTACACATAGAATAGGCCTGTTGTCAGTGCTACTGACTAGCCAACATATAAATTTCACGGTACCTTGACTTTGTTTATTTACAGTCCAGCTCACCTATTTCTAAAAAAAGTTGTCTTTGGCATGATTTTAATTGTCAATGTTCCTTCCACAATGTTAATTTTTATTTATTATTGTCATTATATAGGTGATTGGAGTACGTAATTACTATCCTTGCGTAATGACATATAATATGTTCTTTGTCTACTGGATAATTAAGTCTTGTTCTGTCCGATTGCAGATTACATAATTTTCAAGTTCACAAAGGTTCCTGTGTGAAGCTACATCATTTGTTAATCAAATTAATTTTTGCTGAAGCTCATACATCACTATGTGGCAGTATGTAGGCCTCTTCGTTATTAATTTGTAATAGAGCCACTCTGTGATTTTCATAACATATTATTTACCTTTGATACGAACCTAAAGGTTATATGTGGTGATAAAACATCTGAACTTTTCATGTCCAAAACATATATATGACAAATACTAGTTTTCAATGAAAATCGAAAAGCAGCCTTATAAATGCACAGAGGTGTAGATATCACGATCAATATACAGGGATACTAGTTATATAACCTAACAAACTCTATCAACTCCTAACTGCACTCTTGGCTGTTTTAGATAAGATTCAAAAATTACATTTGACCATTTGACGCGCGCCACTGTCCGGTTTTCGATCATAATTGCTACGTTCTACCATCATATTGTCACTGTAAAAAAAACAATAAGCTTTAAAATGTGTCTTTTTGGTAGCTGTCGATACTTTGCGATCAAATGACACCATTGATTAAGTTTGGCATATATGACTCCAACAACTCATGATCACGGAGTGGCTCTTTAAGTGTTGACAAATCCGCTTTCGTAGAACTACGTTTTCTTTTTCATTCACAAAACAACTGCCCACGTTACGATCACGTTATGTGTTAGTTGGGTCTAGAGATCGTGACTACAGCATAAACTCAATATTGATTTCAGCTTGTTGAGGTAAAGGATGGCTGAAATCCGATCAAGTGGTATTGATTTCAGCCAACACATGATCATATCCTGTGTTAATTTGACACGACCCCAGCTGACACGGATTTTATTACTTTCATAAGTACTAATTGATTAATCAATTACTTCCAATATAAATACCTAGCAATGATATAAGATATAAGGTATAATCACTACAACATTTAATATTGAATGCGTGTCATCCACGTGTTTCATAACTTTAATTTTGATCAAAACACGTAAAAAATTGTAAAAAAATATTTTCACACAGGAACCTTTGTGAACTTGAAAATTATGTAATCTGCAACCGGACAGAACAAGACTAAATTATCCAGTAGACAAAGAACATATTATGTCATTACGCAAGGATATAGTAATTACGTACTCCAATCACCTCAGGCTCCTTCTAATGCATGACTAGTGTATCCTAAGCTATCCAATTGCGTTTGACATTATCAATTTGACTTTAATATTAAGTTTAATGATAAGAGGTGAAATATTTATCATTAATGATTTATATATATATATATATATATATATATATATATATATATATATATATATATATATATATATATATTTATATTCATTTATCATCCAAAGCTGTGTCCCACAGGAGATATCGCTTGTGGTAGGTCAAATTATATTTCCTAGGAGATATCGTTTTAACAGTAGATTTTTAACAATGCCCTGTTACAGTCAAGTTTATATGACATATCACAATGCCATGACGTCATAAACATGACGACTTCACAATGCTATACTCTAATCAACTCGTGTTGATATATTTGATATCAGAATACACTTTGGTGAGATTCTCTCTATATATGCATCATCCAGAAAGCATTCACGTCACGTTAAATTAATGCTATTAACTCGCTATCTGTCGTCGTGATATATTGTATTTAATGAGGAGTAATTGGGTGATAATCATAATGTTCATTATTACTCATTAGTCAATATATTTTATTTCATTACACACATATATATATATATATACGAGGTCACAGTAAAATTATGTAAATGAAATGTTCCTAGAACCTTTATTACCTGTTAGCTGGTCGGAATAGTTCCTTTATTTAACCCAAGGTCAAATTAAAAAATATGCATGTATTTCATATTAAAGATACACTCCGTGAGTTGTTATTGTCACATATGTGAAGCTTTATAAATGATGGCATTCAAATGAGAAGTACCCAGTGTTGTTGTAAAGTATCATTTCAAGGCTAATCGTTTTCTTCATAGTGGCAATATGAAGGCATAAAGTCGCGATTGTGATCGAAAACCGGACAATGGCGAACGTCAATTGGGAATTTAGCCAAACGTACTTTTGGAAACTTATTTTAGCCAGTCAGAAATAAAATTAAGTTAGTTCATTTTCCATGTATCAAAATAGACTGTACATGTGATTTCAGTCATCAGTGCTCCAGATATTTTTATAACCTATTGAATATTTAATCACTGAATTAATTGCCAGTGTGTATAATCAATTCTGATAGTTATTTATTAAAATGTTATTCCTCCGATTTCTGGCAATTGAGTACTATATGTAACAAAAGTTTTATATGAATGGGACTAATAAACATTGGTGTTACCTAAAGTGTATTGGACATTTTGAAAGCAAGACCAACTAGTTATTTATACTGTAATGCCATTTTGAAAGAGTTCAAATGTTTTTTCTGTTGAACTGTAATGTCGTCATCGCGTTGAATAACTAGATAAAATCTAGTATAGTTAATCTGCATTCTCTCATGATTGTTTGACGGCTTGGTGAAATGACTGTTGTACTGTCAACTGTGAATCTATGAATATTTATCATTAATTGAATTCATTCATTGAATTCTTTTATAATAGGAGCATCGATTATCATTCGAAAAACAAATAAGTGTTATTGAGACTTGTTTTCCACAAACAAATCTTGTTTTGAAGTTTTATGAGATCCTTAACAAGCTTTAAACAATGTAGAAAATCGATCCATGCGTCACAGTGTTTACAAACTAATTCGTACAGTACGCAAAATTTTGCAGAATTACGCTTGATTCATTAGCACGCGACATTGTCCGGTTTTCGATCACAAGTCACAACTTGAACCCGTTTATTGTAGCTATTCTGAACTTATTGGTTGGAGGCCCCAACGGCCTCCAACCATCTTAACAGCTGAAATTATTTCTATATTACAGTTGGAATTTTCAAAGGAACTTTCAACCAATCATATATAGCCTCTTTGTATTTCGGCAATATCGTAAACCAATGAACACATCTGTATCAAATTGAGAACCACGTGACCATGTGGGCATTCCGAAATAATTGGCAACCTTTAATACGGAAACGATTGTCTCTGCAAATCTCAAAATTTAAAGGGAACAGTGGTGTTTAAGAATAAAAAAGACAGTATAATTAGACGCGTAAATGTCACATGAAAGGTTAGAAAACTCTATTCCATGTTAGTAAAACCCCCTCCTTTACAACGGCACACGAGAGAAACAAGCGGCTACAAGTCGATAAGTCATAAAGGCGAGTCAATTTGTGGGATATCGCTTCGTGACAGACAAACAGAGGTAGTGAACTATGCTTTAGATTTTAATTTAATATATCTTGTACTGGCAATTTTTGAGAGTTGAGAAACAATTAGTTATACATATGGATTTATGAATTTGCAAAAGAGTCGAACACTTTGTGCGGTCCTGGACGCTATCAATTGTGACCTATATTCTAAAAATAGATGTATTTCCAAGGGATAAATCGGTGACTGTTGTTTAAAACAGAACTGTATAGATCTATTTATAACTGCAAGTTTGCCTGACTATTCTATTATTTGATGCTATGAACAAATAATTGTATAACTTTTTCTAAATAAAAGATAAAATGAAGGTCTTTTATTCTATTAATGGCCTTAATCTACTTATTTGCTGTAATGAAAATCCTATCCTATTTGTACCCTATGATTTCGCAGTATTTCTTAGCCTGACAAGGGTGCCTCCAACTTAGCCTTTTTAAAGGCTTTTCTTGTATGCACTAAGATGATAATTTTCATAAACAACCACTATTTCTCGATGGAATAGCTTCATTAAAGTTTCAAATCTTTTATTCCAAAGACGCAAATAAACTCTGTGCCCCTTTAAGATCAGATAACCAAGCCGTTTCATTTCGCGCAGGACCGTTTGTTCTAAGGAAGGAGACAAAGTTAAATCAGCAAAACCTGTTTTCCTGGGAAAAAAAAGTTGTTAAATTTTTTTTATGTTATTCCTTTTCAGCTGGGCTTATCCTACATGCAGTTTACTTACAAGGGTTTTGGGGATTAGGATAGAACTTAGAGGGAAGGACATTATTCCTAAAGACAAGCCCTGCATCATCGTCAGCAACCACCAAACAATGATGGACGCACTAGGTAAGTGATATGCACTGTTAAATCTCTTTAAACTTGTCATAACTGATGATGAAACTTGACAAGAAAATATTACACGTATTTCAATTTAGTTTTCAACGAGTTTCTTTTGCTGATATATTCTATATAATTATGTATGATGGCAAACCCAAGTTCTGTTTCTGTAACATTGTAAGCTGTTCTTCGGATTGACATGTTTTGCGGATAGACCATCAATATTCAGTGATAATGTCAGGGATTTTAAAAAATGAAAAATCTTTTTGATTTGAATTGTTTAAAGCGTGTAAACATTGCTGCCTCTAAGGTGAAAATATACAAATCGATGTTATGAAAGACCTCATTTTGGCAGCTGTAAACATTTAATTTCATTTTTCATTTTTACCAAGCAAACGGTGTTAAATATTATAGTATATCACATATTATAAATTCTTTAATAGATATGTACCCCCGTTGCATTACGAGGGAAATATTTTTTTCGCAGCCGTATGAGGTACATGTAGGGCTGAAAGAGTTGGAATATCTCAATAACTATTCGCTTGATACCTCTCTTTTATTCTGCACTTTTGGGGCACATTATAAGCAAGGTTCCGATCGATAATGGAGCGGGATAGTGCAGTGGTTGGCTCGTTCGGCTTCGGATCAAGAGATCGTGTTCGAATCCCGCCAGGGGCTCGGCAACCTAGTCTGCGGTAGTGAACTGATCTACACGCAGTAAGGTTTGGGTGCAATGATACACTGAATTTCAGCACAGAACTACCCATGGTTCCCTAGTTCAGGCGGATGCTCGCTGGTTTCACCGCAATGCATAGGCTCAATGGTGTTGCGGGCGTTCTATAAGTGAAATACTCGATATTTCGATAGTTATTTTCCCGTCATGCAGGGTGAATATCCCGAATAGGCTATTAAAGCTGATTTGAATGAGATTAAAGGTCTTTTTCACCAGCTTGTTTTCAAATAGCTAGGTGTATATTTGTCATTGGTTATCACGTTTTATTATTTTCATTTATCATTCCCATATTTTTAGGAATCAGTGCATTCAACCTACGGTCGCTGACGTGGCTCGGTCGCAAAGAGAACCTGTTTTTCTATGGACCAGTTGGATTGGCTTTCTGGCTGTGTGGTGGAATCCACATTAATAGGGGAAACCCTGAAAGCACGAAACGAACATTGGCAGAATGCGTAGAAACAATGAAAGAAAAACGTGTAAGTAATTGTTTCAATAATGTTTCAGAAATACGAGAAAAATTTATATTTATCTCTCTATCGAAGTGCGGGTTTTAAGCAATCAAAAACGTAAGATTATTCCTTAAATAATATATCATGAATTGAGTAATTTAAATTCTAACTGGTGTTTAATTGTCAAAGTAAGTACAGTCGATAGATATTTTTAAGTAAGTTAACTTTGACTTTATGTTTTATCTAAGTCTACTCTAACCGATATCTGTTCCGTGCGAAAACTCTGACAGATATCCTATCATTAAATCAAGTTTATTTCGTAAGAGGCCTTAGTCCCACGTACAATACAAAAACAAACAAATGAATGATCGTTTCCAGAGATATGAGATTTAAGAACTTTGATGATTTTTTTAACGATCGATATGGTTGTTTATTTTTCCATTGTCGCTTATCAGATTGCACATGCAAGTAGTTTTGCTCGACATATTTTCAAATCAATGAATCAATTATTATAATCTTTAAAACGAAAAGTTGTACGTTTAAAATTGAAGGTAAAACATACCCTAATGATTTGCTGTTTCATCAATTTGCTACTTATGATTCTATTAGTTATTAAATTCATATCGCTTTACAGATAAAGCTCTGGATCTTTCCTGAAGGAGGCTTTGCTGATAAATCTCGATTATGGAACTTTAAAAAGGGTGCTTTCAACATGGCAGTTCAAGCACAGGTATCATCATTAAAGAAATACGACTTTTCACTGTATAAACATATTAGGTATTCAGTTTTACTAGCTTTGTTATGATCTTGATTTCTGAAAATAGATAGCCAAAAAAAAATTAAAGTTGAAAATTTTTATTTTTTTTATTTAACGTTTTCGATAGAGAGGGAGTTGGTGAATGTGTCAAATATCATATTTGAAAATTTATTAATATTTTCTTATATTCCAGATTCCCATCATACCTGTCGTATACTCTTCTTTTAGCAATTTCTTCAGCGAAGACGAGTGGCGTTTCGATAGTGGTGAGACGATAAATGAAATCATGTTTATACTGCAACTGCTTTACCTGTCATCATAAAGATTAAAAACGGTTAAAATCCCTGCGGTTCAAGAGCTGTTTCATACAGTTCGAGATCAATATGATATATCCTCACTCCTATCGTGGTTCTATTGAAGCGTTAGTAAAATATCTGAATTCGTTTATATCATTCAGGAAATTCATTTTCAAAGCCATGATTTGAACTTTCATGAGGCATGTCAGGTGGTAGTTTCCAAACCGACTTCATGTATTCCTTTGGTTCCATATTGTGAATTACATTTCACTTACATCGACCAAGATTGGTAATCGAAGTGTATTGGGATCATTGTGCCGTAAGGATTATGTAAGTTAATAACTTTTTATAAATGTAGCTGAAGTCACGTCTCTTTCTTAAGTAATATATAAAATAATAATTTTGCGTTTCAGGTAAACTAATTCTCCAGGTGCTACCCCCTGTGTCTACCGAAGGACTCTCTCACGGTGATGTGCCGGAACTTACTGATAGAATTAGAGACAATATGAAGGAGGTTTTCAAAGAACTTTCCACGGAAGCTGCCCAATCTTAGTTTTAAATGTTCATGATATGTAAATATGTACATTTAACTTCATTTTCATCTTGCATCGCAAGGTGAGACAGACCTGCAAAGCCAAATTGACCTTTGTTTGGTGTGTGCCTTGTTCCATCTTGTACTTTTATCATCAAAGATTGTGTTCCATGCGCATGAGATATTACTCGAGCGAGGTCGAGCGACATCTCCTAGGCGATATCGTTTTTACATTAGAGTTTGAAGACAACCCTCGTCATCGTCAAGCACATGTCATCACAATTTGTTTACAACACCAAGTAATGACATCACAATGCCATGACGTCATAATGATGATGAGGTAACAATGCTATGACATCACCGCATTGGGAGTCTAGAAGTGCAGTGTTCAGAAATGTACTTTTTTCAAGGAAACATTACGAAAAATGATAAATAGAATCTCAACCTCGTCTATTCTGCAAATCAAGTCGGGATATTTTTAACATAAACCAACTTGTAGTGATATATTTAATATCAGAAGACACTAATGTGCGATTCTCTATTTTTTGGGCTCTACATTGACTTTACTGTTGCATAATGATGATATGGACCAATAAGTACGATTGAAACAAATATACATTGATTAAATATTAATCAATAATCATATTCGGGAAGTTAAAAATATGAAAAAAATATACATTATGTCCTTATAACCATTATAGTGTAAATGGATGATTCGGATCAATATACCCAGTATTTAATATGACTTTATGTTATAAGTAATTCATAATTGGGTGAAGACTTCTAGTTCGATTGAAAAACGACTTTAAGTTATCATGACTTATGCATGTCAATTAATTTTCCATTCAAAACAATGTCAATTTAATGTCAATTCAGAATATGAAGAATACGATTCTATTGAGTTTGAGCACTACATGTTATTACCAAAGCCAAAGTTTTATCTGAATTTTATCAATTCAAGTATTCTCTTCCTTTTAAAGTGGCAGTGGCACGTTCTTATAGATATATATAGTTATCTCACGAAAACGAAAATAATCGTTACAAATTACAAGACAGTACTTTTCAATCAAAAGTAGCAGATCTTATTCGAACGAACCATGTTTACTATGCTAGTCCTTAACCCTACCTGAAATGATGCCAAAAGATGTTCACTCAAAAATGGCCGCTAGTGGTATTGGCTTGATAATCATTAGTTTTTTTATACGACTACGAGTGGCCGGGTCGAGCATTGTTATGTTTTACTCTCTGGAAATAACACATTGGGTATAAATTAATGTATATTTGGGGAAATTTGAAGAAGTAAATTTTTTTTAAAAACGTGCTACTGATCCTTTGAATTTGTTATGGCGTCTTCCGTCCGTGCTTTCGTCCTTTAAATGTTTACAGGAAATCAACAGATCCAAAGGATTTCATCACCCTGAAGGCTTTCGTAAAAACCACACTTTCTCTTAATCAGGATTGCGCATATCTGGAGTTCGAAGTTGACGCGCGAAATTTGTCTAATAAAGGCGTTTGACTTAAAGCACTATCCCTTCAGATTTCACACTGACAGTAAGTCATCTTTTACTTAAATTTCCCAGTTATTTTACCTTTTCTTTAGCTAGAATTCAGTGATGCGCATCGTGAGAGAGTTCAAGTTATAGGACGATTGTGAATAGAGTCATGGCCCTTGACTTAAAATATTTCGCTAGACGCAACACAACAATCTTGTTTTATCACGTTTTTAGCGTTGAATGTACAACAGTGATATGCCTATTCCTGTTGACTCTATGAATATTCGAGAGTTATGTCCCTTTAATAACTTCTTTAATTTCAGACTTTAACTTTAGATTTGTCACTTTTAAGCCTTGCATACTTCATATGTGTATATCTTGTCATAAAGGCATTAATTCATTATCTTTGGCTCATAGTTATGACACTGTTTTTAAAATTTTTACCTTGACGTTAATTCTGATAAGTCAGTAATATGTCTTTATTTTTTATAAGTTGTATCCCTTATCACCATAGTATTCACATGATTTTAAAATATCCTTTAGTAGAGGTCAAGGAATCATGGTCAGATTTTATTTTTTTTAAAAAAAACATGAAATTTTTAAATTTAATACTTATTTAAAGGGGCATTAGCACGGTGGCAGTTGGGTTTTTTTGGGATTTGTTTTTTTGGGTGGTGGAGGGGGGTTGGAGGGTTTACAAAGTGATCTCACAAAAACGGAGATAAATGTTAGCAAATGCAAGACATTCTCTTTATTAATTAAGATAAACAGTTCTGAAATGGACGTGACATGATAGGTTAAGAAACGCAAATCCATTATCATACCTGAAATGTGTATCGATATGATATTTCACACGATATGATATTTCACACTCTTGTGAGACCACGGGTATGCGGTCGAATAAAAAGTGTTTGACCCTCTGAAGATACTTGATTTGGCATATACGTGTATTTGTTTGGAAAAATCATAGGAAATTGAATTTTAGAAATATCGTGCTACTGCCCCTTTAATGCATCTGTTAACCATTAGCCGACTCGCATCGGGATTGAGGCTCTCTCGGCGCACTCTGGTTTATCCCTTATACCTTCAAGGTCCGTGGCAAAATTGTAAAAATAAGATAAAGTTAAATAAAATAATTTGTTTTTAAAGCAAGAAGCCACAAACAGACCTGGTGGAACAATAACGATGTTGACTTTTTATTTCCGTATCGATTTCATTAACGAATGTTTGATTGTCTTTAATACAGCCATATTGGTTTGGTTTATCATGTAAATTTATGTTATTGCTTATTTGATAAGTAAAGAAAGGAAGAATACTCATTGTTTTTACATGGGCGAGTTTTCAGGCAAGAAACGATCTAAGCTTAAAAGCTTAACCGAGATTTTAGCTTTGAGGAATTGCTTCTGGAGAAAGAACGTTCGTGAAAGATGTTGAAAGTTATGAATGATTATTTAGTGAATGACGGTGAATGTGTCTGTATAATCAATTATGTTCAGTATGGCTGTATTTATTTCGTAATAAATTACGATAAGCTGACTTTGTGTGAACTTTTCTTTCACAACTTCACAAATTTTTTCAGCAATTAGTTGTTGGCAGGGAGGACTTGAGGTATAAAAGGAAAATTGACACGTTTATATATTGGAAAGAGGCTAATGTTTTTTTCGCATTTATACAAATACCCTGCAAATCATATATTGCCAGAACCATTTTTTAAGGAAAACTTCCGTCACTTTGAAAACTTATATTAACAAGAAAAAAATGCCCTTTCTTGCAAGCAGGCCCTAACAAAAGTATACAACATGATATAATCAATCATTTTAGAGTAATAATAGCTCGAACAGAAAACCGCGCACCTGGCAAGAATAAGGATAATTGAGAGTTATCTCCCTTTGATCATGTGATTATGCATCCCCCAAACAGGGATGTGCGCATGTCAAAGCCAGGCTTACACACCCCTGCCGTAATGATTTTGACCTTGACCCTTGGAGAGCTCGGTGCAGCGTTCGATTACCTTCATCCAACGGATGTAAACAATATGGCTGATCGAAAATGCCTAACGTAACGCCGCTGCCTTCACTTGAATGAATTTGTGCTTGTAGTTTCAGTGATCAAATGGATGTAATTGCACTGATTAAGATAAATGAGAAATTATCCCAATGTTTTGATGATTCCATTATGAATATAACCTACACATTCAATTGTTCACAAGCAAACCGAAGAACCACTTGACAACAGACTTCTTACCCACAAAGAGGTAACACTCCCGTTAATCACCATTTCTTTAATTATTTCAGCCCAAAATATCACTTTCATTTATATCATTTTTAAAAACTTTCATTGCCAAATAGAATTTCAAAATGATATTGTTACACCTTTCCTTTTACGCATCCTCAAAAGTTTCTGCTAAATTTTAGCAGGCTTAGTGGCAGGGGTCTGTAAGCACTACGAAGGAGGAAGTCCGAGGTGCGCAGACCGCCTGCGTGGAGGATGGTGATTATATGTACAGATCGTCTACATCAAGCCTTAACCCATTTATGCATACCGTATCACTTGTGGGACGGGTTCTTTGAATCACCAGTTATCACTTGTTTGAAAGATAAAAACTTACAGTAAAGTGTATTTTAAAGTTAAGGTAGTTGTTTATTTAAATAAAAGAAGAAATATTTTATAGTTATCTACCCTTGAATAGTGGGCTGCCATCTTTGGTTAGTTGTCAACTTCAAGTTTCATTGAGTTCGAGTTAATGCCAAAACTAAAATAACAAAATAAATATTGATT
Source organism: Phorcus lineatus (assembly GCA_921293015.1). Taxonomy (NCBI): domain Eukaryota; kingdom Metazoa; phylum Mollusca; class Gastropoda; order Trochida; family Trochidae; genus Phorcus; species Phorcus lineatus. Next base: position 14,439,849 of record OV121085.1, read on the forward strand.
TGACCTTGTGAGGATACAATTTAAGTCTCTATGGATAAATGACAATAATATTTCCATGATTAATTATTGAGTAATTTGCCGTCCCATAAGTGTGACGGTATGCACGAATGGGTGGGGGGTTTTGGATACAAATATTCATACCTATTTGTTGTAAGAATGATAATAAATTCATGTAAATCATATTTTAAGCATCTTAAATAAGTTACTTTCAGCTTTTGACAAAAATTGGGTTACATTTAGAAATGTTATTACAATTATCATAAACCGGCAATTTTACCATATGCCAAAGATACATGGTATATTTCTTTCAGACTAACGGTAGAAAACGAAATCCATTATATTTTATTTCATAAATAAACTCAGGTAGATAACTTTTTATCAACATCTTCAATCAACCCCATGACGTAAATGAGGACATGTAAGGGGATAATTATGATGAAGAAGATGCAGATTGAGACTCAATGTCAATTTGATGTCAAATGTCGTTTGGGTGCTCACGTACTCTGCGACCTTGGGTCTAAAGAAACATTAGAAACATCAATGACACAGACTCCCTAATTTTCAACATCATCAGAATAATCCACAACCGCTATTAGATTTGATTCTATTTGATCCGTTACCTTACTTGCCTCTAATTGATACTTTTACTGAGAGAGGAGTCCATTGCAAAGCCACAGTCAGACCAGATGGAATATAAAAGTGTCCTCTCATAAGTCTGTGTGGTATTCTGATGACGTTTGCAGATATATGAACATGTCAGATTGGTAGACAACATTGTTTTGACTTGTTTATCTACGTCTGCGTTTATCAGTTACAACCAGGTGGCAGGTGGTCCCAATCCATGAAACAGGATGCTCACCTAGGAATGTCCTATGTATTGAACAAGTGAAACAAGAACATGGGTTGTAAGGACTGGTTTGACCAAAAATTGCTGGGGTCCCTAGAAGAAGAACATAGTAGTGTTCAGTTTAAAACTGTGCCAAGATTACAACAAATACATCAACAAACTTTGTGACTTGTTCCATTGAGTTTAATTGCCATTAACGTAGCTACAAACTTGTATTACAGACTAGTATGGTATACTCCGTCTGCTTTCCTTTTTTCCAAATCATAAGTAGTAGGAGAAGCTGCTTAACAGATTCAGCTTGGGTTTGAGGGCCCCTTCAGCGATGTCTTGTCATGGCCTCTAGGCCGATGTGATTACCTTGAAACGTGTGAAATCAAATCCTTTTTTCATAGTTTGATCAAGTGTATGTAATCAATTTCATGATAAATTTGCCTTTTATATCCCTCCTATTGTATACTGCTTCCAATAGGATGAAAGGATCACCATTTGTACAGTTCTGGGTACACTTGGTTATCAACTTCAGTACGGGAGGTGCCCGAGTCGTGCAGGGTGTGTTCCAACTCTTGCTAACATATCTACTGAAAATAAAAATAAGAAACTACTAGAGTGGAAACACAAATTTTATACAAAAAGATCATATTTCATTTTTAATTGCATGAGACAAAGTTTTTTGACTATTCAACAATCAACAGAGCATAATGTTATTCTATCATGATAAAAAGTATGAAAAGGTAGCTTTTGAAATAATGTTACTTAGTGTATTTTGACAATCAAAGAGAGATATTAAGTACGTACTTACTCACCTAACTGCCCTCCATCACCAGAGGCTTCAAAAGTATGGAAAAATTGTTTATAATAAAAAATATACTTTATTCCTTCCATTATGTCCCATAAGATTATTCCAAAAAATTTGTACAAAATTTGAAACCCTATGCATATATTAACCCTAGATTGTGCGTCTGAGAGTTTTGTCCTTTCTTACTAGTTGGGGAAGTTAGCTTTAGGTAGAGATGGCGACTTTACAACATTTCAAACACCAAGACCAGAAGACCTGTTAGAGCAATGGAAATACACGACTTTATTTTTGGAACATATGTACATCATCACACATATTGTAAACAATATAACACAAATATCATAACCAAAACCATATCACATAAATCTAAACTACAATGCGCATTACAAAACATTATTTACACCGTATCGTAACCATGTGAATACTAACACACAATATACAATTCATATACAATAATTCTTCATACACAGTATTACACTTGCACAATATAACTAATCAAATCACAGTTTTCAACAATGTACAAGTCAGTTTATACTCCTGAACATTTAAACTTCAGAAGGCAATAGTATAGGTAATAAAGACAGTCGATTTTAGTTAAGTATTTAAACATACAGAAACACGTTGTCAAGAGTATATTCAGCTTACCTGTTAGAGCAATGGAAATACACGACTGGCGAATGTATTCTGACCAGGGTATTTATACTCTCTCACAGGTGCCTAAAGTATTTATCACGGAGGCTATTAATCTACTATTGAGTAATACACATCTGGCCATGGCAGTAGTGGGCAGATATGTATCACTCAAATGTCCCGTTACTTAATATCCTGACCTTATAACCATCAGTTAAGCATGTTACATCTACATCAACTGGGCATGCATTACATTAAACAAGATGGTGTACACTGACATTTTCTATATGAGTGGGCTACATCGCTCTTTTCACAGCCGTATTAAACTAAACATTTGACAGAACAATATGCTTATTATTATGAGAATATACCATGTTAATAGAATCCCCCGACTCTGAAAAAATTTCGTCCCGAAATCTTTAGTTTTCAGAATGGTAGGGATGGATACAATGATGGTGTTTCACTTTGAAGTGATTTAGTGCGTTTGGATGATTGAACTGGGAGAAGACAACCATGGTGCTCTATCATTAGATATGCGCAAAATGGTTGTCTCATCATAGTCTTTAATTTATTTGCTCGTAATAAAGGCACATTAAAAGAGGGAGAGATGGGAATGCATTTGCCTAAAGTTGTGTCAGTGATTTTAGCACCGGGCATATCTACGTATAACAGAGGTCTTAGACAGCCAATAATTTGAATATTATTAATATTAGATGGATTTTCAATATCGTATTGGGTAATGCATTTACTAAGATTTAATACTGGAATAAAGATACATTCTGTTCCATTAGTAAGTTCAATAAGAATTGTACAATATTGGCGATATTGTTTTTGCCAGGACGTGATGAAAAGTACAATAAGAACGACATGCTATAGACTGACACAAAACTTAAATCCTTCACTCATACTTTGATGAGCATTATAATCAATCGTAAGTAAATCAATTTCATCTGTTTGAACCACGAAGGTGATAACTCTATCTATTTCGGAGATATAACATCACGTATCAACCGGAAATTATACTCATGAAACGTATTTGTCTTTGTTTACGGAATGAGTAGAATATAGATTCGCAGGATGAAAGGGACTATTAAATGGACAACTGATAATATTTCGGGTAGAGAGGACTATGAGGAAGATGTGTCCAATATCTAAAAGTAGATTGATATGCGTTATAACAAGCAGAACAACACAAAAAGAAGGGTGAAATCCAGGCCTAGATTTCTAGCACTATTAAACTGTGAAGATCTACATGTTATGACACAGTTTATTTCTTTGGATAATGGACACATCTTACAAGTAATCATTTACTTAACTTGTAAGAATCTATAGGGGCGGCGCCGTTTCTTACCGTGGGCGGTGAATCGCTCATGAAAAGCCTTAATAGCATCTTTAGTGATATTTTCCTCGGGCTCCCAAGACGTCTCTTGGTAACCTTCCCATTTCACTAAATAATAGCGCTTACCTTTTTTGATCTGTTGCCTTAAGAGCTTTTCTATTGGGTAATACTGGTCCGTAGGTTTAGGAGTACTTACCTTTGCTGCTGTATCATTCTCCTTATGAGGTTGTTTGCGAGGTTGTACCTCATCATTCGGAGCTGGAACCTGGTGATCTTCAGCGTCTGTGTCTGGTTCTAGTTCTGATTCTATGTGAGGTTCAACGAAACCTTTGATGGGCCTACATGTGTAATACGATTTCATGCGATTGGCATGAGTTTTTGAGGGTAGATCCTTCAGGGTTGTTCTATCCCTAAGTCTATATGTGTTCTTAGAGCATATTTCCCTTACAACATAAGGACCAATGTACTTTGGGTTTAATTTGGGTGACTTACCTTTTGTATTCACTTGATTTGTAATCCATACAAGATCACCAACATCGTAAAGTGGTTCCGTACTTTTGCGATCGTAGCGTTCCTTCATCTTTTCCTGAACAAGTTTCATGTTACTAGATGCAACTTCCTTTGCTATTTTGAGATTCTGAATAACCTCAGTAACATGATCAGTAGCATTCTTGCCGATGCCATCTTTCGGTAAGATTGCCGTATCAAAGGGGATGTTCATTTCTCTTCCAAAGAGCATATGAAATGGAGAAAATCCTGTTGACTGAACACATGGAGACATGCGGAAGGCCATCATTATTCCAGGTATAAGTGTCGGCCAGTTTCCATGATCTCTGTCACAGTATGTTCTCAAAGCTTGAAGAATAGTAGTTGGTACGTTCACATGCTGCATTAGACATTGGGTGATAACTGCTCGTGGTGTGCCTAGTAACTTGAAATATTTCACAAATGGCACCAACAAGTTTTGATACGAAGTTTCTACCTCTGTCAGAAACAATTGATTTTGGAGATCCATATCTACAAAATATTTCCTGATAGAGTACTCGTGCGACCTCTGAAGCCTCTTGTGTTTTGAGCGGAAACGCTTCACTCCATCGACTGTACGAGTCTACTACTAGCAGGATATGTTTGTATCCATCTGACGTTTCTGTCAGAGGGCCTAAGAAGTCAATGTGTAATCTGTCAAACACATCTGTTACTGGAAGAGGATGCAGCGGTGCCTTATTGGTATGCCGTGATACCTTGGATGCCTGGCACTTCTTACATGATTTGACATAATCATGAACATTCTGGTACATACCAGGCCAGTAATATTTTAATCTAAGCGCTCCATACACTCTGTCAGAGCCTAGGTGCCCGCCTCCTGCAAGACAGTCATGGAAAGATAAAAGAGCATCTTTCCGTAAAACTCTAGGAAGAGCTAACTGACGTATCAGTTTATCAGCATCAGCAGTTTTTTTAACTCGAGGCTGATGAAAATGGTAAAGTAGACAATTCAAAAGATCATATTCAGAAGCTGTATTCTGAATCCTCTTGTTTTGGCTCTTGTCATCTGGTAGAGAGCCATCAGTTAAATACTCAATAATGCCTTTGAAATCAGGACATTTGCTTTGGAGGTCTTTGATGTTCTCCAAATTCACAGATTTGGGGACAGGATCAGTTGCTGCTTCATCACACTGAGCTATTACTGGGCATAAAGACTCATAGAACAATTTGATCTCTAAGGGTTCTTTGGTTTCTGACCCAGCTGTAGAAATCAAATTGATCTTAGGATACTCACGCCGAGATAAAGCATCAGCATTACAATTGCTTTTGCCAGGCCTATGAATAATTTCATAACAATATTCTTGAAGTTCTATTGCCCATCTATGTAGTCGAGTGGTTGTGTGCTTAATGTTTGAAGCCAAACAAGTGCTTTATGATCTGTGATAATTTTGAAAGGTTTGCTGGTGAGATATATTCTATTTGCTTTTACGGCTTCAACTACAGCTAAACATTCTTGTTCACTTACTGTCCAATTTTTCTCATAAGATTTCAAAGATCTGCCTCCATATGAAATTGCTCTTTCCCTACCATTGTCATCTAATTGTCCTAAGATATAGCCAATAGCAGATCCTGAAGCATCAGTTGTAAGAATAAAGGGTTTACGCATGTCAGGATATGCTAAGACTGGGGCATTTGTCAGCTTGTTTTTCAATGTTTCAAAAGATGCCTGGCTTTCAGATGACCATTTGAAAATTGAATCCTTTTGCAATAAATTATTCAAGGGGTTGGCAATTTTTGAGAAACCTTCTATGAATTTCCTGTAATAATTGCAGAGTCCAAGAAAGCTTCGAACTTCATTTATGTTCTTTGGAATAGGAAACGTTCTAACGGCTTCAGTTTTTGATTGATCAGTTTTCACTCCGTCTTTTGAAAGAATATGGCCTAAATACATTACTTCTGTGCGTGCAAAGTGGCATTTGCTAGGCTGCAACTTGAGGTTTGCTTTTCGCAGACGGTTAAACACTGCTTGGAGATGTTCAAGATGCTCTTCAAAGTTCTTACTATAGATAAGAATGTCATCAACATACACCAAGCAAAACGTCCAAGTAAGACCTTGCAGTGCTCTGGCCATCACCATCTGAAAAGTTGATGGTGCATTTCTAAGGCCAAAAGGCATTACACGCCATGAGTAAAGACCACTTTGTGTGACAAAAGATGCTTTGTGGGCTGTGTCTGGATCCATTGGGATCTGCCAGAATCCTGATGCCAAATCCAATGTTGAAAATATTTTTGCTTGTGAATCGCCTATTGCGTCTAAAGCATCTTCAAGACGTGGTAATGGGTACGATGCAGGAGTCGTGACCTTATTGAGCGCACGGTAGTCAACTGCAAAACGGTACTCACCTGACTTCTTTTTCACAAGAACGACTGGGCTCTGCCATGGAGACGTGGATGGCTCAATCAGTCCATGTTTGAGAAGTTCCTGAGTTTGCCTATCCGTTTCAGCTTTGGCTTGAGGATTCTTTCTGTAGAAGGGCAAATGTACTGGCTTTGTGCCGGGAGGTGTTTCAATGTTGTGAGAATACAAATTAGTAACAGTTAACTGAGATTTGTTTGCAGCAAAGATATCAGAATTGTTGTCTAAAAGCTGTGAAAGTTTAGATTTTTGATCAGTGTCAAGTTCTGCCTCACTGAGATCAATGCTGACTTTTGACTCTTGGCTTACCTTTTTGCTGGATGTTGATGTTGGTTCGACTGGTTCGATTGAGGCAACATCAACAGGTTGGGCAACTGCAATTACCTTATTTGATGGTAAAATGATTGCATCACTTGTTGGATTCATGATTGTGAAGCATGACTTACCTTTCACAGAGTTTACTATGCACTTGGCTCCCGCAAGATTGAGATAAGTCAACTGAGCAACTGGTTCTAAAATATAGATTTGTCTTTTGCGTTTGCGTTGTTTCAATGACACTGGAATGATTGTTTGGCTATTTGCAGGTACAGTTATAGAGGATGTTGTCCTAACCAATGATGAACCAACAGTTGTTATTGGGACTACTACAAGACCGTTGTACACAGAGAAGGAATGAGAGACATAGTCAATGACTGCTTGGTGGAGGTCAAAGAAATCTTGCCCTAAGATAACTGAGTGCTGGACGGCTTCCAAAACAATGAAATCATGATCTATTAGGAGACCTCCAACTGACACAGAAATGCGTATCTCACCATAGCAGATATGCCTTTCCCCTCCTACTCCAGTTATATGAGTTAATGAACTTTTTCTTATTTGGGAGAAATCTATGCCAGCTCTTTTCAAGGCTCTTAGAGAAATAACACAAAGGGAGGCCCCAGTATCCAAGAGTGAATGAAATTGCATGGTCCCAATTTTCAAATTTATAGTGTTGCGGACAGATTTGGTTGTCAATGTGCCAATATATGGGCGCCTGCTCAGGATGGAAGGGTCATGAGCAGGCACACACCCCTATTCTTTACCATTCAAACGATACTGACATGCATGATATAAATGACCATTTTCATGGCAAAAATTACATTTTACATTGGATAACGGACATTGACGCCAATAATGATCAGCTTGTCCACAACAATGACAAATACCTTTCTGCCCTTGCGGCCATTGTTGCCTTGGTCGTTGCTGCCATTGATGGGGTGACGGCTGCCAATGCGGTTGTTGCTGTTGCCATTGTTGGGTTGACTGCTGCCATTGTGGTTGCTGCTGCTGCCATTGTTGGGTTGACTGCTGCCATTGTGGTTGTTGCTGTTGCCATTGTTGGGTTGACTGCTGCCACTGTGGTTGTTGCTGTTGCCATTGTTGGGTTGACTGCTGCCACTGCGGTTGCTGCTGCTGCCATTGTTGTGGTGCTTGCTGCCATTTCTGTCGAGGCTTTCCCTGCTGATTTGCCTGGTGATGTCTTGGTTTCCTGGTATCTTGGTCCTTGAACCTAGAAGCCAATCCATCCAGTTGTTTCTGTTGATTTGTTAACAGAGATGCAATCGTTGATAATTCAGGATTTAGGGCTGCAACAGTCGGTGCTGTTGTTCGTGTAGCAGCAATGGTTGCTTCGGCCAGCCTAACTTGATTTCCCAGTTGTTGGAGATTTGTAGACCCCTGTGGCATCACAATTGATTTTAAGCCAGGCAACAATCCATTTAGAATAACCTGAACCAGGAAGGGTTCAGGGATGTCCATTCCTGTAGTCATCTCCTGAATCCTTTCTAGGTATGTGGTGCCGCTTTCATTGTGATTTTGGTGGTCAGTCAGGAAGGCTGTCTGACCCGCGGCATCTGCAATGTATCTACCGGTGAATTTCTGAATGAAATCTTGGACAGATGCCGGCTGCGGCTGCAAAGACTCAAACCAAGTAGCTGCAGAACCGTCTAGATATAATGGTAATATATCCAGGAAGGCTCTGTCTTCCATTTTATTATGTTTACGCCAACATTCTACTTTCCTCAGCCAATTTCTTCCGTTGCCAGTGCCCTCGAACCTGGGCACAAAACTCGTAAAGGCCGCCATGGAGGAAACTGTATGTGTTGGCGCTGGTGCTGATGGTTGTGATGACGTTGACGTTGTCGGCTCCCTTGTTGACTCAACAGTCAAGTTGTCCTCGCTCCTACTTGTTTGAGGTTGAGTCGTGTGAGCGCCGGGCTGAGATTGCGTCTGGGCCTTGCTCCTGGTCTCAATAGGGTAGTTTGATGGTTGAAAAGTCGCCATGTACCAGGACTATATCTCTACCACGTATTAACCCTAAAAGGGAGGCCCCAGTATCCAAGAGTGAATGAAATTGCATGGTCCCGATTTTCAAATTTATAGTGTTGCGGACAGATTTGGTTGTCAATGTGCCAATATATGGGCGCCTGCTCAGGATGGAAGGGTCATGAGCAGGCACACATACCCGGATTCTCCACCACGTATTAACCCTAGATTGTGCGTCTGAGAGTTTTGTCCTTTCTTACTAGTTGGGGAAGTTAGCTTTAGGTAGAGATGGCGACTTTACAACATTTCAAACACCAAGACCAGAAGACCTGTTAGAGCAATGGAAATACACGACTTTATTTTTGGAACATATGTACATCATCACACATATTGTAAACAATATAACACAAATATCATAACCAAAACCATATCACATAAATCTAAACTACAATGCGCATTACAAAACATTATTTACACCGTATCGTAACCATGTGAATACTAACACACAATATACAATTCATATACAATAATTCTTCATACACAGTATTACACTTGCACAATATAACTAATCAAATCACAGTTTTCAACAATGTACAAGTCAGTTTATACTCCTGAACATTTAAACTTCAGAAGGCAATAGTATAGGTAATAAAGACAGTCGATTTTAGTTAAGTATTTAAACATACAGAAACACGTTGTCAAGAGTATATTCAGCTTACCTGTTAGAGCAATGGAAATACACGACTGGCGAATGTATTCTGACCAGGGTATTTATACTCTCTCACAGGTGCCTAAAGTATTTATCACGGAGGCTATTAATCTACTATTGAGTAATACACATCTGGCCATGGCAGTAGTGGGCAGATATGTATCACTCAAATGTCCCGTTACTTAATATCCTGACCTTATAACCATCAGTTAAGCATGTTACATCTACATCAACTGGGCATGCATTACGTTAAACAAGATGGTGTACACTGACATTTTCTATATGAGTGGGCTACATCGCTCTTTTCACAGCCGTATTAAACTAAACATTTGACAGAACAATATGCTTATTATTATGAGAATATACCATGTTAATACATATATGGGTTACGCGTATCGCCAAAGTTCATGGTTTGAGCGCAGCGCCGTTATCGGCGATCAGTAGCATACTACACAAGATTATCAATTCCAGCAGCAGTAGACTGAAGATCTAATAGATAAACGTAAAGATCCTGCAAGGCTTAACTGACCCAATGATTTAAACTGGTGAAAATTAATGCCATGCGGGGAGATTTGTAGGGGAATGCAATGTTGTTTTTTTCCGCTAATGTTATGATTATTTGTTTTTCAATGTTTGGTCTGCACTTCCCGTTTGTGAGGTTACCGAATTTTGAAATCCTGACACGAGCTATTGATTAATTGCCAGAAAAAAATAATCAAAATGTTAATTTGACAAATTACTTCTTTGAGTGTTACCAAGTTGAACAGTCACATGGGATAAGTATTTAATTTCATAGATGAATGACTAGCAATGTCGCTTTACCCGACGACTGCACAATGTCGGACGTCTGTAATTAAAATTAAAAGTTTATATCCATAACACACTATAATCATTACATCGATATCAATATGAGTATTGACTCGGAAAGATATACTACAAGCTTAAGTAGCATCCCAAAGGTTTTTTCACATCCTTGCCCATCTAAGTGTTAATGTCATGTAATACGTGATGTCTTACTTAAATTATCGTGACAGGCGAACAACAAACTGATGAAGTTCTGTTTTCGCTTACTAGGTGCAAACAATGTATGATAACATTGGCCTGTTTTATCTCTTTGAAATGATCAACGGTCAATATTTGAAAGACTCCACCTTACAGCTCATCAGACCTGAAAGGTCAAATGCAATCTGGTCATGGTAAACTTTTTCACAATTTTTTCTCCTCACAAAAACCGCTGCGACCTTTAAGTTGAATGTTTGTGGGGATTAACCTTACAGCCAGGTGATCCGAATATGATTGACCTGAACCTAAAATTGGCGTGGCAGACATTATCCCATAAATGTATAAACAAATCTTCTCCAAACCTAATTGGCACAGGAGGACTAAATGTTAGGAGTATTATTCTTTTGACACGAAGGCTCAATTATGCAAGTTTGGTTCTGATTCCCTTCAATATGGCGTGCCAGGGTGTCAACCTTTTAAATCAAGAAACTGACCTTAGTCTGATCCCTGCGTATTGTTTGTCAACCATGCCTCCCGCTTGGAAATTTTTTTGCCTTAGTGTCGTTTGTTTAAGTGTTGGAATATGGGTTGCATAACAACACTAGACTTGAATTATGGTTATTGAGTACGGGTGGTAAAAACACTTTAGGAGAGATTAGCAGATTAGGGATATCATGCGTGTTTACCTTTGATTTCAATCACTTAATCAATTATAGCACTTTAGAATATATTAAGATTAGAATAGAATATATTAAGATTAGAATAGAATATATTAAGATTAGAATAGATATTTGACGTCTCATAGTATGAAAATCACTGGAATGCTGAAATCTTGCTAAGACATATTTTGACCAGTAGATAATGATAACATGTTTGAGGACCGTTCTTCGCATATTAAATACCTTTGAGGTATCATAATACATATAATATCAAAGGTATGGAGTAGATACTAACAACAAATCCCAAAGGTGAATTCTCACGTCTCCTAAATCAAACTCACTGGAATGCTGAAAAAGACAAGACATACTTTGACAAGTAGATTATGATCACATGTTTGGTGATTGTTCTTTGGATATTAAACACCTTTTATATCTTACCCACATCTGAGCCTTTTTTCACAAAGCCACATTTTTGAAGGGTTAACCTTAACTCCCATTTCCTTAACATTGCACTAAGATTACCTTAGTGACTTCAGATCACTTTTGAGCTTTTCGAAAGGACGCCCTGATGATAAATCATGTTAAGACAAGTGATCTACAATGGCCAATGGTTCTCTTTTTTGGTAATTTTGGAGAGGGTTACGTATAAAGGATTTCTGTCCTAAATTCATTTTGATTGATTGTTTTCTTTTCAAATCGAAATGAAAATGAATCTGAATTATGTGTGAAACGCTTGCTAAGCAGCATGATAAATAATAAATGATTTATTTGCATATTCTATTCTATTATTTCTATACCCTCACATGTGTCTCATATGATTATTCAAGATGTTATGAATATCTGGCAATACATTTGCTCCCCACAAAAGTAGTTTTTAATCCTACGATATTCTCTGTTTTAATAAATTGGCATTCAACGTGATGGTGTTATTCACTACCTTTATAAATGAAAGTTTGAAGTCGACAAAAACAAACGAAACGAGGGAGTTTTTCTACAGAAAACGTTTTTTTAAGCAACACGTTGTCATTTATCATAAATATCTACAAAGAGTATCTTGAGTCAATTGTAGTATTTCCTACAAAAAAAATTATAAGTCATGATAAGGAAATCTGTTATCTTATTGACGATGATAACGTTATTGCTATGATGTTTCTCCCTTGAACCTCTTTTTGTTAACAAATAGTCACCATATGCGATCCCCCTAGGACAATTTGATATACAAATAGCTGCCAAATGTAAAAGAAATAAGAAGTTACAATTTAGCGTTTGCATCGGCGAGAATACTGTCGAGAGGACAGCCGATTCCTGTATTAACAAAATGATAACAAAAGAGAAATTAAACAATGAATTTACCAAATCATATTTACAATATTTAGAATAATTGTTCAAATTCCTACATAATTTGTTATAGAAATTATCAAAGTTAATTAAGGCTGTTATATATATAAACGAAAAATTCACAAGCAATTATACAAACGAAAAATTCACAAACATTTATACAAACGAAAAATTCACAAACATTTATACCAACGCAACGGAAAAATCACAAACGTTTATACAAACGAAAATTTCACAAACATTTATACAAACGATAAGTTCACACACAACAGCTTGCTGATAAACGGGAACAGCTCTTCAACTCATTGTGAATGTTGATAACTTTTTTGTTTGATCAGACCCAAGAAGTTTTCAGTATGTGACGTGTAAGTTGATATCAAACATGAACCACCAATGGATAGTTATTTTGACTGACGGATCTACATGTGTATCAACCAGGAAGTAGAAGATTGATGTTTAAAAAAAACCTGTTAGTTATATACTAGTAATGGTGACGTCCTTTAAAGTTTGCACTTGATTCGATTTATAGTCTCGTCTTGAAACATAGTAACGTGTTTCCTTCAGTGTTCTATCAATTCGAGCCATAATTAGTAACACATTGTGTTGGACTATAAGTGTATCTATGTATTTATGGGCGATAAACCATACCAGGATATATTGATAAGTTCACATTTCCATTGGCCAATCAATTTCAGTAATGCTGAAAGATAAAACAAAACAACTTCCCCATAGATTGTAGAGGGTGGTTGGAATTTGCAGTTAAAAGACATGGGAAAGTTATTGCTTATCGTATTGTTTATGGTAAGATACTCGTCTGTGATATGTAAGTACCCATTAGTTGTTATGATTATTTTTAATTAAAACAAGAAATTTTGTTTCACCAAACACAAAAAAAGATTATTATGTTATCCAGATTCCTTTATTTGCATTTTTCGTCCTATCTCTTCAAGATGTTTTAAACGACTTAAAAAAAGTAAAAGTTTAAAGAGCTTTCGAAGAAAAAGCAATCATATTGCTTCATATAGAACACTTGTATTTTGTAATATTAGTATCTAGTGGTATTTCGTTTTTAAAAATGTTGTATGTTTTGATGTTTTTCAATTAATGATTTCATTCCATCATCACGAAGGCTGTATAGATTTTTGATTTTGTTTACATTAGATGTATCTAATTGTAAATAACATGTAATATGGATTAGGTTTAGATTTAAATGCAATACTTCACCAACAAAGGTTCATAAATTTACGTTGTCCATAAGACAACTTTTCAAAACATTTAATGGACTCATAAGGTTAGTGGTGCAACTTTAAGAAGGTTCAATTTCGAAAATGGATGTCAATGGAAAAGGCATACAATTGGTAGTAAATGGTTAATGTTTGATAACGTATAGCATATTTACCTGAGAAATAACAACTATATTATCGACATTTTCTACCATTGTCATGTAAACAAAGTGGAACATTATTATGGTTAACGTTGTGGTATGACATTAGATTATGTTAAACATATTAACATGTTGAACAAATTTATGTTCCATCCATCTCCTTTCATTTTGTTTTCTTTCAGTGTCCCAACTAGACACACTTATAGCCTGTCCTCAGAAAAAAGTCGACACTGCGAGGTGTATGGCAGGGGACCACATTATACTGGGGTCCATTGAGTTAATTGGAAAGGATACCCGTTGTTCCTCAATGTTACCTACAGGTTCAAATCCATCTACACAAACTGGCTGTTGCAATGTTACAACTGGTGACATGAAACTTGCCACTTTTACGCTTCCAAGTGATGACCCAACAGTGAACACAAAATTCAAACTTGCCATTAACTCCTGCAGTTTTGATAGAGATTCCTGCGTGATCCCGACAAAAGCGGAAGTGTTTCAGATGGATTATGGTGGTAGACAAGTAGACGTTGTTGCGTACAAGTATAGATGTCTTAAAGGTCAGTGAAATGGTTATAACAAGTTGATTGATAGTGCAAGATATTTTCAACCAGAGAATTAGAGATTAGCAGTGCAGTGGACCATAAACTTGTTTTGATAGGCCGTAGGGGTAATGGGCTGTAGGGGTTATGGGGGACTACCATCCCATAAATGTATAAACAAATCTTCTCCAAACCTAATTGCCACAGGAGGACTAAATGTTAGGAGTATTATTCTTTTGACACGAAGGCTGAATTGGTTAGGTCTACTAATGCCTACAGTGACGAATGCCTACAGAGAAAAACAGCTACACTGTATGTTGTGATAGTGATGCGCTTACCTGCACATAAGTGAACTCACCCAATTAGTGTTAACGAGCTGAGGGATTGGGGGAGTAGGGGGAAGACAACTATACATGAATTAACAAAAGTGAGAAGGAACCGGCTTAATGTATTGTGAATGATGCTTCCATGTGAGAAGGAAATATATTGCTTTATAATGCATGTAACCGAAGTCCTCTTCTCTAAACATGGCAAATCAAAGGAAAGTCGAATACAACACATCGCAGAAAGGAGGACAGCAGATACTACTAGAAGGGTACAGATACCGGCTGAACAACAGACGATTGACGTGTGTGCACTGGAAGTGTGTTCAGGGTGGTTGCCTAGGCAAGTGTACCACAGTCGGACAGTTCCTTCGAAACCAGTCCCCACACAACCATCCACAAGAAGATCAAGTCGCGCTGAAGATCGCTGGACATGGACGGCACCATCTACTCCTGTCCACCTCTCTGGGATCAGCTGTACGTCAGCAGACGTCCGTGGTTGCTTCTTTCAGTGAAGCCTACAAGGAGAATCCTGAAGTTCACACGACTGAAGGACCAACTGGCAACTGGAGTGAAGAACCCCATTGAGTACCTGGCAGCTGCTGGACACTTGATTAAGTTAGCTTAAGTGACTATGTACATCTGTGGGATCAATGTATGCAATGTCAAACCATAATGTTATAGAGAGTCATATATAGTGTATATATATGTACATGTATAATTTACATAATAATGTAAATCATTTATTAAATGATGATTTGACGTCATTTGATTTTATACGTCAAAATAAAATGTGAATGTGAGCTAAACTTTATGAAGATATGAAACGCAAATGAATATATATGATTTACTCTAAAATATGTGTTTTGTTATCCAATTAGTCACCAAGTAAGGAGGGTCCAAGTGGGAGAGTCCACTGTAATGAAAGGGTGAAGGCTGTTAGTTTTAAAACCACTGGTGCATAAAGTTGTTTATTTAACACTGTAGGCATTTGTCACTGTAGGCATTAGTAGACTCCGCCGCTGAATTATGTAAGTTTGGTTCTGATTCCCTTCAATATGGCGTGCCAGGGTGTCAACCTTCTAAATCAAGAAACTGACCTTAGTCTGATCCCTGCGTATTGTTTGTCAACCATGCCTCCCGCTTGGAAATTTTTTTGCCTTAGTGTCGTATGTTTAAGTGTTGGAATATGGGTTGCATAACAACACTAGACTTGAATTATGGTTATTGAGTACGGGTGGTAAAAACCCTTTAGGAGAGATTAGCAGATTAGGGATATCACGCGTGTTTACCTTTGATTTCAATCACTTAATCAATTATAGCACTTAAGAATATATTAAGATTAGAATATATATTTGATGTATCATAGTATGAAAATAACTGGAATGCTGAAATCTTGACAAGACATATTTTGACCAGTAGATAATGATCACATGTTTGAGGACCGTTCTTCGCATATTAAATACCTTTGAGGTATCATAGTACATATAATATCAAAGATATGGAGTAGATACTAACAACAAATCCCAAAGGTGAATTCTCACGTCTCCTAAATCAAACTCACTGGAATGCTGAAAAAGACAAGACGTACTTTGACAAGTAGATTATGATCACATGTTTGGTGATTGTTCTTTGCATATTAAACAACTTTTATATCTTACCCACATCTGAGCCTTTTTTCACAAAGCCACATTTTTGAAGGGTTAACCTTAACTCCCATTTCCTTAACATTGCACTAAGATTACCTTAGTGACTTCAGATCACTTTTGATCTTTTCGAAAGGACGCCCTGGTGATAAATCATGTTAAGACAAGTGATCTACAATGGCCAATGGTTCTCTTTTTTGGTAATTTTGGAGAGGGTTACGTATAAAGGATTTCTGTCCTAAATTCATTTTGATTGATTGTTTTCTTTTCAAATCGAAATGAAAATGAATCTGAATTATGTGTGAAACGCTTGCTAAGCAGCATGATAAATAATAAATGATTTATTTGCATATTCTATTCTATTATTTCTATACCCTCACATGTGTCTCATATGATTATTCAAGATGTTATGAATATCTGGCAATACATTTGCTCCCCACAAAAGTAGTTTTTAATCCTACGATATTCTCTGTTTTAATAAATTGGCATTCAACGTGATGGTGTTATTCACTACCTTTATAAATGAAAGTTTGAAGTCGACAAAAACAAACGAAACGAGGGAGTTTTTCTACAGAAAACGTTTTTTTAAGCAACACGTTGTCATTTATCATAAATATCTACAAAGAGTATCTTGAGTCAATTGTAGTATTTCCTACAAAAAAAATTATAAGTCATGATAAGGAAATCTGTTATCTTATTGACGATGATAACGTTATTGCTATGATGTTTCTCCCTTGAACCTCTTTTTGTTAACAAATAGTCACCATATGCGATCCCCCTAGGACAATTTGATATACAAATAGCTGCCAAATGTAAAAGAAATAAGAAGTTACAATTTAGCGTTTGCATCGGCGAGAATACTGTCGAGAGGACAGCCGATTCCTGTATTAACAAAATGATAACAAAAGAGAAATTAAACAATGAATTTACCAAATCATATTTACAATATTTAGAATAATTGTTCAAATTCCTACATAATTTGTTATAGAAATTATCAAAGTTAATTAAGGCTGTTATATATATAAACGAAAAATTCACAAGCAATTATACAAACGAAAAATTCACAAACATTTATACAAACGAAAAATTCACAAACATTTATACCAACGCAACGGAAAAATCACAAACGTTTATACAAACGAAAAGTTCACAAACATTTATACAAACGATAAGTTCACACACAACAGCTTGCTGATAAACGGGAACAGCTCTTCAACTCATTGTGAATGTTGATAACTTTTTTGTTTGATCAGACCCAAGAAGTTTTCAGTATGTGACGTGTAAGTTGATATCAAACATGAACCACCAATGGATAGTTATTTTGACTGACGGATCTACATGTGTATCAACCAGGAAGTAGAAGATTGATGTTTAAAAAAAACCTGTTAGTTATATACTAGTAATGGTGACGTCCTTTAAAGTTTGCACTTGATTCGATTTATAGTCTCGTCTTGAAACATAGTAACGTGTTTCCTTCAGTGTTCTATCAATTCGAGCCATAATTAGTAACACATTGTGTTGGACTATAAGTGTATCTATGTATTTATGGGCGATAAACCATACCAGGATATATTGATAAGTTCACATTTCCATTGGCCAATCAATTTCAGTAATGCTGAAAGATAAAACAAAACAACTTCCCCATAGATTGTAGAGGGTGGTTGGAATTTGCAGTTAAAAGACATGGGAAAGTTATTGCTTATCGTATTGTTTATGGTAAGATACTCGTCTGTGATATGTAAGTACCCATTAGTTGTTATGATTATTTTTAATTAAAACAAGAAATTTTGTTTCACCAAACACAAAAAAAGATTATTATGTTATCCAGATTCCTTTATTTGCATTTTTCGTCCTATCTCTTCAAGATGTTTTAAACGACTTAAAAAAAGTAAAAGTTTAAAGAGCTTTCGAAGAAAAAGCAATCACATTGCTTCATATAGAACACTTGTATTTTGTAATATTAGTATCTAGTGGTATTTCGTTTTTAAAAATGTTATATGTTTTGATGTTTTTCAATTAATGATTTCATTCCATCATCACGAAGGCTGTATAGATTTTTGATTTTGTTTACATTAGATGTATCTAATTGTAAATAACATGTAATATGGATTAGGTTTAGATTTAAATGCAATACTTCACCAACAAAGGTTCATAAATTTACGTTGTCCATAAGACAACTTTTCAAAACATTTAATGGACTCATAAGGTTAGTGGTGCAACTTTAAGAAGGTTCAATTTCGAAAATGGATGTCAATGGAAAAGGCATACAATTGGTAGTAAATGGTTAATGTTTGATAACGTATAGCATATTTACCTGAGAAATAACAACTATATTATCGACATTTTCTACCATTGTCATGTAAACAAAGTGGAACATTATTATGGTTAACGTTGTGGTATGACATTAGATTATGTTAAACATATTAACATGTTGAACAAATTTATGTTCCATCCATCTCCTTTCATTTTGTTTTCTTTCAGTGTCCCAACTAGACACACTTATAGCCTGTCCTCAGAAAAAAGTCGACACTGCGAGGTGTATGGCAGGGGACCACATTATACTGGGGTCCATTGAGTTAATTGGAAAGGATACCCGTTGTTCCTCAATGTTACCTACAGGTTCAAATCCATCTACACAAACTGGCTGTTGCAATGTTACAACTGGTGACATGAAACTTGCCACTTTTACGCTTCCAAGTGATGACCCAACAGTGAACACAAAATTCAAACTTGCCATTAACTCCTGCAGTTTTGATAGAGATTCCTGCGTGATCCCGACAAAAGCGGAAGTGTTTCAGATGGATTATGGTGGTAGACAAGTAGACGTTGTTGCGTACAAGTATAGATGTCTTAAAGGTCAGTGAAATGGTTATAACAAGTTGATTGATAGTGCAAGATATTTTCAACCAAAGAGATCTCTCGAAGACGAAAATGTTCTTTTCAAATTGCCAGACTATTTTTTTCATGAAAAGTAGCGGTTTTAAAACTAATATACTATGATTGGTTCCCTATCTCAAATGATAGAAAAGGTGTAAACACAAAAATGGCGGCTGTTGGCTTTTGGTTGATGTTTGATTATTTCCCTTACGACCATGGATGCTTAGGTTAGGAAATCCGATTTTTTTGTCACTCTGAAGATATCACATTTGGCATTAAAAAAGTGTATCAGGGAAAATTTGAATAAATATTTTTTTCAAAATAAGTACTACTACCCTTTTTAATGTTGTAGGCAAGTCAGCATACTCAATATGTGGTGGAACAAAACCAGTTAAGGCCTCTAGTGTTGTCGTCAAACACGATGGAGAAGCAGCAGGAGCAGCTGTAGACTGTCAGTGCGGGATCAGCAGCAGCTGCAA
Source organism: Phorcus lineatus (assembly GCA_921293015.1). Taxonomy (NCBI): domain Eukaryota; kingdom Metazoa; phylum Mollusca; class Gastropoda; order Trochida; family Trochidae; genus Phorcus; species Phorcus lineatus. The sequence continues at coordinate 14,459,620 of OV121085.1, forward strand.
CAGACGCATCTCAGTCAGGATAACGTACAGGAAGAATACAGACTGTTCTCTACAGCTCAAGGAGGGGAACTCCATCAGACTCGTCAAGTGTCAGGACTCGGTTGCTGTAGACAACATGGAATCGGTTGGGAATACCTTGATGCTGAAGATTAACTCTTCAGAAACAAATACCATAGCCCTAGAGATTTCAGGTAAGAGATTGAGCTCATGATAGAAATTTTTGTCAGACATCAGTGGTGTTGCTAAATATATTTCAAGAACCATCAGACTGCGATTCAATCATGAGTTTGTCTGATCCATTGTCATCTGCTCCATAAGCGTTACTGAATCCATTGAGCTCCTTCAACAACCTGATCTCCTTCAGATCAAAAGCCTCGTATCGCTAGCTATATAACTAGCCAATGAAATGAACCGCATCCTGCATAAGAGGCACATCAGTAGAGAAATTAGCTTTATTGCTCCTCGCCAAACGACATTTTGTTGGTTAAAGATACACGCTGATCGACCATAGCCATGACGAAGCAGCTGTCAGCGTTACGAGGACTTTTGCTTGAAGGAGATCAGGGTATTGGAAGGACCTACACGGATTCAAATACGGTGATGGGACAGGGTGCTTCATTGTATACACTTTGCACAGAATTTACAATTATAGGTTTTAACAAGGTATAAGCTGTTTGTTTTGTGCCACTTGGATGTCCTGGCACTTCAGGCTTTATTGCTCATATTCACAATTATCCTTTCTGTCACGATTTGTGTTCCTTGAACACCAACAGGCTTATCATTGCAAAGCGATAGAAAGAAATAACCCGCCCTTTGCTTTATCAATGACACTACACTCAATAATTACAATCTGTTCAATGGTTTATTTTTCTTTATAGTACAAGATAGTACAAGTTGCGTCATAACTGAAAATATACGTTTAGATTTGAGCCAGCTTTATTTGATTAATGTAAGTTTCATAAGTTATATATAAAACAATTTATTTGAATTTTTGAAAATATTTGAAATATTTTTATTAGCATAACAATCGGCATTTACCGTTGTCGTGAAACAATTTTGTTAGGTTATACGATATGAATAACATTTGATTTCACCATTTTTATAAATGGGTAGGTACACAAGGTTCAGAAGTTTCCGTCAAATGCGGACATAATCTACAAACATTTCCCCATGAGGCTTGCTCAACATCAACGTCAACGTCAAGTTCAACGTCAGCAAAATTACTTTCAACTCCAACGTCACCATCAACGTCAACGTCAGAACCGTCACTTTCAACAACAACGTCACCTATCACGTCAACGTCAACAACGTTAAAAACGACAACTTACATTAAATATCATATTATGAGCTCATCGACCACACAGAGTACAGATACAAGACCCTCACCAAGTAGTAACTTACAAAAACAGGACTCTTTGAAATACGTGATTGCCGGCTGTGTCTCTGGCGCCGTAGTGATTGCATTTGGGACACTTCTACTTGTCGCCTATTTCAGACTCAAAGTAAGTTTATTTACTTTAAAATATCTTTCAAAAAGGTTAGAACAGTAACGTTCTTACACTTAGGTATTTTTTTTGATAAAAACGTTAAACATAATATCAATACATCATTCAGATTATTCCAAAATTCACTTACAAGTTCTTACCGGTATTCAACGCTTACACTATTATTATCCTCCAAAAGGAAGTATGAAGGGCTCTTACTTTAACGACATCTAAAAAATTACCTTTTGTAAACAAGGCTACATAATGCTTAAAATGTTGACACTTAACGTCATTGAAAGGCATGTTTGGCAGATAGGACTATCGAAAATTGTGACATGACGGTTCTTCTTATCATATGTTCGATCAATATGAGTGAGTTCATATCCCAGACAGATACCTCCCGGTAACTTTTCAGTTTGGTTAACAAGAAGTTTGAATGACAGTCAAGGGAAGGTTATAGATAAGAAGGCGGTTCATTGAGTTGACTATAATTGTACTCCTCTCAACACAAATAATAACTCCGGTTAAGTTGACACGTTATACATTGGCATTTAATCGTACAATAGAAACAATGTAACATAAGTGATTGTGAGATCACCTCTCGTGGGAATCGAACCCGGGAGAGAGTCCTACACTGCTTTTAGGAATGCTTTTGTTTCACCCTACCACAACAATTAGTCATTTAGAAGTTGGCAACTTACTTTGAAGTGGTACACATGGGTATTATCTAATGGCAGGCCTTGGATAAAGATGAAATATGAGATAACGTATAAACTAGTTTTCAACATTGTTTTACCTTTGAAATTTAAACAATTTTACTGTTTGCGTTCAACAAAGGTGAATGTTATTTAAATCGTGATACTGACTGCATTACGCGACGCGATTCGTATAAGCTCGCCTTTAAGTTGCTGCCCCAACACAAAAAAAATGCAGTAAAAGAATATTGATTTTGTTGCCCCTCCTTAAGATCCTCTTGTTATATCTATGTTTGTGTCATAATCAAGCACACTTAGTCGTCTATAAAATGTTCATAGTAAGCGGTAAAAATAAACAAACCAAAAAGGTTGATACCCTACAACGTTCGATGCTGATTCTTTCACATACCAATTTTCCCCGGTTTTACTCCGGAAAAGAAATTTTACATTTCCATTGAAACCGCAATAAACATAAATCCTTATTTGTAGAAGACCCCGAACACGTTATGATTGATTCACGTACCAAGTTTCATTTGGACTACATCTTACATTCCTTGAGTTCTTCCCCGAATCTTCCCTGGACGGTGGATAACAAATATCTTTTAATGGACTGGCATAACAATGGGTTTAAATGTAGGTTGCTCGACTCGTTTGAAATGTAAAAGGTCCCATCTGTGGAAAGTAAGAACTGAAGGTTGGATGCCAAAAGGGCACATAAAATTATAATATTACATGTGCCAATGTTGAATGCATCCCTCCAGTTTAAAAGCAAACTTTATGTAGTTGATAACCTACAATTCATATAATTGGTCGGATATTTCGCATCTTTCAAACATTATTTACTCAAAATACAATCTATAAAATTGCCTGAAAATAAATTTTTCAAACAAAACTTAGATTCTCGCTAAGAAAACTTGATTTAATTTGTGTCTGTTTTTCAAAGTATTTTCAGAGGCAGTTTTTATCTTATGCTAAAATAAATGTTTAGTCAGTTTTTGTTTCAATTATCTATTTTTAATGATTACGAAATATGAAAATTAAAAAACTTATTTAAAACAAACTAAATTTTAACGTAATCATACTTGGTGACAAATTATGCAAATTGCACAGTTTCTTGCCTCTTCGGGTTGAATCAGGTCACTCATAGCTGTCGGACGGTCATATCTGACTGTGATGGTGCCGGCTCGAATACCACAAGGGACCCGACTCAATACAGTACAAGAAACTGATACTGATGTTGATGTTTATATGGCGCCTTTTCCATCTACTGGTGCCTGGTCAAGACGTTATCTACAACATTATCCTTAAGTAATTTAGGAATATAGCGCTATGTGCGACTATTTAGATCCGTACATCCTGTTTTCAGGTACCCATTTTCACAGCTGGATGTACTGATTTCATTTTTAATTAAGTGCCTTGCTCTGGGAAACAACACAGAATAAGACAAAGGCTACAAATAATTCAAATTGGGAATCGAACCCGGGTCTTTGAGAGGTCAACAATCCAACCACTGCACCACAGTACTCCCTTCTACTCTACTACTGCAGCTAGTGTGACCTCAAGTAAAATAATGTTACATTTATTCAAATAGCATCTACTTCTGATGAAATGATATTATTTTACAGGCGCGTGTTAGCCCAATGATGAACAGAGAAGCTCACCCTCGTATCAACCATACATACTGAGATGCTCCGGACAAACATACTGGTTCAATGGAATATCATAAGTTTTTCATTGGCTCTTTCATATTTTTTATGTTTGCGTATATTTATATTATAAAGATTACAGAAACACACAAGTACATAAAGACTTGTGTGTTGACAGCTGTGTACGTGTTGTTTTTTTATTTGCTACAATAAAAAAAATTGGTTACATGCATTAGAATCAAGGGCAATTAAAATTCAAAAGAATCAGCGGTGATTAAACGGGCACAGATCACTACAGAAATGACTTGGTTTCCGGATCACTGAAACCACCATGAAACGACATGGAAACCAGTATTTCCACTTGGTATCCAGATAGGTTTCTATAGTTTCATGTTGGTTTCCATGAAAACTGAAACCTACTTTTGCCCCAGATCCGGATGGTATCCATCACCGTTCTTTACACACTCCTCCAAGTAGGATCCACTTGGTTTCCGTGATTGAAATTTCATGTTGGTTTCCATGAAAACTGAAACCTACTTTTGCCCCAGATCCGGATGGTATCCATCACCGTTCTTTACACACTCCTCCAAGTAGGATCCACTTGGTTTCCGTGATTGAAGTTTCATGTTGGTTTCCATGAAACTGAAACCTACTTTTGCCCCAGATCCGGATGGTATCCATCACCGTTCTTTACACACTCCTCCAAGTAGGATCCACTTGGTTTCCGTGATTGAAGTTTCATGTTGGTTTCCATGAAACTGAAACCTACTTTTGCCCCAGATCCGGATGGTATCCATCACCGTTCTTTACACACTCCTCCAAGTAGGATCCACTTGGTTTCCATGATTTTAGTTTACTGTAGATTTCCACTTGGTTTCCTTGTTTAGTCAGTTTATTGTATGTTTCAACCTGGTTTCCATATTCAGGTTTATTGTAAGTTTCAACTTGGTTTCCGTGTTTTGTTAGTTTAACGTAGGTTTCAAACTGGTTTCCATATCCTTATATATTGTAGGTTTCAACTTGGTTTCCGTGTTTTGTAAGTTTATCGTAGGTTTTAAATTAGTTTCCATGTAGTGTTTATTGTGTGTTATGTAGGTTGTACAATGAACAAACACATTAATTGCCATAAGATATTTATTCCAATAAAGACAAAAAACATCCATGGAAAGTTAAAATACCTACAAGGTAAAATGTAAGCGTGAATTTATGGTGGTTCACAGTGTATGCCGATCTTTTAAAAAGCATTCCTCCTATAAAAACATTTTATAGAAAATATTACCAATCCATTCACTATCAACGTTTATTCAAACACACAATTTCGAAGAATGAATTCATCTTTAAACGAGTAGTAAGAAAACGTAAGTTTACAAATTAATCCCTTTTAATGAAATCTCCAATCTTCATTGAAATAATTATTCTATGACAGCTATGAATATAAATATATGATGGTTTAGAAATGCCTTTAGTTATTCATTGCAAAATTAACAATCTACAAAAGTGCAAAATATACACAATTCACCCTGTTCACTTTTCAGATGTTTTGGATTGGTCTTTATTCTGAAACAGAAAACAATTGTATAGATATTTAAAATATTCATATGATTACATGAAGATGAGACACTTTTAATCTTCCACAGTTACTTCTTTTCGCAAGCATACATATCAATTAGGGAGAGTAGTTAACAATCAATCTGTATGCTTATTTAACAATTGAATGTACTTACGGCCTTGCAACCCTCCTTGTTGCTTCAGTGAACACCTCAGATAAGCAAATTGAATTGAAAATGAAATTTATATATCTCTTATTTTGAATTTCGATAAAAATCAGTAATTTCATTTTCAAGTTATACTAAAATATGTTGGATTTATCACCATAACAACGAATACCATTAAGACATATAAAATGATAAAAATGAAGTAAAAATCTTTTGCAAAGCCGTCATAAAATTATAATTTGTAGATAACAAAATAACATACTGTATGTTTAATTGAATAAACTATGTTTAAACCACAACAATTATTTCTCAGAGCAGTCTTCAATTGCCCAACTTGCAACCCAGTGCATAGTGTAATATCAGTAAAACTTACAATAGTAACACTGATTGGTAAATAGAGAGCAACTCACATTAAATAAGCATTGCTGTGAGGCACTGCATGTATCTTGATGGTTCACACTAAAATTAACATCAGCAATATAAGTCGAGCAGTTTTAAAAACCAATTCAATTGTTTCATTTTCATTTATCCAAATAATATTCTTTTGCATAAGTTATATTTAAAAAAATATCTTATTTTACAATATTCTTATAAGTTGAATAAAGGAAAACCATTGAGTTTGTGACTTGCACATTAAATAGTATCCAAAGAAAAACACAAACATTTAGTTGAAATCGAAAGTTGACTCATGGTATAACAACTGTTACTGTTCCCACCTTGTTGAAATTCTACTATTACACAGAAAACCTACATACTTTCAATGAAAACAAATAGATATAGTAGAAATTGACGGAAATATGAAATCCCAAAATAAATTCTTGTTCTAAGTCAAAAGCAATTGATGTCAAGTGCTCCCATATCAAAACACATGCAGTTACAGTAGATTAAACAAATCAATCAATTTAGACAACCAATTGCCTTGGTTGCATTACCTATTGAATTTTCCCATCTAAACAGTTAAGTAATATACTGCGTGATTATTCAAGAATTAGGTCAGCATGCTGACTGTGATGTTACCTGTTGCATAATCCACTTCATTTGTCTCAGCTCACGGCTGTCATGGTTCAGTGCACCCTTGTGTAAACAATGTATCTTCGGCTGAAAATTGTTAAATAAAGGGAACTAAGTGAATCATCTACTTACAGGTCAACATAATACATACAAACCTGATGACAATGCAAATTTAACATTCTTATAAACACACCAATCCATAAAGCTTGTCAGTTAAAAACACTCATTTCGACTGAGTGTGAAGCCAACATTTAAGAATGATTTTATTCAGTTCTCTCACAGACAGACAGACAGACAGATTGTTTTATTTTTGTCTCACTTGTGTGTATACAACCAATCGCTCAGCGATTTATGAGAGACACTGTGTCAATTTATAAAACATAAAATATATTGAATATAGAATAAAAGCATGTACATCAATAACAGTAAGCTAAAATATTGCATAAATTATCCATATAAAAGATTACGACGTAAAAGAAGAATACTATTGCCGGCCTTGGCACTATCAAAAGTTAAAACGGGATTGTTGAGCATGGCATAAAACTGTTCGTTTGGCGGTAGCAGATTAAAACCTTCTAGCTTATTAAAACAAGAAACAAATAATTCATCTCTAATAGATTGATATAAAGGGCAAAACAATAAAACGTGCATTTCATCTTCTACAATATCACTACAATTAAAACAATATCTGTGATTAAAATGCAGGTTTTCATACCGTCCGGTTTCGACTCTGAGTGGTGCTACTCCAAACCTGAACTTAGCTAGGGCGGATCTGTGTGATCTCGGCAGGGGGGAACTGAGGTAGCTCTCAACTTGATACGCCCTTTTATATTGTCTGTAATGACGGAGTTTTCCCAGGCCTGTGGACGAACGGTTGTAGCTAGGGTCAGCGTTCAGCTTGTGTCTCCAGTGTCGTGTATATCTGTTGAAAGTTATGTTGGTTATAGTTTGGGTAAACAGACGACTCTCTAGCGTTTCACAGCTTGCTAAATGTCCCAATCCAATTACATCCATGTAATCCTTAACTCGTCGAGTCCAGCACTTTCTGTTCTTTACCTTTGACCATAAAAATACCTTCTTATTTACCCGTCCTTGGTTCATGTTGGTAAGTCGTGCAAATGTTCTGGTTACTGCCTTCCACTGTCTCACTACGGGGGGTATCCAACCTGAGTCGCCGTTCACACTTAAGTTCGGGGTGTATTTGCCAACACCCATGAAGAACCTGAGAGCTCTGTGATGTAGAGCGTTGACCATAGACTGTTCTCTTGTCCCCCATATACCAGCGCCATAATCCAGAATCGACCACACCATCGTATCGTATAGCTTAGTATATACGCTGAAAGGCATTCCTCCGAGGTGCTTGAATTTAGCGATAAGGAGACCGAGGGCTCTGCTTGCCGATTTAACTGCACACTTCACCATTACGTTATAATTCAAATGTTCATCCAACATAATTCCCAGATATTGATATTGAGGACAAATATCCAATGTCGTATCTCCAACTTTAAACACATTATCTGTCTGCTGCATCGCAGGTCCCCTGAAGTGGATGATCTTTGACTTATCCCTGTTGATTGACATCTTGTTCTCATCACACCATGTATTCAATACTGATAACATAAAATTTAAGTCAGATTCGGATTCGGCGATTAACACAATGTCGTCTGCATACGCTAATATAGAAATAACTTCATCTCCAACACGAACACCTCTTCCTAGTGCAGTAATAGTATCTAAAAGTTCGTCTATGTAGATATTAAAAAGCAGGGGTGACAGAAGACAACCTTGTTTTAATCCCCGGGTGACGTCAAACCACTCAGATTTCATCTGGTTGACTCGTACACAACATTGCACATTCTTGTAAAGAGACTTTATGGCCGAGAGCATCTTCCCATGAACACCACTGTTACTTAGTTTCTTCCACAGCTTTCCTCTGTCTATCCAGTCATACGCCTTTTGGAAGTCTATAAACGCTGTAAATGTAGGTTTCTTACACAGCTTCCTGTTTTCAATTATGGTGGTTAAGGTTGAAACATGATCGATAGTGGACCGACCTTTTCTGAACCCGTTTTGGACATCATTTAAAATATCATGACTTTCTGCCCACGTTGAAAGTCTTGCATTTAAAACACCGCAGTACAGTTTGTAAATAACGGGGGCAAGAGTAAGTCCTCTGTAGCTCATCGGGTCTCGTGGGTCTGTACAAGAAGATTTGGGAATAGGGCATATTATACTCTTAGCCCACATATCAGGTACACAAGAACTATTAAAACATACGTTGAAAAGACGATGAAGGGTTTTTATAATTGGTTCTCCTTTTAACAGCTGACTGGGGATCTCGTCGATACCTGGCGCTTTCCCGTCTTTAGATCTCTTTACAGCTTGCTCTACCTCCTGTAAAGTAATAAATTCGTTGAAAGTTCCATCTCCGCCGTCTTCATTATCCTTGATGACGTCATCATCACTTATGGTTACGTCACCATTTAACAGATTCTCAAAATCCTCTCTCCACCTATTTATGACAGCGGCCTTGTCTCTAATTACGGTTCCATCAGCTCCAACAACCTCCCATGGAATAAATTTCTGCCTTTCACTTCCCACTCCAACTTTCCCTATTGATTTCCAAAATTCAGTCGGATTTTCTTTACATATATTCTCTAATTCTTTGTGCATATTACCTCTGTACTGTCTCTTTGCGCGTTGAACACACCGGTCGAAATCCTTCCTTGCATCAATAAAATGTGCTTTTAATCTTTTCTTTTCTGCACCACTAGCCTTGCACCAAACCCTTTCAGTTACACACATAATATTCCACTTTTGTGTTAAAAAGTCATTCCACCACGGATTCTTACACCGTCGTTTCTTATTGCTACGAATCGAAGTATGTATCTTTCTGACCGGGAGTTTGTCTCTCATTTCACAGTGTATGATCTCACGGAAGTTTAAAAAACAGTTTATAAGAGCAATGTAAGTGAGTTTGATGCAGTTAAGGGGTACTTACTTTGGTATCCTTTACTGTAGAGCTGCCTCTGAACTTATTACTCAGCTGAGAAATTATCTACAGTCGTTTATGTTGATGGCGGCCATGTTTGTCTCCTTCATTAGTGACTGACCTGTGTCCGGTAAGGCCAGGTGTCAAGCAGGAAGTGTTATGCAATCAGCCAGTTCAATTACAGAGGTTCTGATTGGTAGATTTTGTCTAGCCTCTTAAGGAGTGAAGCGAAATGTATTTAATGTTGTAGAGATACGATGAAGGTGATGATTTACTAACAGAAGAGTATTTGAAAAGGTTATGTCAAATGGTTTTGTTAAAAAAACGTATTCTTCTTAGGTTTTTCAGAAAGTAATATAGTATTCTATGAACATCTTTTTGGCTGAAATAAGGAAATGATGTATCAAATACAAGATATTCCTAATTTTATTTTTGTTTCTATTGAATATTGAATTGTTAGTTTCCTTTAGTTAATTCTTTACAAAAATTATTTGTTATCTTTAGTTAATATTTTATCTGTTTACAATGAAATACGCATATGTTTATATCTCTAACGACCAACATTAAGGTAACCTATCAAAGATATTATTCGGCAAATATGTACGCATACAGGTGACAAAGCCAATTTTGTAAGACCGGAAATATTCAATGCAACTGTGCTTAAGAAATTGGTTCATTTTCAGGGGTGTCTTAAGAAACATTATTTCTTCCTTAATTATGAGTTCAAATATTAACGCTAACTCAAAAGCTGCACATGTTACTAATTCAGGCGTTTTCAACAGTCCATATCGAATCATTTGTTTGCAAGCTGATCATAGAGATTATATTTCTCTATGCTGAGTAACTGGTGTCCTTTACTAAACAAACAACCAAATATGTTTACAACTTATTGACCGATAAAGGGATTTAGCTATAATGGTAACAATCAACATTCAAGACTATTTACCGTGGTGGACAATTGATACTTTTTCACTTCACATTTCTTTCGTCCATTAATAAATTATAGGCTCCGCCCATCTCCATCAATATAGCCGATGACTGTTCATGTCAACAACATTCACTTAAATCCTTTTGTAACTGAATATGAAACGTAAATTTCTTATAACGACGATATCATTGATTCATAACACACTAAAGGAAAACCTCTATTCTATTCAATTCAACATATCGATAAAATGAGTGTTCTTATGTAAACTTTGATGCATTGTTTTTATCTTGAATATTAAATCTTCTCCGTTGATGTTAATAATTTGTAAACGATCTTAAGATGATGGAAAACTATTTTGCTCCTTAAACAGGATTTGACTCAAAGTTTAAACATTGCCACGATGTAGCCGAAGTATTGCAATTTTCTAGATGTTTTCTAGGGTTAATGTTGAAGCCACACAGTCATAGTATAGATACGCGCAACCATCGTATCTTGTTGGTTTCCATTCCGGAAATATATAAAACCTGAATGCCAAATGGATTCCAGTAGGAAACCAAGTTACTCAGTTTCAGTGTATGGATACCAAGTGAATGCCATACTAGTCAAACAAAACTGCTTATGATAAAACTAAATAATTTGTCAATCTATTCATTTAGTTCAAAACAAGATTGGAAACCAACATGAAACTTAACATTATGGTTTCATGTTAGTTTCCATTCAAAGAAATCATCATTTTCACTTTCCAGAAATGGAAACGAACACGATACTTATGACCACAGTTTCATGTTGGTTTCCATATATGGATATATACAAATCAAAGAATCCAAAATGGATTGTAGCTGGAAACCAAGTTACTTAGTTTCAGTGAATGGATACCAACTGGATACCCCAATTACCCACTTTACTTGTGGTTTCCCGGATTCAGGAAACCAAGTCATTTCTGTAGTGGATTACATGTACATTTGTATGTTGTTTGGACATCTTGATACTTATGAGTTAGTACATAGAATAGTGATAATAAACAGACTTAAGTCGAGATTTGTGATTGAAAACCGGATAGTGGTGCGCGCAAATTATTCAAAGGTAATTTAAGAAATTTATAGTTTTTCCTGATTTACTCCTATGTTCGTCAACCTTTCAAACACATGAGGGTTTCACGATTATATTCAGAACCTCATTTACAAACATATTTAGTTCAGTAAATATTTTACAACCATGTGTGCTGTATTGTTGTTGTATCACATATTTACTTTTTTCTTGTTTTTATGTCTTCAGTATTCTGTCAAAGTCAGTCAATGTCGACATACACCTCTACTAATCCAACATGGCCGATTCTCATATCATTTTCGACCATAAAATGTGATTTTATTACATGGTTACTTAGATGATTGGTATTAAAATGATAAACTACTTGATTACTAAAGAGTTTTCCTATTTTCATATCCTTAGACATTGTTTAACGTGATACAAACATTGTTGTATATATAAGATCAGTTATTGTCGAATATCATTCATTGTTAAGACCACAGTCGACGCACGGGGGTATGATAATGTCTCCTGTATTCAAAAGTCAATGCAATTAAATGATGCAACAAAACTTAATGTTGTTCAGAAATGTGAACCATATTTTGTGAAACATTAACTTCTTCCTGAAACAAAATGTTTTAGAACTGAAATAAACTTATAAAAAACATTTTGAATTGTTATATAAACGCATCAAATAGGTAATGAATTTAGGAGTCCAAGTGAACGCTTGTGACATTTCCTCCATGTGTAATTCCTGTATAAATGTGAGTTCTTTTTCATATGTCACCGAAAGGATGGATTTTGTTAAATGTAATTCTTTAATCAAACCTTACAATATTCTTCGATAATTTATTGATGCCTCCAAAAATCATAACTATGATCAAGAACCTCATATAAATGTCTAGTTTTTTCTCAATTTTATTTTTAAAGAACTTGCTTTTTTAAGCGTGTGAACACTCTAATGTAGGATCGTGTTAAGGAACAGAACCACTTTTTCAGGTTAACAAAGTGAGTTCACAAAAACGAAATAAATGTTATCAATTGCAAGGCAATATTTATTTAATCGAATAAACCAGTTCTTGAACGGACGTAACATGTTCAATTAAGCTAATTAAGCTAATCGAAACCATTTCCCTACCTTAAAGATTAAAAGGTGTTCATGTTCCGTGCAATCTGGGAATGATCACAATCTGCAGATTGTTCGCTCACAATCTGCAGATTGTTCGAACAATCTAGGAATATTTTTCATTCCTAGATTGTTTAAACAATCTGCAGATTGTGAGACCTGAACAATCTGGGAATGATCACAATCTGGGAATTTGCTTGTTTCGACCCCTATGCTCCCTCGGTTTGACATAAAGACGAGCTATGAGCGCTTCACAATCTGGGAATCGACCCCTATACCCCCCAGTTTGACTTATAGGCGAGTGGTGAGCCCTTCACAATCTAGGAATCGATCCCTATACTCCCTCAATTTGACATAAAGGCGAGAGGTGAGCTCTTCACATTCTGAAAATCGACCTCTATACTCCGTCAGTTTGATTTATAGGAGAGCTATGAGCCCTTCACAATCTCGGAATCGATCCCTATACTCGCTCAGTTTGACATATAGGCGAGTTGTGAGTCCTTCACAATCTAGGAAACGGCCCCTATGCTCCCTCGGTTTGACATAAATACGAGCTATGAGCCCTTCACAATCTTAGAATCGATCCCTATACTCCCTCAGTTTGACATATAAAATCTTAAATCTTAAAATTGCCCCCACTACTCCGTCAGTTTGACATGAAGTTGATCTGTGAGCCCTTCACAATCTGAGAATCGACTGCTATACCCCCTCAGTTTGACTTATAGGCGAGCGGTGAGCCCTTCACAATCTAGGAATCGATCCCTATACTCCCTCAATTTGACATAAAGGCGAGAGGTGAGCTCTTCACATTCTGAAAATCGACCTCTATACTCCGTCAGTTTGATTTATAGGCGAGCTATGAGCCCATCACAATCTCGGAATCGATCTCTATACTCGCTTAGTTTGACATATAGACGAGTTGTGAGCCCTTCACAATCTAGGAATCGGCCCCTATGCTCCCTCGGTTTGACATAAAGACGAGCTATGAGCCCTTCACAATCTTAGAATCGATCCCTATACTCCCTCAGTTTGACATAAAGGCGAGAGGTGAGCTCTTCACAATCTGATAATCGACCTCTATACTCTGTCAGTTTGATTTATAGGCGAGCTATAAGCCCTTCACAATCTTGGAATCCATCCCTATACCCCTCAGTTTGATTTATAGGCGAGCAGTGAGCCCTTCACAATCTAGGAATCGGCCCCTATACTCCCTCAGTTTGGCATATAGGCGAGTTGTGAGCCCTTCAACATCTGGGAATCGACCCCTATACCCCCTAAGTTTGACCTATAGGAGAGCGGTGAGCCCTTTTCAATCTTGGAATCGATCCCTATACTCTCTCAGTGTGACATATAGGCGAGTTGTGAGCCCTTCACAATCTAGGAATCGATCCCTATACTCTCTCAGTTCGACATAAAGACGAGCTGTGAGCCCCTCACAGTCTGAGAATTGATCCCTATACTCTCTCAATTTGACATATAGGCGAGATGTGAGCCCTTCACAATTTGAGAATTGACCCCTATATTCTGTCAGTTTAAATAAAGGTGAGCTATGAGCCCTTCACAATCTAGGAACTGGCCCGTATACTGCGTCAGTTTGATTTATAGGCGAGCTGTGAGCCCTTCACAATCTAGGAATCAACCATTACACCCACTAAGTTTAACATAAAGACGAGTTGAGAGTCCTTCACAATCTGGGAATCGGCCCCCATTACCCCTCATTTTGAGAAAGAGACAAGCTGATTGCTCATCACAATCTAGGAATCGATACTTATACTTGCTAAATAGAAAAACCTTAATAAGCTAGATAATTCCCATTTTTTAATGATGAAAATACTACTAAAGCACAAATTCCCAGATTGTGATCATTCCCAGATTGTTAAGGTCGCACAATCTGCAGATTGTTTAAACAATCTAGGAATTCTTAGATTGTGAGCAAACAATCTGCAGATTGTTCGAATAATCTGCAGATTGTGATATACCCCAGATTGTTTTTAACATTCACACTAAAATTAACGCCAGCACTTTTCGCTTGATACTTGATACTGTCTTCTCCGGATGATAAGGCCAAATAATGAAGTGTTTGACCCTCTGAAGACATGACTTGACTTAAACTAATGTAATCGGACAAATGGAAGAACTTATATTATTAAAAAACGTGCCACAGTCCCTTTAAGAGGTAAAGAAGCCTAAGCGGAAAGATACAGTTATCTGGTGTTATCAGTGTGAGTACTAGAACATGTCCAATATCATCACTCTGTCCACAAATTTGAAGGAGGAGTTTTATCAGGTGTGGGGGCAAGTGACATCATTTCCTGGATACATGCATAGAAACAAAACAATCCAGAGAAACAGCATTGTCTCCATAATTGTTACAGACAAATTGATAGGACATGGATAAGTTTTGGTTAATTTCATGTGTCATTATTAGCGCTTCCGGTAAGTTATAAAACTTTATACGTTTTATTGAATTATTTAAATTTTCTTAAATTTAAAATACAATTCATAACGAATAGACAGTGTTTTCTATCACGTTACGTATGAATTACTGTATAACATGTCTCCGAAAAGATATAATATTTGTTACATATTGATGGTGAGCATTTCAAACATTACAAGAATTATCAACTATTTTAGAGTTTGTATGCGTGAGAGACCTGATGATTAACATGATGGTTTACCCCTTCGGCTTAACTCCGATGTCTGGACAATTTAGATAATACGCAATTGTATATATGTTCAGAAACACTGTAGACTGTAGAGAAATTTACAAAGTATGACCTTGTACATTCTATTACTTTAACATATTCCTCTGCAGTTGCCAAATCACCAAGCTGCATCATTGCTTCAATTAGTATTATTACTTTACTAATTATTACGGTTTCACCTGTTGGTAATTTAGCAACTTCCATTATCATGGTCAATTCTGACCTCTACTTCTCATATTTTCATAACAAATACACCTAAATGTATATTGTATTCAAGTAACACATTTGCTTCCCCTATGACGTCAATACCTTCCCCTGCTGTTACCGGTTCGATGTTAATGTCTTTGGTTAGCACGATTGCTTCATCAATGACGACAATATCTTCCCCTGCGGTTTTCGATTCGATGTTACTGATGTTATCACCAAAACAACACAGGTTTATCTTTTGTTCTGTCTTATCAATGACCGTTATAATTTCAACCATAATTTCAGCTTCTATGGCTAATAAGCTTGTTCTGTCCATGACTCCAACATCTTCATAAAACATACCACCTTGATCAATCCATTACTAAAACATCGTGCCCTGTAGGTACCGATACGACAACCAATAGACCTAATGAAACCAACACTGATGTTTCAACCAGGATTACAACGTCGTCACCTGCAGTAACAAGTACGACAACCAAAGTATCTTCTGCAATTAGCACTCTTGGTCAATCAATGCCTACAACGTCGTCCCCTGCACTTACCACTATGACAACAAACGTATCTTCTGCAATTAGCACTCTTCTTCCATCAATGACTACAACGTCGTCCCCTGCACTTACCACTATGACAACAAACGTATCTTCGGCATCTAGCACTCTTCTTCCATCAATGACTACAACGTCGTCCCCTGCACTTACCAGTACGACAACCAACGTATCTTCTGCAATTAGCACTCTTGGTCAATCACTCACTACAACGTCGTCCCCTGCAGTTACCACTACGACATCCAACGTATCTTCTGCATCTAGTACTCTTGTTGATTCCATGACTACAACGTCGTCCCCTGCAGTTACGAGTTCGACAACCAACGTATCTTCTGCATCTAGCACTCTTCTTCCATCCATGACTACAACGTCGTCATCTGCAGTTACCAAAACGACAACCAACTTATCTTCTGCAACAAGCACTCTTGGTCAATCAGTGACTACAACGTCGTCCAATGCAGTTACCACTACGACAACCCACTTATCTTCTGCACTTAGCACTCTTGGTCAATCATTCACTACAACGTCGTTATCTGCAGTTACCATAACGACAACACACGTATCTTCTGCATCTAGTACTCTTGTTGATTCCATGACTACAACGTCGTTCCCTGCAGTTACGAGTTCGACAACCAACGTATCTTCTGCATCTATCACTCTTCTTCCATCCATGACTACAACGTCGTCATCTGCAGTTACCAAAACGACAACCAACTTATCTTCTGCAATTAGCACTCTTGGTCAATCAGTGAATACAACGTCGTCCCCTGCACTTACCACTATGACAACAAACGTATCTTCTGCAATTAGCACTCTTCTTCCATCAATGACTACAACGTCGTCCCCTGCACTTACCACTATGACAACAAACGTATCTTCTGCAATTAGCACTCTTCTTCCATCAATGACTACAACGTCGTCCCCTGCACTTACCACTATGACAACAAACGTATCTTCGGCATCTAGCACTCTTCTTCCACCAATGACTACAACGTCGTCCCCTGCAGTTACCAGTACGACAACCAACGTATCTTCTGCAATTAGCACTCTTGGTCAATCACTCACTACAACGTCGTCCCCTGCAGTTACCACTACGACATCCAACGTATCTTCTGGATCTAGTACTCTTGTTGATTCCATGACTACAACGTCGTCCCCTGCAGTTACGAGTTCGACAACCAACGTATCTTCTGCATCTAGCACTCTTCTTCCATCCATGACTACAACGTCGTCATCTGCAGTTACCAAAACGACAACCAACTTATCTTCTGCAACAAGCACTCTTGGTCAATCAGTGACTACAACGTCGTCCCCTGCAGTTACCACTACGACAACCCACTTATCTTCTGCACTTAGCACTCTTGGTCAATCATTCACTACAACGTCGTTATCTGCAGTTACCATAACGACAACCAACGTATCTTCTGCATCTAGTACTCTTGTTGATTCCATGACTACAACGTCGTCCCCTGCAGTTACGAGTTCGACAACCAACGTATCTTCTGCATCTATCACTCTTCTTCCATCCATGACTACAACGTCGTCATCTGCAGTTACCAAAACGACAACCAACTTATCTTCTGCAATTAGCACTCTTGGTCAATCAGTGAATACAACGTCGTCCCCTGCACTTACCACTATGACAACAAACGTATCTTCTGCAATTAGCACTCTTCTTCCATCAATGACTACAACGTCGTCCCCTGCACTTACCACTATGACAACAAACGTATCTTCTGCATCTAGCACTCTTCTTCCATCAATGACTACAACGTCGTCTCCTGCAGTTACCAGTACGACAACCAACGTATATTCTGCAATTAGCACTCTTGGTCAATCACTCACTACAACGTCGTCCCCTGCAGTTACCACTAAGACATCCAACGTATCTTCTGCATCTAGTACTCTTGTTGATTCCATGACTACAACGTCGTCCCCTGCAGGTACGAGTTCGACAACCAACGTACCTTCTGCATCTAGCACTCTTCTTCCATCCATGACTACAACGTCGTCCCCTGCAGTTACCACTACGACAACCCACTTATCTTCTGCACTTAGCACTCTTGGTCAATCATTCACTACAACGTCGTTATCTGCAGTTACCATAACGACAACCAGCGTATCTTCTGCATCTAGTACTCTTGTTGATTCCATGACTACAACGTCGTCCCCTGCAGTTACCACTACGACGACCAACGTATCTTCTGCATCTAGCATTATAGTGTCATCAATGACTACAACGTCGTCACCTGCAGTTACCACTACGACAACCAAAGTATCATCTGTAACTAGCCCTCTTGTTCAATACATGACTACAACGTCGTCCCCTGCAGTTATCACTACGACAACCAAATTATCTTCTGCACTTAGCACTCTTGGTCAATCACTGACTACAACGTCGTCCCCTGCAGTTACTACTACGACAACGAAATTATCTCCTTCAAGTAACTCTCTTGTTCCTTCCATGACTACAACGTCGTCCCCTGTAGTTACCACTACGACAACCAAAGTATCATCTGTAACTAGCCCTCTTGTTCAATACATGACAACAACGTCGTCACCTGCAGTTAAAACTACGACAACCAAAGTATCTTCTGCATCTTCTGAAAGTAACTCTCTTGTTCCTTCCCCGACTACAACGTCGTCCCCTGAAGTTACTACTACGACAACCAAAGTATCATCTGTAACTAGCCCTCTTGTTCAATACATGACTACAACGTCGTCACCTGCAGTTAAAACTACGACAACGAAATTATCTCCTTCAAGTAACTCTCTTGTTCCTTCCATGACTACAACGTCGTCCCCTGCAGTTACCACTACGACAACCAAAGTATCATCTGTAACTAGCCCTCTTGTTCAATACATGACAACAACGTCGTCACCTGCAGTTAAAACTACGACAACCAAAGTATCTTCTGCATCTTCTGAAAGTAACTCTCTTGTTCCTTCCCCGACTACAACGTCGTCCCCTGAAGTTACTACTACGACAACCAAAGTATCATCTGTAACTAGCCCTCTTGTTCAATACATGACTACAACGTCGTCACCTGCAGTTAAAACTACGACAACGAAATTATCTCCTTCAAGTAACTCTCTTGTTCCTTCCATGACTACAACGTCGTCCCCTGCAGTTACCACTACGACAACCAAAGTATCATCTGTAACTAGCCCTCTTGTTCAATACATGACTACAACGTCGTCACCTGCAGTTAAAACTACGACAACCAAAGTATCTTCTGCATCTTCTGCAAGTAACTCTCTTGTTCCTTCCATGACTACAACGTCGTCCCCTGCAGTTACCACTACGACAACCAAAGTATCATCTGTAACTAGCCCTCTTGTTCAATACATGACTACAACGTCGTCACCTGCAGTTAAAACTACGACAACCAAAGTATCTTCTGCATCTTCTGCAAGTAACTCTCTTGTTCCTTCCATGACTACAACGTCGTCCCCTGCAGTTACCACTACGACAACCAAAGTATCATCTGTAACTAGCCCTCTTGTTCAATACATGACTACAACGTCGTCACCTGCAGTTAAAACTACGACAACCAAAGTATCTTCTGCAATTAGCACTCCTGGTCAATCACTGACTACAACGTCGTCTCATGCAGTTAAAACTACGACAACAAAAGTATCTTCTGCATCTTCTGCAAGTAACTCTCTTGTTCCTTCCACGACTACATCGTCGTCCCCTGCAGTTACAACTACGACAACCAAAGCATTATCTGCATCTAGCACTATTGCGTCTTCAAAGACTACAACGTGGTCCCCTGCGGTTACATATACGAAAACCGACGTATCCTCTGTAACTACCAATCTGGATCAATCCAGTATTACAATATCGTCCTCTGCGTTTAGCAATACGACAACAAACGTATCTTCTGTTACTAACACACTGACCACCGCTGAAAGTAACCTGATTAAAGGAACTAACCCTGTTACTGATATCACAACTAAAAGCAAGCTGACGGGAGGAAATGATCTTATGACTGATATCACCACAGGAAAACTTCAGATGAAAGGAAGCAGCCTGAAGAACAAACACACTACATACATGTACATCATAGTTGGCACTGTGGTTGCACTCCTCCTTGCTGGTACTGGCGCTTTCCTCTTCTATCGCTTCAAGGTCAAAGTAAGTATTTCAATATTTCAATGCAATGTGACTCATCAAAACTAAGAATTTGGTTACCTTTTCATCGAAACTTTAGCTTGCTTCGTCGTATAGCGATGAAAATATAAGTAACCCTTTATTGTCACTAGAAGTTATCTGATTTAAAGAACTACAGTCATTTTCATTATCTGCCAGTATCTTATTTCTTTTATATCTAATTTAGATGAGAGTTATTGTATTTTCATAATAATTAATGTTAGGTTTTAAGAAAAGCAACTATTGACATCTCCACATATACCACAGTTTTCTTCATTTTGGTGTGGATGTAAAATGAATGTTGAGAGAAGTTGAATAAAAAACATTTTGAGATAGAGAACATTTCTGGTTCAAGTAAAATGATATCATTAAATATTTGATGTTTCAGATACGAGTGAATCCTTTACCGCAGGTAGAATGAACAGTTTCAGTATAATTCAATTTAGAAGGCAGTAGGTTTGATTCAAAACCAGGACATGTTTGTTAATTTTAAAGGCACTAGTACGCGCATTTTTGCACTCAAAGTGGCTTTTTTGCTATTATCCTGTTAATGTCACAAATGGATGTAAAAGATCTGGGTCCCGTTGCACAAAACTCTAAGGTAACCTTAGATTACTAAGATAGCCTTTGTGCAATGTGAAAAGAATAGCACTAAGGTTAACCTTAGTGTGAAATTGCTTTGTTCAACGACTCCCTGAAGTGTCATTTGCAAAATTGGAATTTTGGATTGTTTAAAACGGCTGAAGCAGGAATAATTTAGGCTTTTGAATATATCTATTCTATTCACAGTGGACAAATGATGAAATATTTGTTATTGAAATAAAACTGTTGTATCAACCTCAGCGGCGGCCTTTTTGGCTTTTCAGTTTTTATACAAATTTGTAATATTCAAAACATCGTAGTTCATATGTACTTTGAGAAGAATTAACTTTATAAAGTAAATATGTGCATATCTTACAGATACGTTCTATGGTATATTATTTGAGTGCGGATGGTTAGTAATATTGAGATATATGTTTTATCCGAGCATCAACTGTATATTCGAAATATTGGTGTGCACTAGTTTATTTTAGATCATGCCGAACGTTGGAGGTTGAACACTTTAAGTTAGTTGAGAAAGTAAAAGACAACAACAGGTGGCAATAATATCTTTGAAGTGAACAAGAATTTGTAGTGTATATCTAACGCTAAATATGGTGTTGTTTCATCGAGACTTGGCACCCGTGGATAATGCAAGGGAGTCATCACCCAAATTAACGACTATGTCTTCATGGATTTCCTGTACAGACATTCCTTTCCTGAACAAATACATGATGACAGCACGCCCCTCAACATCATTTATTTTTCCAGTGACTTCAGCCCTCTAGGACATCTTGAAAATTACTCCAGGGCTGGTTGCAATATCTTGTCACTATATATCTTCAGAAAATATTGCTTTCCAGTTTTATAGATACATTGGAAGTAGTAGATTCTTTCATCATGCTTATTCTACGAAATTTGCTTCATGTACCTTCGTATTTGCTAGTTTTAACATTATGAAATTATGAAATCATGTTACTATCGTTTTTTACTTCATTCTAATAGTTCCATGACGAAAGATTTTTCTTGAATAATAAAGGATTAGCAGAGCATTTGATTTTTTGTCCAAAAGTATTCTAGAAATAATAGCAATTAATTTGTTTGTTGTGGAGTACATTGTATCAAGGGAGCTTAAGCTTGCATTCTTTCGTGTTTGTTTTAAGATTATGCTTGTGTTATTTAAGAAATAATCAACAAGGCAATATCACGTTGTTTAATATGTAGTAAAGATTGAATTGATTCAGCTTGACTCAATGAAGGTTTTTAAGCCTGATGTCAATCATTATATTCACCATAAGCAATATTTGATAAATGTTTTTTGGACTTGATCATTCCGTGATTGTGCCATATTTTGAATATATTTTTATTAAATACTTAAACGGTTTGTTTTTATAATGATTTGTTATGTTTACCATTTTCATACTAAGGAGACTTTTGCTTAGTCATTACAGCAAATGTCACCCGAAAGTGAACGCATTTACAACATAGACGTTGGGATATCTTCGATTGATGGCTTTTCGTGTCAAGACATATTCTATTTACCATTTCTTTTCACTAAAGAAGTATTTCTTGTCCTACGAAAAATACAGTTATCACTTGAAATAAAGAAATATAGTAAGATTTGTAGCAAAGGTGTGTGTGCTGCTTAGAAATGGCGCTATTCAGACATACATGTATATGCCTATATGACCATCATGCACAAAACAACTTTACCCTATTTACAAATATATTTAGTGTAAAGGTAGGCTCATTAGGAATATTCTTTACCTACGAAGGCAATCATATCGGGATTCATATCTTTCATGAAATGCCCCAGGGTAAATTATCGTGTTTTCATTGTATCTCACGTCATAAACATTGCTTTGACGTCACAGTTCGCCTATGACGTTGCGTTTCCAATGTGACGCAGCGGGTATAAGACCTATGCTTGGAGATTGATTTTGATGATTAGCGGCCGCAGTAGCAAGGAATAATTGGCTCATGAAAGTAGGGCATTAGCTGAAAATCCATGACATTTTACAAATATAATGGGATCGCCTACGTTCGAGTCGTTCTGTATACCCTTAGACCTAAACGGCTTGGAAGACGTTTGACTTTTTTCTCCAGCCCTGCATCGAAGACTGCTGCCAAATGGCACTTTTAATAAGAATTCAGAGAAGCTGCGAAAAGCCGATGGATTTGCTTCATTGCGGGTGATCAGGCTTCCACTCTGTTAAATTAGAATAGAAAGTGGTTCTGGTGCTGTGTCAAACAATAAGTAACTGAAAACTGAGATCATTTTCGCTGATGCAATGACAGTGAAGCTACACGTCATGTAAACAAGATGATATTAAAGGAGTTTTAGCGCATCAAACATATGAGGCCAGTTGGACTAACGGCATAGCGAGTCCTCTGGTATCCGGTGTCCGGCGTCTGTAAACGTTTCACATTTTACATTTCACACAATCTTCATAAAAAATTGCATTCTAAGATGCCTGTTCGATGGACAAGTACTCTGCATCTGAGTGGTAAAAGTTAATACCGTTAGTTTTGCTGAACTCTGCATCTGAGGGGTAAAAGTTAATACCGTTAGTTTTGCTGAACTCTGAATCTGAGGGGTAAAAGTTAATACCGTTAGTTTTGCTGAACTCTGCATCTGAGGGGTAAAAGTTGATACGGTTAGTTTTGCCGAACATTTGTATTGATGCACTGAGCATCTTCGGGATCAAATTATGTTCATTCGCTTGTGTCCCCAACTTGAAAATGGCGTTAGCCGCTTTTCTTTTAAGAATCGGGAAAATTGGAAGGGCGACATCCCCAAAGCTGGAATTTTGAACTGAGTTATCTTGCATCCCGGGCAATTCAATCGACTTGTTGATATTCAAAGGTATTTTAAAGTCTTTAACTATCAAATTCTGGTTGGTTTGCGTTTGATCACTGAGCGTTCTTAAAATTAAAAAAACGACTCTATGCGATAACAAGGGCCACAATTACATGTACATAGTATCTGATGAAATTACAACAAAGCGTTTGACTCCGTTGTTTATCAAGCTTGTGTGATACACAGCAAGCAAAAGCTATAAAAGGTGTAGAGGTCTCCACACAAAGTCAGCTCTCGATGACGTTGTGTTCATGAGATAGGAGATAATGGTTTCAAAGATGTATTTCCCTGTAACGTGAAGTCACCAGTTACTACATGTAATGTCAGTTAATGCAATTGAGTCCTGAACATAAGATTTCAACTTTAAGTTTTTTCCCCAGAGACGTCTAAGATATCAAACTCAAAGACATTTTCCATAACAAGTAAAAAAATCTACAGTCGAGTAGAAGGGAAGTCACTTAGTTCATGGAAGTGGATATGAAAAAAGAAGTGGTGGTTGTGATATTGATTGTTTTTCAATATAATCTCCTTGGACCATTTTCCCATTTGTCTTTGAAATGTTTATGTTCTCACGGTAAAAGTCCTCTGAGTGGCCCTTCAGTCACGCTTCGGTAGCTGTGTTTAGTTTATCATCATCATCGCCAGATCATGTACCACGCAAGTGTGATTTCAAATTGCGAAACAGACAGAAGTCACTTGGGGCCAAGTCTGCACTGTACGGGATATAGTTCAAAGCTGAAATTGTGCCAATGTGCAGTCTGTGCGATACGACTCTTGTGCAATGGAGCTTTGTCATGAAGACGCATAACTCAAGCAGTCGACATGACGCGCCTCTTCGTTGTGATCGCTGCCCTCAATTGCTTCAACAAGTCAGCATAGTAGGGTCCTGTTATTGTAGTTTTGGGTGGTTCATAGCCTATAACTAACGCGCCCCTTGCATCCAAGAAAATGGTTGCAATGATCTTGTCAGCAGAAGGAACTTCTTGGGTTCAGGAGAGTGATTATGCTTCCATTGCATTCCAATACATACGGGCCATACATATATGTATTTCGGTCGCATTAACCGCTACTTTCTTGAGAAACTTAATAACCGTACGATGCTAAGTTTTAGAACCATCATTTTACAGGAGGGTACCTGTGTTCAATAGGCTGTAAATCTCAAGTAAATGATCGGGAAGGGTTCTTTATGTCTGTGAACTGTCATCAATTGGCCTATCTCAAAAATGACAACAAGAATGGCGTCTTAAGGGGTGTATCAATACTAAATTTCATGACCTAATTGACTTCCCCTGGTATAAGCCCAGGGCTTTAGGTTCTTGAGAAGGAGATGCAATGGTCACTACAGTCACAAAATCTAGTCTCAAAAATCTAAGAATGTCAGCTTTCTATGGTATTTCCATTTCTTTAAGATTATGAAAATAAGAAACAAGGGCAGGATCCTATCACCCATATAAGGAACCCAAAGAATATGATAATCTACAGTTTAGGATATTAACTGGATAACATGTTTTAATACAATGTTTAAGGTCTCTGGCACTTTTGTTTCTGTTTATATTTTAAAGGGCGCGACCCTCTTGGCGTTTGTGATGAGTATTAGAGACCAAACAAATAGAACATCATTTGTCTAGGGAAATGAACACAGGATTTCTCTCTGTGGAGTCAGCAATTCTTGAGTCGAATTTGAAATGGACCGTTTACAGACGGATGGCAGCTTGACGTCATTCCTTGTTCACGTTCCTCTGCTTCAAGGGGCAGTAGCACGTATGTTTAGATTAATAAAGTTATCACATGAAAACGGAAAAAATATTACCAATTGCAAGAAAATTAATTAATAGAAGCATTACCATGTTCAGTTAAGCTATGATAATCCATTTCCCTACCTCAACTAAATTAAACTGAAAGGCGCAAACAAATATGGTTAACAGTGGTTTTTGCTTAATATGCGAAATGTGATGTTTTACCCTCTGGAAATAGCACATGAGGCGTAACGTAATATTTATTTAGGCAAATGTGAAGAATTATAATTTTCATATACATGTGATACTTTCCCTTTAATCTTGAACTTATTGTTGAACCTGGTAAGCGTGGCTTGTCACTGCTGTCAATAAGCATTAATAGCATTCATGATGTTTTATTTCTACATTGATTGTTCTCACTTTAAATTGAATACCCTGTAAAACACAATTGCGATGATTTGATTTGTGAATTCACTGAAATAACACCTCACAGCCTTGACTTGACATAATCCATCGTCATCATATGGCGAGCAAGTTGTTATCTGTTAGATAACCTATTGGAGATATTGTTTCTTCAATATGATTACAAAGTGATGAATCAGATGATTGGCATATCACAACGTTCGTGTGATTAGATTAGGATTAAGCTGTCAAGACGCTGATTGCACCGTAATTTTTAAGATTATCACACATCGAGAATCATTTCTCATTTGTTTTAATGAACGAGGGGTGTGAATTATGAAGAATTCTTTCAGTTTACAGTATTAATACCATGTATTTCAGGATTGCAGTGTTTTCCACCTTTCTTTCTTTGTTAATCAAAGGTATGTGAATTTGATTAATTGTTACAGGTATATATTGTGCAAAATATTGTTTAAGATAATTGTTTTTGCATTTACCTTGGTGTAGCTTTCTGTGAAACATACTAACATACCTACTGATAAATATAAGAATGAGGTAAATGTGTATTTATTTCGAGTTTTGTTTGGTTATTTTCCAATTACTTGGTACATGATGCTTAGATTGCATAAAATATATTTGCTCCTCAGTAAAACTGCTACTTACTCTGAATGTGAAAGTATACTCCTGATGTTGATCAGTATTTAGTGTAGGAATAGTGTACATAAATACACTCTAACATACACGACTCAACCTTCATAAGTTTACAATGTAATCCCAAAAACAATCTTTGTAACTTATTTTAGATACAACATCTGAGGAATTTCAAACGTTGCTTTGTGAACAAGAAAATGCCTATTCATCCACTCTTACATACATGTACACGACTCAATCTTCATAAGTATACACTGTAATAAAAGATAAATCTTCATAATCTAATTTAGATACAACGTCTGAGGAATTTCAAGCGTTGCTTTGTGAACAAGAAAATGCCTATTTATCCTGCCCCAATGACAATACCGTCGCCATTACATCAATTGATGTCATCAAAAGTAACCAGAGCTGCGGGGTAAATGCAAATCTTGGCCAGTGCTGTAGACTTTACAAGATTACGGAGGCTTTAGTAAAAAGAATCTACTGGCCTGCTGATGAGATCACACTTGGAAGAATATTTGGAATCATAAAAGTGTGTCACCAACTCCGTTCCACTTGCCTGATTCCGAACATTGGGAACTACCTACAGAAACAATTTCCAAACGCCGACTTGATGTCGTTCAACTATAAATGCTCAAACGGTAATATATAGAAATATTAGAATTGTAAGTGATAAAGCGTTTACTGCACGCTTTTTCATATTCATGCACGTGCTATATGAAGCTGATTTAAACACTATCCTGTATCATTCCAATGATAACTAGGTGCGTTGCGTTTCGACTTTTCAACCTTAAAGGGCTTTTTAAACACGGCAAACACTTATCGAGCCAATCTCATTGAAATCAGATCAAAACTTGTCCCTCGTAAGAAACGCAAGTTTCGATCTGATGTCAATGAGATTGATATCGAGCTTTCTTAACGCTGTCATAATATACGATATACCTTTATTGATGTACAAGTGAGGTTAGCTTAATAAGCTCGCATTACACTATTTATGAAGGGATTATTATCTCAAAGTATCTACATCCTGTTGACTCCAGTCCATGACTTAGTCTTTTTTGTTAATTGTGGAATCGACATTTCTGATGCACAACAGTTTTCAGACAAATAGTTTTACGTTTCTTGAAAAAAATCTTTTTTTCAAGAGGCAAACTTACATTATTGTTTTTAGGATGTTCAGAAAGGATAGAAATGCATTGTTGATTTATCATTACTGTATGTATTTTTACGAGTACACCTCCATTGGTCAATGTTAATTGTTATCAACAGGTGGAAAAGTAGGAAAACAATCGTACAGAAAATCACCACTATCATCACCAAATCTGCCATCATCGCCATCCTCACCGCCATTGTCTATTATCTCAGCGCAAGGCACACAGAGTTCACAAGCATTTTCAACGACGTCTTTCAAAACAATATTGCCAAAAATTTCTGCCAAGAAACACATAACAACATCGCCTTTCACAACTGACGATTTTACACCGATCGTAAAGTATATGAGGACTTTGTCCACTCAAGTTCTGAACATATATACGGTGCAGGCCGTATTAATAACTCATACTGATATTACGACTGAAAGCCATCAAAAGAATGTTTTAAAGCCTGTCACTGACGTCACCACTGAAATTCACCAGATAACAGACGGCACACCTCTGATAGATTTCACTACTGAAAGTCACCAAATAACAGGCGGCACACCTCTGACAGATTTCACTACTGAAAGTCACCAGATAACAGGCGACACACCTCTGACAGATTTCCCTACTGAAAGTCACCAGATAACAGACGACACACCTCTGACAGATTTCACTAGAAAGACTACACCTAGAAAGTCTGTGACCGGCATTACAACTGAAGCACACCTGGCGATAGAAGCAAAGCCCGTAACCGCCACCACCACTGAAAGCTACCATGTAACAGGCGGCAAGCCAGTGATTAACATCACCGCAGAAAGTCAGGTGACGAAAGATGGCACGCCTGCGACCCATAACACTACAAAAGGTTACCTGACGAAAGGCGATAGGCCTGTAAGTGACATCTATACTGAGAGTCGCTTAATGAAAGATGGCAAACAAGGGAATGACACCACTACTGAAAGTCACCATTCGTCTGGGACTGACATCAATACTGAAAGTCGTCAGATGGAAAGCGGCAAGCCTGACATCATCACCAAAAGTCATCTGACGAAAGAAGGCAGGCAAGTGACTGTGACCACTGAGATACACCCGATGGATGGAGGCAAGCTTGTAACTGATCACAACATCACTACTGAAGGTCAAAAGACGACTAGCAACGCGCTCATGACTAACATCACACCTGAAAGTCTTCAGACGAAAGGAAGCAGTCATGACAGCAGACAGACAACCTACATTGTAGCTGGCTGCGTTGCCGCGCTGCTACTCGCCGGTATTGGGGGGACTCTCATTTACCACTTCAAGATAAAAGTAAGTAACTGCAATTCATCGAAGGCACATGTACATTTAAAGTAATTAGTGTTGTTAACTTTGTTTATTTTCTTATTCGAATTTTAGCAAGCAAAAATGTTGGTGGGATAAAGCTGATTTTGTTTTCCAATTTCCAATTTACGTGTCAATGTATAAATATTCAAAGAGTCTTGGGGAATTTCAAAATTCAAAACGAAATATTACGTTCCTTAACTGAAATTGTTAGGTGCTTGTAATTGAAAGGAGTTGCTTAAAGAAAGGTTCGGTTTCCGGGATAGAAGAAAGGAAAATACGTATTAAGCAATGTCTAATATTAACATTTTTCAATATTTCAGAATCGAGTTAGTCCTGTACAACTTGTTGAATGAACCATATTTCACCACACGTCCTGACAACTGTTATATCATTTAATGCGTCAGTTCTTTGGTCTGATTTTATAAGGATTTTGAACTTGAACTAAAGGAACTGACATGAATGATATCCTTAATGAGCAATACTTATCTATCAAGAAGTGTATATTTTGAGGAATCAATTCCTCATTGACTGTCCCGTTCCGTTGGGGTGAAAGTGTTTTGATTTTTTATCAAAAAAAGAATAGGTAATCTAGTTAAGTAATAATTTCTAGAAGTTATTCAAAATAAGGTGATAAAACTACTCAGATATGGCTATATCTTTTTGGAAAGACTGGGGAACAAGATGCGAACACGTGTTCCTCTGATCGTTAACCAGGTGTTTTCATCCACCAAAATGGGAAGGCTGCAGTTAGGGAAAGAATGTTTGTCAATGCATTCATTTTCCACATTCATGGAAAATCATGAATCGCACGTAGAAAACATGAGTAGCAAGAATTAACGTTAAAAATGAGCACAAGATCTGCAAACATATTTGTAAAATAGTAAATACTCTAAAATATTTAATAATGATATAATAATGTCCATCAATGCTTAATCGTTTTCTCGATTTCTCAGCATATTTGCCATTAGACAGGTAGAACAAAAGAGGTCTAATACAGTCACTCTCTTACAAATGTGTATCACTGTCAAGCCTGTTCCACTTTTAAGCCTGCTAGTTTCATTTCTTTTGACCTTTCATTGATCGTTGTTGTAAAATATGTTTCGCTTGATAAATTCGTGATGTGACTCTAATAGATAAAGTTTTCAACCAAGTCTACGTGTTTCCTTATCATTGATAAATGTGTAATATTTTAGGAATTAGATTTGTTTGATGAGAGTCTTTGGTATATCAATACGTTTTCAATTCAAAGTTTGACAAGTCATTTCCTTGGCCCCAGGAGGCTCCGATACATGATGATAAATATTCCTAGCCATGAAGGAAATAAAATTATAATCACGCAGCTGTCTACTTATATCGATATTTCATTTCCTCTGGTTTGACGAAATTTTTTACGGATACATTTTGAACTGACAAAAAGCTGCCTATATCATTTATCTAATGTACACATACGTATATAA
This sequence comes from Phorcus lineatus, assembly GCA_921293015.1. Classification (NCBI taxonomy): domain Eukaryota; kingdom Metazoa; phylum Mollusca; class Gastropoda; order Trochida; family Trochidae; genus Phorcus; species Phorcus lineatus. The sequence goes on from OV121085.1 coordinate 14,490,000, forward strand.
AATCAGTATTTTTTTTATTAAATGTACAGCTGCATACCGCAAGTTTCTTCACTAACTACTATCTTGGTGCAAAAATCATGTAATTAGAATATTATTAAATAATCAAACATGACACGAAAACTTGAATGAAAATACTGCTTTCTGATCATGATTGGCTACCGCAATCAATTCGCTTATAATCACCTCTAAATATTTGCGACCGATTCACATTCATGTATGTAGTATACGCGCACGTTTACAAACTCAATTCTCTGAAATTTCTGTTTTCATCACCTTATAGACAACAGCAAAATGATTTTTAAATCAGTTATATACAGACATTGAGAATACCGTATTTTTAAAATGAAATTTAGAAGATAAATCCATTCCATGGTATATTTCTTGTCGAAGTAGTTAATTTTTTTTATCACTAAATTTAATTTCAAACCGAGCTCGCTTCTTACCGTAACGCGCGGTAATAGCGATTTGTCAAGTTATTCTTCAACTTTCCTTCCCTTTCCCCCTCTCATTTCCAGACAGTGTATTCAACCATGACAAACTATAACGCTTTCTTGATCGTTTACTCAATCTGTTCACATCTTGCTTTTAGAGTAACGTCCTTTGATTTGGTCAGTCCTTGTCGGTATTGTAGGGGTGATAGGTGTTCTATGTATTTACGTGAAAAATGTAACTCTGACGGGGGGGGGGGGGGGGGGGGGATCTGTCTTTTGTTGATTTTATCCTCAATGAAAAAAATACTTAAGGACTTTATTTAAAACCTGTTGGTTTTATGTTTTTATATTTAGTTTTTATTATTGAAGCGTGTTCTTTGAAAATGAACTGTACCGTAGTTTCGAAAGCAAGTGGAACCGGTCTGTACAGGTTCGACCTAATCACATTGTTGTTGCGCAAGGCAAACTAGATCCTCATTATTTTTCTAATAAGTCATGTTAGAATGGAGATACATCCCTTCTGTTTTTTATTTTGGGGTTGTATGTCGTGCATTTTTTCACCCCTAAATACACATTTAAATATTTAAATTTAGGGATGAAAAATGCACGACATACAACCCCAAAATAAAAAAACAGAAGGGATTTATCTCCTAAGCAGAACTAACAAAGGATCAACCGCTGCCCATGTCTAAACCAGCCATTTACGTATTGATAAATATCTCACCGTATCGCCATGACCTAGGCAGTCTAATGGCTGGTTTGATCACGTAATCGTGGTTGATAAAGCCAGTCACTTATTTCAATTTATCTAGACCATGGGGGAACATTTGACTGTTAGTTAAGCAAGAGCAAAGGTTTTCTTTTAAAGATAATAGTACAGCGTGTACGTAAATCGATATTTCAAAAATAGCAAGATAGATATATATGAAATAAGATTCACTTTTTTCGCCAAAAGAAAATTTCATTAATTAAGATAAAAACTCCCGACATTATTTTCTTGACATTAATCCTTCGTCATATTTGAGAACAAGGTAGATAGTGCCTTATCTACTATCAGCCTGGACACAGTTTGTTTAAACATTTAGTTTGAAATGCTTAACAGATTGACTAGCTTGACTTCAGCAAAGAGGTGTTGGTACTTCAAGGTATTTGTAGTAGTAAATAACCGTCTCGAGAACCTTCTAGAAGATGTTGTGCAGACGGATGGCCTGACATGTTGTAAAGTCCGTCAAAAATTTAAACATGCATTCGGGGGAAGCATGTTTTTATACCTTTTTGGTGTTTTTCATAACAGGTAGGTCATTTTTGTATTAACATTATTTCCGATTTTGTCATTTGTCTTTCTGGTTTCAACATACCGTTACTTATATTTCATTTCATTCATATTTTACCCTTTTAAATGCTCTACGATAAATTTACCGACAAATAACCTTTCTTTACTTTCGGGTTGTTATGAATCATTTTGCTAGTTTGTTTACCGAATAAACTATTGTTGACATTTGTGAAATGTAAAATCGCTTTTAGTTTAAATAGAATACACGCCTCACTATATTGTGCAGTGTTAAGTCTGTTCACATTTTGATAGAACGTACGTGTGACTCTTAGCAATTGAACGTGAATATTTGAAACCTTTTTCAATAAGTTAAAAGAGGAAACATTTCAAAACACGTTGACATTTACTTGAGATTAAGGAAGTTTACGATTACTGAAAAATGTGTCGTCGTATCTTTGTTTACAAACTTTATTTGCAACCAATACGTATTTGGTACATGATTTCCTAGACATTTTGTTTCTTATCATCTACCTGCAGAGACAACATCTAAAGAATTCCAAGCTTCCCTTTGTGCACAAGGTCATAACACGACTTTAACCTGCTCAAATGGCAATGTACTTGTAACTTCAATGGACATTGTCAAAACTAACCAACGATGCAGTGAAACTTCTAGCCCTTCTAAATGCTGCGATGTTGATAAACAAAAGGATACCTTGATCAAAAGAATCTGCTGGCCAGCTAATAGGGTCACAATCGGAAGAATGTATGGAATCATTACATCCTGTCACCAAGGATTTGCAAGATGCTTCATTCCAAACATTGGAAACTATTTGGAGACCCAATTTCGAGATGCAGACTTGATAACGTTTAATTATGAATGCCAGAAAGGTACTGCAACATCTGAAATTTCAAACTAATCAAGTATTGTGCTGTGTACGATTTTTGTACTGTAGGATATCGATGTTGTTTTAATTGATGACAGTGTAATGTAAATAAGTTGTTGTTGTTTTTAAAATAAGACTCTGAAGTTGATCAAATATAAACATACATAGAGAGTGATAATTCGTCCATATGCATGACAACATTTCTATAATCATATTATATTTCTTTAACAGATGACAAAGGAAGTAAAGAAGCATGCGTTGAAGCATGGCCTTCATCATCACTATTACCATCATCAGTGACATCACCATCATCATTAACATCATCACCGACCTCACTTCTACCATCATCACAATCATCATCATCATCATCATCATCATCATCACAACCACCACATACATCGTCATTTTTTCCTGTCGTTACATCGCACGGTACCCAAAATTCAAATTCATTGTTAACAACGGTCAACAATCAACTTTTCACAACATTACAATCTGCTCACAGCAAACTACCTTCGACAACATTGCCAGCGTCTACTACAAATCACCATTCATCAACATCGCAAACAACTTCAGTCATGAAAAAAAGTTCAACAACGTGGACATCAACATTCTTAACATCGTCTTCTACAAAGCAACATCCAGGATCAGTGTCTACATCGACAACATCAAAACAAAATGTAATTACGTTGCGAACAACATCCACTACTAATCAACGATCAACAACATTGCAACCGACTTTTGACACAAGATTACCAACAATGACTTTCACGAAGAAATATTCAACAACATTTCCTACAAAGACCATCACAAAACAAAGTTCAACGTCAATGTCTATAACAACCGTATTGCCAGTCACTAAAGGTTCAACAACATTGTCACAATTAGTTTCCGTCACAAGGCAACGCTCAACAACGCCTTTAACAACTCAAGATTTGTCAACACTACCACAGTCCTTTAAAACTTCTAAAAGTAACGTCAGTGCCACTGTTTCTTCTACCACTGATGACACTCTTGTGAAGACCTCAAACACAGATTCCTATTCAAGTCAGTCTCATATGACGAAACCTATCAACACGCTGAAAATTGTGAATGTAACTATGAAACCTGTGTCTGATGGGCTAAAACATGCTGCTATTGTACCAGGACTGCAGGCTGTTGTAGCAATGTGCGTTTTGGGTGTTCTTGTAGCGATTGGTATTTCAACATCATTTCTTATCAGATCACATTTGGTGAGTAAATTGCCTTTGCATTGCATTGCCTCAACTTTATAACATCAGTTTATGTTATGATATAGTGAACAACAAAAGAAACGCGAAATCGGATAGCTGCTGTGATTCAACAGTAAATTTAATTTAAAATGACCCTAAACAGAATAAAGATCAGAAAACTAGGGTCAGAGTGTCTATGATAATCTTCTTGATCCCAGTTTCTTTTTGTCTTCAGTATATAATGATATGTATGATGCTTTACGGAACGATTGTTTAGCTTACGGATTTTTTTGCGTATAGTTACTGTGCATATTATGTACTTAAGATATGGATGCTATTGGAGTTTGTTACAAGAAAACCAATGATTATGTGAAGTTGTTAATGCATTGTTAACAAAATTTTTATTTCACCTCAGAAGTCGATATTCTCGTACCTACATTGTACCTTTCAGCACATTAGACATTAGAGCAGTGGCCGTTTTTTGAAAGATTTATTTCTGCAAATTTTCCCCAATAAAAATTAGATTATGCCAAATATAGTATCTTCAGTGGATCGAACTATCTCATTTATCAATCAGATCATCCGTAGTCGTAGAGAAAATACTCACGCATTAAGCAAAAACCACCGGCTGCCATTTTTGTGAACACACCTTTTTTCATAATTTGAGACAGGTAAATGGATTTGTGAACTGAACATTGTCTTTCCATTGTATATATGTGATATATATCCCTTTATTTATTTTTCAAAAACGTGCTACTTCCCCTTTCAATATGACAGATGGTAGAAATGAGAGACAGTTTTTATTATTGTTACAACTAACAAAACTTTATAACTAATGTATTTTGACGACATTTCTTAAGAGACAAAGACAGTTGATTTCAAATACATTTTTTTATGAGTGACACTTTAATCTATTAAACGAAAATTATATCATTTTTTTACATAAACATATGTGCATTTTATTGTTTTATTTTCTTTCAGAAGGGAAAGTATGCAGTTTACCCCAAGAGTGATGTGCATGATGATAATCCACCTCTTCGTATTCCAAATGGATACCGTCAACTGCTACCGAGACAATACTAAAGTGATAGCTTGAAATTAAGGTATGCATTTTGCAAAGTGATGATTACAAACCTAACTATACAACATCGATCAATCGGGTGTCTTCTAGTGTTTGTCGATTTCCAGGTGCTATCAACGTTTCTGATGGCAGAGGCTCTAGGCTCTTATCTATATCTTATCAAATGGACTCACAGTCACTCTGCGGACAATTGAGGATGTCACTAACGATTCTAGTTCAGGTTCGTCTTCTTCGAAACAGGTTCCAGTTTATTTTTGGTGGAGACTACGTGTTTGCTCGTGCTGTATGTAAAATATGTCATATCAATTAATCTTTCATTTTATTTCATCAGTAACCTCTATCGTTATTTGAATAGGAATAAACTCAAGTAATGCGAATCATCGAATAGATTTATCAACACACAACAAACTCACATCACACGCGTGGTTGATGTATTTGAAAGAGAAACCACGACTTCGGGGACCTCACAGAGTGTGATTCCTGAGGGGAGGAAAGACTTTCGAAGGGTCCGAGGATGTCCCTTTCCTCAGAAAGAATGTAAAGAATGGTGGTTTTTCGTACATCAAATGATAAGTATTTGATATCCTTTAAAAACCAACGACGTCACGCTCCTTTATGAATATGTAATTGAAAATGCTTGAGGAGGGGAGGATTCTTAAAACATAACCAACGAACCCCAAAGTGGTCAATTGATTTTTTTCAAGAATACATGTCTCCGAATGCATCCTTAACGTAGTCATTGCATGAATTCATTAAAAAAAACTAGACCCTGACATCTTCAGTCAACAATGAATGTGTCCCTCATGTTATTAAATAAATAATGCAGCTTTAGATGCTCATAACTCTTGAGCCCAACTCACACTTGATTGACTACGATCGCTGTACGAAAGTGTCGTGTAGTCATCGTGTTGTTATTGTGTGGTTATTGTGCTGTTATTGTGTGGTTATCGTACATCACTCGTTCAAATCGCAAATATGTTCCTGATTTCAGAAAATCGTGTTGTGGGTGTGTTGATCGTGTAGTGATTGTGTGGTGATTGTGTAGTGTATGCAGCATGATGATACGTCACTTACACTTGACGGGTCAGAGAAATGTTTATATGCCGTATTACGAACTTTACAATTCTTTGCACGATTTTCTGGTTTAAAAATTAATGTAGAAAAAAATAGGTTACTATGGATAGGTTCAAAAAAACGATCTCGTCTAAAACTTTGTAAAGATTGGAACTTTGATTGGTCACAAAATGATTTCAAACTATTAGGTATAAATTTCGGCATGGATATTGACCGCATGAGCCAAATAAATTATGAAGAAAAGTTCATCCAAATAAAACATTTAATGAATATTTGGTTAGCAAGAAATCTTACACCCTACGGAAGAAATGCAGTCTTAAAAACCCTTCTTCTTCCCAAATTGAACCACCTTTTCTCTGCCTTACCCAGCCCACCTGACCCTGTTATTGATAAATTCCAGAAAGAGTGTTTCAAATTTATATGGAGAAATAAACCAGACAAAGTTAGAAGAGATACCGTTATTCTTAATCCGGAACATGGGGGCCTTAAAGTTCCAGTTATCAAAAATATTATATCTTCGCAAAAGTTAAAATGGGTACAGAGATTACTAGGAACATAATCGAATTGGAAAAATTTACTAATGCATAGAATACGTTATGAAAACCTTTTGTGGATTTCAGATAAAACATATATTGAAAATATAGTGATATCTTCAATTTCAAATCGATTATGGATAGAGGTCTTTAAAGCTTGAGTCAAGTATTGTTAATAGATATAAACGAAATGTTAAAAGTAAGAATGACCTACTTGCTCAAAGTATATGGAATAATGACTGTATAAAGGTTGGAAATGAGAGTATATTATACCAAACTTGGGTTGAAAAAGGTATTGTATTTGTTAATGATTTGTTAGATGAAAATGGAAGATTTTATTCCAAAGAAGAACTGTGTATTGTTTATTCTCTTAATACCAACTTCCTTCATTATGAGGGTGGTAAACGTGCAGTTCAGTGTTCAGTAACTCAATAGGTATAGCTATATTCGACAGTAAATTATGCAACCCTGTCTACCCTTTCACCATCAAATGTTTTAATACTCTCCTGGGTCATCAGAAAATATATGATATGTTACTTGACTCACGTTTTGTGAAACTCCCTTGCTATGATAAATGGGAACAGGTCACGGGTTGACACTATTTCTGAAGGCATATTTTCTGAAGTTGTGGTCCATTTTACATATTTTATTTAGAACAAACGAATAATTACAAATTTTCTGTATGCAAAACGTGTGTATGTATTTATCTATCATTCTGCATGTATATGCTTATCGAATTTTTTGTCCTTATATGTGACAATGTATCCTGTAAGTATACCTGAAGAAAAGTAATAAAAAAAAATTAAAAAGATATAATGCAGCATAGACTTCAATGCAAAATTTCAGCTAATGGAAACGCCGCATGCATGGTTAACACATTCGCCGTCACACAAGCCTATGAATAATGCTTTGCTGTGTAAAGAAGACTCAAAATGCAATGTGCATATTTATTATATATATATACATTTAAGTTTATTAGTTTATTAGGTCATTGAAATTATATTTTGTGCAGAATACAAAGTTTAAAGATGCATAAATGGGCAGTAATTGTGGAAACTAACAATGAATTTTCTGCATGAAAGAGTACTTTTGAATAATAGGGAAGAAAAAAGGTTACAAATTGATGCTGCAAGATTTTGATTCAAGGTATGATAAAATGCAACTAGAATTCATTACAAGCAAAATTATATGAAAGCCCATCCAAGGTTTGGTAGACCTAAAACTTTATACTGCAAAAGTCACATATCATAAAAATGAGTGTTTTATATCTTCATGCAATTCTGAAGATTATGTACGTCGGACATATCAAATTTATGTATCATTTTCATACGCAATCGTACGGAAATTCAAATAGGTAAATAGAAATCAACTCTCGAAGACATTAGACAGAGAAATAGTGATTTCACTGGTAAATGGAATATAATGTTTGCTTTGCTTTGTTCTCTCTTAGAATGAATCACAAATGTACTTGTTATCAAATGAAATTATACTGAATCATTTTGCACAAAGCATGTTATGATAACAATGGGCATACTTATATTGCGCTTGACTCACACGACATTGCTCTCATGGGTCAATTGTAAAGTATTTACCACACACTCGATTTTTGAATGATAACAATAAATCACTAGAATTCGAAAATGGTAATTTGGACGCTCAATTTCATATAGATCAAGGGAATGTGATGACCAGCATGTAGGAATGCGGATGTTTAATATTTTGGTAGGAAGCGAATTATAATATACAATCATCGATAGCCTTAGCAAGTTTCTCGATGTAATGTAAACTTCCTTATGTAGTCTGGAAATTCAACTGCTTTGAATCAGAAGGAATGCCTGTGAAACGCTATCGGTAATTATTTGCATAAAGGGCGAAGATGAGAGAAAAGAATCCGAGTGAGTGAGTGAGTGAGTTTGGGTTTTTACGTGCTTTGAACAATATTTCAGTTATTAAACACGTGGATGACAAGCATCCAAAAGAGAGTGGACAGATCAGGGAGAAAGGGATCGACAGGATGAGAGGAAAGACGGAAAGAAAGACATAGTGAGAGATAGACAACAGGTTTTAGAAGGACTCAAATTTAGTCTGGCTTCTACCCGTCGACCTGTCCAGCTTGGGTGTCCCTACCAGGAGCATGTAAGCTCCAGCTGGCATAGCTCTTGGGGTCTCTGAAGCACGCAAACCACCACACCACGATAAGGGAAAAGAATCCGAAGATAATATTAGAAATAGTAATATATGCCCTCATATCTTTATCACAATGACATTGTATTTCATAGCTGCAATGCATCACAGGATTAATAACAACTCTACATTGATCATTTAAGCAATAGTAAACCTTTTTGTCTTTGCAAAAATTATTTAAAATCGTACATTAATCTCACACCATTCGTAGACATAGCGCTCTACAGAGCGAGGATCGGGAGATTCAAACATCCTAGTGGGACACGACAGGTAGACCATATTGATCTGCGGTACACGCCATAAAGTGACAGTCCTGACATGCCCTACCGTCTCACCTTGTGTGCAGTGTTATTTTCTGTTCATCTGATAGCAGCTTTCACTTTGACACGCTACGGAGAACATTTTATGATAAATTATGCTAGTTTAATAACCTCCAAGTCTACCGATGTTCATTGTTTACATTTGTGTCAGGGGGGTGACGTCACGAGCAATACTGTCCTACACTGGTTATCACAACCACCCTTGCAGTACACGTTCCTCCCATCCACACTATTGCTAGCGAGATACATCGAAGTTAACCCAGGCCCTGTTAATCGTTAACTAGAGGAGGTAAAGACATGTATTCTTAAACGAATCCAGGATTCAGAGGATAGAGTATGTAGAGAAATGGGTTCGATCAAAGAGGACGTAAAATCCATTAAAGACGATATCACCATTCTCAATACAGACCTTGAAAATAGCAAACAGGAACAGGAGGTGTTGAGAGCCGACATGTACACACTGCGTGAGAGGACGATCGATCTGGAAGGTGTTGTCTCCGATCTAGAGAATAGGATCGAAAATCAGGAGCAAAGGGGCAGGAGGAATAATATGGTCCTGTATGGTATACCTGAGGCGTCCAACAAAGAGACCTACACGGAGAGCAAGACCAAAGTCCTGGAGATCATCAGTAAGGCCAGAGAAGTGAAGGAATCCCCCCCCCCCTACCCCCGTCACCCGTGATATTGAAAGAGCACACAGGATATCGACCAGGAAGACTGACTCCCCTAGACCAGTAATAGAGAAGATGTGCCACTGGGAGGATAAATGGCACTCGGTAAAGGCAAGGGGTGTCCTAAAAGGTCAAGGTGTCGGTATCGCTAATGACTTAACATCGACACAGCGACAGGAGTTCCACAGAAAGCAAAGTGATCACCCAGACAGGAGATTCTACTACAAGGGTAACAAACTTATTGACGAGCCAAGAGAACCACGTGTTGACCAAGACAGTGCTACAAACACACAAAAAGGCACACAGCGATCTTCTACTTTACAAGGTAGTAAACAACAGAATCAAGATCGCAGGCGTGATCTGAGAACAAGACCCCGCCGCTCGAACAGGAATCAGTAAAGATAATGGGATGGTCAGGGCCAGGATTTTACGGCACACCCAAGACAATCTATTGATATGGACATAATTGCTGATAAAACAACTGAAGAGGGCAATGTTAATTTTGTATTTTGGAATATGTCAGGTTTAAAACAGAAAGTAGCCGACAACAGCTTCTTACATTATATAAAACAATTCGACGTGGTTGGTTTTATCGCTTGGTGTAAACTTGGTGTACTGATATTGATCTAGTAAATTATTTAAACCTGACTACATGCCTATTAACAAAGAAGCTGAGAAAGTATCACATTGTGGTAGACTTTCTGGTGGAATAATTGTTTTGATAAAAAGTGAACTCGTTACATTTATAAAATGGAAAAAGATAACTGAAAATAGCATATTTATCTTATTTGACAAACCATGTTTGATCTAAAATGTGATCTTTTGTATGCTTTTAACTATATTCACCCAGTAAAAGTCCACATTGTAAGATAAGCCGTCGCTGGATTGTAAAAATGGAATAACTATGTTTCTAGATAATCTTTTAGAAATAATTTCAGATTTAACAGATGTTTGTATCTTGTGTGGCGGCGATTTTAATGCACGAACTGGGACAAAGCAAGACTTTGTTGAAGATGATATTTTACACGGAAACGAAACCAAAAATCATTCTTATATTGATATATATGTGATTTTTTCAATCTTAGGCGTTTTTTTGCCGACAAGATATTAAACAACTTTGGTAATCATTTGCATGATCTATGTTCGATGCTCAATATCTATATCATGAACGGGAGATGTGGTTCTGACTCAGAAACTGGTGATTTTACATTTATCGGATCAAACTGAGCTATGGTAATCGATTATGTTATAGCCTCTGCGCCGCTATTTGATTTTGTCAGAGATTTCACTATACCGTCCAGAGCCGAGTCGTCCCATCTCCCGGTCACGTTGAAGTTACGAGCGCTTCATTCTCGACGGTCTGATGTGTTAGATAACGCCAGCAGTGGTGATATCGGTTTTACGTTGACTTGGAATAACGAAAAACTAGAACAATTTAGACAAAATATTTTATCTGAGAATGTTCAAGAACTCCTTGATAAATCAGTAGACAATGTATTCACATGTATTGGTAAAAGCATAGACTTCATCGTTGAGGCACTTTGTCTAGCGGCATCAGATATGAAGAGAAAACGTAGAATAAGTAATAGAATACATGAGAATGACTGGTTTGATAAAGAATGCCGGAAATTGAAATTTGAACGCTTTAGAGCACTGAACAGATTTAGAAAATACAAAGATAGAAAATCGTATGAAAAGTATAACAACACAAGGAAGAAATATAGCAATGTGTGTCATAATAAGCGTAACGAATACTACAAAAGAAAGAATTAAAGATTCTAAAAGATTTTGGAAATAGTTAAAACTCCTTAATGCAAAGACTGTGGAAACAAATGGAATCAACGCAAACGATTGGTTTGAACATTTCAAAAGTCTTTTTTCGTGCGATATTTCAGTTGATATATACCGGTGATTCTGAAATTTATCCCCGTAAGACCCAAATCGTGAACTGTCAGAACATATACTTCATTTGCCTATATCTATAGAAGAAATATCAGACAGCAGTCAAACATTCAAAATCCAAAAAGTGAAAAATCTCCAGGAGTAGACAACATGATATCAGAATTTTGTAAGTACTCTGCAGACCTTATGCTACCGTATCAAGACTAAGTATTTAACCAGATACTAGAAACAGGAAATTCCCCAAAGGAGTGGTCTATGGGAATTATAGTGCCGATACATAAAAACGGTGATGTGAACAACGTAAATAACTATTGAGGCATTACACTTTTGAGTATTTTCAGTAAAATATTTACTTCGATTATTGATAAGAGGTTAATATTTTGGGGAGAGACAATGAATAGATTGACAAAATGCCAAGAGGGCTTCAGAGGAGGTTCTACAACTATTGATAATATGTTTGTTTTACAAAGTATTGTCCAAAGATATCAAAATCTGAAAGGGGGGAAATTTTATGCTCTATTTGTCGATTTTTCAAAAGCTTTTGACTCTGTCCAAAAAAATAAACTATGGCATCTTATGAATTTGGGTTGTGTAAGCCCTAAAATGAATAAACTACTACAGAGCATATATGAAAACTTTAAGGCTTGCGTCCAAAATAATAATATATTTACAGACACCTTTGAAATACAGGTTGGAGTGAGACAAGGGTGTGTATTTAGTCCATTTTTATTCTCCTTTTACATAACTGAATTGGCTACACAGATTGAGAATAATTGCCAGCATGGAGTATATACCCTATTCTCCTATATGGGGCAGAAATTTGGGGACTTAATACATTTGCAAATCTAGAAATGGTACATCTGTATGCATGTAAAAAGTTGTTGGGTGTTAAACTAAACACTCCAAACATTATGGTACATGGAAAATGTGGCAGATATCTTTTATACATCTACTCCTATTGCAAAGTAATTCGGTTTTGGATAAAACTGCTCCCTATGCCATTATATCGATTACCCAAGAAATGCTATGAAATGATGCTTCTTTGTATTAATATGGACATAAGCATTGGGTAACTGATGTAAAACAACTCCTATTCTCAATTGGTTTTGGAAATATTTGGCACAGCCAAAATGATGGTGTGAATTAAGACTTCCTGAACATATTTACCCAAAGACTTAAAGATATTAATTTTCAAAACTAACAAGAAAAGATTCACGCTTCAAGCAAATGCAACCTTTACTCTGTGTATAAGAACAGTATGAATACCGAAATATATTTATCTTGTCTAAATGTGAAAAAGTATAGGATAGGTTTAGCACGTTTTAGATGTTCATCGCATGATCTATTCATTGAGAAAGGTAGATATGTAAATATAAGAAGGGAACATAGAATTTGCAAACTCTGTAATTTGAATGCAATTGAAGATGAGTACAATTTCCTACTTGTTTGTCCAAGATACTTTTACATTCGAAACGAATATATAAAAAACAAATATCATGTCAATCCTAGTAAATGGAAATTTAAAGAATTATTAAACAGCACGAGCATTCGAGAACTAAAAAACCTGTCCATGTAAATATATTATGCATTTGTATATAGAACGCATTTTGTTTCATGAATGTATGCAATGTATTCAATGTACTATAGGCCTGTGGTCTTTTAAGTACCAGAATAAAGATTGATTAAACATTCGTAGTTTCATCGTGAAATCAAGTTTGTGTTGATTGTGTTGTGAACGTTTTAGAATCGTGATCTTACGTGCAATGATTGTACCCACGTCGTGAACTCACATATAGAAACCATTTTCACATAACAGATAGTAAAAACCACAATACGACACCAATACGATCAAATCGCAATGTTACTGTAGTGCAATCGTGCATAGTGTGAGTTGCGCTTTATGTAGACAACTTTGAGACACGTAAGAACTAGATTCGACCATTACATGTATATAGCCATCTTTCACGGCCGCGGTGTGATTAATAGACAAATTAAATACTCCGAACAGCACGTGCTTAAGTAATGTTACCCTTGTTTTCCTCGTGTGCTACACGCTTTGTCGGTTAAGGTAAACCACTGGTTTCTTACTGACAATATAGTAGCGAAAAGGATAAACGCGCTGGTTAAAATACAGAATGTTTCTTTGTCGACTTTTGACTCACGTTTTCCTAATTCCTTAGAAGATTAGGTGTGAAGTTTAAGTAGTTAAAAAAAGGACATAGCATAAGTTTCGATACGAATCTTTTAAATGTTTTTACAGTTGGCATTTTTGGAGCAGGTCTCTTCACTGGGTTTGAAATTGCAGCTGTAATTGCTGGCGTTGTGTACTTCTTCTACATCATGCACGCTACTGTATAAAAAAAATGATATATTTTTATCGTTATTGATGTGTAATTCCTCTGTTGATTAGTCATTCAGCGCAGCCTCTCTTATTGCCACATTGTAACTTTTCTGTAAACTTTACTGTAAGAAACTATGAATGCATTCTTCACTTGATGGAAAATCATGAATCGCCCGTGGAAAACATGAGTAGCAAGTGTTAACGTTAATGGTGAACACAAGTTCTGCCAAAATATTTGTCATATAATTGATAATATACGACATTTCCACTTTTAAGCCTGTAGGGGTCATTTCATTTGTCCTGTCATTCATCGTTGTTGTAACTAGATATATTCGTGCTGTGAACATAATAAATAAAGATTTTAACCAAGTGTACCTGTTTCCTTATAATTTTTTAATGTGTTATATTTTAGGATAAGATTTGTTTTATGAGAACCTCCCTCACATCGAAGTGAGATATCATAACCCCCTTGAAGGCAATTTTGTCCCTACCACCGCCCGGCTCCCTCGCTATGCCATGCTTTGATAACGTGATCATGATTGAGAAAGCCAGCCATTTTTTTTCAAGTTATTATTTAAGATAAAACTAACGACATTCCCTCCTTGACATTAATCCTTCGCAATATCTTGAGAACACGATATATGATGTCTTATCTACTGATAGTCAAGACACAGTTTGCTTGGGCGTTTGGTTTGAAGTGTTTTTCAAATTGATTGACTGGACTTCAGCAAGCAGTTGTATATCTCTCAAGTTATGTACAATAGTAAATAGCCGCCAAGCAACAAGTAACCAACTAGAAGGTGTTGTGCGGACGAGTGGCCTGACATGTTGTAAAGTCCGTCTATATATTCAAAAATGCGTTCAAGGGAAGCATGTTTTTTCGTCTTTTTAATGCTGTTCATTTCAGGTAAGTCAATATGTTATTTCGTATCTCGTATAATTACTAATTTATCGAATATTTGATTTCAATATATAGAGGTAAATACATAGTGCTTATTCCTAATGCAGGATATTAACCATCCCAAAACATACGAGCATGATAATCTCTTTATCATACAATGTCATTCTGTATTCATTTTGCCAAAAAAGGTCTGCCGTCATTACTGGAGCTGTAAAAGTTATCATCAAAGGTGCGCATTGATATATGCAAATGAACAGCGTAATGGTATCCATGGTAAATTTACTTTAAATCAACCCTCCATTCTTTGCCTTGAGGCAACAGAGCTGTTGTGTTGGCATGATCTAAATGTTGGACTTAGAATTTGTTTCTAAATAAATTTCCGTTTTGATGAACGTGTAGATTTGAACCCGAAAGCGTTCGCCTTTGCATTCACACGTACTCAAGCGGCGAGCGTATTTCACTTAGAACGAGAGTTCCTTCCCTTTTCCAAATGCAAATGGCAGCTTGTGTAAACGCAGCGTTACGGATAGATTAACTGATACTTACTCTACTTAATTTCCAAAACCAATTAAATGATGAAAACATATTGAAGCGAAATATGAAGTCATTGAACATGTGATTCAATCTGGCTTGGGTTCCCGTGAGTAAAATATAACTCAGTTCATTAATTGAAATAGCTAGGCCTATAGCCTATATTTCGGTTGATTTCAACCAGCGATGTAATTTATTAGTTATTTTGCACTGCTTGATCATGAACTTCACGAAACAGCTGCACAAAGTCCGTTTGTCATTTCTTCAACTTAATTTTGATGCATTAGATGACGAATAATTTGCTGAAGCCATCCGTCTCTGCAGGCATTCCAAATGATAAAGCTTGTAACGTCATAGTAATTTTCAAAAAAAGTTCCGGCAATTGACCTCTGTAATTTGAAACGGTATCCGTATAGAAAATATCCGTTGACTTTGTTATGCCGAGAACACTATCCATTGTATGAAAAACTGTTATTTTATATTTTTTTAATTCGTAGTAACACGCACGATGTTTTACAATAGATTGCCGACCAATAACCTTGTTTTACTTCCGGGTTGTTCGAATCTTTAACTAATATTCTTTAGCGGATAAACTATTATTGACCGTTGTGAAATGGAAAGTCGATTTCGGTTTGCACAGAATAATACACCTTGGTATATTGTGCAATATTTAGGATGATGACGTTGTTCGTGTTACTGTTACTGTGTTACTTAAAATCAAACATGAAAATTTGAAACCTATTTTCAAATTGCAATTATGCTAAGGAACGTAGAATGTTACTTCAGGAGGTTTATGTTTCTAATAAATGTGTAAAATTTTGAAGTACTGTTTCGTCGTATCCGTGTTTACAAACTGTGATTGCATACCTTAAAATTTATTGGTTTATCATTTTCCAGACATTTTACTGCAAACACACATGCCTACTGCTACATCGTTGTATTAATGCATACACGTTCGCAAATAAATTCAGATATACATACATATTTACATACATACATATAACACACATACATACAAAGTCGTACATACATACATATAACACACATACATACATGCATACATACATTTATACATACATACATACATACATACATACATACATACATACATACATACTATAAGAATACTCAACATGATGCGAGGAATTACGGTTGATATGTCATGAGTGGATAATGGACAGGTAAGGTAAGGACAGCTTGGGTAAGAAATATATATATACATTATATTGTTTCACCGTATTATTGAATCCATGTTTCTTACCATCTGCCTACAGAGACAACATCTCAAGAATTCCAAGCTTCCCTTTGTGCAAAAGGTCATAGCACGACTTTAAACTGCTCAAATGGTCAAGTATTTATAACATCAATTGACGTTGTAAAAACTAACCATCGGTGCAGTGAAATTGCTAATCCTTCTAAATGCTGCGATGTTGATAACCACGGGAATACGTTGATCAGAAGAATCTCATGGCCAGCTGATAAAATCACAATCGGGAGAATGTTTGGAATCATAACATCCTGTCACAATGGACATGAAAAATGCTTCATTCCAAATATTGGAAACTATGTGGAGACTCATTTTCCAGATGCAGACTTGCTAACGTTTAATTATGAATGCCACAAAGGTAATTGCTGCTTTATCTTAAATTTCAAACTGATTAATTAATGTGCTGTAGGATATTCATATTGTTTTAATAGATTTCAGTCTCATGAAAAAACTTCTTTTTTTTACAATTTTACACTCTGAAGTTAAATTAAATATAAACATACATGGTGAATGATGTTTCGTCCGTTGCATGACAACATTTCTATTATCATATGATTTCTCTGTAACAGGTGGCGAAGGAGTTACAAAAGCCTGCAATGAAGGATCGCCTTCAAGATCATCCTCACCAACACCATTAAAATCATCCCCACCCTCAATTACTTCATCTTCACCATCCACTTCACAACCACCACATTTGTTAACTGAACATTGTCTTTCCATTGTATATATGTGATATATATCCCTTTATTTATTTTTCAAAAACGTGCTACTTCCCCTTTCAATATGACAGATGGTAGAAATGAGAGACAGTTTTTATTATTGTTACAACTAACAAAACTTTATAACTAATGTATTTTGACGACATTTCTAAAGAGACAAAGACAGTTGATTTCAAATACATTTTTCATGATTGACACTTTAATCTATTAAACGAAATTATATCATTTTTTTACATAAACATATGTGCATTTTATTGCCATTGTTATGTTTTATTTTCTTTCAGAAGGGAAAGTATGCAGTTTACCCCAAGAGTGATGTGTATGATGATAAGCCACCTCTTCGTATTCCACATGGATACCGTCAACTGCTACCAAGACAATACTAAAGTGATAGCTTGAAATTAAGGTATGCAATTTGCAAAGTGATGATTACCAACCTAACTATACAACATCGATCAATCGGGTGTCTTCTAGTGTTTGTCTATTTCCAGGTGCTATCAACGTTTCTGATGGCAGAGGCTCTAGGCTCTTATCTACATCTTATCAAATGGACTCACAGTCACTCTGCGGACAATTGAGGATATCACTAACGATTCTAGTTCAGGTTCGTCTTCTTCGAAACAGGTTCCAGTTAATTTTCGCTTGAGACTACGTGTTTGCTCGTTCTGTATGTAAAATATGTCATATCAATTAATCTTTCATTTTATTTCATTAGTAACCTCTTTCGTTATTTGAATAGGAATAAGCTCAAGTAATGCGAATCATCAAATAGATTTATCAACACACAACAAACTCACATCACACGCGTGGTTGATGTATTTAAAAGAGAAACCACGACTTCGGGGACCTCACAGAGTGTGATTCCTGAGGGGAGGAAAGACTTTCGATGGGTCTGAGGAATGTCCCTTTCCTCAGATTTTAAAACTTTTGTAACGAATGGTGGTTTTTCGTACTTCAAATGATAAGTATTTGATATCCTTTAAAAACCAACGACGTCACGCTCCTTTATGAATATGTAATTGAAAATGCTTGATGAGGGGAGGATTCTTAAAACATAACCAACGAACCCCAAAGTGGTCAGTTGATTATTTTCAAGAATACATGTCTCCAAATACATTCTTTAACGTAGTCATTGCATGAATTCATTAAAAAAGAATAGACACTGACATCTTCAGTCAAGAATGAATATGTCCCTCATGTTTTTAAAGAAATAATGTGACTTTAGATGCTCACTTATCTGTCATAACTCTAATGTAGACAACTTTGAGACACGTAAGAACTAGATTCGACAATTACATGTATATAGCCATCTTTCACAGGCCGCAATGTGATTAATGAACAAATTAAATACTCCGCACAGCACGTGCTTATACAATTAAATAATGTAACCCTTGTTCTCCTCGTGTGCTACACGCTTTACCGGTTAAGGTAAGCCAGTGGATTTGTACGGACAAATTCGCTTTTTAGCAGTCCCTAGTAGCGAAGTGGATAAACGCGCTGGTTTAAATACAGAATGTTTATTTGTCGACTTTTGACTCAAGTAATTTTAGACGTCATTTTATCTACAGTTATTTTTTAAGAGTCAACTGCTCATTGACTGTCCCGGTCTTAGCATCGTCAGTTTTTATAATCTTTTGATAAAGCAGATTCGCATGTTTCAAGAATGATAAATCTAAAATAGGTGTCCATGGGAAGTTGTTGTCAGTTTAGAAAAAAAAGGACTCTAAAATCAAAGTTGCTGTTAGACTATCTGGCATTTAAATGATAATTTGGTTGTGTATGGCATGTCCAAGGCAAGGGCAATGTATCATTATTTTTGTCATCATTTAAGCAGAGGTTAATTGATTGTAAACTAAATATTAGTAGCAATATTATGAATACTTCAAGTCTCACACTTTTCAAAAGTATTGTATTATCTTTTCCCATTGATGATTGCATTTTGAGAATTAATGTAAGGAGATATTTATGCCTTCTAAGATCCAATGCATTATCGTTAAGATTTAACTTTAGATGAAAAGAAACTGTTAGCTCTGATATCATTAATGTAAAATGTGTAATAGCGGTAGTAATGAAAATGAAGTCCACTTCCTTTTTTTAATGTAATCGATATGCAATACCTAGAAAATAATTATTTACCTGTATGGAATACACTTATAAATAATTGTAAAATGATCAAGCTATTAACGTCATATGATCATGTACTTTCAATGAATTGTGCAGAATTTATCAAGTTAGCTCTTAAATGTCGATCAGTAATAAACTAAAAGTTAAATGTCTGTATATTGCCATGTAAACTGTTTCATCATTATTGTTTTTTTACATGGGCTTATGGCCTGCAAACTGAGAATAAACTTCTTCTCCTTCATATCTAAAATATCTTTAATTTATAACTTAACTTTTTAACTGACTGAGTTAAAATTTGAAAATGCTACTCTCTGTTTTTTTTACTCATTGCTTGAATCCATTAGACTTTGAAGAATTGACCGAAGTGAAATATCAGTTTGTCTCTGCATAGAGCGCATGTGGGTTACATGGGTAGCATAAGCAACGCGGAGTATTGGCTGTCAATGTCATCGCGGTGCTCAAAGAATGAAAGCGACACGATTTAAAAACCTGATTTTCCATGACAGACCAACCTTGAACGTGTTAGTTCGAGGTCTAAACACCGTCATTGATTATTTTCAGGAATCGACTCCTCGTTACAGAATCAATGATTATTTAAGGACTGAATGATGGTAGCCTTGATTTGACATTTAGAACACTTATTTTACTAGATGAATAAAAATTGTCGAAGTAAATAACGTTGACACAAGAAAGGACCAAGAATCCGGAGCACGAGTTTATGCCATCAACCGTCACGTTTATCCATGAAAATTACAATTCGTTTTTGAAATGATGTTTATTTTTGTTTTAAATTGAAATACACCTGTATATCACACTGTAAATCTACAGAGAGCATATACTTTAAGTGAGAACGAAAACTCTTGTATTACATAAACAACATATCTGCATGCCAACGAAATGAATCTTTTGTTTATAAATGTCTATAAATTAACGATTTGTGCGCGCGGGGTTAAATTCAATAAGTGCATGTGTTCAGCCGCAAAGTGCGTAAAGTTAAACAAAGGTAATGTGAACTAGCACCGAAGTTGAAGTCAAACATTTGAGACACCAAGGAATATTCTTTTACCTTATAAAAACAGAAGTTGTATGCATTATCATTTCACACTTGAGAACAAATAATTCTCAAGTTTTCCTAATTCCTTAGAAGATGAGATGTGAAGTTTAAGTATAGTTTGAAAAAGGACATAGCATAAGTTTCGATACGAATCTTTTAAATTCTTTTACAGTTGGCATTTTTGGAGCAGGTCTCTTCACTGGGTTTGAAATTGCAGCTGTAATCGCTGGCCTTGTGTTGTTCTTCTTCTACATCATGTACGCTACTGTATCAAAATATGATATATTTTTATCATTATTGATGTGTTATTCCTCTGTTGATTTATCATTCAGCACAGCCTCTCTTATTGCCACATTGTAACTTCTCAGTAATCTTTACTGTAAGAAACTATGAATGCATTCTTCGCTTGATGGAAAATCATGAATCGCCCGTGGAAAACATGAGTAGCAAGAATTAACGTTAATGGTGAACACAATTTCTGCCAAAATATTTGTCATATAATTGATAACATCCGACATGTCTACGTTTAAGCCTGTTAGGTTCATTTCATTTGTCACGTCATTCATCGTTGTTGTAACATTTTTTCACTTGATATTTTCGTGCTGTGAATATAATATATAAAGGTTTTAACCAAGCGTACGTGTTTCCTTATAAGTCTTTTAATGTGTTATATTTTAGGATAAGATTTGTTTTATGAGAACATTTGGCATGTTAATCAGATTTGAATTCAAAGTTTGTCAACTCACTTCCTTGGACCAAAGGGAGCTCCGGTACATGATGATAATATTTCTGGTCATGATGGAAATGAAATAATCTTTTACTTGCGATCTTAGCGCAGAGCAGACAAATAATAACTCAAATATAGTGATCATTATAATTTTTTACTCTCTGAAATTAATGTTGGCAACATCACACGGGAAAGCAGTGGAACAAAAACGACTTGTAATTATTGCTGCAGACATCTTAAAACGTATTTTATAGAGAGAATAAAAATTAGTGTTTTAAAATGCTACGATGCCTAAAACACATCCAAAAGTACATGGGTTTTCACTTGGATACGCAAGTAGGTTGTATATATGTGCGGGTTCAGCTGTAAATAATTATCGGAAATATAGGACATAAACAAGCCTCCTTAACATCGAAGTGAGAGATTCTCCACCGCCCCCTCCCCCCCTCCCCCTCTCCCCCCATAAAGGCAATTTTGGCCCTACCCCCCTCCCCCCTCCGGCTTGTCAAATGAGAAATGGGAGATTAACACTTCGCCATTTCATGAAAACAAGATATATGATGTTCTATCTACTGATAGTCAAGACACAGTTTGCTTAGGCGTTTGGTTTGGAGTGTTTTTTAAATTGATTGACTGGACTCAAGCAAAAGTTGTAAATCTATCAAGTTATGTGCAATAGTAAATAGCCGTCATTAACAGGTAACCGACTAGAAGATGTTGTGCGGACGAGTGGCCTGACGTGTTGTAAAGTCCGTCTATATATTCAAAAATGCGTTCAAGGGAAGTATGTTTTTTCATCTTTGTAATGCTGTTCATTAAAGGTAGGTCATTATGTTATTTCTTATCTCGTAATTACTAATTTATCGAATATATGATTTCAATATACTGTTATTTTATATCTTATCAAATTCGTATTTAAACCGTTATAAATGTTGTACGATAGATTGCCGACCAATAACCATGTTTTACATCCGGGTTGTTATGTATCATTTGACTAGTATTCTTTAGCGAATAAACTATTACTGACAGTTGTGCAGTGTAAAGTAAATTTCGGTTTGCACAGAATAATACGCATTGGTATATTATGCAATATTTAGGATGATGACATTGTTCGTGTTACTGTTAAAAATCAAACATGAACATTTGAAACCTTTTTTTAAATGGCAATATTGTTAAAGCACGTTGAATTTTACTTCAGGGGGTTTAAGTTTCTGATAAATGTGTTACATTTGTAAAATACTGTTTCGTTCGTATCCCTTTTTACGAACTGTGATTGCAACCCTTAAAAATTTATTGGTTTATCATCTTTTAGACATTTTTATTACAAACACACATGGCTACTGCTACATCGTTGTATAAATGAATAACCGTTCGCAAATAAATTCAGATAAGCATGCATATTTACAAACATATAACACACAAACATACAAAGTCATACAGACCTACATACATGTTACACACATACATACATATATTTGTGCATACATAAATACTAAATAATAATCAACAAGATATGAGGAATTACAGTTGTTCTGTCCTGAATGGATTATTGATAGGTAGGGTAAGAAATACACATACATTATATTGTTTCACCGTATTATTTAATCTATGTTTCTTACCATCTGCCTACAGAGATAACATCTCATGAATTCCAAGCTGCCCTTTGTGCACAAACTCAAAGCATGACTTTAAACTGCTCAAATGGTCAAGTACTTGTAACATCAATTGACGTTGTAAAAACTAACAATCGGTGCAGTGAAATTGCTAATCCTTCTAAATGCTGCGATGTTGATAAACAGAAGAATACGTTGATAAGAAGAATCTGCTGGCCAGCTGATGAGATCACAATCGGGAGAATGTTTGGAATCATAACATCCTGTTACCATGGACGTGAAAAATGCATCATTCCAAACATTGGAAACTATTTGAAGATCCAATTTCCAGATGCAGACTTGCTAACGTTTAATTATGATTGCCACAAAGGTACTTACTTTTTTATCTTAAATTTCAAACTGATCGAGTATTGTGCTGTGGGATATTCATATTCTTTCAATAAATGTCAGTCTTATTAAAATAATTATGTTTTACAATTTTATACTCTGAAGTTGGTGAACTAATGTTCGTCCGTTGCATGACAACATTTCTATTATCATATAATTTCTCTGTAACAGGTGGCGAAGGAGTTAAAAAAGCCTGCAATGAAGGATTTCCTTTAAGATCATCATCACCAAAACCATTTAAATCATCACCACCCTCAATCACTTCATCTTCACCATCCACTTCACAACCACCACCATATTCATCATTACAAACTGCTCATAACAAACCACCTTCGACAACATTGCCAGCGTCTACTACAAATCACCATTCATCAACATCGCAAACAACTGTATTCTTGAAACAACGTACAACAACGTGGACATCAACATTCTTAACATCGTCTTCTACAAAGCAAGGTCCAGGATCAGTGCCTACATCGACTACTTCAAAACGAAATGTAATTACATTGCGAACAACATCCACTACTAAACAACGATCAACAACATTGCAACCGACTTTTGACACAAGATTACCAACAATGTCTTTCACGAAGCAATATTCAACAACATTTCCTACAAAGACCATCACCAATCAAATTTCAACATCAATGTCTATAACAACCGTATTGCCAGAGACGAAAAGATTAACGACATCGTCACAAGTTTCCATCACAATGCGACGCTCAACAACGCCTTTAACAACTCAAGATTTGACATCACTACCACAGTCCTTTATAACTTCTACAAGTAACGTCAGTGCCACTGTTTCTTCTACCACTGATGACACTCTTGTGAAGACCTCTAACACAGATTCCTTTAGAACTTCTACAAGTAACGTCAGTGCCACTGTTTCTTCTACCACTGATGACACTCTTGTGAAGACCTCTAACACAGATTCCTTTAGAACTTCTACAAGTAACGTCAGTGCCACTGTTTCTTCTACCACTGATGACACTCTTGTGAAGACCTCTAACACAGATTCCTTTAGAACTTCTACAAGTAACGTCAGTGCCACTGTTTCTTCTACAACTGATGGCACTCTTATGAAGACCTCTACCACAGATTCCTCTAGAACTTCTACAAGTAACGTCAGTGCCACTGTTTCTTCTACCACTGATGACACTCGTGTGAAGACCTCTACCACAGATTCCTATTCAAGTCAGATTCTTATGACGAAACCTGTGAACACGTTGAAACGTGAAAATGTAACTATAAAACCTGTGTCTGAAGGGTTAAAACACGCTGCTATTGTACCAGGACTGCAGGCTGTTGTAGCAATCTGCGTTTTGGGTGTTCTTGTAGCGATTGGTATTTCAACATCATTGCTTATCAGATCACATTTGGTGAGTAAATTGCATTTGCATTGCATTGCCTGAACTGTAAAACATCAGTTTATGCTATGATTTAGAGAACAACAAAAGAAACGCGAAATATTCACATTCTTAATTACTATGGGAAATTGTTGACAAAATGGATGGCTGCCGTGGCTCAATAGTAGAGTGTTTAATTGTTTTAAAATGAACCCAACCAGAATAAACTGCGAAAGAACTATGGTTACAAAATACATCAGTGTGCCCATACCTTCCTGATTTCCGTTTCTTTATGTTTGCAGTATATAAGGATATGTATGATGATTTAAGGAACAATTGTATAGCTTCCGGATTCTTGTGGGAATACATACTATGCATAGTGGTGTAATGATTCATCGGTAGTATCGATGTTTGCATTGTCTACTAGGCGATACGAGTGCAACGATACAAAGCGCATAAAGACAATACACAGGATATTTATATCGTGAGGGTCAATGATATATCAATGTATCGCCACAAGAGATAATATATTCCGATATCATTAAGATAATTTGTTTGAAACAAATAACTTTGTAAGCTGACAAAGTTTTTATTCCATTTAGTGATCACATTGATTAAATACACGATTTCCCTTCATGTAATGTTTCTGACAGTTTGGTAGACAAAATAACATAACTTTTCATGTCCTATCTATTCTTCTATCATAAACTGTAGAGAATCGGTTATACGTATTTTATAGCAACAATGGTATAGTGATGATAATCGTCTCACAGGTTCCTTTGCAAGTGCAATGCGTCCATGATATATCGTCACGCATATTTAAATTTGAATCGGGATATATCGTCTCGCCACTGATTAGACCTTTGTATGCATCCTTTGTAAGCCTTACAATTTCTATATCATGTACTTAAGATATGGATGCAATGGATGTTCGTAAAAAGAAAACAGATGTATATTGAAGGTGCAAATGCATTGTTTAAAAGATTCGTTGTTCAAAAAGTCGATATACTTGTACCTATATTGCACCTGAAAGGAGCTCTAGCACGTTTTTTAAGGATATATTTCTTGAAATTTTCACCAATAAACATTAGTATATGCAAAAGATATAATATTCAGTGGGTCGAAATATCACATTAATCAAACAGATCATGTGTAGTCATACAGGAAATATCAAATCATAAAGTTGCCATTTTTAGTAAACATTTTTGTTTTATCATTTGAGGCAGGTACATTGATTTGCATAACTTTACCAATCATGGTATTTTCATATGAGAACTGATTCTATTGATGAGAAGACGTTGTCTTTCAATTGAAAAAAAAAACATTTTCAATTTCACCGTATTCATTTAAAGAACGTGCTACTTCCCTGTTGAATGATAGATAAGAAGAGATGAGATAGTAAGTATTATTGTTACTAGATCAAACTCTATAACCGATATGTTTTGACGAAATCTCAAAAGAATAAAATACTTGTGGTTTCAAATTACATTTCAGATCAATGTAATACCCTTTATCTAATACACGAAATTCAAAATCCTTTTTTAAACCCTATGTGCATTCTAATGCAATTGATATGTTTTATTCTTTCAGAAGACAAAATATGCAGTCTACCCTAAGATTGATGTGTATGATGATAACAAACCTCATCTATTCCACATGGATACCGTCAACTGCTACCAAGACATTCTGATGTGATAGCTTGAAATGTAGGGATGAATTTTGACAACTGATAATTATAAACTAACCTTTGTGACAACACCATCGATCAATCGGATCTCTTATAAAGGTTGTCGATTTCAAGGTGCTTTCACAGTTTCTGATGGCAGAGACTATATATACTTCTCTAAATTTTTACGAATTATATTTGGATCGATTGGACTCACAGGACACAGGACAATTGAAGATGTCACCAACGATTACAGTTTAAGTTCCAGTTCAGGTTCTTCTTCGTAACAGTTCCTGTTAACTTGCGACTGAGACTGACGTGTTTGCTTGCTCTGTATTTAAAATATGTTATATTATAACATCTTTTGTATAATTATTATGTTATATTATATAATCTTTTGTATAATTTCATTAGTATCCGAGTGAACCCCTTTCGTTATATGAATAGAAAGAAACTCAAATAATGCGAATCCTCCAATAGATTTATCAACACACAACAAACTGACATCATGGTTTTTGTATGTAAAAGAGAAGTCACGACTACGGAGACTAAGCAGTGTGTGAATCCTTAGAGGTTGGAAGACTCTAAGTCTTTGAGGGTCCGAGGAATCTCTCTTTTCTCAGATGTTTAAGCTATGGTAACGAATGGTGGTTTTCGTATTTATCAAATGATAAATGAAGTATTTGATATCCTTTAAAAACTAAAAACGTCACGCTGCTTAATGAATATGTAATGGAAAATGTTTGAATAGGATTTGATTCCTTAAAAGTAATCCACGAGCCCCGAAGTGGACAGTTGATTTTGTTCAAGAATCTATGTCTCCAAATGCAGTCTGATTAAAATCGACAGTGTTCCGAGGAATAAAAGTTTCAAAATATTCAGATTCGAACTCTTTCCGTCTAGGCTATCCTCTAGTGGAGACTAAATGCATTATGTAACGTATAATCAATGCATTAATTCATTTTAAAAAACTAGACACTGACATGATTCTACATTCAATGAATATGTCCCTCATGTTATTAAAAAAAATAATACAGCTTTAGATGATCACTTATCGGACATAACTCTTATGTACAGAACTTTCAGACACGCATGAACCAGATCCGCCAATCACACGTGTAGCGACATCTTTCACAGGCCGCAACGTGATAATAGGATAAATCAAATACGCCGTACAGCACATGCTTAGATCATGTTACGCTTGTTCTCCTCGTGTGCTACACGCTTTACCAGCCATGTAAACCACTGGTTTCTTACTGACCATTTTCCAGTTCCCAGTAGCTACGTGGATAAAAGCGCTGGTTTGAAAACAGAATGTTCATTTCACCGACCGGTCTTGAGATCGTCAGTTTTAAATCTTTTGATAATGCAGACTCACATGCGTCAAAAAGGGCAAATCTAAACATCTTAAATATAAATGTTAACTTCTTAACTGACTTGAGTTAAGGTTTCAAAAGGGTACTCTCTGTATTTTGACTCATCGCTTTCATCCACTTGACTATGAAGAAATGATTGAAGTGAAATATCAGTTTGTCTCTGCATAGAGCGCATGTGGGTTACACGGGTAGCATGAACAATGCAGAGAATTGGCTTTCAACGGCATTGCGACGCGTCAAAGAATGAAAGCGATCCGATTTTGAAAACTCGAGTTTCCATTACAAACCAACCTTTTAAAACGTTTTAGTTCGAGGTCTAAACACACTCATTGATTATTTTTCAAGAATGCACTCTTGGTTACAGGATCCATAATTATTAAAGGACTGAATGATGGTAGCCTATATTTGACATCGACAACACTTATTTTTTATATAATGAATAACAATTGTTGAAGTAAAAAATGTTGACACGAGAGAGGACCGGGAACCCGGAGCACGAGTTTATGCAATCAACCTTCATGTTTATCCGTGTACATCACAATTCGTTTCGAAATGTTTACTTTTGCTTTAGGTTAAAATACTTGTTTTATCACCTGTAAATCTATATAGAGCATGTGCTTAAAGTAAATACGAGAACTGTTGTTTTGCATAAACAACTTAATTGCATGCCAACGACATGAATGGTATGGTTATAGATGTCTTAAAATTAACGATTTGTGCGATCATGGGTTATTCAATACGTTCATGTCTTTAACAAAAGTAAAAGAAAGAAAAAGTGAACTAGAACCGTAATTTAAAGTCAAACAATTGAGACATCAAACGGATATTCTTTACCTCGTCAAAATAGAAGTTGCGAAAAAATTGGTCCAAAAGGGCCTAATTTTAAATTCTTTCCTTATCCCTTAGCGGTAAATACTCGCAACCCCAATGCCATGATTTATCATATCTTCAATGAAGAAGTACGCCGTATATCAGTTGAAATGAAATCCATTTATTCAATTATATCATGTTATATTCATGATACTTAATACGAATATACTCAGTGAAATACCACTTTAAATCATATGACGTCATCGTGGACGTCTTAAAAATATGATGATGTCATAAAATGATTGTGATACACGAAGCGATGTGGCTACTCGAATATGAAATAAATGTTATTTACGCCACCTGAGATAATATTTCTATTTCAATCGATGATAAAAAAATGACAAATGATAAATATCTACTATCTCTTCTATGAAATCAAATATGTCCTAAGATCTTCGTCTGACTAAGTGAGAGAATATGTATGCATGGATATGTTTTTGTGCCTTGCGTGCCTACAGTACTATAGGGTTAATGGGTAATTGTTGTGCAAAAGATTCTTGAATTTAATGACCTTTTTTGTATTCACCTACAGAACCCAACACCTTAAACTTGCCAACAAACTTCTCGTATCTGAGATACCCTCCGACCCTTCATGCATATATATATAAGAATATATGACGTCAAAGTCTCTAAAGTGTAGGACTAAAAGACCTTATTTTTCAATAAGGGTATATAAATAGTCCCTTTTTCTAAACACTTTTATGGATCGCATTGTACATGTAGTTATATATTAATTTTACACATTATTATTAACAGATTGAACAGTCCATGCAAAATATTTTAATGGCGTTCAATTCAATATTTGAATTGAATCGTACATTATATCAAAAACAATGTTAAAGTCATAAGAAATACAAACTCTCTTTTTGTAGGTGTCTTGTGTATCCTTTTCTTGCATTGTATTCATTTTAAGATGTTTGAAATGATAAAGTTCAATTTGAAATTTTTGTTTGCACTGACTGTATCTTACGCATCGTATGCCGTAATGTAATTTATCCAATTAAATGGATAATAATAAAGGTATTTTAAAAAATTACACGTTAAGTCCATAAAAAGTATTTTCAAATTGTCTTATTCATGATAATATTTGTCCTACAACATATTAATTTGATGTTAAAATGTAATAATGAAAACAGTCCTTTTATTGGTATATTTAGCTTGCAAGGAACACCACTTATACTGTTTCCTTTCATCGTCACAATATGGGACGTTTTGACAAATAACATACATGTAGTTCATGAATGTGAATTTCACATTTCCTTTGCCGTTTTATTTCATTTTACGCTAATTGTCTCTTATGAAATCTTATGCCACAATACAATTATAATTAAGTGTAACCTAAACATTAAAATGATTTAAGGAACTACTTTGAAGACGCAGGGTATGTTATTTTATTCACAGGTCATATATAGACATAAAGACATCTATAATATACCTATAGACCCTACCCTTATACTATATAAAGGATAGTATTAGGGTAGGGTCTATAGGTATATTTAGTATTAGGGTAGGGTCTATGGGTATATATAGTATTAGGGTAGGGTCTATAGGTATTAGAAATAGCTTTAAAAAGACATATTTACCTGTAGACCCTACCATAATACTAATTAAAAGATAGTATTAGGGTGCATGGGTCTATAGGTATATTTAGTATTAGGGTAGGGTCTATAGGTATATATGTCTTTCTAAAGCTATTTCTAAGCGATACACGCCCCTGTGATTTCTTTCGAAATTCCAGTGGTATACGACATGGATCAATCTGCATTACTTTGTGTACCCTAATTTCGTCTCGACAATGCTGGATGCAGAATTGATATAAAGTTATCTTGATTTACTACTTGATGTTATCTCTTCAAAACATACTGATTATATCTTGGGTATTTATCAGTGTTTCACGTTATTTTTGCTTTATCCTGACTGTACTCTCAGCCCCAAATATAAACATATATCCATCTTATATTTGAAATTTAACTTTTCATACAATTCTAAAGGTTTCTGTAATAAATTAAAAAATATACGTCTGTTTTCAAAGACAGAACCCTTAAGGGCGGAAATTTCATAACTTTTAGAATATCGTAGGAATCCGTTTTTGTTGAATCATGGTTTTGACGTTTTGGAATTTAAAACTGTTTCAAAACTACTTGATTCGCTGGACAGCTAGAACATTGAAACAATTAACCTCAGAACAACGGAATAAGGGATTACAACAGGAAAAAATTGTGGCCATAAAAGACATATCCCCAAGCATCAAATTCCTTATGAGTTACATCTATTTAACACAGAATTCTTTATAAAATAAGGTTCTTTGATAAACTAGCGTCTTATTTTTTCTAAATAAGTCAATAGCTCCCCCATTACCAAATGAATCAATTCTAAAACTACCTTTCTCACTGGATGCAGAATCTCAAATCACATTTATCAAATCATTATGTAAATGAAAAAATATTATATACGGCAGTTACAGTATCTATTGTTTGTTTACTGCTATGATTCCATAGCTACGAAATCCCTATTCTTCATTTACGTACCACCAGCACTTACTTGAAGAGCCCTCAAGGGATTTAACCTAACCGGAAAACAGCTTAAAGGGAGGGATAAAATAAGATGTTTTCAGGTGACCATTGTGCTAGGGATGAATCGTGTAACTTCACCCATTCCACTTCAGGTATTTAGATTAACTTGCTATTTGAAAAGGTATTCAACGTTTAGTATATTCTCGATCGCGGAGGCAAATACAAGTGTTAAATCGGTAAAGTAAGCTTTCAAGTTTACGATGATTATCTATCAAGAAAAAGGTCGATATCTGGTTTATGTACCAACACTTTCACGCTGTCCTATTATCGCAAAAGGATAAAATCGATAGAAGTTATTTGTATACGTACCAAAACGTCCATGACGAATTTTGTCAATATATGAAAACAATAGACTCATTTTTTAACAAATAGATGATATTTTTATACATCATTTACCTTTCTGAAACGAACATTTATAACGATATTTTGCATATCCCTAAATTTTAATTCTTAAATTTACTTAATTATATTTAAATTTTCATCGAGAAATGATCGTTGTAGAGTGCGACTGGAAGAAATTAAGGGTGTGTGTTCTCAAAATGTTAAAATGTATTTATAAGATCTTAGATCTATATTGTGCACAAGCAAAGGTAAATCAAAGATTAAACAACTTACAAAGTTTTCGTTAGATACATTATCCAATGTTGTTTTGTTTTCTATCTTATAAACTCATTCGGGAAATACATTATATCCAAATTAATAAAAAGGATTACGTCATTTATATGCTTACACACTAATTTGGTGAATTATTAATATCAATAGACATCAATTAACATCATTAACGTCAAATTGGTGGAAGATATGACAACGAATTCTGATAACCTTAGTTATTATCCCAGAGTTAACAGAGCTTTTAATCATGACATATTTTTCCATTTATGATCATTTTGATTATTTTTTGATAAGTGAAGAGGCGGGCAGATTTAAAAAATGTTTTGGCTGTAAGGAAAGACGCACGTACATCATTCGGGACGAAATTCATCTTCAAATCACGTGGACGTATGTTGTGGAAAACAACAGTCTACTAACATAAAATCGTTAATGGATGTACCGTGGTCAACACCGTAAGTTTTTTTCATCACTACTTCACACTTTCTGTCCTTCTGTTTCTTTGTCTTTCTGTCACTCTTGTTTTACATTGTTCATACGTTTGAAATGTGTTTTGTCAACGATGCAACAATGACACAGCAACCCAGCAACTAGAAAACATCTGGTAAGAAATGCTGACTACATCAATATTGTCTTTATGTTGACGTGAAACGGGTCATCCGTCGGAATGACCATGTATCGAACAATAGAACTCATAAATGATTATTTGCTTAATCAATTTCCAATGTCACTTAGTACCGTTTCTTAAGAATCGGTTTAGCTTGAAATGGACTGCTTATCTATTATTTGCTCTACAAATGAAATGGGTGGCATAATAATCCTATGTAATTTTAGAAACCTGACATTTGAAGAACTGTCAGCATATTCTTTCTACCGTGGTTTTAGGCGTTGTTATCATAAATTTTGTTTGACAAAGACATATCACAACAAAAGTTTTAGAGAAAATATTTGTAAACTGTTTATTTTGTGTGATGTTGAAAGTTATTTGTTTATTCATCACACCAATATGCATACACGTATATCTGAACATCCATGTATGCTAGGCAATAAAGATATTTTGCTGGACTCAACTTCATGTATTTGATAATTGCTTGGAGCAACTATTGTCCTTAATACGTTACACTCACTTGAAGAAAGAAACGGTCGTTTTAATGGGTTGGAAACCAAATAACAAGAAATAAACAAACTAGCAACACATGATATACAGATGTCCTGACTTAAATGTTTCCTGGTCCCGGACAGTCGAACGGGCTTTATTTTATACACCTTGTTTTGTGAGTGTGTGAGTTAGCATTTCACAATTCAATGATGGTTCAGTTCTCTCACAACAAAGGTAGCTCCGTCTTGAATTCCTATACAACCTCTGTCTTAATCGAAGGTTTCTTGGTCACGAAATGTAGAATGCTGATTGGATGCAATCAAAGTTAGTTGTGTCATCAGCGACGCCTTTCAAAATTTATCATTCAAATCGCCTAAATTATTTCCGTTAGTTTTCCAAAGGCTAAACTTTATTCGAATATGCAATTTGCACTTTGAGTCTTCTTTACAGAACACAAACGGCTCATTTCGTTTGCACAGATCAGTGTGACAACAAATATGTTATTCATGCATTCATTGTTTTCATTGGCTGAAATATAGACAGGTTCTTTAACTTGCAATATTGTCCTGCAATGGGAAACTGATGGTAACCCGTAAAACCTTCGTATTAAGACAGAATTTATAACAAAGCTACCTCTGTTGGGAGAGATTGTTTTGAACGCGTGTATGTAAATCAATCAGAGTGGACAGATCAGGGAGAAAAGGGATAGAGAGATAGACAGCAGCTTTTAGAACGACTCGAAATTTTACGTGTCGACCTGTCCAGCTTGGGTAACGAAGGAGCTTCGGCTGGGAAGCTCTCGGAGTCTCTGAAGTACGTTAACTACTAAACCGCAATAAGGTATTAAAGTGGTGGAGTCACGTGAGTAGAATAATCCCAGATAATAGTCCGCACTTAAATATAGCACATATTCCGATTCTCTTTGATCACACATCTACAGATAAAAAGTTTGTAAAAACTATTAATCGAATCGATGATAACAACAATAAAAAGAATATAACTAAAAAACATATGTGCAAATTAACGCTGTTTGCGGAAATTAACATTGATAATATTACAAGTATAACTTGAAAGTTGAGCGAATAAACCGAATACATTTTTAATACATTTAGCGTGTTCATAGAAAAATGTCCATACCACGTTTGAGGGTAGGGATATCAATTTCTGTGTCAATGCTGTTCATTATAATAATTCAGCTAAATCAATGTACATTTCAGAATCATGAAATGCAATTTAAAACAATAGCTTGTTTTCACCAAATAATGTTCAGAGTACATAAATTTATTTTAATAAGATATTAGTTTTTGAAGTATACCATTTACATTCCTCAACCAAAACCAATATGATAAAAACTGACACCTATTGTATCTACATGTATGTTACTTGTGATTCCCACATTGTTATACGTCTTTCATAATTCAATAATTTTCCAGAAACACGCGATCGACCATTTGAATTTTGGGTGTACACGCGAAATCGACATTCTGCAAGCTTTGATGTGTTGAATATGTAGGTATAGAAATGATCAACAATTTTTCCCGATATGTTGCCCTAGTGGCATATATCAGCTGACAGAAGACTATTCAGATTTCAGTTCTTCTCAATGACTGAATAAAATAAATGCATTTGAATCTTACCTGACCGCAACAGATATAGATATAGATAGGTATAGATACAAGTATAAGAAACTTTAATAACACCAATTATTCTTTAAATAACAAAAATTAAAACATATAGGTTAGAAAAAACGTCCCGTCGAACTGATTATGACAAATGTGAATCCCGCAGTAAAATAAGTAAAAAAGACATCGTACTGAGAGGAATATAGTGGATGTGATTATAAAATATACATACTGCCATCTTTAATAATCTTTTAATGAAACATATATAATTCTTTCACCACAAGCCGTTAGCCTATAGTTAACCAGCAAAACTACTTACTGGCTTCTATAAACTTACAAACGTTTAAAATGAACCACAATTTCAAAATGTAAGTTTTGATAGCGGAAATATAAAAGGTGAAATATAGCCTTGTTCAATATACGGGTTGATAACTCTCTTACAATGTAGATAAATTATCCCCCTTTCAATTTCCCACAATGCATCACGTGTCCTAAAAGCCTTTGTTTGTGTTATTTGTCAATGGTTGCAGACAGAATACATTAACCTCGAGGATTTAAATGATCGTCACTTAAGGGATTATCTTCGAGATAGGGGCGCGCACGTATCAGGCGCGAAGACTCATGATCACCTTTTGAAAAGATCCCGGAAACTCGATGAAACAGGCTACCGACAGCTGTCAGAAATTCAAACGTGTATCATTTTCATAAAACGATATTTGTAAATAGATTTATTTATATAATAATCTTGCTTTAAAATGAAACGAAACGAAAGTAAAAATCTAACGAATACGTAAACCATCCTTTCTCAGGTTAAGACGTATAGATGACGCTCCACTCTTCTAGTGTACGCTATACATCTAAGACAGGATGTCAGTAAACATAAAATAGCATCACCCCGCAAGCTAATGTAGATGTGAAAGGAGATGATCAAGTAGTTTTAGAAATATTACCAAAAAACGTAGGATTTATTGAAAAGAAGGATTAGCGGAGGCAACTAAGAAAAATACCGCACATAAAGTTTTATAGTTAAAACTTCGGACCTAATTTTTAAACCTTGCCCTATGTCCAACATACCGCTCAATTCTCAGTATAACACGTATAAATAGAGGCTGGTAAAGACATGTACATGCAATTGGAGCATCTAACTGTCTGACTATCTCATATATGGCAGTGGGTAATGTTTCCAATAAATCTGTTTAGTCTAAAAAACGGTATTCGACAGTCACCTCCACTTTTAAGTAATCCTAGCTTAAAGATAGCGGTTTTAGTGCATGACAGGTTTCAATTATGATACAAGTATTTGTAAATATCTGCACACGACCAATATACGTCAGATGTACGTTGCGTGATTGTTTTCTCTTTCTCTCTCTCTTTATCTAGTTGATCGTATTTCTGTTTAAGTTTATGTTTGCTCAAAGGAATAAAAAGCCTAG
The DNA here is from genome assembly GCA_921293015.1 of Phorcus lineatus. Lineage (NCBI taxonomy): Eukaryota > Metazoa > Mollusca > Gastropoda > Trochida > Trochidae > Phorcus > Phorcus lineatus. Next base: position 14,525,822 of record OV121085.1, read on the forward strand.
CAACTAGGAAACAAAGTGTAAGTCACACTGTTAATGTCAATATTGTGTTTGGGTTTACCTGAAAACCAGTCATTTATTTTAGCATCAACATTTCTCAACATTCTTCAAACGATGAGATTAATGGGTACTCTTTTGAATTGTTGACTTAAAGATGCTTTGTTCGATTGGCCTGAGTTCACCTTTTATTCACCTCCACCTTTGAATCTAAGATCATGGAATTTTTAGTTTATTTCTTTATTGTCACTCAAGAAATTGAGACGTCGTGTATAACATTAGGCTTCGATTTGATTTTTTTTTATTTCAGCGGTTAACGCGTGTCAGATTTCCATGTGGTAAGAAATAATATTTTTCATTAAGATTATGTATGATGCTTACATGTATATAGATAAAATCGACGCTTCTGTAAAAACATAAAATATGTGTCGAATTGAGAAAAAAATCATATTTCCCCTTAATCGTTCATATGATTTGAAAACTTTCGACGATCTTATAATTCACAAAAAATGAAAGAATAATCAAACATAATTATAAATAATGTTCTGCGCATTAAAAGACAATTTTTTATAAGAAATCATAAAAATTCTAATATCCCTAACTTTCTGTAGTATACATGTATTGATTAATAATTACGTCAAATGGATATAAGAAGGAATACTTCTCAAAATCGCATGTGATTTAAGCTGTTTAAAAACGATACGAGTAATTCATATCAAATGATTATGGACAGTGCCTTAAGTTTAAAACAAAAGAAATTTTACCTTCGTATACCATGATCGATAATATTTAGCATCAGCAAAAAGCATTAAGCACTGAGGCATCCAATAGTACAAGCGTGGCGCTGGAGGTCATGCACTCAAAACATTATGTTAACGATTTGATAGAGTTGACGTATTTTGTAGCATTTGAATTGAAGGGGCATCATTTGTATAAGAAACCGAGATCTAAAGAGAATAACTATGGTTACTATAACAAAGAGATGACCAATGAATGTCTGTGTAATATCTAATTAGTTGTTGTTTTAGTTGTTATTGGTTACCAAACACATATATATGTCCAAAACCCAAGTAAGGTTCTCAGACAGGGCGAGCAACTTAGCGCTTTCCAGTTGTTTAGTCAGAGGATTATCATGAAGACTGTTTTTGCATTTTTGACGCTTTGCGGTAAGATTCATATGTGAAATTCTTTTAAATGAGATTTTTTTTATCAGTTTGGAAAATTATTTTATTTATTTGATTTCCATTATATGATCAACAGAGGTGTTATTGGACATTTCGAAATTAGGTAAAATATTTATGCATTTTTTTTAGGAGTGGTTTTTCATTCTCGATTTTTTTTTTCATAAAAGTTAAAGCTGCTACGCCATATTTTATTTCCGACAGAAAGATAATTGATAAAATGATAAGTTTTTCATTTCAACAACAACAACAGCTAAACTTTAAATTTGAATGTTTGTAGAAAACTATCATTCATTTTGAAATGTTATAACGATAGTTTCAATACAAACGCAATTCCTATGTTTTTAAGTATACAAGCAAGTACACATGCAACAAGCAAAACTTGATCGAACTTTTAGCATATATTTTATTACTTGTATAAACAAATTCTACATATCAATTTCATACCTTGCATAATTGCCTTTAGAAGTTAGGAATAACCTGATGGAACTTTTTGCATATGTTTTATTAATTGCACATACAAAATCTACATATCCTTTTCATACTATGTGAATGCCTTAAGAAGTTAAGAATAAATTACGAAGTTGACAAATTTGAAATGAGAAGAAACTTTTTTGAATTTTTGATAATTATTGTCTAAACTTTATGTATGTCTACGTAAAAAGAAGTCAATGCATGAAGGGTTGTATCTGTTAATAAAAGTTGATGCTTTTAGGCTAGTTTCACCAATTAGAAATGGATGCACTTTAGTTAGAGGACAAATTAATCGAACCACTCAATCAATGGACACCGCTAGCAATGACCATACCAGCAGCCTACCGACTCGCCCATCTCGACATCATCAAAATGTGGTCGATCTGTTCATAGCCATTGCCCTTCATTACTACATTTTACGTTTTATTCAACACTATGAAAAAGTTCATAATTTGAGTTTTATATAGGTTAAAAAGATTTGTACATTATCTATATTCGTAAAGCCATATTCGTATATTTTCTCACAAACTTTGATTTCGTACTCTGGCTTATAAATCGAAAACTATTTAAAGTAACAGTCACAGATAGCACAAATTGATTAAACACTATTAATTAGGTTAATAAAGCACTAATTAACAATGGATGAGACGGGAGAAACTTCAGCAACAGTTTTCTGATTGATTTAGCCAGATTTCTCCACATTAGTAATGAATGAAACGTATACAATCATCACGCTAATCGAGAGTACATGTTATCTCGGATCAATATCTCTTAGAGTACATGTTATCTCGGATCAATATCTCTTAGAGTACATGTTATCTCGGATCAATATCTCTGAGGGTAAATGTTATCTCGAATGAATATCTCTTAGAGTACATGTTATCTCGGATCAATATATCTGAGGGTACATGTTATCTCTGATCAATATCTCTGAAGGTACATGTTATCTCGGATCAATATCTCTGAGAGTACATGTTTTTTCGGATCGATATCTCTGAGGGTACATGTTATCTCGGATCAATATCTCTGAGGGTACATGTTATCTCGGATCAATATCTCTGATTGACGGACGCGCGTACCACTTACACGTGAATTAGCAGTTCCCATGATTAGTGTGACATATATCTGTGTAAAAATTGTATGTATCACAAAATGAGACGGCAATAAACTATTTTATTATTATTATATATATTATTATTATTATTATTATTATTATTATTATTATTATTATTATTATTCGACCATCTTATTAAGTCATAACAAAACAGCATTAAGAGCCACTCCGTGAGTTGTTGGAGTCATATATTCCAAACTTAATAGATTGTGTCATCTGATCGCGAAGTATCGACTGTTACCAAAAAGACACATTTTATAGCTTATTGATTTTTTACCGTCGCAATTATGATCGAAAATCGGAGAGTGGTGCACGTCAAATATTCAAACGTAATTTTTGAGACTTATCGAAAACAGCCAGAAGGACAGTTAGGAGTTGATAGCGTTTATTAGGTTTTATAACTAGTATCCATGTATATTGGACGTGATATCTACACTTCTGTGCATTTATAAGGCTGTTTTTAGATTTTCATGGAAAACCAGTATTTTTCATGTATATGTCTTTTGGACGTGAAAAGTTAAGATGTTTTGATTTCGGATCACCACATATGACATTTAAGTTCGTATCAAAGGTGAATAATAAGTTACGAAAATCACAGACTGGCTCGAGAAAATTTATCACGATTGCCATTGAAAAAATATTGCATCTGCAAGGTGATATGATGTCACGAATAATTCAATGAAGTCGCAATTAATGATCTTCAATTTAAGGACTATATGCAGTTTTAAATTCGTGCCTACATCATGCCATGTTCACGACATTCGAGTAAAAAAAAAAGAAGCTCTTCACTTTCTAACAAGAAACTAGTATGTGTATTCCATGTACCTGAGACACTCAATAATAGATAAGAAACGCCCACGCCGATGATCACGTGATGTACTGGTCACGGTCCAACGCACCCGTTGAATTGGTTCTATCAGTGCGCTAAGTGGAAGGGCGATGCTCTAGTTTAACTAGCTGACCCGTGCAAATTTCGTAGCACGATTGTTTTTTTATCTCTCCAGGAAGATTTCTTACACATAGAATGTGTTTGTATTTGATTTTAACCCACTTGAGTGTCACTTAAAGTACAAAGTTACTTATCCAATTCATTCTTTAAAAGGATGACATATTTTGTAATTGACACTTTAAGACTATTCGATACTATTCGATTACAAGTGGAAATTTTCTTAATAATTTGCACATTACAGCACTCATGATTATAACTTTTTTTGCATAAACATTAACCCTAAAATAGTGATAAGGCTATTCTAACAATTGTCACTATATTTGTGTATAGCTGATTCATTATATAGGGTTTTACGTATTCTTTTTTTCTTGGTATTGCTGATTCATTATATATTGTTTACGAATTAGCTATCCATGTGAGTTTCGTCAAGTAGTATTCCTGGCGTATTGGATTCAAGACTTGAGTTCAATAAAACGACATCTTCCCGGAGGGTCACAAACGCTCGTTAAAAGATCGATGTACTAACGATCCAGCGTTAAAGACTCATTGTCCGCCGCAGTTATCCAGTGTTAAGATTTAATGTGAGAAGTAACTGACCACATCACTGAATATATATACACTCTGGACATTGTGCTGGAAGACAGACAGATTCTGATGTTGACCTACTATGTTGAAATTATTGGCATTCAATCAGGACTAGTCGATGCCCCCTCCTACCAGAGACACAAGTCTATGGACAAAGTGTCGATGAATAGCATAGGATAAATCAATCCTTCCCCCACCTCATCCGTGACAATATATTTATCGAAGACGTTTACATGAAAATGTTATTACTCGACACAGGCGCGGTTCTGTACGTGGACGGGACGTGTTCTCTGGGAGATTGCACCCTTGGGTCGGCGCTAACCGGTACTGCAGGATGCACGTGAGTTCTTAGCTACATATTACTGTAGGTGTAGTCGTCACTCGACTGAGCTAAAGGTAAGCATTTTAGAAAGAAGAGGAATAACAAAACCATTGCGAATATTCTTGGGACTGAAACGCAGTGTATCATTGCAGAAAAGTCTTTGAAGGGAATTAAAGGTACGAGAAGAAAGGTGGATGACAAATATCTGTTCCAAATATTCAGAGAATACGCATAATACTTCATCAGACAAAATGTTGAGAAACCAAACTATGTGAAAGACTAGGATGCATCGGTGTTTACTAGACGTACAAGATATTTATTTTCAAAATGGCGATTTTTTAATAGATCCGTTTTACGTTCTCAAGCATATGTGAAAATGGTGGGTACATTACTTTTGATTGGTCAGGGACGATGGTTATTAACAAACCTAATATGAAATAGAAGAGAAGCTTTAATGGTTAACAGAGATCAAGGAAAATGGGAATCTCCTCTTGTGTAGATAACCTTCAAGGCGCTTTCATATGGAAATACGTTGACGTCCCGTAAAGGAACACAAATGTCACCAGCTGCACGACAACCTGTTGTAACCAATATATCACTTAAATGAACGTACCAAGTTCGCATCGTATTCTTTCCCCTTCTTTAAATGATCAAAAAGTGTTCACATATTTATTGTCGCATGGACTTTTTGCTTGACTTATGAAACATCTTTCAATCATCCGTTGGAGTACAGACAAGTTAAAGAGCCACTCCGTGAGTTGTTGGAGTCATATATGCCAAACTTAATCAATGGTGTCATTTTATCGCTAAGTATCGACTGTTACCAAAAATACCCAATTTAAAGCTTATTGACTGAGCGGCTCTTAAAGACCTAGAAGAAAATTAAAACTGATACTTTATTTGGAAACTTCAGACAATATTTTTTTTAAATCGCTAGAGTGCCTTTAATACCAACCCTCTCCAAATGATATTGATAATGTTTTTATCTACTGCAGTACCTACCAGACGTATATTGACTGTCTGACAACATCTAAAGGAGGCTGCACTGATTCAACAGTTGACGTCGCCATGTCGCAGACGATTCAAGCAGCCATCGACGCCAATAATCTACTCAAAAAGGCCCTCAGCTGTGGTTTGTACCACAGGCCCTCGGATCATTAATTTTTTTTAAATAAATCATTTTTTAGAACACCCCCTGAATTGAATTATACCTCTGTTGATAATATTCTATGAACAGAGGTACAATTCGATTCAGGGGGTGTTCTAAAACAAATTTTTAATTTAGATTTTTTTAATGATCCGTGGGCCTGTGTTGTGAAAATGTACCAAGACTTTGCGTGTTTTTAAAGCTTTGCTCCTTCCTATTACCCTGATTTCCTTCAAGCCAGAGATTTAAGATAACTCTGTTCTGATCAAAGTGGCCTTTCAATTCCTGTCTTCAAAATTATTTTGGATATTTAGTATCAGATCGGATTACATTACATTCTTATAATCACTTTTAACATATTTTATTTTCACACTAATCGATGTTTTATTCAGGCGGAAGCACCTCGATTACGTGTAGCCTCAGCTCCTGTTCATTGGGTTCAGCAAGCTGCACGTAAGTTTACTTTTTTAATCGTGAAACATATAGGTTAACATATGATATCGAGTTTTGGAACATGACGAATGTAATCAGTTGTTATCAATGTACACAGTATGCTTGACAACGAAATAAGGAGTTATAACGAAACGTCGAAATTTGTTTAAGAAGTTGAAAATCCATAAAACTTTGTACTTCATGAATCCATTGCTGTCTGCGTGGATCAAAACGGATCTTCAACGTTTGTTTAGAATACAATACCTTCGACTCAAACAAGTTTTCATAGCAAAAAAGAAGATTGCATTCCCTATAACCTTTACCAGTGGTAAATAATCCTACCAAATGGAAATCAATTTATCAAATAGCGAAGCGGTAAAACAATTCCCGTTTTCAGATTATATTTACCGATAAACGAGATACTTACAACGGGTGAACATGATGCTGCAATTAGTCCTTTTTATAAGAACTTTTTTAAATATTAGTTTTTGATAATTACTTTGTTAATAGAAGGTGAATGTGGCAATCTCATTAAAATGAAATCTAAAAGCTCCACTACGTATAAACATGCGAAGTGTAGTGCAGTAATATTAGATTAGATTTGAGCAAGATTGGATTAGATATAAATAAGATTGGTGAATATGGTTCGATATGTAACAAGTGTATATGGACCATTATTCATAACCTGATGATGTCTTTCAGGGCATACAATAACTATATCACCTGTCTTGGAACGGCTAAAGGGAAATGTGGAAGTAGCGACACTATCACCAAAACAGCCATCGAAACAGCAATCACTGCCAACACAGCTCTCAAGAATGCTCTGCAGTGTGGTATGTTTAGAGATAATCTTCAATGAAGTTGAAATATGAAAGCAGATTTTTCATATTTTACCATTACTAATATATATCTTATATTTTGAATATATATATATATATATATATATATATATATATATGTGTGTGTGTGTGTGTGTGTGTTAATAGGTTAATGTCTTAAAAAGAGTTAAAGGTTGGAGGGGATTAAACAGCGTGACTAACTTTTCAAATGTCCTAAAGTCTCCCGACATCCCGGGCATGATATAACTCGTGCCAACACTAAATGACTATCTATAATTTAATCTTTGCAGCATTTCCATGACTTTTCGGTGCTTGCTCGCGTGAGCGCTGTGACGTTTGTCGATTGTGATATGAGAAATCCTATAAGAATCGCAAAATATGCCAATGCGTTAAAAAAAAAGTTTGCAAGCTTTGGTGAACATCGTGTAGATTGGAAGAATTTAAAAAATAATTTAACATAATATTGCGTCATCGTGGATGTCACCAATAGGTACGTTCTTTCTGACGAATACATTCTATTTTGCAGGGGGGAGTATAGTAAGTGTCTCCGTGGTCTCTGTGCTTCTGTTCGCCGCCATTGCTGCCTTATTCAACTAAGAGTCGTCATACGAATTCCTGTCTTTAGTCTCTCTTAAACCCAATGCTGACAAATGTATTGAGATCGATCGAATCAACGAAAAGTGTTAATAAATTGGTACATTTCAGTCAATTGTGAATTTTTAGAATATGATTATTGTTCTTCTTATAATTCTATAAATTTTAAATTTGGGCAACTGCAATTTTTATTTGAATAATCATTTTTATCTGGGTTTTTGAATGAAGACATTTTTTGTTGACTCTGTCAATTTGAATACTGACTAATGACGCATTGATACTGTCCTAAGTTACTTTTATATTGGGTTACTCTCAAATGGAACTGGAATGTTACTAATTATCTCTCCTTAAAGTCTTTGTAAATCAGTAACAATAAAGATTTCTTCTAAACAAAGGTTTGTTTTCATTCGGTTACGTGCCTTTAATCAAACAATGAAATTGATATCTCGATAACTCCAATTCAACTGTGTGAGTTATTTTTAATATATTAAAAAGATGTCAATCAATCCAGACAGTGATATTTTTTATAAGAATTATTTTTTGTTCATGCACAGATTTATTTTATAGCATTCTTACATTGATACAGTCGATCATTTTTATGCTTCATAGCAAAAGCGTCGTGTTTGAAAGAAACGTCAGTTTATTCCACTGTATCCACGGACCAAAAATCACATTTCATTACAGTAATCGTTGTTACGAGCTGTAAAATATTTTCATATCATAGATTTAATTAGGTAAAATAGCTGAACTACACTTGCATTCCGAAGGTTTGTTCCAATACCTACGTATCCAAGTGAAAATATCATGTAATTTTGGGTATCATATCAATGCAAAAAAGGAACGGATTAAGTTTAATTTTCAATACAAAAGTGAATATCCATTGTAACGTAACGCTATCGTATATCACACCTGGCTGTTAACTTTAACAATTCTAGCAAGTTAGGAGGGGTCAAAATTTCGAAAACCCTATACTTTCTATTATTCTCTATAAAATCCGTTAGTAGTGATCAGCTTTAAACGCAAGTTATACTTGTTACTTGGAAATATGTCAATGTATTTTTGCAGTTTTTTTCTCCAAGGGACGACAATGATTATTTTCATCGGAAATTAGTGAAATCAGAGATTCGAAATCATATCCCTTTCTGTCTTTTTTATCATGCCAAAATTCCATTCGATCCTTTATCAGTTCCGTTGAAGTAATCTCATTGACATCCAAATGCAACCACAATTTCATTACATTTATACTAAGATGCAGTAATAAGTGAACAAACTTTCGGTATGCAGCACACAATCCACATGTAGTTTAATCGAAGTTTATGCTGCTGGTTACAATAGATTTTGATATCTGACTCTGAAGATATCAGAAGCCTGTAAGGCAAATTGCCGGGAAAATACAGACGGTGTGACCGTTTATATACAACAACAGTTATCAATGTTATAGACAATTTAATTCCATGATCTTTAATTAACTCTCCAACATTCTTTTTTCAAATCATTTTAGTGAAGATTCATAATCAGTTTTAAAAATATATGACAGTCCTATGTTAAGGGAGAAAGCCCTTTTCTTATAGTTTTCATAAAGTTTTAATGCAATCCTTAATACTTCAATTATTCATCGGATTCAATGGCAAACTAAACCTTAATTCATTTAACTATACCAACAATTCTAGTTATGAAAACAGTGGAAATTGTCCAGATATTATTAACTTGTGCTTTTGAGGATAAGTGTCCAGTTATTATTAACCTGCGCTTTTGAGGAAACTTGTCTACATTACTAATAACCTGTGCTCTTTAGGATAAATGTGTTCTTGACAAGATTGATTTGTTCGTGATAAAGTGTAAATAAATTAGATGAGGATCGTAGTGTTCATACAATAATTCTTGCAGCAAAGACGAAGATTCCACTGATCACAATCCACATTGAACACGTCACGCTGTTACCTGTAATCAAAACAGTACATATTATAGTTGGATACAACAGACCATATTGTAAGCAAGGTATCATTCCATATATCTTGAGTAGAAGAGTAAAACTATAAATCTTATTTTATAACTAACTTGAGGAAATAAGACACTTGTATAAGAGTAATGCTGTTAATGCCAAAAAAATCATATTTCACTTAGCTTAGAGAAATGTCACTGTCATTTAAAGCGTATGTGTAATAAAGTATCGCGTATGATAATTAACATGGAGAAACATGTTCTCAAAACAAAACAATTATTTCAGTCTGGTATAATGTTTCTAAAAGTAATAATATTTTCACTTATAGTTGTTTTTTTTATACCAATAGTACATTTAATGTGAATATCCTTAATTTCTGTCTCTTTGTTTCCATGAGGCCTGAATCAAGGTCTCAATTCATGGTGAGACTGTTAATCATTTGAAAATAAACTTAACAAATGCCACAATCTCTGCGAATGTATTCATACTTAACAACAAAAGTTAAGGACCACTTCAATTTTCAATACTGAGATATGTTATAGTTTACGTCAAAATACATGTAATTTTTTAGAATAAAATTTTTAGGTGGTCCTTATTTTTTTCGGTTGAGCATATAGTACAGTAAACATGGGTTATGGAAATCTAAAATATTATATATGCATATCACTGAGTTGATATATCACATGATATGACTTCTCATACCTGTGCTTTTTTGCCTTAGAGAAGTGAGAAGGGGTAAAAGGTCATCCTTGCCGATGTCATCCTGAACTTTCCCTTGCGGCGGAAGGAATTGCAGAAGCTGCGTTATAGTGGCTGCCATGTTTAACCCCCGTTCTCCAAGGTCTAATAAAAGTGGTAGACTCTTCTTCAGTATTGCCTTGGCACTATTGGAACCGCGAGCGGCCTTGGTGATGTACTTTTTGAATGTCGACGACAATTTGTCCTTCGAAACTTTACTGAACGACAGCTTTGAAAGAATATTTTTCGCTTTGTCAAGAAATGGCGTGACAGCAGTTCTCACTGGTTTAATTATTTTCTTGATAAATTTTGCCAGTCTCTTCTCTCGAACAGCAGATGGCGTCAGACGTTTGCCTATGACGTCATTGCGGGCGTCATCGTGCCCGTGACCATAGCTTTTGCCGTCTACTGTAGATGCTAGACAGACGGTGAGGCATAACAGTAAGAGTAGAGGTGTCATGTTTATGATCTGAAAAATTAATATGAACTACTAACTAAATGAGAATATAAAGATTTTTGTTGAGATAGTTTGGCTTAGCAACAAGTTTATACTACCGAAATAACTATGAATAGCAAGCGTTGAATATTTCTATCCTGAAACTAGTCATAAAACATTTCGCGTATTAAATTATGTATGTTTATTTCCAAATCTGAAGTTAATGCTGTTGGATATAAGACAATAAGAAAAGCACTGTTTTTAAATTTCTACAAAGTTCAATCACAGGTTTCTTGAGTTATTGTATGAAAAAATCATAATCACGATTGTAAAATCTTACGTTCACACCTATGTCCTAATTAAAAGTGACACAGAGTATATTTAATACGTATTGAGTGGCATAAATAATAACCAAATACAAAGTTTCCTGAGAAAACTTCAAATCATATCGCTAATCTTTCTTGTTCATCCCTAAAATGTCAAATTTTGGTTGTGTACTTGTTTTCCATTGTTATCGAAAAACGGCTATATAAATGTTAAGAATAAAAAGAACGAATAATTTCTAATGGATAGTCAACTTCTTTATTGCATGAATGCGACGTTTCGGTGTAGATACTAACACCGTTATCAAGCAAGTGATGATATATATTATATTATATCTGATTATATATAATCATCACTTGCTTGATAACGGCGATAGAATATACACCGAAACGTCGCATTCATGCAATATAGAAGTTGACTATCCATCAGTCTGATTAAAAACGACCATGTTCCGAAGAATAAAAGTTTCAAAATATTGACTCTACCGAGATTCGAACTCTATATTTGTAGGTTATCTTCTCCACTAGGTCTGACCGCAGCCAACTGTAGCGCACGTTCTTACGTAACCAATTACAATGCGTGCGGCAAAAGCATTCAGTATCAGTAGCTAGGGGCAAGTAACTCTCATTCACCATTCGTTAACACTGACTGCTGCTATCCTTATCTTAAACGCGATGATGCGATTGGTTCGCTAATGACTAGGTTTTGTATGCGCTAAACTGGTGTCAGCACGTGCGCTACAGTAGGCTGGGGTAAGACCTAGTGGAGAAGATAGCCTACACATATAGAGTTCGAATCTCGGTAGAGTCAATATTTTGACACTTTTATTCTTCGGAACATGGTCGATTTTAATCAGACTGACTATCCATAAGAAATTATTCGTTCTTCTTCTAAAATGCCCTTTAAGGAAGTTAAATGTTAAGAAGTTGAAATATAATTCTGTGTCCCATAATAAGTCAATTAGTTATTTTACCCATTAAATACTACGTCTATACTTTGTCCGGTTTTCGATCATAAATCTCGACTTTGACATGTCACTATACTAAACTCATTAGCATTAAGATGAATTTTTATAAACAACAATAAAATTTAGATCAAAAGACACCCATAATAAAGTTTGACGTATTTGACCCAAACAGCATTCTCAACAAATACACAATCACCAATTAAGTACGTCTATAAAATGGTAAACTTAAGATGAAATAGTCTAACTATTAACTAACAAGTCTAGAACTGTTGCGCGAGGCTGTGATCTGTAGGTTACAAGGAGGTATTGCTCGTCTCTTGGGTTCGAACCCAGTAAAATACTCTACTCGCCTAGGAAAATGTACATTATCATAATTTCTTGAATACAATGCTATAAGCTACTTGCCTGTGTATGCTCGGGAACGGTGTAGAATTTGGATATAATTCAAAGGTAAGTCTGGGTTGCTTATATACCCCGAGCATTACCTGTACATGAGGAAATAAAACGACTAATATCATTTATTCAACCGTGATCTCAATGACTGACCATTGCGTAATTCGCTATTTTTAATCGACAGTTGCTCATTCATAGAAATAAAATTAAAAGTCGATTTCTATACAGTTTGTACTTCCAAACTCATATGTAGAGAATGCTACGTCATGGTTGAACATATCCCTTGCTCTTTGAGAAGAGCTTCCTCCTCATATGACGTAGTATGTAAACATCAATGGATTCATGAAACCTGATTAGCAATAAACTCTGAATAGTTTTCCGTTGTGACAAACAGCTATCAGTCTCTTCTTTGAAATTCGATATTTCAGAGTTGTCAAAATTACAGGGGATGTGTCATTTTGAGGGAAATTTCTTAATGAACATGTTCATGTTTGTTTACATTTTATTAAATAAAAAGATGACATATTTTCAAACTTTCTAACATTTATTGCAAGGGATGGATTGAAAATGAAAATGTCTCCCTTATATGTATATCACAATTTCTTTGAATCAATCTATCGAATAGTTTTTAGAGTAAAGCCAGATACTTTATACAGTAATTGAACTATTGAAACAACATTCTTTGACTTCATTAAACCAAATTCCAAAAACGAAAGTTTGCTTTTGGTTGATTTATATTGTATATACTATCTAACAAAATATTCTACCAAATATCACACCACGGGTAATTCATCAACTTATACTCAATTATACATTGAAAAAAACTTCTAAAAAAGATCATTAGATCTCTGTAACATAAATTATCTTCAAACATCAACTAACCATCAAATATGCTAAATTATTGGTTTTATATAAAACCTCACATGACAGTTGATAAGAAGACCACATACTAAAAGAAGAGGTGTCTGCATAAAATATCTGTTTTCTACTTTCGTTCGTATAATCAATATTCATGTACATAAGTGTAATGACTTAAACCCATAAGTCGTTGAAGAATTCGATCATTGGTTTAAGTTGTTAATTGTTTATCAATGTTTTGATAGTTTGAATAAAGAAAAAAGATTAAAAAAGATTTTTATTTTATTTTATGAAACTACGATTTGTAACTTTTTATGAAGTGATGTTCTTAATAAATAACTATGAGTGACAAAATCACCAGAAATCTTATTTCTAAATTAAGTAAGATTACTTTTAGGAGTCGTAGTTTTCTTATGATTTCTCCCCTACTAATACTCGCTTATACCTTCCCTTCTTACTCATGTGTTTGACATGTTCTAATTTCTTACACACGTTTAGTTAGTCAGTATTTACTCTTTAAACAATATTCCCCGAAAGGACTGAAGACTGAATGTAATCCGTATTTATTTTCTATTTCCTGTTAATGCATTTTTTCATATCAGATAGCTATTCTTGGTATTGACAGCCGTATTCTTCCAGGACCCCGCTTTTATAACCGCTCTTAAATAATTGTCACAAATAGTATCAAAGCCAAGCTATTATTAAACTCAACTCATACATGTACTTTAAATCTTAATTTATTAAATAATCACTCTCGGTAGTACAAGAGATACAATCTTTGATCATATGAATATACATACATGTAACGGTAAGATGTATATTCATTTACAATTAATACATGATCATATTAGGATACAGCATAATTATAGTTTGCACACACATATTTGTGCGTGTATGTTTTCACACATATATCAATTAATGATAACAGATACAGAGCTAAAAGATTTATTGTATGAAGCATTTGCTTACAATATTGTTTTTTAAGCCATTAAGCTTTAAAAAGGTCAATCATTTTTGGCAATGTAATTCTATCTTTTTTCTAAATAGGTAAATAACTGCATCTGCAATTGAGACGATTGACAAAGATTACATGTTCCATTTTATTGTTTATTATCATTTATTACAACCTCTGTTCTCGTTCAAGTTTTCCTGATCACTCCACGATTCTCTCGGGTTAACGGGACAGAAGCTCCTTTAAGGAATATACACTTCTTCTAATTGTCCCCAGAAAATGTAAAATTTTTGTGCCAAGTACATTTTCTTCAGAAGATCGCGTTTAACTAAAACCGATTGTCCATAGTCGGAGAAGAAAGTATCAAGAGAAAGCTACTGGCAGCCATTTTTGTGTGAACTTTATGGCAGCGACATGGATTAAACGAAAATGTTATGTTTATTTGATAAATGCTTCTTTTGATTTAAAAAGATTGCTTTGCAATTGGTTCATTTTTTTTGTTTTCTTGGGATCACTTTGTTCGCCGAACAAAACGTACTACTCTCCCTTTAAGAAAAACTTAATGATGTTAAATTGTACAAGTATACTTTTTGTTGTTGATAGTATTTTATCCTTCACGTATTGAGGGTTTTGACAATCAAGGGCCACGCTAAAAGCGCGACACACTTTATCAACTTAGTATTAGGATAGTCATCGTCTGCTTTTCATTCTCGACCCTCTGGAGTACGCTTAGCAATTGTCTATTAAGGCTCTATGATTATCTATCACTTTGCCATTTTTATTTAAAAGCAAGGTCCTCAATTGAACTGATTGGGGAACAGGAAATCGTGTGTTGAGATAGGCATTTTTGCCGCAATGTGCGGTGACGAGATTAATTGTTAATAATTATAACGTCATTAACGGACTATTTCTTAAATTGCCCAGCTACAAGTCTGACGGGGTTTTTTGTATTTGCACCTTTAGTCCGACTTATTCGGAAATGTTCATTACTGCACCAATGTTTAGAGTTCTTTATCATCAACATCAATATTATGAATGGGGTTTGTTAACTGATATAATTGATAAATAGTTTTACCTAGAAAGCTTTAAAGCCGTTATTTCAGTCTTTGTCCATTACAGCGTATGTGCATGGTCACGTTCGTAATGGCCAAGTTTGTCTATTTATGGCTCGTTTTTCTAGCATTGGCCGACTTGCCTCATTCTTTGCTCTCAGCCGTAAATATTATATAAGTGTCATACAATTGATATATCAGTCAGGAAAGTTTATACGTTGCCAAAGTGTCAAAAAGTTGTCACATGTACTACGGGCATATACCAATAGAGTAGTCCCATGATAGAACAAGTAGTAATCGTCTGAAGTTCTGAAGTGAGTGAAGTGAAGCTTTTCCGGAGAAGGCTATTTTCACGATATATCACCAGGAAGTAAATTATATTGCACTGAGTGCTCTTGTTTATTTTTGTCTTTATTTATACAACAACTGTATAAAACTTCCGTGTGTTACTGCGCCGTAATTTGAAGGCACTTTACCTTTCGCATTCCTGGAAAGAATACGATAAAATCGTATAACCACATAGGGCTGTATCGCTTTGTAATAGAAGTTTAATGCATGTGTTCTGAAGACAATTTGAAATATGTACAACAAAGTACACTAAACCATGAACATGTTTGTGCAAGGCGAGCTCGCTAGCATGAAACGTGTTTGGCAGGAGGTTTTCACCAACAGTTGGCCGGTAGATTTTCACACGATAAGACGTGTGTGGGCTAAGAAATTTAAATCTTTTTGAGTTCAGACAAAGTCTGACTTAATATTTATGTAAAGAATAGACTCCAAAAACACTGCAATACTGCGAAGAACAGCCCTTCGTGTAACTATTGCAGGGTTTGAGGAGTCTATTCTACTTAAACCTAAATTCGAAACCAGTTTCAGTTTTTTCCCGACAAACCATAACTTGCACGTGGACTTTGCAATTAGCATACCTTTAACTATTGACGATATTTTCCCTAATGACGACATATAAAAGGAAAACACATGTACCGAATTTCGTTGTTTTCAACTGTGCACGTGAGAGACAACGTCGGTGATAATGAGCGATTATGAAAATAAATTCGATACGTTTTTTGGTATAAACTATCGATGGGTGAGTCATGGTCGAGTTGTCTAAAGTTTCATGTAACCTGTATTATTCTGTTTACATACTTAAAAAATAATTTAGTTCATGACCTAAAAGTAATCATTTTAGACTATGAAGTTAATGTTGATGCTCCTGACATTTCATCCCGACATACATTCTTCGCTATTTCCAGTCGATGCTCGCAGGTTCCAACGCAACGAATAACCACATTGATGTTGCGAGCTTTTTCCCTTCAATAATGCTATTAGCTGTGATTTAGTGAAATACTCTTTAAGCCGTCGTTAAAGTCCAAACCACTTGATGTTTTATCGAAGTATTTCGAAACTTTTGCGACATTAAACATGAACATCACGGAGTGTATTTTAATGTCTTGGAACGATACCCTGTATAATGCTGAGTATCTTCTATAAATTTTCTTTTAGTAGTTTTAAAACTGAATTGTGAGAAATGATGTTACAGGTAACATAAAAAAAAGATCAGCATGTATGACATTAAACAGTGTTTATCATTTCATGATGATTGACAGTTGTGAAATATATGAAAAGTACACAAATAAGTTGCATGTGTATTTGATTCCGTGTGATTCAAGCAACCCCATGTCTTATGTCCTTAGAATGTACGGCACCTTCTTCATTGAGTTGCATTGACTTCGAGACGTCCCATTAAAGTTAATAAACATTATTTCATATTAGCAAAGAATTTTTAGTTTTATTCAAATTGTAAAGATGTAAACAGAAAATATATATTTTTTTAAAATCCTTTTTTTCTATGTTAGTGAATCTTTCTCCTTACGCGGTTTAGTAAAATCTTGCGTGATGTTTCGTTTATTTCTATGCTGTATGCACAATGTATGTCATCATTTGTCTGGGAGTACCTTAAAGAGCCACTCCGTGAGTTGTTGGAGTCATAAATGCCAAACTTAATCAATGGTATCATTTGATCGCAAAGTATCGACTGTAACCAAAAAGACACATTTTAAAGCTAATTTGTTTTGTACAGTGACAATATGAAGGTAGAACGTCGCAATTATGATCGAAAACTGGACAGTGGCGCGCGTCAAATAGTCAAACGTAATTTTGGATAATTATCTAAAAACAGGAGGGCAGTTAGAAGTTGGTAGTGTTTGTTAGGTTATATAACTAGTATCCATGTATATTGGACGTGATATCTACAGATATGTGCATTAATAAGGCTGTTTTTAGATTTTCATGGAAGACCAATATTTGTCATATATATGTCTTTTGGATATAAAAAGTTAAGATGTTTTGATTTTATATCACCACATATGAGATTTAGGTTCGTATCAAAGGTAAATGATATGTTATGAAAATCACGGAGTGGCTCTTTACTAGTTATGATTCGTTGCTCTAATGGAAAGGCGACTTTGACCGGAGAACGCGCTTTGTAGGTGGACGACAAACGTGAATTCGTTAAAAGGAATATATTGTTGGACTCAAGTATATCAAACTTCGTCAATGGTGTTATTCTATCGAGTAAAAATGGTTTTTAAGGAAACCGAAAACCCTAATGCTTATCAGTTCAGTAGAGTCATTTATATTTCAGTACAATAAACAGGTTAAAGTCGTGAAGTTTGTGATAAATAAACGGACAGTGGCGCGAAAATGACTCAATCATAATTTTGGAAACATATTTACAGCAGACACAAAGACAAACTGGACATATAATTTCGACGTTATTACATTTCAAGGGCCGTTTTCAGATTCTCATTAAAAACACGAAAATATATATCAATAATTTTAGTATTTGAGAGGTAATGATGCAAGTTTAGGGAGGCGATTTTAACCATACTGTGTCAGTTTAAACTGTATATTGTCACAGTGTTGACCTTGGAAACAAATATTTGTTTTACAATTGTTAGGACAAGTACTCTCGCAGTTTGTAAAACCTTTTCAACTGCATGTAACTGATTACATGTCCAGCGTGCTTGAATCATTATTATCTTTGCTTTTTCTTCTCACTATCTCACTTTCATTCTACTGCATTCACTCTTCATAACAGAATGTATGTGGCTTTGATCGTTAACATAGTTTATCCCTCCTTTTTTTTAATTTGTTGATGAATTCTTTCACAAGAGGGTAACGATCATAAGAAATTGTGATGGGAGTTGTATAATTACATTTGTAAACCTTTTGAATTATTTACGAATGTTAACTTAACGAAAGTTCTCCTTTCACGGAAATCTGTATGTAGAGATAAGGTGAGGTGAGGTGAGTTGGGGTTTTAGGCCGCTTTCAAGAGTATTTCACTCAGGAGGGAAGGAAGTAAACCATGTCGTTTGACACCTTAAAATATTTTCTTACAACATCCTTCTTTGAAATGCGTTTCTTTTGCAGGCTTTAATAAGTAATTGAAATGTAGTCTCAAGTCAGTCACGGGAGATGCTATTTCCTTTTGTTCGGGATTTATAATATGTAAAATAGCGATAAACCTTCAACGATCCCTTAGGATTACAATTCCAAATGAAACTTGCATTTTGTAAACTATTATTCTTACGACTTATGTTATTTATTGTAAAAATAACATTGTTATACAGATTTCGTTCCTCATGCATTTTTTATTGTGTCGTTAGCTAGGTTTCATGATATGTTACAAATGTTTAGTTTCCTATAACAAGGTGATAAACACACACGAATAATATAAAACTAGTATATATAATACAATATACATAAAACTAGTGTTATGATTTTACTTATTAACTGCCATATGACAGTAGTCGGCCCAAAAACGTATCGAGCTACGTGTGAAAAGTTCAACCTGACTTTAATGAGATTGCTAGGGCATAGATGATCAACAGTCACTGCAATTAATTTATTGTATCATTAAAATAAAAACTACATGACTCTGAGAAAAAAATTAGATGGACAAACTCTAGGAATGCTGTGAAGTACTCTTTACGTTAGAAACAAATGACAAGGATTAAGTGATTCAGATATTTTATTATAAAAATGTGAACGATGAGACGGAGTGTTATTTCGTAGAACGTTCTTCATCAGCCCACCCTCACAAAAGATTGACAAGCTTTGCCAACAAGGGTAGACACAGGGTACTTGGCCACATCAGAATGGTAGCACCTGTAAAAAAAATAGTCTTATGGTAAGTATCTAAACACTATATATATATATATATATATATATATATATATATATATATATATGAGTGGTTTATGGAATTCTAATAACAAACATATCTTTATTACACCCGACTATCATTAGCCTTGAAATAAAGTATCAGTTAAGAAGCGAAAACTGTTGGCGGCCATTTCAGTGTGAACGCCTTTTAATACTTTGGGGTAGGGAAATGGATTCGCGTATAATTATATAACCGACCGTGTTACGATCGTTCTGGAGCTGCTTCCTAAAACTACGAAAGATAGTCTAGAGAGTGTTAACATTTATTTTTGTTTTCGCGAGATGACCTTGTTTAGATAAAAAAACTTGCTTCTGTACCATTACATTAATAAATGCATGTATTCAACTTGCCATGGTTGTTTGGAAACTAATTGCTAACTATCATCAGCATGTACGAAACCTAACCATCCAATGTATGATATGTTCCAATAATGCATAGATCTGATGCGTATCGATTTCTTGGCACAGAGTCACACTTGACATTGCTTTTTCTTTGAAATAGAACGATATCTTTCCAAAAATGGAGACCGGGCACTTTTTCAGATCGAACTATCGCATATCCTTACACTCTAAAGAGTATCGTTCTTAAGGAGTAATCTCGTGAAAACTGAACAATATATTTTTTACAATTACAAGACAATGTTTAATGGTAAACAAGTAGCTTTAAAGCGTACGTACAATGATCGTTTAAGCTAAGCGAATCTATTTCCCTACCTCAAATGATAAAAAGGTGTTCACTTAAAAATGGCCGCCATTGGCTTTTGCATGGCACGTGGTTATTTCTTCTACGACTACGAATAATCGTTTAGGTAACGAGATGTTTCAAACCTTTGAAGATGATGAATTTGGCATTAAGAAATGGTTAATGAGCAATTGTGAAGAAATAATCTTTCAAAAACGTGCTTTTGTAAAGACGTACCATTTGTTTCCTGACGCTGGTCCACCTCTTGCAGTGTGTCCATCACTGCAGTGACCCTTTTAAAGTTCTCTTTGGTACCAAAATCGAAATTCTTATCCTGGAGTTCATGAAACTTCTCTATGATGTTCTTGGCCACAGTCTTGGAGATCCTTCCCAATGAGCGGAGAAAGGTCTCGAAGTCGTCAGGATTCAGTTTGAATATTTTAGAAAAGGATTTACTAAAGCTGGTAACTAGTTCATCAATGAGATTGTCGAAGAAGCCTCTCTTTGGTCTGCTCAAGTGATGGTCTGAACTTGCGTCTGAACCGGACATCTGAACCATTACCAGGAACATCACAAGGAACAGAGAGCACCCGATTGTCAACTTCATGGTCGTTGGTTGAAGGGCTGGAGTGAAATAAAAACCCGTTTTATCATAACGATGCATGATATATGTTCCTACAAAGCCCTGGTTTCCTTCTAATGGTATATGCTTCTATTGCTTATAATTGATTCAGACAAAATCGAACACTGCTTTAAGTGCCAGGTCACCTTTCAAAAAGCCCTAAAGTTACCGTGAGTCGCTAAAGTAGCCTTACTGTAAATGTTAAAGAATGACAGATAATGTCAACCTTAGTAAAGGTTGTTTTGTGAAAAGAGGCCCTGACAAAAGACCGATTAGCATATGCATGCTATAAATAGGAATGAGTAACCAGTCTAATACGAGGCCTTGTTGATACAAATATGATAAAGTAGGAAGATGCAAAATTAAGAATTAAGGAAGAAAAATTAACTAAATCATTTATCGTATTTAAGTATTGCAAATGGTTTATGTACTTTCATGTGTTTTTTTATTTTTCATAGACTACATCCATAGCAAGTGTAGAATTGGACCGGAACGCCGGAGTGTAGAATCACCTACATCTGGTCATTACTTTCAAAGTATGCAGCTGTACAAGCATAAAAAGTATTACTAGGAATTCTAAGACAACTACACATCCTAGGAGATCTCATGTACCACAATTTTCAAAATATTTGATGAAAATATAAAACGGGGAAGAAATTTTGGGATCAAATACATTTGCTAACTTAGAAACGGTATATCTGAATGCCTTTAAAAAGATTTTGGGTGTTAAATAGAACACTCCAAGTGTCATAGTTTATGGAGAATGTTGCAGGTTTCCCTTACCTCCAAATGTAAAGTAATTCGGTACTGAATAAAACTATTACACAGGTCTTCATATCGTTAACCAAAGAAACTCTATAATGTGATGCTTTTATTTAATGGAAATGGACATAAAACTGAGTGACACATGTGAAGAAATTATTGTACTTGTTGTTGGAAATATTTGGCACAACAGAAAATTGGAATCTCGAATTCGTAAACAATTCACTAAATGAAAAAAAGATATGTTTTTTCAAAATTGGAAAGAAAAAAATTTCCCTTCAAGCAAATTTGACAATGAACTAAAAATGAACATATTTCTTACTTGTATGTCCTATCTACAAAAACATTCGAAAGAAATATATATCAAAGAAAAATACTATGTACAATCAAATATGCTTAAATTCTCAGCTAAATAAACATCTAAATTGTTAACCTGTCCATGTATATATTTTACGCACCTGTATACGGAACCGAATCATTTATTAAATGTGATGAAATATATATTAACAAATGTAGATGAAACGTACAATGTACCAAAGGTCTGAGGCCTTTTGAGTATCGACATAAAGATTAATTGACATCAAGAGTGTCTATATTAGTGTATAAACAATGTAATGTATATACAATGCAATACCTATAACAAAGAAGACTCGTGATGGTTGACATCCTACGACTCAAATTGTTGCTAATTTTGTTGTAAATATGATGCATAAATCCTATCGGTGACCGTCCTTTATGGAGCTTTGACAGTACCTAAAAAGACTTAATCAGAATAATTTCTGTATAAATATTTGATAAAGTAATTCGCACTACGACGATTTTACTATACCATAATTTTATAACTGTATAAGTTTCACATTTATGGATATATTGAAGATATGCCCATAAAAAACTCTTTTCAATACACCTGAAATAAACTGGACAACGTAAGTTTATTATGTGGTATTTCATATTCATAGTGTCGTAATGATATAGACTGTTTTTAGCTATTAAAATGAAATATATCCCAACTATAGCTGAAAAATAGTTAGAGAAATATAATGAAATAATTATAACATGCCAACCTGATTAAACAAAAATCATGAAAAGTATACCATCCCTGGCTTATGTCGTACAGTATATTTACAGTACACATTGCCTTCTTCATATGCCATATAGATTATAGCCGTCTGTGACTTTTAAGATATAATGTCTTCTAGAACCTACCCTATAAGTAAATGTATACTTACATATACCAGACTGCAGACAGGGGACTTCAATGCTCTTCTCTCTGTGAAACTGTCCATAAGTCACTGCGGAGTACTTATATAGAAGTATTCGGATATATTACACATAGAACGGAAATGTGACTTTACACATCGGATTTGAGTAGTGGAATTGGGTGGTTAAGTATAATCTGAGCATTTCGTCAGTGTGACATGCAATATAACCAAATGTACTCGTATAATACTCCCGTACATATCTACTCAACCCACATCTACATCTGTAGATCACGTGGGGTGTTCTACAAGGTTGAGTTTATAAAGTATAACTGTTTGAATGACTTGCTATAATCGAGCCTTGGTTTCTTGACTCCACTCATATTGTTGATTTTTGTTGCTTAATTTGATTTTACATAACCAATGGTTATAATCCCTGAAAGGAAACTAAACAAACCTGTAATGGAAAATGCATAAGAAGAAGTACATTCGTGAAAAAAGCGGCAAGTTGTTATTTTTATCGAATCCATTCCTTCGAATGCATTTTTTATCTTAATAATAACAGGGCTTAAACACTTCATTGTTTGCATTTTATTTTAGATTTTCGCAAAAATGCAAAATTTTCGGTGCTGATTATCGAATATATGAAGCTTACTGCCCTTATGATATAGGTCCGTCAACGCGTATGCGAGTGACAGCCAATGTCCCGCATTGCGTATTCTTGTAACTGATACCAATGTCTGCCACATGCGCTCCATGTCATACCCGTCAAATTAAGAAAACAAGATTCTAGCTTTATGACAAATGTTCTGACAAAAACGCCTTGTACATTTGTCAACCCTCCAGAGACCATTATATAAAAGTGTCGAGATAACAATGGAAGGGCTATAGGATAAAGTCTTTGCTCACATACTTTCAGACATCAGTCAACTGTGAGACGTTTCATGACTTAATTTTCATAGATCATTCTAGAAAGCATATACTTGAGTGAAATATTTTATTAAAAAAACAACCTTTGACATCCATTCTCGACAGAACAGTCGACAAACGAGTAGATACCTTAAAATAATTCGCTATTTCCAAAATAGGGGAAGCATGATCACGATAGGTTAATCGTTTTATAATCATATAAAAGACATTAGCTTTGACAATAACAATGTAAGTGTATGGCTTTTATGGTATATACGAAGGACTCATATGTTGCACGCAAATGGTACATGAAACTGAAAAAATCAAATAATACAATATGCAAATAATATGCATGAACATATGATATAAACAGACCCTTATAGGGAAAATGTAACAAGAATGCTTATATGTTTATACGTAACATGCTATTGTAACAATATTCTACATAGGACACTCATACATGAAACACAACGTGATAATACCTAACATTTGCATTTCACATTGCAATTTCATATTGGGAGTTATTTTCATCCTCTCCTTTCTTTTCTTTTCTTTTCTTTCCTCGTCTTGTCTTGCCTTGTCTTTATCTCAGCTTATCTTATGTTATCTTATGTTATCTTATGTTATCTTATTTTATCTTAGATTCACTCGAAATGTCCAAAAATAAAGACCAAAATATCTGCTCCAGATACAATAGTTTTGGATGCTTTCCTTTTAGTTGGAAAAATACTATAGTTTATATCGAATTCGAAATTAAACCTTCAAATAAACACTTCATTAATTTTAGTTAATAAGTTGCCATGAAATATATATATATATATAAACATACATACAATATATATATATATATATATATATATATATATATATATATATATATATATATATATATATAAACATACATACAATATATATATATATATATATATATATATATATATATATATATATATATATATATATATATATATATATATATATATATATATATAAACATACATACAATATATATATATGAAAAGTTGCTACAATAAAAACAATAATTAATAAGTTGAATAAGGAGCTTGCATTCTTGGCTGAATCAGCTACTTCCACAACAACTGTCATCAGCTCGTTGTGTACGGAGTTGTGTACTCTTGATCTTTTACCTCCCCGATGCTATCGTACACCTCAAGGTCTGTGTATTCGCCAGGATTTTCCAACTCCAAGTAGGCAGGTTGTTCCAAAGTATCGTACCCTTGGAGAGGAGCGGTGGTTAGGGAAGTGGCAAACGGGGTAAGGTAGTCATCTTCTTTACACTGGTCAGGGACTGGACGCTGCGGCGAACTGATCGGTGGTCTTGGAGGGACATTTGGTGGTTTATTCACCTGGGTTATTGACTCTTCTTTGTTAGAAGATTCTTTTGACCTTCTTTTCTTGCAAAAAAGGCTGAAATGATAGAATAATAGATGCTATACATGTTTGCATATACTTTTGAGGGTTTTGTCCAACTAACAATGACTTTTTTTGTGGTGTCCTCTAGACGCTAGACACCAAATACACATGTGCGTCAAAGTAACCTTACCTTTTGATATATCATATCTAGCTAGGTGCGGAGACCTTGTCGGCCATCTTAGATTCTCTCCTATGACCGGAATGGTATGATTTGGCTCAAAACATTAAATTTATCTGAAGGGAACTTAGATTCAAATGGCGGGCACAGCGTGAAACCAAGGTTGTGGACTAGGTTTTACCTTCTTTGTTTACTATATAGGTAGGTATTTTACTTACATTTTGATTTGGAGTCAGGCTTCCGTCTCTTGGCCATTTCGCCAAGAGATATTGTTTTTCATTAACCCTTATGTGAAAATTTCAACATAAACAATTTTCTGGAGCTTTCATATTAAATGAATGCATTATTTTCAGATGGAATATGACATTACAAAATATAACATTGGGAAGAAATCCTTTTAGTTCAGTTGATACTTGTCCAATAAAGTTGCTCCTCCATTACAATTTGATATACCAAATTTATGTCAAAAAGTAATACATGAATAAAGGTATGATATCATCCATACTCCTTGAATGAATAACAAATACAGCTGCATATCAAAAATTTTTGTTCAAATATCTGTCGTAGTGCAAATATCATGCTGATTGGCATGTCTTTGAGGCACCGTAACAAAGCGAAAAAGAAACGGATAATTTTGTATTTTCAATACAGAAGTGAAGATCCATTTCCTCTTACCGCAATCGAATGCAATTCCAAAAAGTTGACCATAATAGGTTTTGGCAGGTCACTGAAGTGACCAAGGGTCAAAATTTCGAAAGTAATTTATATTTTTCTCTACAAAATCCTTTTTTGAGTGATCAACAGCTTCAAACACAAGTCAAATTTGTTTGTCAAAGTCAATATGATTTGCTGATTTTTTACTCAGAAAATATAAATGGGGTATTAAATAGAAATCTAAGAAATCTTTATTTAAAAAATGTAAATCATTCTGTCTATTTAATAATGAAAAATTCTAATATTACACGAGGGACTAGACAATCCCACAATAAGTTAGTTAAAAAATTGCTATTTTACATGTTGACACTTAGATATCCTTTGTCAGTTCTGCTAAACATATTATATTGACCTTCAAACCAAACCCAAATTACATGATATATGCACACAGATACAGTATTATGTGAACAAACATTTGATATGCAGCTGTATACTGGGAAAAGGACTCTACTCACACTGTAACAGCAAGAGCCATGATTACAAGCACAATGAGTGCCAACAAACCACCCAGCAGATCGCCAACGAGAGTCGACTCGCCATCATCAGTGTCAGAAGAAGCTGATAATAATAAGAATAATAAACATTATTTATCACTATTTTCAGTTGCAAGTAACTGCTATTAGCACTACCTACATCGTTATCCTGAATGAATTGCTCTTTGAAAGCAGCCATATAGCGCGACTTTATTTTTATACATCCTGTTTTTAGGTACCCATTTCAACAGTTGGGTGGACTAATTGCTGTGCCAGAGGCGATATTTCATCACAAATATTTGTCACAGGGATTCGAACCCGTGCCTGTAGTGTGGTTGAATAGTATGCTATCCACTACATCATGTTTGCTGCAGATGTAAATGTATATCTAACTGGTATATAAAGAACTCTTTTGACAAATACATTTAACCAAATGAATTAGTATCATTTTCTGTCAATGAGGACTGTCCATTCTGTTCATCGGGGTTTCTCGAAACACCCACTTTCTTCTTGTGTTCTTATTGACGTGTCCGTACCTCTGCATGGCTTTAAATTGCAGAAGTCTCTATAAATGGTTAATTTGAACATTGCCGCCAACCCGTAGACATTCTTATTTTGAGTTCAGCGCCCTCATCGGCGAAAAGTGGCCATGAGCACATGATTTCTCATTGGACTATCGCGAACCGTCGCAGCAGACTAGATGACCAATCTCATTGAAATCAGCCCGAAACTAATCGCTCGTACCTCGCTGCGTTTCTTGATCTGACCACGGCTCCATAAAAGCCGTGTCAGACGGCCTTGACCGTGACCTTTCACCTCCAATTATTCTAACCAATCACGGGTCCGCGTACATATCGGTTTTGTTTGATCACGAAAGACTGTGGAAAGTTGAAAATAAGGGACGCCCTGAAAAATATTTTGCAAAAGTTTTGAAAAGATAGCATAAAAAATTAACATCACTGTTGTTGCAACTGAGATATATCATTTTGAGTTTTATAATAAGGTTTTTACTGAAAACACTATTGTCACTCTTGAGATACACACCAGTGGCGGATCCAGGAAATTAGAGTGAAAGCGAAGAAGCGAGAGGGGGCACCCTTGTTGTCGATGACCCCCGGGGGTAGAGTGTCGGTGGTCGGGTGAATGGTCAGCCATTGCACACTTCTGAGTTTTAAATATATAACAGTATGTCACCTATCAAATACAATTGCAACTGTTTTTGTTTCTACAGTTGATTTATTTACCTGCCACCATTCACAAAAATACTTAATTTGAAATTTAGAAATTGATATGAATTCCTCGAAACCCTTTGACAAAATTGTTGTCCACCTAATTTTGATATAAACTTTGTAGACCTATTTAATAATATGTCGTAGCTTGTTTTTAGTAAATTTCTTCACTATAACCTTAAATTTTTTATACGTCTTTTGGACGAAGAATATGCCTAATCAGACGCACAAACTGTCACGATAATACATCTTAATCACTATTCCCTCGGGTCGCAGACATAGCTAAATTTCCGACCAGCGTATTCATCACGATAGTCAACAGACCCATGATCATTTTGTATTCTTCCCAGCTCGGCTTTTCTCGGGTCCATCCAGAAAAAGCTCGAATCCCGAGATACAAAGGTTTGATGTGATGTTTTGAATGTCAATTCAACAGTTGCCGAAGTCTTTCCAGCCTCGATTCTTATTGGCTGGCACAGTCTGGCGTTCAAGGCCGTCTGACGCGGCTCGTATGGAGCCGTGGTCAGATCAAGAAACGCAGCGAGGTACGAGCGATTAGTTTCGGGCTGATTTCAATGAGATTGACTAGATGACAAGCACAACAAACCGGCAAGGCTTATCTTAGCAAGGCAATAGGGCTGGCGCCCGAATAGATCATGTGTGGGTAGATAGAGTCCTTTAATGGGCGAAGTAGAAAATGCCAAGATCCATCTCTACTAAGAGGGAACTATTCTTAAAATATTTTCGACTATCAAATTTTACATTTTTAAACATTATTTTATCAAATGACTGTTTGAAATGTTAAGTAAGTTAATAAATTAAGCGTTTGTTATTTTTTCTTAAATTTAGACTTGGTTTCATCTTAAACTAAAAGTTAACATGAAGTGTATTTATCCGTGATTAATTCATAGCACTGTCGTGGAATTAGCTACTTTTCTTCCAAGTATTTAAATTTTAATTAACACTATGTGTTATATTCATCATAATAACTTACACTGATTAATCAAATGTACAGATGCAACACCCTACTAGTTGTAGGTTCAATTAATAACTGTCGTAAAAGCACTTTATAGTTCTTTTGTTTTACATTTCCCACGCGAAGCCTAAATATGCGTCAGATCTAGTGGCTAATTCAGGAATTCAGCATTTCCCCTTTCTTTTGTTCTTGCCGTTCATCGAATAAAATTTCCTGCTGTGACGAATTTCGATGGTCCAATGACAAAACTTATGAGAATTGCATCTTTTCCCCGAAAAGGGCACTGCACTGTAAAGCAGGAAGATTCACAAGCCATGTGACAGGAAGGGTTTTTTTTGTATATGCAAGTTTCATTTGTTAAAATTTTGCCATTAGAAATATTTTTTCCAAGTATGTATATTTTCGATAAAATGTAAAACCAATTATCAGTAGCCGTGCAATAAGGTGTCACATACCATGCAAAACATTTTGCCTTTTAGTGTGAACACCTAATTATAAAAAATTGATTCGCGTAACAGGACTCCTTTTCTGGAATAAAAATGACCGTCTTGAATAAGGAAAAATTTTCCCCAATTTTTAAGACCCCTAAGCCTTTATTTCACTGCGAAAACGTGATTCAGTTCCTTTAAAACATCGAGAATCACTCTCGCTGTCAGAGAGTTGTTGTTATTGTTGTTGTTGTTGTTGTAAGTGCCGCTTGGGCAAATTGTTAGTCATTAGTGGCGTAAACAATGTCTTCGTTGAAAACGTTGAATACACGAAAAAATGTTAAATAAATAAAATTGGATAGTACGTCAAATCAGGTAGAGAACGAGGTGGTAGTTTCCATTGTCTGGCTAAAATGGGGAAGTAATTTGGGACATACTTTTCAAATCAAACACAAACGAAAGTGGACAAAAGATGAGGGAGACAAGCCAAGCAAAACGACCAAAGGCAGCATAAAGAGAGATAGACAGCAGGTTATAGAACGACTCAAATTTTGACTGGCTTCTATCAAATGACCTGTCTAGCTTGACGCCCCTAGTGGGATCCTGTTATCATCGGGTGTCATAGCTAAAGGGGAAAGAACCCAAACCACCATACCATGGTAAGGTATTGAGTCAAGTGGTGGTTCGTCTAAGAGAGTGAGTGAGTGAGTGGGGTTTAACGTGCTTTGAACAATATTTCAGTTATTAAACACGTGGACGACAAGCATCCAAAAGAGAGTGGACAGATAAGGGAGAATGGATCGACAGGATGAGAAAAAAGACGGAAAAAGGCACAGTGAGAGATAGACAACAGGTTTTAGAAGGACTCAAATTTGGTCAGGCTTCTACCCGTCGACCTATCCAGCTTGGGTGCCCCTACCAGGAGTTCCAGCTGGCATAGCTCTTAAAGGGTCTCCGAAGCACGCAAACCACCACACCTCGTTAAGGTACTGAGTCAAGTGGTGGTCGTCTAAGAGAAAAAATCTCTTTATTATCTATAGTGTTATACTCATGTGAATGAAACCGACAGACATGATATTCGGATAATATTGAGTTTGATTCAAGGGGATCCTTACTTTCATTCCTGTCTGGTTTAAAGATGTCATCGTCGGCTTTTTGACTTTCTTGTATTCTCCACTGAGCAGCACTTTGTGATGGAGTTGTTACAGTTTCGCCTTTATCAGGGCGGGTGGTAGTTGAGTAGAGTCCATGGCAGTTTACTTGCATAGTCGTGCTATTATCTGAAATATTTGTTGAATTGTAATAAGAAATGACATAATTTTAAAATTTAGAACCAGGAGACAATAAAAAAACAATCCAATTGTTACACATCCTTTGTTATCCAGTTCTCTCGCTAATGAGATCAAGTTTTAAAATCCTCCAATAGCCTGTGTTAAACTACGAGCACTTTTCGTGCTATCAGGCGATTTACTTAGCGGCAAAAGCGTGCGATACTGACTAGCTGTTATTTAATTTCAGCCATTGAAACCTCTTCTTGAATGAGAAGATGGAGTGACGTCACCAAAGAAAGATCAAATTTTTCTGCTGTGTATTTTGTTTTCCGTGATTTTGTCAAGAAGTATGTAGGGTGCAGTTTCCTGTTGATAAATTCTAGTTTCTGACAAAGGCTTTGCATATGATTACTTTTAAATAGGCGTCGCTGCTTGCAAAACGGACTTCAAGGCTTCACCCTTTTCAGCCAGAGAAGTGTTCGCGTAGGAACAGAGGCTACTGTAGGATATAATTATTTACGGATTTGGTCGGTTGTGTTAACTAGCAAACTTCGATATCAATGGAGCAAAACTGGTCGTATTTTCACTGATTCGAAGTTGAAAACACGAAGTTATTTCATAAGCTTATATCAATGTGATTACCATCACCCATTACTCAGGTTTGCATCATTGTGCTGACAGCAAAACTTTTAATTTGATATCAACAACCACATAGAGACCAACCTGCTACTCGAAACCATATCTTGTGCTTGTCCATTTCTTTATTATCATAAGTAACAACCAACTTGGTAACGCGCTGAGGAAACCGATAGTTAGCTCGGGGAGGTTCCAGATGCGTCAAAACACCGTCTTCAGTTGTGGCTATAACTCGAAAGGTGTTCCTTCTCGGGACTTTAAAACGATAAAAAGTCACTGTAAAAACACCACCAGTGACGGTGCACTGTACGTGACATTGACCTCGCTGATTGTCTGGGTACCTAGGAGTGTGTATATCTATTATTTTCTCATAGTTCACAGGCCGAACAGGAATCTCACAGAGGTTTAGACAATTCACTGCAAGAAAAACAATAAATAATGATAAAATTGTGATAAATTTTCATGATATAAACGATTGAATTGTTATTTTGTGATATATTATATTGTTTAAGCAAAGGAGGCAATGGTTTGACGTTGCGTATACATGTAAGTATTACAAGTTCTACGATAAGTATATTATTGATTCTTAATTCAAACATATCATTATTTGTACCCAGCTGTACATTGCTTACGACACTCATGCTTAAATATCTGTGTTCGCTCTAGGGATACTAATACCAGTGCGCTGGTGTCCTTTAAAACACTAGGGAATAGATATAAGTGTTTAACCTGCTCACGCTCGGAAAACAATAACATCAGAGCGCTTGTGTCCTTTAAGACACTAAGGCATAAATATCAGTGTTCGACCTGCTCACGCTCGGAAGATACCAATATAAAAACGCTCTGTCGTCTACAGTATAATATTGACAATTATATTGTATTCTACCACTACAGATACAATGTATGTCAAAATTTTCTTGACTTTTTAAATACATCTTACCTTTCAAGCACTCATATTCGACTTCTATTTTGACTGCATCCACAGGTATGACCACAGATGCCGTACAGTTCTCTACCCCTGTACACTGTTCTCCCAGGGGGTTTATATCATAAGGGGAGACGGTATCTGGTGTACAGTAAACCCCAGAACAGGTGGAGGTGTGAGCGTCAATTACGTTGATCCATTCTCCCCTTGAGCATGAGAGGTCCACGAGATCCTCACTTCCCTTACCAGTGTTTACGTTCTCGTTCACAAATACTTTTCTTTCTGAAAATTCAATCAGATGGGACAGAATAAGATTATGATAATTAAATGTTTATTATTGAAATATTTATTAAAATGATATCAATAGTTATGAAATTCATATCCTTTGTAGGGAAGATTTTTTCCCCTGTGTTATAAATTTGATGAATGTCATCCCAAATTGAGCGCAATATTATTTTATGACTTTGTGATCGTTGTGAATTAATAATTGGTCACACAGTTTTGTTTGTTAATGTTACCTAGTTCAGTCTATAGTATTTCTTATGATTTCTTGAACACATGATACTGACTGTTACGTATACTGCGTTGATTTCTGTCTAGAAGTTTCTAGAAGCTATTCAGCCTGTATAAGGGCTAGCTGAAAACTTTTCATCCCTGATGCCTGGAATTCATATTTGACGTTATCGTCATAATTATTCTGCTGTACCATTTTTCTCCACATCCTTCGAAATTATCAAGCCAAATTCATCAATCAGTTGCTTTCAAAATTCGAACATTCAGTCATTAGCAACTGCTGTGTTGACAAAGGATTTTGTTTTGTATTATTTTACACTAATTTGATAATGCACTGGGTTTTTTTAAAAGCCTGATATTGTGACTGTACAATCCGTAGATATTTATAATTAAATTGTTATAAATGTAGGAATTGTTTGTCATGTTTGCTCAATCGAAATGAACACATTATGATTCTAATGTAATAGAATTTGCTTATGAAGTGAGGATGGTAAATGGTTACAACCAGTGTTTGACAGAGAAAACTGATCTTCGTCGAAATAGTTCTAAATTGCGTGACAACTGTTTTGATATGCATTTTATTCATTATTCATTTAATTACTTACTTACTAAAACGATTCAGCATCGTTGTTTGGATTAAAACTTATATTTGATTCAGATATTCCAATTGTTTACGTCAAGATGATACTTAATGATGTTTACAAATAACAGGTTTATCGATTTACATGGGAAAACTTAAAGCGTGAGAGCAATATCGTCAGTCATGGTTTTTACTCAAAATATTTCCTTTTTCCGGACTTTGAAATGATAAACAGTCATTATGCACAATATAATCATTCGCAACTAATGAAATACCATCTTCACGCAGATAAAATCAATCTGTATAACAAATTTTCCTTGCGTTTTCTATTCATTTGGATTGATATATTCTACTGATAAGATTTTGTAATAATAACTTCAAAGATTCATTTGCAAACATAGTAGAAAGTAGTTCCGGTCACACTCCTAGTCCGATGAAAATATAATAAAGCGTCATGTCACCTTGATAGACAGTTTATTTCAATGATAAATCCCAAAATTCCAGTGCTCATTATTTAATTATATGTTGTATTTGTGAGTGAAAATTGTTTTAGTTATAAGTACCTGAGGCTACTGGAAAGGCTTCTCCCAACAGAATTATCATTCCCCATGTGAAGGCGAGCGTGTCCATATCTACCTGCAAAATGTGTCAATCAGAAATAAACTTCACTTATAGTTTAACACAGGTTAAACGCTGGAAGAACAAGATATAGTTTATACATAAAATATGATGTAATTGATGACAATGGTACAAAGTATTTCATATCTTTCACAAGGTAAGAGAGATTTCTTTTCAAATAGTATCTAATTATCTAGAAAATATTGACTGCCTTGTTACAAGATAAGGTTTTGTCTGCCGTTGAGATCTATTAATCTAACAATTTTAAGAGCCACTCCGTTTATATCACCACATATGACATTAACCTTTGATACTAACGTAAATGTCATATTTGGTGATATAAAATCAAAACATTTTTCAAAACTTTTCATGTCCATGCAAAAGACATATACATGTATATTACAAATACTTGTTTTCCATGAAAATCTAGAAACAGCCTTATAAATGCACAGAGATGTAGATATCACGTCCAATATGCATGGTTACTAGTTATAAAATCTAAGAAACGCTCAAATGACACCCTTTAGTAAGTGTGGCGTATAAATGGCTTCAACAACTCACGGAGTGGCTCTTTAAATTGAGCAGGAAAGCCAAATAGGCGGTCGACAGCCTTTTTGATCACTCTTATCCCTAACACATTGAAGTTTGAAATAATAGGGTTTTCTTAAATGTAGAAAAGGATAGAAGGGTTGACATGAAGTGTCATTGATGCTACTTTCTTTCGTAAATGTTGTAGATTTAGATCATGCAAGCAAAAATCTCTTTTATCGATGTTTTTTACAATGATTTTGTGACTAAGGTGTGTTGAATAATTGTTTATGAACTTTGAAATAGAAAGTTATATTGCTGATCCTAGGTTCTAGAATACATAGATGCACTCGTTTGTGAGACAGTCAGTACGCACAAGGGGAAAAATCAAATAAGGTGACCTCATGTGAACCATTCTGGTGAATGTATGTAATACTGGGAGAGTGTGATATTTTAAAAAAGAATTTGTGAATAGCATAGTTTCCCTATGTTTCATCATTGCTTTCTGTAAATAATACTAATATTCCTAACACTTATAAACAGCATTTAAACATAGACCTTGCAACTGATATGTTTTTACCTTGAACATAATGATGTATTGCAACGGACTATAACAAATTATCAAATGCAGATAATTAAACTGTTAAACATGCGACATGGGTGGTAGCTCAAATATCATTACATTAGAAATTGAAAATATCAAGCAATATTAAATATCTAATATGTAACCGAAAGTGGCATTAATCTAATATCCACGTTTTGGGAATTCGTTGATATTAGTAAAATACTGTATTTTGTAAAAAAGTAATTTAATTTTGGCAATGGAACTGATGAATATCATCAGCCGTTTTCAAATGAAACTAATCTAGGAATTCATATGGAAAATATATTTAAAATCACACGGCAAAACTACTCAATTTAGTTTTCATTGGATTTCAACGCCTTTTTCTTTTACCTTTATTGTGTGCGAAAACTCACCACATTTGTGTACTAAGTTTACACGATTTCGTAACTGCAAAGGTCAATGGAAATGACGTGATACCAACATCTATCTTATATTTCATTGGTTAACTTATATACACAGTTGTCATGGTATGTTGGTATGTAAGTCGCTGACAGTTGATGTATCATGTCCTGTGACTCATTTGCAGTGTCCGGTTGTTTGTAGTGGACATAGACTAAATGACCTCAACTCCCCCTTTCAAACGATTGTGGTGTAGAATTGGGTCATTAAGCTTTCCTGGTAGTTGCTTTACTTGAACATGGTACTGTATATGAAATCCATGTCGTATATATCACATGTTTATTACATGCTGCGTATTGCAATTAAACCCTCATTTAAGACAGACAACATGCATTAGCTCACTGATGTTATCATTGCAAGTTTTTAAACAATGTAATATTCATACATTATTGCACGTTATACTATAAATGCGCCTTTCTTCAGCAAATTTGAACAGTTTTTAAGCGTTTTCAATCATTATTTCGAATGCTTTTTCATTGACACTGCTTACGTTATTGATATATTCCATGGTGAAATACATATCATCAATATTTCACAACATAACAGAAAAATCTAAAAAAAAACGAATGCCCGTGACATTCCTTGACTAGATAATGAAATCTTAAAATTAGGAAGAATTAGTTTATTTAATTTACTTAATCTTATTAAAACAGAAAAAGACAACAGTAGAAATTCCCTTATAAGCTTAAATATTAATAAAATATATTGTTCTTGAAAAGACTTTAGTCTTGATAATTATATGTAAGAAAAATGATAATTAATGGTGATGGCTAAACGTTTCATAATTGTTTTCTGCTATCAAGCTGTGAAATTTCGCTTGGTTTGAAATGAGAATCTTACTCCTTGTAACACGATTTTCTAGCAATCTCATTGAAATAAGTTCTAACTTGCTGATCTACGATATTTCATGGGTCAGGTAGAGCAATGATTTAGGTCTTTTTAATGCGATTTCAAAATGTGGTTAACAACTACTTATGAGTCAAAATTCGGATTATATATTTTTTCCTTCATTAGGTGGGAGCCACTTCTTTTTTTCTTTTTCTTTTCGCTATTCCTCAGTATTGTGGAAAACACAGAAATCGGTATTGAAGCAAAAATTAAGGTGAATACAAATGTAACAAGACTCCCCCTTTCCCCCCAAAAAGGTTAAAAGGATACACACTCATTCTTTAACTCAGTCTTACAAACGCTAACCATTGACATCGCATACTGTGATATCCTTTCAAAATCGTTTAGTCTTTTTTTCACATTTCTTTTCAATCCTGTAACACAAGTGGTAGGTGGTTTTGCATTCTTGTATCACATCGCTTCAGCTAGATGCTGTTTGTTAAACAACAGGTGATATTTTTAGATTTAGAGATGTTGACAATTTCCCTGGAAAGAGTAACAATTTTCTCCTGTTTTCGCCGCAAAGGTCGACACACCTTTACGGACAATAAATCTCCCCGATTCTCCATCAGCCCGGGGCATGATCCTGGTGTTTAAATGGTATGGTAGGTATGACAACAAGAAAGTGCTGGATGACATGTTGTAATGTTTCTAACATAACACACAGACTTCTCATATTATTCTATCAAGGCTTTCTTAACTGACGGAATTATCTCCTTTATATTAAATAGCATTTAAATATTATCTGCAGGTCGGTTTTAGCATTCCATGTATATGTCATTTCGTGAGAAAATTGGTAATGCTTATCTATAGACGCACAGTGTTTGTTACCTCGCAATTTAAGGTATTTTACTAAACAAAGATTTTTTACAACACGGCTGATAACGCAAGCAATTATATGAAAGATTGCTCCGCTTGATAAACCTGTGGGTGATTTACCCGTGGTTTTCAAGGAGAAACAATATCTTGCAATGAGTATGATTCTAACGGACATAATAACAGCGCGTTGTATCTCACTTATAAAAAGCCGTATAGTTCTCAATATTTAAGTATTTTTTAGCTAAATTGAATATCTAGACATCGATGAACCTGGTATTGTAATTGCATTGATAATTAATGTAGTCTTACAGATCGCGTCATTAATTTGGAAAAATGCTTTGACACAGAAACTTTTGACATAAAATAAATACAATGTAAGAATACATGCGATTTCATAATAAGCTAACGTTTCAGTATAGCATTTCACTGCTTACATAACGTAAATCTTACAACATACTATTTCACTTCTAAAAATATGTCTTACCGTGGGTGAGCTGACCTCAGTCTCTCAGTTGATCACAACCCATCCATGCGCTTTATGCTCACCTTACAGTAATGCTCACCTGAACTAACTGTTGTGTCCAGGTGTGATTTGTGTATGTCGTGTTCACATGTCACCCTCTTCAAATTTTTCTGACGCTGGACCATCTCCGTGGCACATTAGTTCCAAGAACAATTTCTCCTTTGTGAAAATCCAATTCATTTTTGTCTTGGAAAAGATGTGAGTATGACTGCAATGTGAACAGTTCTTTTCAAGACATTT
The DNA here is from genome assembly GCA_921293015.1 of Phorcus lineatus. NCBI lineage: Eukaryota > Metazoa > Mollusca > Gastropoda > Trochida > Trochidae > Phorcus > Phorcus lineatus. Next base: position 14,563,456 of record OV121085.1, read on the forward strand.
ACAATGTACTTGACGATTTCACAATTTGTTTGCTAAACTTATCATGTGTTTACCTGATTCACTTGGTCGGTTTGCAAGATAATTGACACAAACTGTCCTTTATTCAATTGTTAAGATATCCGAAATGTGACTTCTCTTTCATCCGGATGACTTAAGGTTTAATGGATGTAAAGTTTCCATGGTGCATAGGGATGTCTTGAATGATTGTTTTTCTTACTGTTGTCTCTTCTGGCTTGCCATGCATCTTGGTGTATAATGTAGATTGTTAGATATCACTTAGAGTTGGGGGGGGGGGGGGGGGGGGGGGGGGGGGGGTGATCAAGATTGAATGGGTTTGTATGGGTGTGCGCTAGTGTGTGTGCGTGAGTGTGTAAGGGAATCGTATGTATGTGTACGTATGTACTTGTATGTTTTTATAAAGATTTTTTAAAGTAATATTGTGTCTCGTAGGCCACATGGCCGGACGCTGTTTCAAAAATGTGATTTATACCCAATGGTATTTTAATGTATATTTCAGCGTGTGACACTTTAATAAAATATTTTTCTTCTTTCTTCTTCTTCTTGTATAACCGTGTTTCTGATTGGTTGAGATCCCTTTCTGTACGATATGTGCTTTTATTTTGACAACTTGTCAGTAGTGATCGATCGAATTGTATCTATTATACAGAGGCTAGTATCTGACTCCTCGATCGTGACAACAAAGGCGTCACTAAACATGACAATCCATGGAAAATAAGGTAAATAAACACAAACAAATAAAATAATTTTATTAATATCTAAACGATTCATGTAAAGTATTTAAATCTCCCTAAGTTATATATAAATATTATGTTTATAGATAAATATTATAAAATAAATATGGTTATATACCACAAGTAATATTTGAAAACTTCAATATTGAATTCGCAACATACTATGAATCAGACACAACTTAAACTTTTTTATTTTGTATTGACAAACAGAACTGAAATATGTTTAAAAATATTGTTCAGTAATTGTCAGTCTTTGACGTATTCGATTTCGATGGAACATATTGATTGGATAATAGAATCAGTGTGATTGATTGGTTCATCGACCCAGTTGAGGTATGAGTGGTTGGGTGATGGAGACTGTAAATATCAACTGCAGAGATTAAAACGATTTTGATATAATAAAATAACAGCGCGTGCAATTTCCTTCCAAACCTTGAACGATAGGCAAAATAAGCACAACATAAGGCATGTTCGAAAGCTTCATCAGAATTCGTCTCATTCTGCTGATCAAATAGAAATAATGGAGATTTTCTTCAAAACCTGGCCATTGACGTCTGAGTTTGAGTGAGACGCCTGCCGATATTGCGTAAGCATGATCTTTTATGCCGCTTCAGTGGCTCAAGGCCATTACTCAGTTACAAAATCCAAACTAATTGTATTTTTGTAACTCAAATTAACAATTTTATTATTCAGGTTGAAAAGTTTCATATGGATGGAACTCCGAATACTCATGTGGTGTGTCCTGTATCCTACTGTCGTTGCATAGTTGGGAATATTCGTTGTTGGTGTTGACGAGATGGAGGTATTCTGGTATAGAGTTAACTCCCCTTGGAGAGGGCGTGGCAGCTTGGAAATGGACCGGAGGGTCTGGCATACTCAGCTTCGTCTTATTCCGTTTGTGTTTCAGGCACAAACTAGAAAGAAAAAATAATATGGGTTATCAATCGAAAGATACTTGTACTTAATTCGGTTTGCTTATTGTCGATACAAACCTTTTCAAGCTCTCCGCATACAGTATGACGAAGGCACTTGGGAACATTCAATAAAGGTGCTATATAGCACGATTTTTGGAAAGATTTATTATAGATTGATTTTTTCCTTGTAAACATTAGTTTATTCCCAATGTATTATCTTTTGAGGGTTTAACATCTCATTTCTCAACCCGATCTTCCGTAGTCGTAGAGGAAATAATACCTTTACATCATTTGGGAAAGGGAAATGAATTCGCATAACCTAAGTAATCATGAAACATTCGTTTTAAATATGCCTCTTTTGATTTTAAAACCTGTCTCGCAATTGGAACATTTTTCGGTTTTTTTCGAAATCTTTTCATTTATCTTATATTAAGCGTTGTTACAGCCCCGTTTAGTTTTAGAGAGAGTGGAGACCTAATGCTTAGATCCGTTTGAACAATTATAAGACAATGGCGGCTTTCCGTAGGATGTAATACCTTAAAGGTCTGGTAAATTTATCATTTATTGATACATACTTAATAATTTACAATAGAAGTCATCATGATTTTGCCATATTACACTATTTAAAGTAAAATTATAAAAGGTATATATTTCCATTATATATTTCATAAACAAACCATAAGTGTAAAAATTATGCTACTATATCAATATTCACTAATTGATTTCCTGGTTTGGTTGGAAGTATGGATAATCGACTGTTTGTACATTCCCCACATATTTCCTACCCTAAATTTTGAGCAACTCGTGAACCGGTTCAAGACAATTTTGTAATAGCTGCCTTCGAAAAATATGAAGCTCAAGGTTATTGAAAATGACTGATGTCTGTCTTTTCTCTTAAGGTAGGAAGTCGCCAAATTTGATATTTTGACAATATGAGTTGATAAGAATCAACCCTAACCAATTACCACCTTAATAAACAGTCCTTAACAATGCACTAAGGTGACCTTTGCAAGTTACGAAGGCTTCAGTGTTTGCGTAAGACGGCAAAAGAGATGTGTTATTGGTATGAAATTAATTTGGCCCCTTCTATCCATACATCAACAATAAATTGATCGGTTTATAAGTTGGACACACCACTCAATGCGATGAAAATGCGGTCTTAGGTATGAACACCCACCAAGCAAAGATATCTTATCAACGAAACAGATTCCGTCGTATAAAGTAGATGGAAAAGTTAACAGACCACATTACTGGGATAAAATGTAAGGGTTAGAGAATCATTAAATGGCAATAAATACTTGTTTACGTACCCAATTACGACTGCTATGAAAGCTAGAACGACAAATACAGTTCCACTGATGATGAAAATCTCTGGTATGTTTACTGAAATAAACGTATACACGTTACACATAAACTTCCATTTTGTATATTCTTTTTCTAAAAGTTCTGGCATTTATAAATTTTAAATTGTACCTTTCAAAACGTGTGTATGACAGTGAACAAACACCCTATGAAACGTATTTCTTGAAAATAATGTGATATATTTTATCCACACAAAAATGTCAAAGATTTATTAAGTATTGGTTTAAAAAGTTAAACTAGTAATTTTTCTTTGATAACGAAGATAACAAATGCATGGATATTTTTCTAACAAGCTCAAATTATCAGAGACGATCTTAAAAACAATAAATCTATGAAGAAACGAACGTGTTGCATTTTGGGGCGTCAGGGGTGTTGAGGACACGCTGGACAAACTGGACTGGGAACCTGTTGTTGTAGATAACGATGATGTTGTTGATGTTGTGTTTGCTTGTCCTGGTAAAACTATTGATGTTGTTGCTGCCATTGTTGTTATATTTGTCCTTCTCATTGATGGCGCTGATGCTCTTTCCGTAGTAGTAGAGGTAGTTGTTGTAGATGTTGGTGATGATGATGATGATGATGCTCTTATTGTTGTTTTTGGTGAGGAGATAACCCTTGGTATAAAACTACTCATTGGAGAAATTGAGGAACTTCCTTCCCAATATGGCGGCGACCTTACACATGAGACCTCCATCCGCCCAGGAGCTAAGGGAATCAAGAAATTATATGATAGGTTTTGTTTCAAGTTTTTCAAAGCCATTTCAAAGTTGAAGTGATACAAGACAATATAATTGATGACAAATTGTTTCTTTATTTTAATCAGCAGTTCCTGGCTGTTCTTCTCCATCTACCTGTAGAAATGGGGTGAAGTTGCACAGTCTGCGTTTTTTTTAATTCAGAGATTTTTAATTCTTTATATTAATAATAAAAATAATAAAAGTTTACTTGTAACTCGCATATATCCATGAAACAAGTTTTCAAGCGCACAAATTATATTATTACCCTGAGGGAATAGTACTTCGATGCAGCCTATTAACCGCTTCGGGTGACCGGTGTCCATACCTTCCCTTGGTCAGGTACCCAATTGTACTTTGTTATCAATAATTATGGAAGCGCATTGCAGAGAAATTGCTGAGATGACATTGTCACCTAGTTAGATGAAAGTTTTATCTAAATGAGTTTCATCTTATTAGACAAACGTTTCATCTAATTATATTAACGTTTCATCTAATTATATGAACGTTTCATCTAATTATGTGAACGTTTCATCTAATTATAAGAAAGTTTCATTTAATTAGTAATTTAATAATAGTTTCAGCCAAATATATGATAGTTTCGTCTAAATACATGATAGTTTAATCTAATTATATGATATATTTATCTAATTAGATATTATTATCATCTAATTATACAATGTTTGTATCTGATATATGATAATATCTAACATCTAATTAGTAAAAAGTATCATCTATGTTAGGCAAACTGTTATCCAATTAGATGAAATTATCATCTAATTAAATGTTGAAAACAAATAATTTTATGTATAAAAACATTGTAGTATTAGATTAAACTAGTGTCTAATTAAAAAGTAAAAACGAAAAATCACCCATATCATATTAAAACTAAGTTGTGTAAACGATGCCCCTGAATTGTCTCCAATAGACAAATTAAAGTGAAGGTACCCTCCAATAGTTTTCAACTAATGTCCAACCTCCAATAGATTATTTATGGGTTGCCAATTTTTATGGTATACAATCTATAAGGAGAAATAATTTTACTTGAAAGGAAAATAAGAAGGTTTCTGAATGCATTTGAAGTGTTTTGACACTTAGTTGATATAAATATGACAGTGGGTAGCGACCTTCAATAGTTACAAGTGACTGAGTTTTAGTTAGATATGGTCCTCATACGTCTCCATAGTTTGGCCCTTTGGCTCGTCCACAGCCTAACGGCCGTGAACGAGTCCCTTGTGCCAAACTAATGGAGACTTTTTCGGACCATATCCTACACATATGTCCAACTAGAACATAAACCATTTGGAAAACAAAATTATCAAAAACTATGTTTTGTGAGAGAATTTGGTATTGATCTATGACCTATATTTCATAAATAGCACTCAATAGTAAGGGGTTTATTTATCTCATTAATCTTTCTTGAATTTTGGAAAATTTATTATTCTCCTGTCAACATTGAAACGTGACCTACATTGTAAACAATCTATAATGTACATCATTCAGTATACCTAAAAGGATTTCTTTCATTAGGTTTATAAAGTGTTTAAAAATATGGAAAAATTTTAATCCATTCCATTTTTACGCCACATTGAAGGCTTAAATAAAAACATCTTGAGCTAACCTCTGTTTGAATACGAGTTTTTCTTGGAATAGAAATGGAGAAGTCTGTTAAGATACAATCTTGAATAAAGTCAATTGCGCGGTCACTTACGCCGATTCAAAAGTAATATTGTAAAAAGCCTTAGTCGTTTTGTATTCTTCGGGAAAACTGTAATTTGTTCGACTAATCAGTTTTATTTAGAGTTTCCTTGACATAACACTATCACGCAAAATGGCGGCGGAATCAGAACATTTTACAAGCAGCCTTTCCATGCATGAAGTTTTCTAACAGAAAGTTTGCATAATTTTGTGTGTTCACTTTTTGCCATATTGATATTCAGAGATCGTATTTAAACGTGGTTTGTGTCAGGATTTAATTACCTTTCATACTTCTTATTTTACCCTCAAGGAGCGCATGGATCCATCCCTCTGTTCATCTTTCTCATGTTTTATTACTTACTATTTAACTGACGATCTTATTAACTAAGACAGGTTGAAGTATTTGATGAAGTACAGTATTGAAATCTAGTTTGTGTATGTAATAACAAGTAACTTCCTAACGGATTGACAAAGGGAGAATCTGTAAAACATTCACACTTGAAAAATATTTTACGAAACTTCCTTCAATGCCGCGATGCATCGGTAATCCTAGTATAGCGATTGAATCTGACGCAATTTTTGTTGTCCACGTTTTGCATACGTTACGAATTATAATAAAAGTAATAATAATGAATATCAATATAGCGTCTGACCTCGTAATTTCAGCACTAGGCGCTTAACATATGAAAAATGAATACACAAACATGGATACATACACATAACTATCTATATCTTTCTTCGGGAAAAACATACACCAATCTAGTTAAAACTAGCTGTAATATAATACGTCCCGAAGTCCGTTATTACATCTAGCGAATTACAGGTCTATTCCGTGTCGAGCAGGCGCGAACATCAGCCAATCAAAAAAGTGCTGGCGCAGCTCTTCGAATTCCGGGTCAATGCCATTGTTTTGCCGTTCTTTGCACCTCGATTACAAAATCCGAATGTTACCAATGTTTCGAAGTGAATTATCTTGAAAAATATTACGACAGCATAAATTCTGTGCTGATAATGTTGACGAATATTTTTGGGTTGTTTATTTGGTAATTTCTGCAAAAGCAAATCAACCCATTTGGTCAAACAATGATAAAATTACTTTTAAAGGATAAATATTGACAAACGTACGGCAAACGTTTTGATGTGACATTAACCAAGATGCAAAAGAAACCCGTCCTTGATTGGTTGAAAGCTGTCTTCCTGCCCTCATTTTATTAGTCGGTTCAAAATTAGTCAAAGGTCAGCTGAACATGACCTCAATCAGTAAGTCTCTAGATGTATTGACGGATCAATACATCTAGTTTTAAATAGATTGAACATACACAAACATGGATACATACTCATAACTATCTACATCTTTCTTTGGGAAAAATATCGTACAGAAAATGAAACCGATCATGTGTATTCTCTTTAGTTGTAACGACTTAATATACACTTTCAGTTTCAACTTAATTCAATGTCCCTAAAGTATATTCTGATTTTCACAAAGCATACGGAAACGACTGAGACTTTGCGGTAACTAATTCCTCCACCAACTTTGAACATCCTATTAGACCTCTCCAAATTTAGCCCGTGAAGTGCTTGTATAATAACAGAGGTTAGCAGAGGACTTTATGACCTGAGCTACCTCTTTCGGGAGCGAATGCTAAAAGCATACCATAAACAAAGCCGTTTGCAAAGAAAAACTCGTCAACACATTTTATCCCCAGAAAAATTTGCATATAAACATGAATACGAATACATTTGCATGTTTTTGATAACTGAACGGGAGCCAAACCGCATAAAATAGCCTGAATATTTACCAATCTCTTGCCACTGCCTCCTATAATAACGTCACGCACAATTGCTAAATGACGTCACAGACCATGTTTACATAAGATAAATATAGTATCACTTTAAGTCATCATCTTAATTTTGGACGAATTTAAGTCACGTAACCCTCAAGCATACTGACCTTGAACCTGTATCCAAACCTGCTGATCATCCAACCCGCCATCATAGAATATCAAGGTCACTTCACTCGCGTCTTCACCCAAGAAAACGTCGTAATGAGCTATTGGGAATGTGAAGTTCTTGTAGTTGCTATCGACTTTATAACCGAAACTGGCAGGGGGTGAGTTTATTTTTAACTCATAGGCTGTTGCGTTCATATTGGAACCAGTTATAGTGCAACTACACCTCCGGTCTATGCTCTGACTGACAGGGTAACTGTGGGAGTGGAGATGGATCTGACCGTAGTAAACCGCACCCTGTACAGATGTGTCGCAGAGGCCGAATCTTTCTGTAAAATATTCGTTCGATATAGGTAATGTGCAAATATAAGATATTTATATCACAAGGATACTTTAACCAATAGCGTACTATACACATGTCACCACCAGGAACTCCCTGTCGGCACATTTGAACTCAAACTAACACGCTCATTACAAATTGACAAAAAGTGTCCTACGGATATCAAATTTATTAAAGCGTTATTGTTCATGCCTTTCGGTTGAATTAACAATGAAAGTTTTGGAGGGCTAAGATAAGATACAACACCACGACAGAAGAAAAATTATGTTCTCTAAATGTCGGCAAAGCTACATGTATCTCAAGGTGACGTCATGTAAAGCGAAAGTCATAGGTGTTTTTACGGTTTGTGCATACGATAAGTTCACAGAGGAGAATATAAGACAGAAGCCAATGGGAATCATATTGATTTCGCTTTTCAATATAACCCTTATGGACATCGTTGCACTCGATTGCATGAATTCTTGCTTGATATCAGGATCCCAGTGGTAAACCCTCGTTTCATGAACTGTAACCAGACGGGAATGAAAGTTACCGGTATCAGGATTGTAGATGTCCAAGAGCACGCGACTGGATTTAACTCATTGATGTCGATCTTGTGCATTTAAGTTTCGTGGCACCAACCTTGGACATGGGCACGTGCTCATGAAGAAATGAGAAATGATATACTCTGAACATACCTCGTCCACTTTTATTATACAATCGCACATGACTAAGCCCCGAACCCGTGCAACCATATAAACCGTAATGGCTTCAACCGACCCTCATGACCTTGCATTATCGTCCAAGGAGCGGCGACACCGCTTAAACTCAGCTTAACATTTAGCAATAGTAGAATATTGAGGGGTTTCTTCTCATACAAGAGGTATTACGTTTTGGTATTTCGGTCGCATCTCCCCTCCCCTTCTTTCTTGAAGAATTCTGTAGGGGTGTATCTTCTCTGAAGTTTTTACTTCCCTTTGTATGTACCAAGAAACCACTAAAATGAAGCCAGACCTATTGCTTAATAAACAGAAGCTGACCATATTATACTGGCAATTCAAACAAATTTGTGTTAACATAATTGGACGTAATAAACGAAGACACCCCCCAATAGTTACACAAATGTCCAACATCCAATGGTTTATTCAAGGATTGCCAAACTTTTCATCATCTTATCCAAATTCTTTCACGTAGTATCTTTAATAACGTTGAACTATTACAATTTGGTGATAACTTTCTTTTCAGGAGAAGTTTACATTTATCTTATTTCACTTAGTTTTTATCTTAAAGGAAAGAGAAGCACTTACGGGTTTGAACACATTCGTAGGTAATCGTAACGTTTCCAGGATTTGGGGAATCTGCTATACACGTTTGGTGACCAACACATCTTGCCTGGTGTATATACTTCACTGGAAAGAAGAAGAAGAAGACAAACTGTTTATTTTGGACTTAAACAGATTTGTTCCTCATAAAAGTCTTCAAAGGTGTACAGTTATAAACATAGCAACACTTTCAATATTCTGGACAGTGAATTGTGTTTTAATTCTTACCTCAGGAGCTAATGTAACATACTTGGGTATTTTTTTTAAATCTTAAAATAGTAACCCACAAATTTATATATACCAGCTCTAAAGCAATACTGTTTATTTGATATATAGTTCTCTAAGCTGTAAGTAGTTTGGACAGATTAATATGAAATGGTTCACATAATCACAATTATCTACAGTAGTCACACTTTTGCTCTTCTCTATGCCTATTAACATATCTACTGACATGTGTGGATCTTCTGAGTAGAGTCATACATTTTCTATTATTAGAACATTTAATCTGATCGAGCTATTTTAACAGGCAATTTTATATTTAATTAAAGAATAATTTAACATTAGACCCCAGACAAGATATCCAATTTTGGCATAAATATCAATAAGCCGTTGCTAAGGTTATTTGGAGAAAATGTCGATAAATACATTTGGGAATTCCTGTATATGTCCAATACCAAGTTCATACAAAAGAGAACCCGCTAACCATGTTTAGCGCCCATAATACAGTTTTCACTTTGAAACATCTTTCACCAATAATGCAATTCATGAATACACATTAAGGATACCTTCCAAGTTATCCATACACAGCAACCGTTAAAGATGTAGGGTCGATTTGTAAAATACGCCTACAACGTTTAAGTTGATTCTCTCAAATTACGTGGACTTTGCAATTCCCCACAATGCACAGCCATACATCATAGTAGACGTTACAAAAGTATCAAACAGTTCACACATGCCTTTCAGTGATAAACATTTCCCACTTACATTTCTAAACATAGCATTCGTGGCTTTTATGACCTTTCCTGCTAGAGTCTTATAATGCTTCTGTAAATGAGCCTGTGGATGTCGGCACATTGCCCAAGTAGCATCCTGCTTCATCAGCGTAATTGAAACCGCTGATCGAGCTCAATCCATATACCCTGATCTCCTTCGAGCCAAATCCCTCGTACGGCTGAGCGGCTTTATGTCCGTGGCTGTGCTCACCTGTTGTTGTTTCAGCCAATGAAATGTCGTTATTTAAGGAGCTTGAAGCATCTATTTTGAATTTTCCATCCGGGTTGTGCCGATGTTGCTGGAGTCGTCTCATTGGCTGGTTAGACAGCTCGCGATAAGAGGGTTTTGGCCTCAAGGATATCAGGGTATATTGAAGAAGCTCGATCAACGGAGCAGGATGCCTAAGTACGAAAATTGGTCAACAGTTTCTAGTTCGGATACGTGGTATGTCCATCTCTCAAACTCTCGAAAATATCATACTTTTTGTTTTTTCTACCTTTAATTTCAGTCCCGAGTCCATACAGTATTTGAATAAGTATCAAAGGATAGCTGCAAGCCTTTTTGGAATTTAGATACAAGTATCATGTCATTCGGAAATAGTAATTAGATCACATTTATTAAATCAAATAACAATCCAGCGTTGACGATTTCCAATGAAGGGTTTGAAGATAGAAAGAAAAGAGAATGGATGACAAAACCTCACCTCTCTTGATACTAGATAGAGGTAGATTATCGTGTCTGTAGTCAGTGATATGAATCCACTCCCCTAAACCACATGCCAGGTTCCTCGTACCGTCAGTAAATGTTACTTCTTTCATTTCAGCTCCATTTAAACCTAGAGTAAAAGAGAGAAAGAATTCCAATATATTAAAAATTTGGAGGTTTCAGTGTCAAAGTATTGAGAAAACGATGGATGGATCATCGATATATGTTAAATGTGGGGGGGGGGGGGGGGGGGTGGAGTTACAGTTTGATTAGGATTTCTAAACGCCAGTACCAAATTTACTGTAGCTACCCGATTTCATGTTCCAAACACGTATGATGTAAGGCATTCACACTACAGTGGTCACAGGTTTCACTTGATCCATGATGCTTTCTAGTATACGTTATACCTTGCCTGGGGTCTCATAGGTCTTAGATTAAAGATTGATTGATGTTGAGTAGTAAGATGTTTAGAGTAAATATATTTTGAAGAAACTGATGTATATTTTGGTAAACAGTGGCCAAATATAACATCACACAGGCATGCTACATGACCTCAAATGGGTATTCATGTAAATATCGAATGGATGGATGGACTGGATGACAAACAGCACAAAATAAATTATTGAAAAGAAGAAAGGTTTGAATGGACATTTACTTATAATATGTCTGTGGAGAATATTTGAAATGTTATTCCATGTGGTTCCATCCTTCGAGTTGGTGTATTTTCAGAATAATTTGGAATAGCCAATTAGTAGGGTCTTTTGACAACCAAACCTATGAGCGAGGAATTCCTTTTCGCAATAATACATAGAAAACGATGGAAGTGCCTTTTAGTATGTACCCTTGACTTCTCTTTGTAGGCTGCGATTTGCATAAAAACCATGCAAAGTTTATTATGAAATATACAGGGAGAAACATGGGCGAGTCCTGGGTAAGTGGAGATGTTTATCTCCAATACCTTCTACATGAATGAGGCATGCATTAAGCAATGGTTATTATGGAACAGCCCAAGTGCCAAATAATAGAGAGAGTAAAGCACACCGGTATTATTATATAAACAAGATTGACAAATAAGTCGGTAGTGCTTTCTATAAAAGATCTATGTTTAGGTGTATACAATGACAACATAATTTTGACTTGAATAAAAAAAATGTGTGCAAATCATTTTATCATTTTTTTAATAAGTCCTTTTGAAGATATAGGTTAAATTCTAATATGTGTTATGAACACGATTTTATTTAAAACAATTACTTTTAAGGAGAAAAAACTTTATCTATTTCAAATGACTCAGATTTATAAATGACTAGGGTAAGGCAGAATAGATAAGTAGTGCAGTAGAACATAAACCCTGATATCCTTTAGACCAAAAGCCTCGTGTCGCTAACTACCTAACCAGCCAATGAGACGACTCGCATCCAGCAACAGCGGCACAACCCGGATGGAAAATTTAAAACAAAAGCTTCAAGCTCCTTGGATAACGACATTTCATTGGCTGAAACAATAACAGGTGAGCACAGTCACGAACATAAAGCCGCGCTAGCCGTACGAGGAATTTGGCTCGAAAGAGATCATGGTATATGGAAGGAGCTCGATCAGCGAATTCAATTACGCTGATTTAGCAGGATGATAAATTGGATAATAGATGTTAATCATTGGATAGTTACATGAGTCTTTGGATAGTTACGTGAACCATATGATAGTGACATGAATCTTTGGATAGGCACGTTAACCATATGATAAGTACGTGAATCATTGGATAGTTACGTGAACCATATGATAAGTATGTGAATCATCGGGTAGTTGCGTCAATTTTTTTATTGTTACACGAATTGTTGAAAAGTTACGTGAATCATTTAGTGTTTCCCTGAGGTTGGAAAAAGAGCAGGGCAATTTCTTTTATAAAAGGGCACAACTCCTTTCAATAGGGCACTTGCATACAAATTCATCTTCAATTGTGTTTCGAATAATAACGGCGATACTTTCTTTAAATGAAACACTTATCTTCACATTGATGTCAATCCTAGCGATCTAAAATATATTCTGAATCTTGTGAATAAATGTCATTAAAATATCACAAAAGACGGATCATAACTTTCTTAATCGTTCTCTTGTTTTAGTTTCTTCACTGTTTCTTTTGTCAAATGCACATACTTCCTAAAATCATATAGTACCGTTGAGCTCTTCAAACAGTAGGGAAAGTATTTCATGTAAAATCCAATCCCGACATTGCATATAATTTCAAATGACGTGTATTGCAGAACAAAGCCTTACATGAAGATTTAGGTTAGCAAAAAAGGCATCGCAAACAGAAAAATTGGCAAGGCGGGTACAAAAAGGCAGGGCGTTGCGCCCCGTTTAAAATAATTTGGGGGAACACTCTAATTGGGTTGTAACATGAATCACTGGCTCGTAATATGAATCATTTGGTAGCAGATTTGAACGGATGAATCTAGGATGTATCGCTGGTGTATAAATGGGCGGAAGTAAAGTGAATGGTTGTATGGGTTATTGTAGCTGGAATGAGTTGTAATGATTTGCCAAAGAGATAACAGAGTTAGATATAATGCCCTCGATCGATCAATGTATGAAACAATTAGCAAAAAAGGAAACGTGGATGAATAAATGCTTTTTAAGGATTTCATGCTTGAAAAATGTGACAATTAATTAGTTAAAATGGAGGACATGTTGAAATGATGAATGAACATAAAACTGATTGAATAACCATAGGTTATTGGCGAGTAAAATTTACTTTCTTGAATCGCCATTCTTGAATCACATTTTGTAATCTACGATTATAACCAATTGATATGCAAATAGGTTGCCGATATGCAGGTACAAAAAATGTGTTACCTGTATTCATTAGAACGCATAACACTGAGACAGCTGCCAACATCGACATTGTATCGGTTTATAAGTGTCTGCAAACACACAAAAGAGAATCTAATGTGACATAAAACTGCATAAATGAAATGTTTTCCTTGCATATGAATCGGATATATATATAGTTCAAGTGTTTACGAACATAAGATAATATTGTCACGTATATAGGTATTGTAGATTTATGTGACGTAACAACCATATGACAAAAAAAAGAAATGAATACATATTATTCAGTTTGAAAAATTCTTTACAATAAGCTCAAAATGTAACATTATTTTCGTATAAATACAGCTATGTGGTAAACGTGATACAATTTTATAAAATTTTGATACATAATAAATGTCAAATCAGACACGACGTTGAGATGTTTTGACAGGGAACGGCAACGAAAACATAATAGTAAAAAAAAATCCGTAAATTTAATTATTTAGTCAGACTGATTCGTTTAAACAATAATTATGTTTCTTCAAAAAGTAGCATATAAATTCAATGATAATAATAAGAAACCAATCTATTACATTTTTCCTATAAAAGAACTTTATAAAAAAAATTCTTGAGTTATTTGAAACGGCCACAAGCAACTTATTGCCCAAACGCGTATACAATAATTCACTCGTTCAATCGCTTGAAATATATCACACTACATATTACAACTATTATATTGGACATTATTATCGCTCAATTATCTACTTTCAGTATCATAACACAATATGTTGATTTACTTTTAAAAAGGTCTGCATACCTTTTTCTTCGGATGGCAGTTCACGATTCTCAAACAGATACCAGTGAAGCAGTCTTGGTTGTCGTGTTGGTTATTTGTTGGTGTTGGTTCAAATGACCCTCCATCCTGTCGGGGGAAATCCTTTATATACACTTAACTGTCCGTGACATCTTCGCAAACTCAATTCTTAGAACTTATTATGTTGCGCCTTTTAAAGCATATTTTCCTTATTGTGCAATCTTGAATTGGAATCGAATGATATCATATGTTATTTCATGTACCGGAAACTTATATTTAAATGGAATGACATCATTATTTCATTTCGTTACATCATAGTTATTTAATTTTGCATTGGTCACCACTATTCACCAGTTTGTATGTAAAGATTTACGAATTTGTGAACACTTATATCAATATAAGTTGTATGGAAAGAAGTTTTATATAAGAATAACGGAAATCGATTTTGTCAAATTATTCATTGCAGACTTCGTTTAGGATGTAGCGATCTGAAGTTTCATAAAATTGAGAGAAATGTTTCAAATGACCCCTCATGTTCATGCGGCGCAGAACACGAAGATACATCACATTATTTACTCATATGTCCAAATTACTCACTGCTAAGAAATAAAGCGTGATTCTACAACAATGCATACAGTTTATTATTCCCTAAATAACAGTCAGGGACATGTAGGATAATGAAGTTCATTATACCTCAAAAGGAAGGAAAATCTAGATTTTTTTATATGAAGATATTTCATGATGTATAATTACCCAAATGATTCTTAAATATTCAAAATTCACATTTAGGGTTTGCTTTTAACGTTTTTGGTTGAGCATATATCACTTGTTTATGTTTTAAAAGAATAATGCAGTATATCTTTAATATATATTAAATATGTTAAATTGATTGCAAACACAAGCAAATAGTTACTCGATATATACATCACGGATCATTGAAGCGAGGAAGAAAATTGGCTACCGTTTACAGTGCGTAGCGGATTACGCTGAGTTTGCACATCGGTTTTTAAGTTTATACCTCCATGAACTTAATAAATGTTGAAGTCAATTCTTATAAATAAATATATACATACTAGCTGTTTTTAAAGCAATTTATTGCTCTAACTATACATGTTCGCACCAAATAGAGCTGCACTATATACGCGAATGAATTCAACGCTCAACAGCATGAAAGAGATAAAATGTCAATCAAAACGTCATCGGATCTCTAGCCCCGCCTACAAAACGTTCATCAGCCAATGAAAATCTACAACGCACGTGGCCATAAACTTAACGGACGTCCGTCACACGTGGCCTTGCCATTGCTAGTGCTCACAATATTGTAAACACAAATCGCGAACGTAAAACTCGGGGAGGAAACCAGCCGAATTTACCCTCGTAGATGCCATATACTGGTGGGGTTATGATCTAGATCTAACGGAATCTGACAAACGCAGTTCTTAAACTTGTTGAGGAGCCAAGCTTAACACTGTTCATGAACTTAACGACATTACTTTGCCAACCTCCCTGCAACGGCCGCGAGAGCATTGAACAATGAAATTTGCCTTCTGTGGGGTGGAACACGATCGGTTGTAACTTCTAATATTTAGAGCTCTCTTGTTTATTATGAAAAGAACTACCTTTAGAACCTTTGACAACAATAATTATTTCATACTGAATTATGTTAATTTTGTATTAACCTCCTTTCAAGAAGTGGCAATGCAAAAAGTGTTGCTATTTTTAGGTGAGATGAGGTGAATCTGTGATTAACGCCGCTTTCAAGATTATTTCACTTATATCGCGGCTGCTAGTATTATTGCAGGGAGAAAGCCCGCAACGCCATTGTGGCTATGCATTGCGGTGAAACTAGCGAACCACGGGTTGTACTGCACTGAATTTCAGTGTAGCATTGCACCCAAACCTGACTGCGTGTAGAACAGTTCTCTACTGCAGACAAAGTTGCCGAGCCCCTGGCGGGATTCGAACCACTGACCTCCTGATCCGAAGCCGAATGCGCTAACCACTGAGCTATCCCGCCCCCTTGAACAATTGAGATTCCACGTACAAATAATAGATTATCAAATGTAAATCCAAATTGCTTTATACAAACTAAAAGTGTAAGGCATATTTAAATATAAATAAACCAAGATTAAGAAAATTCGGTAGAAATTTTACCTACCCTTGGTTTAAATGATTACCAAGTTCTAAAAACAATCAAGACGAAAATTATAAAAGTTTATTACAATGGTATCTAAAAATTACAATGGCAGTTTCAAAAAAACAATAAAATCTAAAGAAACATTACTAATAAACATACTTATCCGATTGTCACGAAGTATGAAATACAAAAATACACCCGGTCGTTAAAATACACATTGGTCTTTAAAATACACATCGAGGTTTTGAAATACGTGTATGTAGATTTGAATAAAGCAAGAAAGCACTTTGGGAATGTTAGGATACATGAAGATATGCGGAGGTGTGTGCTTAATGCAGAATTGCTAGAGTCAGAATGGTTGCAACAGTTGCAACAGCAAGAGAACACGTCATCGATCCAGATCCTGCAACAGAAACACAAAACTCCATCAACATCGCAACAAGACTGATTTGTAATGCTTAAGTTTTCACAAAATCTCATATCAAAATAATGGTTAGATATGAGTAATGAAGACTACGTTTGAATAGACTTCAGTACTCATATTTAACGTACTGAAGTCTATGTTTGAAGCGTATCTAAGCAAATATGATTTTCAAGTTATTTTGGTAATGATGATGAACCAAATACTAAATAGATTCCTAATCTCTGCCCTTGAATACAATATGACATACATGTCAAATACAAAATGACATAAATGTCATACTTTAATAAATGAAAGCTGCAATGTTTTTTTAAATGAACACCTAACAAATTCCACAAATTCCATTTGAATCCTGCAAAAAAAATAGATATTCTTTTCTTAAAATGCATTGATATATTGTTTATAATTGATAGTCATCGTTGCAAAGAGACAATGAAAGAAACCTCAACTATAATTTCGAAATAACTTCAGCAAAAGGTGTCAAAACAATAACACTCTTGACCCAACATAACAAACTCAGTCAGATGAATATTCAGAGAAAACGCAAGATTTACTACCATTTGCAATATCATTTGCAAGTTCATCCATCGTTCCCTTAATTCGTTGAGCCTCGGCCGACGTCTTGTCCGACAAAGTGTTGTAGTACTCCTTCAGTTTGTCGAAAGTCTTTTGCTGTTCGTCTTTGCCCAAATTGGCCAGGGAAGTCTTAAATTTCTCGTAGTTGTCAGATGTGAAGTTCTTAATTTGTTCGATCACGTTGGTGAAACTGTTCCCGATGCTACTGAAGGCGTTTCGGATATCATCCAAGACATCCCTCTTCACAATCCGTCTCTCCGATCTCGCGACGAGTTCTTCAAATGTCTCCGAGTCCTTAGAAGCTGCCAGGGCTATACAAGCCAGGGATACCAAGAGGACAAGAGAGGATTTGCCAACCATCTTGAATCCTGCAATAAAAATGGTCACGGTTAAAGATTTCACTCTGTCATATGACTCCGGTTAGTGGCTATAGTTAAACAGTTAATGCAAAAAATGAAAAAATAATGTGAAGTCGAGTTTGTCAAGTATAATACACTTTTTTTTACCTTATAATGAAACCGTTGATTTAAATTTGTTTAGGATGGGAGTTATTTGCTGTAATTCATCCGATAATTGTACAAAAAAGATAATACTTTCTGCAATATTCGAAATTCAAACCAAATCATTCAGGTGAACGTATTTAGCCACTGACTGTGCAGACATCATACCAACTTAATCAATGAGATCTTTGAGACCCCTCTGGTAGATTTAAAATGACAATGAATTTGAGACACGCGCCCCTCAGATAGAGAATAAACACGACATTGTTATCAATTGAATCATTATCTGCAATAGTACAAACTAGTCCCTTGTGGGATTCGAACCCACACCAAGAGGCAGTCCTGGCTGTACCTGCAGTAAATGTTCTAACATTCGGTATTGATATGTGAAAATATCTAACAAATGCCCACAAGCATTTTCATTTGAGCTGTAAATTGCTTATGTTTAACGCTATAACATATATACATAAATTCACTTTAGCACGCAGTTTCGCACTCACTTTAGCTATTTTTAGGGCATGTGTGACATTTTCAGCCTCCAAATGATTTAATAGAATATTTACTAATCTTTACAAGTTATCTACAATCACTAATGAGAAAATTGCGGAAGTCTGAGTGAGTAAAATATTTAGTGTTGGTTGTGTACAACCATAGTAGCTACCATGTTTGGTTTAAAGACTGAAGGATATATAAATAATGTTTCTTTCGGTTGAATGTAACGAATTAGAAAGAAACTATTTTCTCCTAGGCGGTATGTGAATGTATCAAGGGAGATAATTTGCCTGGTAGGTGGCGTTTCCTAAGGTATATAAGTGAGGGTTTTTTGAATGTCGTCTCTCTCGCTCTAGACACGGCAGGCTTTACATTATTAACTTCACCATGACAGAGGACAGCTCTTCTACGGCGGGAAAACTGGACGCCATTTTGTTTAAGTTGGACAGTAACAGACAAGAGATTGAGTCAGCCTTCGATCAAAAACTTTTAAAGTTGAGAGAAGAGTTCGTTAACAATGCTAAGGATATTAAGAAGCTTAAAGCAGAGACAGAATATTCATGGTCTAGAGAGGGTAACCGTATCCAATTCTATTATCGGCTTCCTGTTCCGACGCAGCAATCGTCACAGGTGATAAAGTGAAGGATGATTTGATTCGTTCTGGCTTTGTTCCTAAAGTTGAAAAATCGTTATGGTCCCCCTCTCAGGCCCTGGAGTGGTTAGGATTCCACATTAACACTGTTTCCATGGTTATGTCTATTCCTCAGAGGAAGATCGATAAGTTGAATTTACATCTTCAACACTTGCTACTCTATAGGCATAAGTATCAGAGTGTTAGATCACTGGCCTCAGTCGTTGGGCAGATAGTATCTATGAAGATGGTGATAGGCTCAATTGCTCAAATGATGACTAGATCACTCAGTGTTGACATAGTATCTGCGTCTTCATGGAACAGTAAAGTCAAGCTTTCTCCACAGAGTGTTGATCAGTTGTTATTCTGGAAGACACATATCAATGATTACACAAGTACTGTCTTAAAGATGCAGTCTATTGCAACTAGAGTTGTGTATAGTGATGCGAGTAGTTCCGGGTTTGGTGGGTACTGTGTGCAATTTGGTCAAGCTATTTCACACGGTCAGTGGTCAGATGCAGAAGCTGAATCAAGTTCAACTTGGAGAGAACTTCAGGCAGTACACCTTGTGCTGAAAAGTTTTATCCCCGGTTTGTCTTCTCATAAAGTGATGTGGCTTACAGATAACAAAAACATCACGTTGATAGTCGAGAAAGGGAGCATGAAACCTCATCTTCAGGCGATTGTTTTGGATATTTTCAATCTGTGTGCTTCTCATAATGTAGCTTTATGTATGCAGTGGATACCTCGTTCAGAAAACGAGACAGCAGACATGCTTAGTAAAATTCTTGACTATGACGATTGGTCTATCCCAACCTGTATTTTCAAGCAAATAGATGCTAAATGGGGACCCCATATCGTTGACAGATTTGCTTCATATTATAATGCCAAGGTCCCTTGTTTTAATTCCAGATTTTATAATCCGGGATGTGATGCTGTTGATTGTTTCAGTGTTAACTGGAGTGGGGTTGTAAATTGGCTCGTCCCCCCTGTGTGTCTTATTCCAAGGTGTCTCAGACACTTGGCAGAGTGTCATGCCAAGGGTACTCTTATAGTGCCAGAGTGGCACTCCGCGTGCTTTTGGCCTCTCATTACTCTGAATTGTGAGTTTATTCCTCAAGTGAAGGATGTGATGTACCTATCCAGATCGAGACAAGCTTATGTTCCGTCTAGAGTAAAAGGGGGCCTTTTTGGAGAGCGTGATTTAGATTTTAACATGTTGGCATTGTTTGTTGACTTTAGCATTATCTGAATTCATGTTTGGTTTACAGATTTGTTGTCAAGTGCATACGGTGATGAGTTGGAGAGGTTGCCAAGTGGTGCGAGGAGTTTAGCTGACAAGTTGCCCGGGCTGTTGTCTCATTGTCGAGCGGATGCCACTGCGCGGAAGTACCGTTATGGTGTTGCAGCATGGAAACGGTGGGCTGATTCTTGTAATATGTCTGATAAATTGCCTATGTCCCCTTTACATTGTGCAATATATCTCGTTTCTGTTGTTCAGAGAAGTGAGTCGTTTGCCCCAGTGCAAACGGCGTTTTACAGCATTCGTTATGCTCACGTTGTTGTAGGCCTGTCTAGTCCTACGGAGAATAGTTTGGTGAAGAACGTGTTAGAGGCAGCTAAAAGAAAATTAGCTAAGTGTGTTTCTAAGAAAGAGCCAATTACCATTGATTTGTTGGAAAAGTTGTATGATTCCTCTTTTGCTTCACCTTCTCTTAGTTCTATAAGAGTGATATGCATGTGTTTGATAGCCTTTACAGGATTTCTCAGATCGTCTGAGCTTTTACATATTACCAGACAAGATGTTGTATTTTATGATACTCATATGATGATTTTCATTGAGCAGTCCAAGACGGATGTTTATAGGGACGGATCATGGCTGGTGATTAGTAGGACTCATTCCAAGTTATGTCCAGTTGTCTGTTTGGAGAAGTACCTCGATGCAGCTGGTATTCCCTCTATCTCCGGGGAATATATATTCAGGAGTCTGACTAAGACATCTTCAGGTTATAGACTAAGAAAGGATGATCGGCCCTTATCTTATACTCGTTTGAGAGAGATTTTTACAGAGGCATTGGAACCATTTGTTTCTAACGTTAAGATGTATGGTTTACATAGTTTACGCAGTGGAGGGGCCTCAGCTGCGGCGAATAACGGTGTTCCTGATAGGATGTTTAAGAGGCATGGGAGGTGGAGGAGTGAAAATGCTAAAGATGGCTACATCAAAGATGATCTTCAAAAACGTTTAAATGTTTCCCTGTCCTTAGGCCTATGACTTTCTTTGAATCTCGCTATGTGTCGCCGAGCGGCCGTTCCAATGTGCTGAATGTGTTCTGTTTTTATTGAGAATGAGCTCTCTTGGGAAGGAGAAATAATGTTTCTTTCGGTTGAATGTAACGAATTAGAAAGAAACTATTTTCTCCTAGGCGGTATGTGAATGTATCAAGGGAGATAATTTGCCTGGTAGGTGGCGTTTCCTAAGGTATATAAGTGAGGGTTTTTTGAATGTCGTCTCTCTCGCTCTAGACACGGCAGGCTTTACATTATTAACTTTTAATATGTTAAATTATATATGTATGTATGTATCATTCATTGTGCAAAATATCTTATATTTTGTTTTGTTTTGCAGGTTGTGGTGTTCATTTACCGTGATGGTATAACTAAGCAGTGATCTGTCTTAGTGAGCATTGGTTGCTTTTTCGAGGCGTGCATTGAGTGTACTCGATCGTTATGGTATGTATAGAGCCGATTTGCTCTATAATGTTTTACCGTGTATGGTTCAGGCTGAGGAGCCGTTATAATACCAGTCGGTGTGAGTCGAGTTCATTCACAACAAGTTGTGGAGCCTTTTATATAAAAAGTAATGTGTTTTGATTTTTGACGTTCATGTATACTATAAACTTCCTAGTATGAACTAAGCATTCGTTGGAAGGGCACAGTTCCAGAGTTTTTTCTCACAAATGAGTTGTTATCTCTGGTTTATGTGGCGGGCTAGTTCTAATATTCATGATGTTTTCACATTTTTGTGTTTATGGCTGGATCTGTATATTGCCAAGGATTGTGTATATATCATGCTTCGTGACCCGGAATACATATGCCATGTGTCGCTGATGATGCTGTTGTCACATTGGATGTGTATAATGTGAAGGATTGTGTATATATGATTTTTGTGATTCGGAATAAATCTGCTATGTGTCGCCGAGCGGCCGTTCCAATGTGCTGAATGTGTTCTGTTTTTATTGAGAATGAGCTCTCTTGGGAAGGAGAAAGGGTCCTGTAATATGGACTTCATAGCCTGAAAACGTGCATTTATTCAAATAAGAATTATGGTGACTTTGAATTGAAATACCTACCGACCTAGTTCAATATATATATACATATCCGCTTATTGTGTATATACGATAAATCACATTCGGAAATACTTCCTTAAACACTTTTGGTTTTGTTTCTATCGCCATTTAGAGGCCTATGTCAAACTTATTTCCGTTTTTTTTAAAACATAAAAATAAAAAAAAAGCAAATTGTAGACATATTATCCTCAGATTAAATATACTGATCACAATACACAGTAAAATCAATTCTTAATGCACGCACATATGTTTTACTTTCTATTTAAAAAATAATGTTATATAGCCAAAACAGTTATATAAACAACTAACAGTAAGAAGAAGCCTAAAAAACGATATATATCATGATGGATAAAAACAAAAAACAACTTATCGGTTTAAGAAAGGTTATACAAATCCTAAACGAAATAATAAATCTGATGTCAGCTTATTCACGAACATGGCCAAAATGATAGTGAATAAATTCCATCGAGACGCACGATTTGCACGCTGAAAACATGGCGGTGAACCAGTAGCGTGTTCAGAATCCCGAGCGCCCGCGAAGGCTCGCAAGCGCTCGATCCTGAACGCCTTTGCTCGCTTCGGCGCCCGCGTGCATTCGCGAGTTATGTTTTGAGCTGCCTCGCTAAGCGAACCAAGATGGCGACCAACATTGAAACAGTCGAGGAAGTTGTTCTTCAAAACTCAGAACTTACCAAACGCTTCACTATGTTTGTCCCAACATCAATGAACATCCACTCAAACCGTGGTAAGCTTACATATGATATTAACTGAAACTGTGTTTATTTCCGTAGATGGGCCTACGGCCAATATAAGGACAATTATTGAAGCGCCGTAAAATATAACAAATGGCTAGTTACAATTAAGAAAATTGGAACGTTTTTTCGAATGCTAGAAATATATATATATATTGCTAGAATATTGACAAGGATTGTATTGCATGATGATATGATATTAACGCAGGGTATGTTGGCAGCCTGTGCTGTGCCGAAATGCAAACACGTTGAAATGCACATTTCTTCTTTTTTTAAAGCTTTACAACAAACTGTCGAATTATCAGTGAACATCATTTCAGTGTTTTGACATTACAATGTCACAGCTAGCTCGGTTAAATCTACAATTACATATTTTCATTTAGTGTTTATTGTTTCTTGGTGTGACAAAATTGTGTCATATTTGCATTAATTTCCATAGACGTGTCATTTAGTGTAGAATAAATCATTGAAGCGCAATAAGGTTCTGTTCCGGTTGTAAACACTCAAATACAGATGGTCATTCTCGCCTTTATGCGACAGTACGGATAGTCATCACACGCTTCCCCCATAACTACAGATGTCCTACAATTACAGTTTGTCTTGCAAGTCAGCATCACATTATTATGTGAGATAAAGTGTGGTTGGATCTTTGTGAAATTTGTGCAGAATCATCCTTGCTTTGGCTAATAATTTCTGTTAAACTTGAAGTTGTTTATTATTTAAAAAGTAATACTATAATCATCACATTTTCAGATAAATTATATCAAATTTATTTGGCAGTTTTTAAAATCAATTTCACAAATTTGCTCCATTTTACACTTTAGTTGTAATGTCATTAAATTGTTGATTATTATTATTTCCTTTAATTCCTTGGGACATTCATGTGTCAAAATAATATTCATCGTCAGACATCTCTATTTTTTCCAGGCATTTCAGCGGCTCTCTATGGTTACCTTGAGAAAACTTTTGATGTTGATGAAACAGGATCGAAGAAATTGAGTGAGTAGAAAATGATGTGAAATGTACTTATTTGAAGAATACCATTGCATGAAAAGTGAGGGGAGGGGTATTTATGATCTGAAAAATCTTTTTTTAAATTTCAAATTGTTTTTGGATAAATTGTTTTATGATATTTGTGTTAAGATTCATCAATTAAAATTAATTAAAAATCATTAAAAAAAACGATATTTTAGAGACCCACTTTCTTGTTCTAATGGGAGAAATGTTCCTATGGTTGTTGTCATTTTGATATAGTAACACACTGTTGGCTATATAATT
The DNA here is from genome assembly GCA_921293015.1 of Phorcus lineatus. NCBI lineage: Eukaryota > Metazoa > Mollusca > Gastropoda > Trochida > Trochidae > Phorcus > Phorcus lineatus. The sequence continues at coordinate 14,587,960 of OV121085.1, forward strand.
ACATAAATGAAGTAATTCCCATAGACTTACATGTTAGTGAGCTGTTGAGAGAGTGATTATTATAAATTACATGGCCACCATCTGTACATAACTTGGGAAAAAACAGTCCATAAATTCCTGTTTCATTTTATTTCTCATGGGTTTTAGGTGGGGTTTTAGGAGTATTTTAAATGAATTTTTCTATTTCTATTTTTGTTTCTATTTTTTTTTTCAACGTTACATAAATAATTCCACAAGATGTACAGTGACTGGTTAATTCTGGTAGATTCTGTGAGAAAATGTGAGAGATTATCAGCCATTTCCAAAATATAAGGAAAGATCTAATGGATTTAAACAGATACATAAGCCAAACTGAACTTATATGAATAAATACTTGTCTTGGACACCCAGAACATTAATTACTTAACAAGATAATTGCCACGGTGAAACATGCTAAAATGATTATTAAGCTCAACCACCTGGACTGAAACCTAATGTAACTTCTTCAACTGATTTAGAAATCAATATTTTTTATATTTTCGTATTTCTGAATGGATTGGAAGATTCATAGGTATTGATTAAGCCATATTTCTGTTCCAGTATTGGCACAGTCACTTCAAGTACTTTCTGACCTTGGGTTGCTCCAAACCTGGTCAGCAATGGCTAAGGGCAGTGGAGTTTCCCTTGGGAAGCAGGCTGAGTTCGATCATGTATCTCAACGTGCCTACAGCCGAGAAATTGATGATGAAGTGTTGAACACGCTCTGTGGACTTGCTCCTTCTCACTTAACAAACAGTGAGAAGGTCAGGTTCATGGAGAGTGGTGTAGCCTCTATTCCCAAGCGTGAGTTTGTTTGTAATATCCTCACAAGTTACACTAATCACAGTAGTTAATGACCATAAAGTCCAGAGTGTTAACTTTGCACCTTCGGGGCTTGGCTCCATTATTTTTAAGGAATGGAAAGTAACTCGGATATTAGCTTATACTGAATACCTACCCTACTCTATTATGACCCATATTTTATCATATATATATTGAAACAGCAGACATGAAGTACAATGAAACTTATTATTTAAGTGAAGAACTAATACATGACGCCCAAATTTCAAGAGCTTTAATGACAGATTTGAAGTTGCCAAATTTATTAATTTTTACCAGACTGTTTAAATGAATCTTTAGAGCTCTTAAGTTTATTTATGGTAATTATTGAAACATTCAGGATTAACAACTAGGATAAAAGTAAATTATTTATGAACCATTCCTTTGGTAAATTTTGCAGGCACAGAATCAAGAGCAGTACCGGTGATGGAGACCGAGACTCTGCCAATAATTAAGAAGCTCAGGACATCTGAAGCACCGAGGGCCTCTTCCACGGTAGTGAGAGACTCTTCAGCGTCACCGGTTTCCAGGTCCTCTTCGACACCAGTGCCAAGTTCCTCTTTGAGAACACCGATTTCCAGGTCCTCTTCGTCACCAGTGCCAAGTTCCTCTTTGAGAACACCGATTTCCAGGTCCTCTTCGTCACCAGTGCCAAGTTCCTCTTTGAGAACACCGATTTCCAGGTCCTCTTCGTCACCAGTGCCAAGTTCCTCTTTGAGAACACCGATTTCCAGGTCCTCTTCGTCACCAGTGCCAAGTTCCTCTTTGAGAACACCGATTTCCAGGTCCTCTTCGTCACCAGTGCCAAGTTCCTCTTTGAGAACAGCGATTTCCAGGTCCTCTTCGTCACCAGTGCCAAGTTCCTCTTTGAGAACACCGATTTACAGGTCCTCTTCGTCACCAGTGCCAAGTTCCTCTTTGAGAACACCGATTTACAGGTCCTCTTCGTCACCAGTGCCAAGTTCCTCTTTGAGAACACCGATTTCCAGGTCCTCTTCGTCACCAGTGCCAAGTTCCTTTTTGGAGTCACAAGTGCCGATTGGCTCTTTGCCCAGGGCCTCTACATTGTCACCAGCACCCCAGTCCAACGCTTTAGCTGAAGGTTTGTTCGTGCCATAGAATACCGATTATTTAAATCTCATAGTATCAAGTTTATACACAAGCAGTGAAGCTACTAATAAATAACACATTTTATTTCTACTGACATGAACTACCATACCTTGAGAATTCCCTCAAATATGTGAAGAAAAGCTCCATGTGAAAACTGTCAACATTACATCATTCATTCCGCCTCTGGGGTTGCCCTTCATTGCTTTCATTGAAATGAGATACATCATGATGAGTGAAGCAATTTGCTGAAGGCAATAAGAGTTTTCCAACACATTTATTTTTGTTCAGTAATGCAATTTAAGCAGCTAATTGTGTTCATCTTGTAATTAAGGATTCAGCAATTTTGCTGAATCCTTATTGTTATTGGCGTGTTTTTTATTATTATTATTAAGGATTCAGCAGAAATGCTGAATCCTTATTGTTATTGGCGTGTTTTATTATTTTTTTTTTTTTTTTATTCCACGATTTTTGTGTACACGATTCAGCCCAAACCGCTAAAGCTATTACAGCCAAACTTGCCAGTCTGGTGGAGCTTCATGAGACGAAGCCACAATAAGCTTTTGGGCTTAATCGGCTTAAGCATTAAAGGCACAGTACCATCCAAAGTTCGAAAAATTAACATGGGGAAAAATTTCAAAATGCACTTACAGACTTGCAACTTTTTTTAAACGATAGGCAATAACATTGCAAGCAAAAAAGTAAATCATGGCAAATTCGTAGCATGAATACTTTTGCCGCCATATTGCTTTTTTTGACGTTTTGAAATTTCCGGACCCTATCCATCTTTGAGAATCTTCTTCTCTGAAGATACTTGCATCTAAGAGCTGAAATTCATACTCAATGTAGCTGAAGCATTGTAATTATGAATTTGACTTTTTCAAGGTTCTAACATTAAAACTTTTTTCTCGGCAACCCTGCAAAGTCGGGCGACTTAGCTCATATAAGCATGTTCAAGGGGCGATAACTGAAAAAGTTAGACTCACAATTGCAATATTTTTTCAGGAATGTAAGACCAGTATGTGGACTTGCAGAAACTGTTAAAACATTGATCGCGAACAGTCATTTTCGTTTACAATAATCGATCAAAAACAGCAAAAATATGTTAACAAAAAATTAACATAGCTATTTTTTCAAAATGCACGTAGAGACTTGAAACTTGACTTGAAAGAAGCGTAAGAACAATACAAACAAAAAAGTCAATCATGACGAATTCATAAGTATTATAGTTTTTTCGCATTATGAACTTATTTGTTCCAGAAATCGCTTTCCACTATTCCCCGATTCTTGTGTACACGATTCAGGCCAAACCGCTAAAGCTATGACACCCAAACTTACCAGTATGCTTGAACTTCATGAGACGACGCCACAATAAGCTTTTGGGCTTAATCGGATTAAGCGTTAAAGGCACAGTACCATCCAAATTGCGAAAAATTAACATGGGATTTTTTTCCAAAATGCACTTAGAGACTTGCAACTTGCTTGATACGATAGGCAATTACATTTTGAGCAAAAAAGTAAATCATGGCCAATTCCTAGCATGCATAGTTTGGCCGCCATATTGCTTTTATTGACTTTTTGAGATGCATCTTTAAAAATCTTCTTCTCTGAAGATACTTGCATCTAAGAGCTGAAACTCTCAAATCATGTAGCTGAGACATTGGGAATTTCAGGGTGATTCAGATTTTGATGTAAGTCCAATATTTTTTTCTCACCACTTCTTTGCAAAAACCGCAATATGCTTAGGAGATAAGGTCAGATGAAACTTGCTGCAGTAGCTTAATGCATGCTCTAATCCTCATGAAACTTTCAGGGAAACTGGCTAACATCACTATGTTTCTACTGAATGTGTTTTTTTTTGCGCTGAATCCTTTTGTCGTCGCTTGCGACTATATTTATTATTATTATTATTCCAAGATTCTTGTGTAGTAAATTCAGCCAAAACTAGCGACTCAATTACAACCAAACTTTACAACCTAATAGCCCTTACAAAGACCTCGCGACACGAAGCTTTTCAGCCAATTCGGACATTGCATTAAAGGCTCAGTACCACTCAAACTTTTCAAAATTAACATTGGAAATTTTTTCAAAATGCACTTAGAGACTTGGAACTTTTTTTAAACGATGCGCAATAACATTTCAAGCAAAAAAGTAAATCATGGCAAATTCGTAGCATGAATACTTTCGCCGCCATATTGCTTTTTTTTGACTTTTTGAAATTTCCGGACCCCATGCATCTTTGAAATGTAACTCCTCTGAAGATACTTGCATCTAAGAGCTGAAAATCTCCAATAATGTAGCTGAGACATTGGGAATTTCAGGGTGATTCAGATTTTGATGAAAGTCGAATATTTATTTCTCGGCAACCCTTCAAAGTCGGGCGACTTTGCTCATGTAAGCATATTCAAAGGGAGATAATTCAAAAAGTGAGACTCACAATTGCACCAATTTTTCAGGGATGTAAGAACAGTATATGGACTTGATGAAACATTCAAAACATTGCTCGCGAACAATAATTTTCGTTCACAATAAAGGATCAAAAATGTGAAAAATCATTTTGAACAAAATTAACATGGGCTATTTTTTCAGAATGTACTTAGAGAGTTGAAACTTGTTTTGAAAGATGCGCAGTAACAGTACACACAAAAAAGTAAATCATGACGATTTCATAAGTAGCATGCTTTTTTCACATTATCAACTTCTTTGCAATAATCACACATTAGCTCAAAGGAAACATGCTGTTGTAGCCAAATGCGTCGGCCAATTTTCATGAAACTTTCAGGGATGATTGCTAACATCACTATGTACGTAATGAATGTTCTTTTAAAGCGCTGAATCCGTTTGTCGTCGCTTGCGACTATATTTCCTTTATTACACTTTGTTTCCAAGTGTGAAGTCTCGCTGGAGCATTGGAGATTTGAAGAAAACTAGAAATTCATGCTTGTGAATTGATAGCTATTAATTTATATTCTCATCACTTGCGATTTACATTGTTCTATCAATGAATAAATTCATTTGCCTTTTGTTTTACCATTACAGATGACTCACAGGCGGGAACAGAGACTGATCACAAATGTAAGATGATTTTTTTTTCATTCTAAGAATTGAGTAATAAGTTGGAATTGATAATTGTTGTAATATTTTCCCCCTTTTTATCTGATCCACTATGGAGCACACACTCACACTCGCACACACAAGGCATTCTTCTCATTTCCCATTACTCTTAACATTAAATCAACATTTGCAGTTATGAAGGTTAATAAAGTCCTTGATCTCAGGAAGAGATATTGACTGTAGGAAACAATTTTTGATGATAACTATGTATGATAGTTTGTGTTCTGCATTTACAGTATACTGGAGTCATGAAGCAGTACTGCTCCTAATAGATTTGAGACAGAGACTGCAACACCTATTCAGTAGCAGTACAGTGTCCATGAAGCAGGCATGGAGAAGAGTTGCTGATGAAATGGCTGAAAAAGGCTTCAGCTTCACAGGATCTGAATGTGACAAAAAATTCCGCAGCATGAAATCAAGGTAGATTAATTCATATGCTACTTTCATTATTAGAGCTTTTCAAAGTTTCAATATAAGAATCATCTCACTTGATAGTAATTCAATTGGTATTGTTTTATAAATCAAATTAATAAGTGACCAGTTTCTATGATTTTAGTGACATAGTCAATTAATTCTACATTTTTAACTGACCATTTCAATTTAATGGACAGTGTTCTTCTAAATATATTAATGGCCTAGTTTTATAATTATTGTTTTTCATAATCACTGCTCTCCTTAACTTACATTAGTTTTTGCAGTAATTCACAGAACTTTGTCATAAAGTCAACCCACAATTGTAGTTAATTGCGTAGAAAAAGAGGCAAGTCATTTACTTTTCACTAGGTTTTTAGGTGAATCGTAAAAATGTAATATTTGGTAAGTCAGCGACCTTGGACATAGATGTTTAAACCCCATATTAATATATGGATCCATTAAGATGCAATTAAAAACTCCAAGGTATGTTTAAACACTGGTGCCAGCCTTAAAATGCTGTTAAAGTAGTATTTAGATGTTAATTTTCAGATAAAACCACTTCATCTCTTTAAAAAAGACATCATTTATATATTTTCAAGTGACAATTTTATCCACAACATACAGCTTTATCTCTATCAATGGGTTATTGCAAATCCCTTCAGAATATTGACTTATCAAAGATTATCATAACAGTTTTAAAATATATATTATGTATGAGCTTGCATGTGCAGTTTCTTTCTTTTTAATTTCTTCTCACATTATTGAGTTGATTTTAATGTGCAGGCACCGGACCATAGTTGAGCGGAACAAGAGTTCAGGGAGAGGCCGATCAACATGGCGCTACTTCACCATCATGGAGGAACTCTCACTTGGGGATCCAGCGGTAGAGCCAGTTGCAAGTGTCAGCAGCTTGCCTGACTCACAGAGATGTGATGTTCATCAAGAATCTCAGGAACAAGTGCAGGAACAAGTGCAGGAACAAGTGCAGGAACCTACTCCAAGACGTAGACGATCCTCCTCAACTGAGACAATGGAATGCGCTCTGACAGCATTAAGGAGGGACCTCCTCACCATGCACCAGGAGAGGATGGAACTTGAGACAAGGAGGGTGGTTGCACTTGAGAGCATAGCTCAGAGTTTAAAAGAAAGACACAAATGATTTCATCATCATTATCCATATTTATTGAATAATTTAACAAACCTTTGAAACAAGTTGAATAACAAAAAATTTAATATATTTATTTTATAATAAGTGATTGGAAAAAAAAAATTGACAATTGTACTGAAATAATAATATTTTTCCTTTTCTCAGGAAACCAAAATATTATTGTCTTTTTATTAATATTTATAGTGATATATCTGTTTTTGATTTTTTGTAATAAATGCCAATAAATTACTCCATATTACTTTGATTTTGGACAGTCATAAAAGTGATGGTTTCGACTTTCGTCTCACTTTTACTAAATTAACAGGACTGACTTTCTATATATACCCAATCTCAATAAAAAAAAAGTAGAAAGTTGAAAGCATTATATGCACTAATGAGTATTGGAATCATCTTAAACCTGACTTTGTATGAAATATAGTCTTTTGGTAGGTTTTCCAGTGTACATCACTTATCTTTGTCTCAAGGTAAGCCTACATTTGAGCTTTAAGTTATTTTGTATATACCTTAAGGTTATATTAAGGTTCGTATCAAAAGGTAAATTATTTGTTATGAAAATCATGGAGTGGCCCTTTAAATGATTTACAGTTTTCTTCTACTGCTCTTAAAGGCCGGCATCTACCACTATACACAGTGTTGGCGTGGCCAAGTTGACCTGAAAAAACTACACCTTGAAGGTAAAAATTTAGGTTACCTATGTTCAAAGTGGAATAAATCAAAATCTTCTTATCGGAAAATTATCATAATTACACAATATATCCTTGAAACTTCATAGAAGTGGAATTCTTAAACATGTTTGATCCGAAGTAAAAACGAAGAGAGTACTACTTCATTATTGTTTCCAAATTTGAATTAATTCTGTAAATGTCAAGTGATTAGATTCTTATCAATACCATACCAAACAAGTCTGCTAGTGGAGGAAAAGATTCTTTCACAGTGTCAGATTTCACTGCATTCCCATTCTGACTGGAAAAACAAAACCTCCCCCATTCCATATGTCCTCCAAATATTTAGTTATTGTTGTGGTTATAAGCTAAAGAGACTTGAGTAAGGTTATGAAAAGATTATTGCGACAGGAATGGATTTATACAACTTTTGTCAACAATAGTGAAATATTCACTCCAAATACGTCCAAACATTGTTAAAAGACTGATTGTTTTGAATTTTTTTTATCAAAATGTTAACAAATACAATTCCTTGTTAGTCTTTAAGTTAATTCTTTAATTAAAGACCTCATTAAATTAGTGTTGGTCATCTCTTTAAATATATAAAATTTAATATACTGATGGTTATATCAGCTTAATACACAAAATAAATATTCATGTTCCCCGATTATTATGCACTGAAACTGAATAGTCTACTACCAGCCACAAGTTGTGGTAATGTTTTGTGACCTTTGACCCTACTGAGCTCTCTCAGGCACCAAAAAACTGTTACTGCCCTGTCACTCATACACTGATTACATCTTCTGTCTAAGATATCAATCAATCACGGTAAAGATGACAAAGATAAGAAACCCATTGTTTTTTTTAGGTTTGGATCCCGGCCTTTAATAGACTTGCATATATTTCTATTTCCATTTCATTTCATACATTTTATATGAAAAGGCAATGTACATATCACTGAACTTTTACTAGCTCTTACATAACCAGGAGCACAAAGATTTGTTGATATTGTTGATATACATTTGTAGAAGGTTGAATAAGATAAGAATGTGGACAGTGACATATTGGCATTTTATGAATGCTTCAATTAAGTGTAGCAAGTGTTTGAAAACACTTATCATCAAAAGATTCTATCCTATTATCTTTCTAGCTATAAATTTGTCTATGTTGAATGTCAACTGCCACATTGAACAAATCCCTCAAACGAAAAAAGAACATGTTGGTTAATACTTGAAACATAGAATCGTTGAAATGGTGATGCTAGATTTAAAATAAGTATTTAGAAAAAGATCAAAAGTATAAAAAAAAAAAAAAAAAAACTTTACAAATTCACAGTCCAAATAAACATTCGAAACATCTTCTGAGGATTATTTTAAAAGTATGCATAAATCATTTTGAAATAGCTTTATTTTCATTAATTCTTTATTTTTATATGTTGTTCTTTACATAAATTTGTTTTGAAAATTTGGCAGTTTACAATCACATGTACATTTCCTATAAAATCTAAACACATTATTTCAGCTTATATCACACTGAAAGACAGTATGCCAATAATCAAGTACCTTTGGGACAGTGTTGTCCCCAATTAATTTGTCATAGGATATTCTTGAACCTTTACTATTAGAAATCATATAATCAAAAATATTGTTAGTGGTTTCATGATACAAGCAAATATTTCTGTTTGCAAGTTGTTGTCTCCAGTTCTTTTGAATGTTGTTTAACACATGTTGATAATCAAAAATGTTCCTTTAATATTGTATCTCTGCTTTAAATTTTCAAAGCTGAGAAAAACATTTCCCTCATGAATATCTCTGAAGTAACGTATACCGTGATCATACCAGTTTCTTATCATAAATGAAGACTTAAAGATATGATTTAGCAACAGTGGTTGGGCCAAGATTTGGCTTATGTCATCATCGTCAAAAGTATGTTCTAATATAGAATATTCTCAAAGCTCATAATACATGTTTCAAATAAGGATTAAAATTGTCAGATAAGCAATCAACAGCATTAGAGCCAAGAGAGTCTTGGTCTAAGGGAAAGAGTTGTTAGTTGGTTAGTTGTTACACGTAGGTCTTTAAAAGACTTGTCATTTGTTAGTTATCGCAAATATCGTCCTCCTTTGAATTTTGTCCTCAAGTTCTTTTCTGTATTTTCCTGATTTCTCTTAATGAAAGTTGAAAAAAATGTTTTTCAGAAATAAAAATAGATATTTTCAACTGAAGCTTTCATCTATATGGTGATCATTCAATTCATTTTCAGTGTCTAAGTTTATGGCATATTCATGGATAGTATCTTGTAATGGTTTTTTTTAACAATATTTATAATTTTTTATTATTCTACATCCTGTAAGGGTGAGGTGTTTTTTGTTTTGGTAGGTCAGAAAAAAACGGTTTGTTGGCAACTTTAAGGATTAAAATATAGTAATCAGTTACAGTGATGGAAGATTTCAAGCCATCTTTATATGCATTTTTCTTCTTAATTTTCAGCTCATCAGACATTAAATGTCAGAACTTTTCCAGAACTGCTGCACCCCCAAACCATGAATATGAGCATGACAGACATAAACCCTAAAACCTTTAACTGACTACTTCTTAGGAGCCATTTGGCATAGGGAACCAAAATTTTGTGAGACCAAAGTTTGTATATTTATTCCTGACCCCTAAATCTTAAATGGATAAATTTCATTATCCTATCCCCAAAAATAAGGGTGTGGCAGGGGTGCAACTTAAGGGTGGTTAACCCTTCAATGGCTGTTTACCCTGTTAGGGGTATGAAATAATGATGAATGTAATCAAATAGCTATAATCATCAACAAATGAGCCAAATTTCATGCTTGTAGCACCAAAAATATAAAAGAGACAACACTTATCATTTACTGAATTAGATTATTACAGGTCAGGAAAGGGGTTTATATGAATATGGTTGCATATGTCAGCTACTATTAATGCTATTTAGAGTTTCCTGGCATGAGGTAGTTCTATGATTTAGATTGCACAAGTCTGTAATAGAGGCAATAAGAGGACACTTCCTTAAAATCTAATTGATACTTCTTCCTTAGAAATTAAAGGTCTAAACTTGTTGAATTTTTTTGTAATCATGCCTTCACCAATGCCAAGTTCTAAATTGGTGGCCATGGTGATAGAGACTACGTAGGCGATGATTTATTATTTGATGTGCAACACTTCAACCCGAGTGATAATAAATAATGTATAACCTGATGAGGTGACGAGCCCATGACTGTAACTTTAATGAGAGTCTTTACAGTGATTTCAAAATATTTCAGCTAGATTATGGGCAAATATAATTCTGAGAACAGTAAAGTCAGTTTTGGACCATTTTTTACATAGACTTTTAGTTGATATCCTGAGAGATCCTATCAAGAGTATTCCTGTTTAGCTTACATGTATTCTCTCTAGCTTTGTTCACATTTAAAACAAGTTGAATACTGTTTTTGGCTGAAGTACATTCAATGTTATTATCATCCTGCTACATCAGCGTATTTGTCTCCGCCTGGCTCCATCATATACCCATATATCCCTCGCTGGTATCGTTTATGGCTGGTAATTCATGGCTGTTTATAGCCTACATTGACATTTGTTTGAACTCACATCCGGGTTGTGCCCCTATCGCTGAATGCGAGTCATTTCATTGGCTTGCTATATTACAAGCATTTTAGGCCGAAGGATATCAGGGTGTATGATGGAGCAAGACGAAGACAAATACTCTGATGTAGCAGGATGTGTTATCATTATCTTCATATATATTTGATTGTTGGAGATGAATGTACAAGCAAGGTAAGGTATTTTCCTATTGTATTGACAAAAACAAGTGTCATGAAAATGAAAGAGTACCACTTTGAAGAGCCACTCTGTGAGTTTTTGGAGTCATATATGCCAAATTTAATCAATGGTGTCATTTGATCGCCAAGTATCGACTGTTTTAAAGCTTATTGGTTTGTCACATTGACAACATGATAGCAGAACGTAGCAATTATGATCAAAACAGGACAGTGGCGCCCGTCAAATAGTCAATCGTCAGTCCTAAAACAGCCAAGAGGCAGTTAGGAGTTGATATTGTGTGTTAGGTTAAAAAAACTAGTATCCATATATATTGTACGTGATATCTACACCTATGGGCATTTATAAGGCTGTTTTAGATTTTCAAGGAAACCAGTATTTGTCAGATATATGTCTTTTGGACATGAAAAGTTAAGATGTTTTGATTTTATATCACCACATATGAAATTAAGGTTCGTATCAAAGGTTGATAATATGTTATGAAAATCACGGAGTGGCTCTTTAAGAACTCAATATGTACATCATATTTTGAAGTCAGAAATTGACATGGACATTGACATTTCAGTTCTACTGTGAAATAACATTCTATGACAGAAGTTGTGTTATCTGTTTTCTTTTGTCAACACCTCTCTGTTGCTCACAATGTGATGTTGATGCAACTGTCATACCATCAGTGTCCAAATCAATGTCCTCATCCATAAAGGATTCTCGGTTGATAACAAAGTTATGAAGAACACAGCATGTGACAATGAGTACTGGGACTTCACGCACATTTCTCATGTCCAGGTATTTTAATTTGCGATATCTGCCCTTCAGTAGTCCAAAACAGCGTTCAATATCAACTCTCATTGAGCTATGTACCGAATTGTACCTCTTTTCTTCTTCTTTAAGGTGGCCATTGTCTCTATATGGCACCAGCATGTAGGTTGATAATGCATAGGCCGAATCGCCAAGAAGGTGATATTCATCAGGTAACGGTTCATTCGCCAAGAGATTAGATATAGGGGAATTCCTAAACACCCGAGAGTCGTGGACAGAGCCAGGATATGCAGAAAATACATCAAGAAATCTCAATCTATTGTCACACACACCCTGTAAATGAAATGCAGGAAAACCTTTTCTGCAAATGTAGGAGTCTCTAAAGTCCCGAGGTCCTGGAATTGGAATGTATGTTCCATCAACAAAACCAATCACCCCAGGGAATCCATACTTTGAGGCATGTTTTTCTGCTATAGACCGATATTCTTCTTTCCGAGGCCATGTGATTTGATTGGGGAGGATGTGGTCACTGGTCATTGTCCTGCAGAAATTCATAAGATAGTACTTCAAAGAACCCTTGCTCATTCCAAAGCGATCAACGACACTTCTGAAGGTCTCTTGATTGCTCACATACCAAAGGCAAGCCAGGGTTCTCCTCTCTAGACTAATGGTCTTGACTTCAGTGTGTGGTCCAATGAGTTCCAGCAAGTCCTGAGCAGAAAACAACTTTATTAAAGGCATAATTTAAGTAATGAATGAACACTAAAAAGTATGAAATTGTACAAGAGGCTTTACAAGATAAGAACATGAAAATTGGTTACAAAACTGAAACAATATAGAAGAAAGGACAATTGTTATATTTTGAATAAAGAAATTGGAACCTCTTCCTGGGATATCATGGCATTCAAGTGTCGGGTTTATAGAAGAAACAAGTGCATTGCCATAGCCACGCTTCACTTGACAACCACAATGATGAATTAACTCATAATAGTAGTAGCCTTTCTAATGACTACATGCATGAAAATGGAATATGAAAATCTCTAAATATGGATTTTCTACACTCTATTGCATGTATGTGACACATTGGAGATAAAATCGCATTTGCATAACATAGCCTATATCAAAATATACATTTGACTTGGAAATAACGACAAGAACCATTTTATTTCTATTTCTAAAGGTTTTTGTATTGACCTATCCTTTGAGGCCTTGCGCTTACTGGGTCAGTTAAAATGACCATACATACATAGGCACAACATCCAAAGGAACATAGTCTAAATGGCCAAAACAAAACATTAAAATAGCCATCGAAAGTCAAAATGGGCATAAATTTGTTTTAGAAAATAGCAAAGAAATTATAGAAATGAAATAGGCCTCATAAATCCAGTGTTCATTAACTTGTAAGCTTGCTAAGTCATACCCTAACGTTACTTGTTTCCGTGGTATTAAGAAATCAACTACTGTGAACTCAAGTAATGATAGATAATAAAACATTATAAACATCATGATGTGATAGATTATATATGTATAATATTCAAAACAATGTATACTAAATAAACACTTAATTTTTCCAGTGTTCATATTAACATTCAAACAGCTGTCAATATTTACAAATAAGTTGGGTGTCACCGTTTTCTATGGTATTCCTCTCAAGTCAAATAAAGGCAAAGAAACACATGTGACAGTGTAATATTTTACAGATCTTCAATTGCAGATGGTCACTAAAGAATTACATTTAAACTAAAGTCGTTACATGTTTATGATGTTCACATTCCCATTCACTTATTCAGTTATGTTATTGAAATAAATATTTACTATAAATCTTCCATATTCACCTAGAATACATATCCTAAACCTAATAGGCCTACTTACCCTAAACCTAAACCCTAACCGTATAAGTGAAAGGGAAATAATGATGTTATATCGAAGAATACATAGACATAAAGGTATGAATAGTTGTTATGAAAATGGGTGACAAACCAATCTCTAGTTGTACCTTTTAGCCTACTAATTGTGCGTGTCAGTAAAAAATTTTCTTGCCAGCCTAATATCTTTTGTATGCAATAAGTTAATTTTCTATGAATGCGATCCATGCAAAGTTATTTTATTTTGCACTTTAAAAATGGCCCAAAATATATAAGATATAACCCGTCTGCAAATGCACAGATATCTATATCAGGGATTCCACTCTAAGGTTATGTTTTGAAAATTGGGAGAAGCAACCATTGGGAAACTTCAGTATATTTTTTAATAAATGACTGATAAAAAATGTCAAAAACGTGCACTTAGTTTTCATTAGCGAGTTTATAGTTGATCAGAATATGGCAATTTGTTCATTTAACTATCCTATAATAATGATTTGTTGCAAGGACCAGAATGGGTTGATACGTTATTAAGTCAAATAGAAATGCATGGATGCAGTCAGTTTCTTCGTTACCTGAAAGGAGGCTCTTGTCATCCTGAAGTGGGCTCGGAATAAAGGGTCACTGTAGCGGGGCACCGTTTCCTCTACGTAATTTTCAATGCGGCTTGTGCCGAGGCGGGTCTCCGTTCTTCTCAGAGCATTTTCTTCACAAATCGTAAGCACAGCAGCAACGGCATCATCACAATATGATGTATCCATAGGTTCGGAGAGGTCTGCGATCGCTGCTTCCAATACATAATCTTCTTTCGACGCCATTTTGTTCGGAAAGCGAGCACTCACGTGCGTTCAGGATCGACGAGAGCGCTCAAGGGAGGCAATTGCGAGGGCGCTCGGGATTCTGAACACAGCTACGATTTGTGAAGAAAATGCTCTGAGAAGAACGGAGACCCGCCTCGGCACAAGTCGCATTGAAAACTACGTAGAGGAAACGGTGCCCCGCTACAGCGACCCTTTATTCCGAGCCCACTTCAGGATGACAAGAGCCTCCTTTCAGGTAACGAAGAAACTGACTGCATCCATGCATTTCTATTTGACTTAATAACGTATCAACCCATTCTGGTCCTTGCAACAAATTGCCATATTCTGATCAACTATAAACTCGCTAATGAAAACTAAGTCCACGTTTTTGACATTTTTTATCAGTCATTTATTAAAAAATATACTGAAGTTTCCCAATGGTTGCTTCTCCCAATTTTCAAAACATAACCTTAGAGTGGAATCCCTGATATATATCTGTGCATTTGCAGACGGGTTATATCTTATATATTTTTTGCCATTTTTAAAGTGCAAAATAAAATAACTTTGCATGGATCGCATTCATAGAAAATGAACTTATTGCATACAAAAGATATTAGGCTGGCAAGAAAATGTTATACTGCCACGCACACTTAGTAGGCTAAAAGGTACAACTAGAGAATTGGTTCGTCACCCATTTTCATAACAACTATTCATACCTTTATGTTTATGTATTCTTCGATATAACATCATTATTTCCCTTTCACTTATACGGTTAGGGTTTAGGTTAAGGGTTAGTGTTACTGTTAGGGTTAGGGTTAGTAGGCCTATTAGGTTTAGGATATGTATTCTAGGTGAAAATGGAAGATTTATGGTAAATATTTATTTCAATAACATAACTGAATAAGTGAATGGGAATGTGAACATCATAAACATGTAACGACTTTAGTTTAAATGTAATTCTTTAGTGACCATCTGTAATTGAAGATCTGTAAAATATTACCTTGTCAGATGTGTTTCTTTGCCATTATTTGACTTGAGAGGAATACCATAGAAAACGGTGACGCCCAAATTATTGGTAAATATTGACAGCTGTTTGAATGTTAATATGAACACTGGAAAAATTAAGTGTTTATTTAGTATACATTGTTTTGAATATTATACATATATAAGCTATCACATCATGATGTTTATAATGTTTTATTATCTATCATTACTTGAGTTCACAGTAGTTGATTTCGTAATACCACGGAAACAAGTAACGTTAGGGTATGACTTAGCAAGCTTACAAGTTAATGAACACTGGATTTATGAGGCCTATTTCATTTCTATAATTTCTTTGCTATTTTCTAAAACAAATTAATGCCCATTTTGACTTTCGATGGCTATTTTAATGTTTTGTTTTGGCCATTTAGACTATGTTCCTTTGGATGTTGTGCCTATTTATGTATGGTCATTTTAACTGACCCAGTAAGCGCAAGGCCTCAAATGATAGGTCAATACAAAAATCTTTAGAAGTAGAAATAAAATGGTTCCTGTCGTTATTTCCAAGTCAAATGTATATTTTGATATAGGCTATGTTATGCAAATGAGATTTTATCTCCAATTTGTCACATACATGCTATAGAGTGTAGAAAATCCATATTTAGAGATTTCCATATTTCATTTTCATGCATGTAGTCATTAGAAAGGCTACTACTATTATGAGTTAATTAATCATTGTGGTTGTCAAGTGAAGCGTGGCTATGGCAATGCACTTGTTTCTTCTATAAACCCGACACTTGAATGCCATGACATCCCAGGAAGAGGTTCCAATTTCTTTATTCAAAATATAACAATTGTCCTTTCTTCTATATTGTTTCAGTTTTGTAACCAATTTTCATGTTCTTATCTTGTAAAGCCTCTTGTACAATTTCATACTTTTTAGTGTTCATTCATTACTTAAATTATGCCTTTAATAAAGTTGTTTTCTGCTCAGGACTTGCTGGAACTCATTGGACCACACACTGAAGTCAAGACCATTAGTCTAGAGAGGAGAACCCTGGCTTGCCTTTGGTATGTGAGCAATCAAGAGACCTTCAGAAGTGTCGTTGATCGATTTGGAATGAGCAAGGGTTCTTTGAAGTACTATCTTATGAATTTCTGCAGGACAATGACCAGTGACCACATCCTCCCCAATCAAATAACATGGCCTCGGAAAGAAGAATATCGGTCTATAGCAGAAAAACATGCCTCAAGGTATGGATTCCCTGGGGTGATTGGTTTTGTTGATGGAACATACATTCCAATTCCAGGACCTCGGGACTTTAGAGACTCCTACATTTGCAGAAAAGGTTTTCCTGAATTTCATTTACAGGGTGTGTGTGATAACAGATTGAGATTTCGTGATGTATCTTGATATCCTGGCTCTGTCCACGACTCTCGGGTCTTTAGGAACTCCCCTGTATCTAATCTCTTGGCGAATGAACCGTTACTTGATGAATATCACCTTCTTGGCGATTCGGCCTATGCATTATCAACCTACATGCTGGTGCCATATAGAGACAATGGCCACCTTAAAGAAGAAGAAAAGAGGTACAATTTGGTACATAGCTCAATGAGAGTTGATATTGAACGCTGTTTTGGACTACTGAAGGGCAGATATCGCAAATTAAAATACCTGGACATGAGAAATGTGCGTGAAGTCCCAGTACTCATTGTCACATGCTGTGTTCTTCATAACTTTGTTATCAACCGAGAATCCTTTATGGATGAGGACATTGATTTGGAGGGGACAGACACTGATGGTATGACAGTTGCATCAACATGACATTGTGAGCAACAGATCGGTGTTGACAAAAGAAAACTTCTGTCATAGATTGTTATTTCACATAGTGCAACTGAAATGTCGATGTACATGTCAATTTCTGACTTCAAAATATGATGTACATATTGAGTTCTTAAAGAGCCACTCCGTGATTTTCATATGTGGTGATATAAAGTCAAAACATCTTAACTTTTCATGTCCAACAAATACTATTTTCCTTCAAAATCTAAAACAGCCTTATAAATGCCCATAGGTGTAGATATCACGTACAATATACATGGATAGTAGTTATTTAACCTAACACACACTATCAACTCCTAACTGCCTCTTGGCTGTTTAAGGACTGACGTTTGACTATTTGACGAGCGCCACACTCCGGGTTTCAATCATAATTGCGACGTTCTACCATCATATTGTCAATGTGAAAAATCAATAAGCTTTAAAACGTGTCTTTTTGGTAACAGTCAATACTTGGCGATCAAATGACACCATTGATTAAGTTTGGCATATATGACTCTAAAAACTCACGGAGTGGCTCTTTAAAGTGGTACTCTTTCATTTTCATGACACTTGTTTTTGTCAATACCTTGCTTGTACATTCATCTCCAACAATCAAATATATATGAAGATAATGATAACACATCCTGCTACATCAGAGTATTTGTCTCCGTCTTGCTCCATCATATACCCTGATATCCTTCGGCCTAAAACGCTCCTAATATAGCAAGTCAATGAAATGACTCGCATTCAGCAATAGCAGAACAACCCAGATGTGAGTTCAAACAAATGTCAATGTAGGCTATAAATAGCCATGAGTTACCAGCCATAAATGATACCAGCGAGGGATATATGGGTATAAGATGGAGCCAGGCGGAGATAAATAAGCTGATGTTGCGAATGATAATAACATTGAATGTACTGCAGCCAAAAACAGTATTCAACTTATTTTAAATGTGAACAAAGCTAGAGAGAATACATGTAAGCTAAACAGGAATACTCTTGATAGGATCTCTCATGATATCAACTAAAATTCTATGTACAAAATGGTCCCAAACTGACTTTACTGTTCTCAGAATTGTATTTGCCCATAAACTAGCTGAAATATTTGGATATCACTGTTAGTCATGGGCTCGTCACCTCATCTGGTTATACATTATTTATTATCACTCAGATTGAAGTGTTGCACATCAAATAATAACTCATCGCCTTCGTAGTCTCTATCACAGTTAAGACGGCCACCAATTTAGAACTTGGCATTGGTGAAGGCATGATTACAAAATAATTCAACAAGTTTAGACCTTTAATTTCTAAGGAAGAAGTATCAATTAGATTTTAAGGAAGTGTCCTCTTATTGCCTCTATTACAGACTTGTGCAATCTGAATCATAGAACTACCTCATAAAAAGAATCTCTAAATAGCATTAATAGTAGCTGACATATGCAACCATATTCAAACAACCCCCTTTCCTGACCTGTAATAATCTAATTCAGTACATTATAAGTGTTGTCTCTTTGATATTTTTGGTGCTACATGAAATTTGGCTGATTTGTTCATGATTATAGCTATTTGATAACATTCATCATTATTTCATACCCCTAACAGGGTAAACAGTCATAGAAGGGTTAACCACCCTTAAGTTGCACCCCTGCCACACCCTTATTTTTGGGGATAGGATAATGAAATTTATCCATCTAAGATTTAGGGGTCAGGAATAAATATACAAACTTTGGTCTCACAAAGATAATATTCTCAAAATTTGGGTTCCCTATGCCAAATGGCTTCTAAGAAGTAGTCAGTTAAAGGTTTTCATGCTCATATTCATGGTTTGGGGGTGCAGCAGTACTGGAAAAGAACTAGAAAATGTTTACGGTTAACGGGCCCTGCCAATATGCCAATCTGACCTTTCATGTCTGATGAGCTAAAAATTAAGAAGAAAAATGCATATAAAGATGGCTTGAAACCTTACATCCCTGAAACTGATTACTATATTTTAATCCTTAAAGTTGGCAACTATAAACCATTTTTTTCTGACCTACCAAAACAAAAAAACACCTCACCCTAATAGGATGTAGAATATTAAAAAATTATAAACATTGTTAAAAAAAAAACATTACAAGATACTATCCATGAATATGCCATAAACTTAGACACTGAAAATGAATATCTGTAACAACTAACCAACTAACAACTCTTTCCCTTAGACCAAGACTCTCTTGGCTCTAATGCTGTTGATTGCTTATCTGACAATGTTAATCCTTATTTGAAACATCTATTATGAGCTTGGTATGGTATTGATAAGAATCTAGGCAGGTGACATTTACAGAATTAATTCAAATTTGGAAACAATAATGAAGTAGTACTCTTTTCGTTTTTAATTTGGATCCAACATGTTTAAGAATTCCCCTTCTATGAAGTGTCAAGGATATATTGTGTAATTATGATAATTTTCAGATAAGGAGATTTTGATTTATTCCACTTTGAACATAGTTACCCTAAATTTTTACCTTCTTACTGTATAGTGGCAGATGCCGGCCTTTAACAGCAGTAGAAGAAAACTATAAATAATTTGAAGGGCCACTCCATGATTTTCATAACAAATAATTTACCTTTGATACGAACCTTAATGTAACCTTAAGGTATATACAAAATAACTTAAGCTCAAATGTAGGCTTACCTTGAGACAAAGATAAGTGATGTACACTGGAAAACCTACCAAAAGACTATATTTCATACAAAGTTAGGTTTAAGATGATTCCAATACTCATTAGTGCATATAATGTTTTCAACTTATCCAGTTTTTCTTTATTGAGATTGGGTATATTTGGAAAGTCAGTCCTGTTAATTTAGTAAAAGTGAGACTAAAGTCGAAACCATCACTTTTATGACTGTCCAAAATCAAAGTAATATGGAGTAATTTATTGGCATTTATTACAAAAAATCAAAAACAGATATATCACTATGAATATTAATAAAAAGAAAATAATATTTTGGTTTACTGAGAAAAGGAAAAATATTATTATTTCAGTACAATTGTCAATTATTTTTGTCAATCACTTTATTATAACATAAATATATTAAATTTTTTTATTCAACTTGTTTCAAAGGTTTGTTAAATTATTCAATAAATATGGATAATGATGATGAAATCATTTGTGTCTTTCTTTTAAACTCTGAGCTATGCTCTCAAGTGCAACCACCCTCCTTGTCTCAAGTTCCATCCTCTCCTGGTGCATGGTGAGGAGGTCCCTCCTTAATGCTGTCAGAGCACATTCCGTTGTCTCACTAGAAGAGGATCGTCTACGTCTTGGAGTAGGTTCCTGCACTTGTTCTGAGGTTCTTGGCGAACATCACATCTCTGTGAGTCGGGCAAGCTGCTGACACTGGCAACTGGCTCTACCGCTGGATCTCCATGTGAGAATTCCTCCATGATGGTGAAGTAGCGCCATGTCGATCGGCCTCTCCCTGAACTCTTGTTCCGCTCAACTATGGTCCCGTGCCTGCACATTAAAATCAAGTCAATAATGTGAGAAGAAATGAAAAAGACAGAAACTGCACATGCAAGCTCATACATAATTATATATTTTAAAACTGTTATTTATGATAATCTTTGATAAGTCAATATTCTGAAGGGATTTGCAAAAACCCATTGATAGAGATAAAGCTGTATGTTGTGGATAAAATTGTCACTTGAAATTACATAAATGATGTCTTTTTTCAAGAGATGAAGGGGTTTTATCTAAAAATTAACATCTGAATACTACATTATCAGCATTTTAAGGCTGGCATCAGTGTTTAAACATAACTTGGAGTTTTTAATTGTATCTTAATGGAGCCATATATTAATATATGGGTAATACAGGGGTTTAAACATCTATGTCCAAGGTCACTGACTTACCAAATATTACATTTTTACGATTCACCTAAAAACCTAGTGAAAAGTAAATGACTTGCCTCTTTTTCTACGCAATTAACTACAATTGTGGCTTGACTTTATGACAAAATGCTGTGAATTACTGCAAAAACTAATGTAAGTTAAGGAGAGCAGTGATTAGGAAAAACAATAATTATAAAACTAAGCCATTAATATATTTAGAAGAACACTGTCCATTAAATTGAAATGGTCAGTTAAAAATGTAGAATTAATTGACTATGTCACTAAAATCATAGAAACTGGTCAATTATTAATTTGAAGTACAAAACAATACCACTTGAATTACTATCAAGTGAGATGATTCTTATATTGAAACTTTGAAAAGCCTTAATAATGAAAGTAGCATATGAATTAATCTACCTTGATTTCATGCTGCGGAATTTTTCGTCACATTCAGGTCCTTGAACTTGAAGTTGAAGCCTTTTTCAGCCATTTCATCAGCAACTCTTCTCCATGCCTGCTTCATGGACACTGTACTGCTGCTGAATAGGTGTTGCAGTCTCTGTCTCAAGTCAATGAGGAGCAGTACTGCTTCATGACTCCAGTATATTGTAAATGCAGAACACAAACTATATTACATATTTATCATAAAAAATTGTTTCCTACAGTCAAAACTCATCCTGAGATCAAGGACTTTATTAACCTTCATAACTGCAAATGTTGATTTAACGTTAAGAGAAATGGGAAATGAGAAGAATGGTTTGAGTGTGTGTCCGTGTGCGAGTGTGAGTGTGTGTGCATAGTGGAACAGATAAAAAGGGGGAAAATATTACAACAATTATCAATTCCAACTTATTACTCAATTCTTTGAATGAGAAAAAAAATCATCTTACATTTGTTATCAGTCTCTGTTCCCGCCTGTGAGTCATCTGTAATGGTAAAAAAAAGGCAAATGAATTTATTCATTGATAGAACAATGTAAATCGCAAGTGATGAAAATATAAATTAATAGCTATCAATTCACAAGCATGAATTTTTGTTTTCTTCATATCTCCAATGATCCAGTGAGACTTCATACTTGGAAACAAAATGTAATAAAGGAATTACAAGATGAACACAATTAGCTGCATAAAAAACTCTCATTGCCTTCAGCAAATTGCTTCACTCATCATGATGTATCTCATTTCAATGAAATCAATGAAAGGCAACCCCAGAGGCAGAAAGAATTATGTCATATGGACAGTTTTAACATGGAGCTTTTCTTTACATATTGGAGGGAATTCTCAAGGTATGGTAGTTCATGTAGAATAAAATGTGTAATTTATTAGTAGCTTCACTGCTTGTGTACAAACTTGATACTATGAACTTTAAATAATCGGTATTCTATGGCAGGAACAAACCTTCAGCTGAAGCGGTGGCCTGGGGTGCTGGTGACAATGTAGAGGCCCTGGGCACTGATGACGTTATAGCTGCCGTCAGCACTGGTAAAACTGAAGAATACCTTGGAACTGGTATCCTCAAAGAGGCACTCGGCACTGGTGACTCCAAAAAGGACCTTGGCACTGGTGACGTCAAAGAGGATCTGGAAACCGGTGTCCGCAAAGAGGACCTTGGCACTGGTGATGTTGAAGAGGACCTGGAAACCGGTGTCCTCACAGAGACCCTTGGCACTGGTGATGTTGAAGAAGACCTTGAAACAGGTGTCCTCAAAGAGGCCCTTGGCACAGGTGATGACGAAGAGGACCTTGAAACCGGTAAAGCTGAAGATTCTCTCACTACCGTGGAAGAGGCCCTCGGTGCTTCAGATGTCCTGAGCTTCTTAATGATTGGCAGAGTCTCGGTCTCCATCACCGGTACTGCTCTTGATTCGGTGCCTGCAAAATTTACCAAAGGAATGGTTCATAAATAATTTACTTTTATCCTAGTTGTTAATCCTGAATGTTTCAATAATTGCCATAAATAAACTTAAGACCTCCAAAGATTAATTTAAACAGTCTGGTTAAAAATTATCAAATTTGACAACTTCAAATCTGTCATTAAAGCTCTTGAAATTTTGACGTCATGTATTAGTTCTTCACTTAAATAAGAAGTTTCCTTGTACTTCATGTCTGCTGGTTCAATGTATATACATTAAAATCAAAATATGGGTCATAATCGGGTATGGTAGGTATTCAGTATAAGCTAATGTCCGAGTTACTTTCCATTCCTTAAAAATAATAGAGCCAAGCACCGAAGGTGCAAAGTTAACACTCTAGACTTCATGGTCATTCACTACTGAGATTAGTGTAACTTGAGAGGATATTGCAAACAAACTCACGCTTGGGAATAGAGGCTACACCACTCTCCATGAACCTGACCTTCTCACTGTTTGTTAAGTGAGAAGGAGCAACTGCGCAGAGTGTGTTTAATACTTCGTCATCAATTTCTCGGCTGTAAGCAAGTTGAGAAACATGATCAAATTCAGCTTGCTTCCCAAGGGAGACGCCACTGCCCTTGGCCATTGCTGACCAGGTTTGGAGCAGCCCGAGGTCAGAAAGGACTTGAAGTGACTGTGCCAATACTGGAACAGAAATATGGCCTCATCAATACCTATGAATCTTCCAATCCAATCAGAAATACGAAAATATAAAAAATATTGAGTTCTAAATCAGTTGTAGAAGTTACATTCGGTTTCAGTCCAGGTGGTTGAGTTTAATAAACATTTTCAACTAAACACTCCTATAGTCCCCCCACCTTAAACCCATGAGAAATAAAATGAAACAGGAATTTATGGACTGTTTTTTCCCAAATTATATACAAATGGTGCCATGTAATTTATAATAATCACTCTCGCAACAGCTCATTAACATGTAAGTCTATGGGAATTAAACCTAAATTAATCATCAATAGGCGTATGTTGTTTTCATCAACACGTCAATATTTCGGAAAGAGTCGCCAGTATTTCCGAGAAAGTAGTCAATATATTAAAGGATACGTCAATAGTTGGCGAACTCGTCAATAGTATAACACAAATCAGTTCTGTATGTGTCTCGTGAAGCACGTGCAGGTTACGCATTCCCTGGAAAGCATGCTGGACATGTAATCTGTTACATGCAGTTGAAAAGGTTTTACAAACTGCGAGAGTACTTGTCGTAACAATTGTAAAACAAATATTTGTTTCCAAGGTCAACACTGTGACAGTATACAGTTTAAACTGACACAGTATGGTTAAAATCGCCTCCCTAAACTTGCATCATTACCTCTCAAATACTAAAATTATTGATATATATTATCGTGTTTTTAATGGAATCTGAAAACGGCTCTTGAAATGTAATATTCGAAATTCTATGTCCAGTTAACATGTTGTACATTTTAAAAAAAAACCTACTTAACATAATAAACAAATGTTTGTCTTTGTGTCTGCTGTAAATATGTTTCCAAAATTATGATTGAGTCATTTTCGCGCCACTGTCCGTTTATTTATCACAGACTTCACGACTTTAACCTGTTTATTGTACTGAAATATAAATGACTCTACTGAACTGATAAGCATTAGGGTTTCCGGTTTCCTTAAAAACCATTTTTACTCGATAGAATAACACCATTGACGAAGTTTTATATACTTGAGTCCAACAATATATTCCTTTTAACGAATTCACGTTTGTCGTCCACCTACAAAGCGCGTTCTCCGGTCAAAGTCGCCTTTCCATTAGAGCAACGAATCATAACTAGTAAAGAGCCACTCCGTGATTTTCATAACATATCATTTACCTTTGATACGAACCTAAATGTCATATGTGGTGATATAAAATCAAAACATCTTAACTTTTTATATCCAAAAGACATATATATGACAAATATTGGTTTTCCATGAAAATCTAAAAACAGCCTTATAAATGCACAGAGCTGTAGATATCACGTCCAATATACATGGATACTAGTTATATAACCTAACAAACACTACCAACTCCTAACTGCCCTCCTGTTTAAGATAATTCTCCAAAATTACGTTTGACTATTTGACGCGCGCCACTGTCCAGTTTTCGATCATAATTGCGACGTTCTACCTTCATATTGTCACTCTACAAAACAAATTAGCTTTAAAATGTGTCTTTTTGGTAACAGTCGATACTTTGCGATCAAATGATACCATTGATTAAGTTTGGCATTTATGACTCCAACAACTCACGGAGTGGCTCTTTAATTATAAGCTACTCCCAGACAAATGATGACATACATTGTGCATACAGCATAGAAATAAACGAAACATCACGCAAGATTTTACTAAACCGCGTAAGGAGAAAGATTTACTAACATAGAAAAAAAGGATTTTAAAAAAATAGGTATTTTTTGTTTACATCTTTACAATTTGAATAAAACTAAAAATTCTTTGCTAATATGATATAATGTTTATTAACTTTAATGGGACGTCTCGAAGCCAATGCAACTCAATGAAGAAGGTGCTGTACATTCTAAGGACATCAGACATGGGGTTGCTTGAATCACACGGAATCAAATACACATGCAACTTATTTGTGTACTTTTCATATATTTCACAACTGTCAATCATCATGAAATGATAAACACTGTTTAATGTCATACATGCTGATCTTTTTTTTGATGTTACCTGTGACATCATTTCTCACAATTCAGTTTTAAAACTACTAAAAGAAAATTTATAGAAGATACTCAGCATTATACAGGGTATCGTTCCAAGACATTGAAATACACTCCGTGATGTTCATGTTTAATGTCGCAAAAGTTTCGAAAAACTTCGATAAAAACATCAAGGGGTTTGGACTTTAACGACGGCTTAAAGAGTATTTCACTAAATCACAGCTAATAGCATTATTGAAGGGAAAAAGCTCGCAACATCAATGTGGTTATTCGTTGCGTTGGAACCTGCGAGCATCGGCTGGAAGTAGCGAAGAATGTATGTCGGGATGAAATGTCAGGAGCATCAACATTCACTTCATAGTCTAAAATGATTACTTTTAGGTCATGAACTAAACTATTTTTTAAGTATGTAAACATAATAATACAGGTTACATGAAACTTTAGACAACTCGACCATGACTCACCCATCCATAGTTTATACCAAAAAACGTATCGAATTTGTTTTCATAATCGCTCATTATCACCGACGTTGTCTCTCACGTGCACAGTTAAAAACAACGAAATTCGGTACATGTGTTTTGCTTTTATATGTCGTCATTAGGGAAAATATCGTCAATAGTAAAAGGTATGCTAATTGCAAAGTCCACGTGCAAGTTATGGTTTGTCGGGAAAAAACTGAAAGCGGTTTCGAATTTAGGTTTAAGTAGAATAGACTCCTCAAACCCTGCAATAGTTACACGAAGGGCTGTTCTTCGGCCTAACGGCCTCAGAAACAGCACTTCGTGTAACTAT
Organism: Phorcus lineatus; assembly: GCA_921293015.1. Lineage (NCBI taxonomy): Eukaryota > Metazoa > Mollusca > Gastropoda > Trochida > Trochidae > Phorcus > Phorcus lineatus. The sequence continues at coordinate 14,614,566 of OV121085.1, forward strand.
TGCAGGGTTTGAGGAGTCTATTCTTTACTTATATAGCCAACAGTGTGTTACTATCTCAAAATGACAACAACCATTGGAACATTTTTCCCATTAGAACATGAAAGTGGGTCTATAATATATCGTTTTTCAAAAATGATTTTTTCCTAATTGATGAATAACACAAATATCATAAAACAATTTATCCAAAAAAAATTGAATTTAAAAAGAGACTTTTCAGATCATAAATCCCCCACCCCTCACTTTTCATGCAATGGTATTCTTCAAATAAGTACATTTCAAATCATTTTCTACTCAATCAATTTCTTCGATCCTGTTTCATCAACATCAAAAGTTTTCTCCAGGTAACTGAAGAGAGCCGCTGAAATGCCTGGAAAAAATAGGTTCCAAGGAATTAAAGGAATTAACAATAATCAACAATTTAATGACATTGCAATTACAGTGTAAAATGCAGCAAATTTGTGAAAAAAAATTTTTTTTAAAAACTGCCAAATAAATAATATATATAATATATATATATATAACTGAAAATGTGATGATTAAAATAAAACTTTTTAAATAATAAACAACATCAAGTTTAACAGAAATTATAAGCCAAAGCAAGGATGATTCTGCACAAATTTCACAAAGATCCAACCACAATTTATCTCACATAATAATGTGATGCTGACTTTCAAGACAAACTGTAATTGTAGGACATATGTAGTTATTGGGGAAGCGTGTGAGGACTGTCCGCACTGTCGCCAAAAAGGCGGGAATGACCATATGCATTTGATTGTTTACAACCGGAACAGTACCTTATTGCGCTTCAATGATTTATTCTACATTAAAATGACACGTCTATGGAAATTAATGCAAATATGACACAAATTTGTCACACCAAGAAACAATAAACACTAAATGAAAATATGTAATTGTAGATTCAACCGAGCTAGCTGTGACATTGTAATGTCAAAACACTGAATTAATGATGTTCACTGATAATTTGACAGTTTGTTGTAAAGCTTTAAAAAAAAGAAGAAATGTGCATTTCAACGTGTTTGCATTTCGGCACAGCACAGGCTGCCAACATACCCTGCGTTAATATCATATCACCATGCAATACAATCCTTGTCAATAATCTAGCTAAATATATATATTTCTAGCATTAGAAAATTTTTATTAATTGTAACTAACCATCTGTTATATTTTACGGCGCTTCAATAATTGTCCTTATATGGGCCCGTGGCCCATCTACGGAAATATACACAGTTTCAGTTAATATCATATGTTCAAAAAGTAAGCTTACCATGGTTGGAGTGGATCTTCATTGATGTTGGGACAAACATTGAGAACCGTTTGGTAATTTCTGAGTTTTCAAGAACAACTTCCTCGACTGTTTCAATGTTGGTCGCCATCTTGGTTCGCTTAACGAGGCAGCTCAAAACATAACTCGCGAATGCACGCGGGTGCCGACGCGGGCAAAGGCGTTCAGGATCGAGCGCTTGCGAGCCCTTGCGGGCGATCGGGATTCCGAACACGCTACTGGTGTGATTTGTGTACGACGTGTTCACAGGTCACCCTCTACAAATTTTTCTGACGCTGGACCATCTCCGGGGCACATTACTTCAACAGAAATTTCTCCTTTGTGAAAATCCCATTCATTATTTCATTGGAAAAGATGTGAGTACGATTGCAATGTGAACAGTTCTTTTCATGATATTTACAATGTACTTGACGTTTTCACAACTTTTTCGCAAAACATATCATGTGTTTACTTAATTCACTTGATCGGATAACTGCCACAAACTGTGATTTATTCAATTGTTAAGATACCCGAAATATGACTTCTCTTTCATTCGGATGACTAAAAGGCACTAGTGCACGCTTTTACGGTTTAAATTGGCTATTTTAATGTTTAAGAGGACTTATGCAATCACTTAAGCTTTCTATCGATGCAATGAAATACTTAAAATTCTCTACAATTGACCTGCAACCAACAATTAATTTAGACAGCCGCTGTCGGCTTGGACATATAACAAATCTAAGGTTAGCTGTGCACAAAACGGATAAATTATAGACAATTGAAAGCGGCTGAACACTTATTATGTGCAACTGTTGAATTTACCTTAACTCTGAATTGAGAACAAATAATGAATTATTGTATTTGAAAGCAATGTTGTAAATAAACTGACTTAATAACACAGCATTAGCATTGCTATTTGATTGACCAAAGCGGCAGCCGTTTCCGCTTTTTTGGTTATAAGCAAAATATATTTCCGATATCGTACATTTTGTAGTTCATGCGGATTTATTGTAACGTAACATTAAACACTTCCGGTCTTTAAAAATCAAATTTACTACCTGAATACGTAAATATTCGTTAGATAACTTACTAGGTAGATTATTTGAGTGAGGTTCTTGAATAATATCGAGATATATGTAGTATCTGTGCATTCGTTGTGAACGAAATATTGGTGTGCAATAGTGCGTTTAAGGTTTAACAGATGTAAAGTTTCTATGGGGCACAGGGAATGTCTTGAATGATTGTTTTTCTTACTGTTGTCTCTTCTGGCTTGCCATGCATCTTATATGTATAAACGTGTTTCTGATTGGTTGAGATCCCTTTCTGTACAATGTGCTTTTATTTTGACAACTTGTCAGTAGTGATCGATCGAATTGTACCTATCATACAGAGGCACGTATCTGACTTCTCGATCGTGACAACAAAGGCGTCACTTAACATGACAATCCATTGAAAATAAGGTAAATAAACACATCAAATAAAACAATTTTATTAATATCTAAACGATTCATGTAAAGTATTTAAATCTCCCTAAGTTATAAATAAATATTATGTTTATAGATAAATATTATAAAATAAATATTATGGTTATATACCACAAATAATATTTGAAAACTTCAATATTGAATTCGAAACACACTATGTATCAGACACAACTTAAACTTTTCTATTTTGTATTGACAAACAGAACTGAAATATGTTTAAAAATATTGTTCAGTAATTGTCAGTTTTTGACGTATTCGATTTCGATCGAACATATTGATTGGATAATAGAATCAGTGTGATTGATTGGTTCATCGACCCAGTTGAGGTATGAGTGGTTGGGTGATGGAGACTGTAAATATCAACTGCAGAGATTTAAACGATTTTGATATAATAAAATATCAGCGCGTGCAATTTCCTTCCAAACCTTGAACGATAGACAAAATAAGCACAACATAAGGCATGTTCGAAAGCTTCATCAGAATTCGTCTCATTCTGCTGATCAAATAGAATTTATGGAGATTTTTCTTCAAAACCTGGCCATTGACGTCATTTAGACGTCTGAGTTGGAGTGAGACGCCTGCCGATATTGCGTAAGCATGATCTTTTATGCCGCTTCAGTGGCTCAAGGCCATTACTCAGTTACAAAATCCAAACTAATTGTATTTTTGTTACTCAAATTAACAATTTTATTATTCAGGTTGAACAGTTTCATATGGATGGAACTCCGAATACTCATGTGGTGTGTCCTGTATCCTACTGTCGTTGCATAGTTGGGAATATTCGTTGTTGGTGTTGACGAGGTGGAGGTATTCTGGTATAGAGTTAACTCCCCTTGGAGAGGGCGTGGCGGCTTGGAAATGTACCGGAGGGTGTGGCATCCTCAGCTTCGTTTTATTCCGTTTGTATTTCAGGCACAAACTAGAAAGAAGAAACAATATGTATACTCAATCGGAAAATACTTGTACATGATGATAGAGGTTTAAGTAATTCGTTATGCGTATTGTCGATACAAACCTTTTCAAGCTCTCCGTATAAAGTATGACACACTGGAGTAACGAGCGTTCATTCCAAAAGCTTAAAGGCGTCCTTTCCAAGAGGAAAGAGGCACCCTTCCACACCTTTCCATAAAGGAAAGAGGCACCCTTCCACACCTTTCCAAAGGCTTAAAGAACACCCTTTCCAAAGCCTCTTTGGAAAGAACGCACGGCAAGGTGACCTTTCCACAGCCATAAACACTAATTAGCACCTTACCTATCTTACCAAGAGTTATGTCCCTTTATGTCAAATTCGTCATGTTATTGAATACCTTTAGAAGTTTTTGATTAAGTTAACCTATAGTTATTTTTACATTTTCAAAATCTTTATTTTGTTTGAAAGATTGATTCTTAAAATACATCAAATTTAATTTACCTTTGAAAAAAATTAAAACGTTTTTCATCGCAATTTTTTAACAAAAGAAGACTTTGTTTTTAAAATGATGAATCAAATCCTGCATATTAGTTTATTGCAGAAATTAAATAAATCATTTAAGGATTGACTTAAACACATGAAATGAATAAGAGATATAGAGTTTGAAAATTGCATCATTTAAAATTAAAAGATATTTAGAAAATTGTATGAATTTAATCATGGAAAATGTTAATAAAAAATTTTTGGCACTGATTATCATTTGTTCGCAATAATTTGTTTGATTTCAAAGGTAAATGGTGACCTTTTTGAAAGTGAAGTTTGAAAGATTATCAATGACAAAGTACATACCCGTTTCAATCGTCAGAAAAAGTAATCCATGAATTGTTTGCAACTTGATCGACTTCCTGAATAATCCTACTAAATTTGGGTACCTTTCCAAATGATCTACTTTTTTCAAGTGACTGTAAGCATCGATAGCATTGCAGAAGATTTTCTTCTCATTGGTTGAACGTATATTCTACAAGTTCATTGGTTTATAATGTTTGTCGTTGTTAAGATGTACTAATTAGCTGTGTAATGCCAAGAGTTATGTCAGTATGAACGGATGTTGACATAAGCCGCCATTTACCAAAGGGCCCAAAGCACAGGTGTGGGCCTGCTATTTGAGACAAATAATCTAACAATGAAATTTGACAGGAAATGGATTACATAATAAGCACCTGTTAATTATGACAACATTAGGACCCAGCTATGGACAGTATTCATTGAATCTGACCAGTGTCTTGTGATGTGCAATTGCGTCGACACATTCTAAACACAGCATGAAGTACATAATTGACAAAACCAGTTTCAGAAATAAATATCAAAACTAAAAAAGTGTTTTTATTTGTTTTTTTTTAAATTCCAAGCTTCATAGGTTCAAAATTTAATTGGATTAGGTAAAAACTAGTATGCATACAAGAATGTATGAATGAGTTTTTAAAAAGAATATAGAATGTTGATGTAATAAGAGCATTGTGAAGATGACAATATCCCTTGTCAATCGTTAAATTTTATATAAAACAACTAAATACAGGATCATATAACGAATATTTGTACTTAAATGTATGACTACATTAATCATGCATGTTTATGATTGTTCGATATGTATTTCGAAAAGATATATATGTCTCATAAATTATCATTACATGAAAGTAAATTCTAAGGCAACAGCTAGTTCGCCGATCCGTTCGCTGTCCAAATTAAGGAAACATTTAGATATGTGTATGTAAATTGCAACTTACAATGTCATGTATAATTATGGTAAAACTTATGATATCAACAACAAAGCGTTGATCTAATATTGTTCATGAGCTCAACATAATAAAGAACATTTTAGAAATAGAATTTAGAAACATACAATATAATGCTATTGTTTGATAATAACAAGCAAAACAGAAAAACCTTATAATACAGATCCACCAAAATATTTTATTGAATCTTACATATCCCCTATTTCAAATAATGCACTTTCTGTGACTTACTTAAGTTAAGAGTTTAACGAACGCTTTCCAGCGAATGCTGATGTCACGCTCGGGCCGCAGCCTTTATGAAAAAGTCCAAAATTGAGAGAAATAATGGGAGGATTGTTTTTTGAGAGCCTGGTCTAAAATGGTGGGAGGGAATATTTTTAAAATTTAGAAATTTGGAATGGTAGTAAAGCCTAAGCTAAGGGAGGAAAGAAGGGGGTTGGGGAGGGGAGGGAGAGAAGAGTCGCTCATTATAAACAATATACATCTTGTTAATTTGTCTAGCCGACAATCAAGGTTGCCTCTTTGATCTCACAGTGGTAATTAACTGGATGCGTTTAGTGTAGAGGCTGGACCAGAAAGGGGGAGGGGGCGTGAGGGGTGGGGCGTCTGGAAGTGATCCTCGCTTGGAAAGAGCGTCTGACAGGATTGCTTTCATTGCTATTTGGCGGTCTATGGTATAGTTTTCCCGCTATGCCATTGCCGAGACCTTGAATGTCATATCTAAAATATAGATTTAGCCAATGATCGAGTTTACAATTTATGATGGAATTATTAGGCTTTTCATTATTACATTAACAGGGCTTATTTCGGAGGTCACGTTTTAATATATCCAACCCAGTAACTAAACCTCAAATATCCACAAAAGATTTTATAAAGCTCAATCGGCTCATACATAGGTTAAAATATAGTTTTATGAACAATTCATTTCTGTTGATAGGTTTGCTCATACATGAAACGGTATAAGATTGTTTTCTGACAATTCCTATGTTGTATCAATTCTTTTGAAATTTAAGGAAATAAGGAAATAATTTAAATTTCTGTGTCAAGGTTAGAAACACCGTGTAAAGTAAAATTATCAATAATATCAAGTCTATTTTTGTAAAAGAACACAGAAACGGATGCATGAAAACATATTAATGGATATTTATAATCAACTGACGATACTTTATACTGATACTACAATATGTGCACATATCCATTAAAAGTGGTAAATATTGTAAATAAAAACTTCACTTTGCGTATTAACCTCTGTCTAATAAGTAAATTTTGGACTTGCTTCCATGGTGTGCTAACATTGAAATCAATGGATGGTTAAGACAATCAACAACGGGTTTCATATCATGTTATAAGATGTCTTACATTTCTCTAACTCCAGATCTTGCTTCATATGTCTTTCTGTGAATGTTCTCTTTGCCGTTCAACAAACGGTTTCATACCATGTGATAATGTCGCATACATTTCACATTCAAGCTCTTGATTTTGTCAAATAATCAAGTGCGCCTCAAGCTCGATTGTAGTGAATTGTAGAAAATTAATAGACAAATATCGGACACGTCCAGATGTTTTTGCGGAAATTGACAAAGTATGTTACATTTTCTCTTAATTTGTCAAAAATTTTAAGAGCAAATATATTTCTATATTCATGGATATGAGTTCTGAACGGTAGTGGCAATTTGAGGTACTTAACGAATAGAAACATCCTTAATTCAACACGTTTTATACACATAAGTAAACGATTTTCGTGATTTCTTCAATTACTAAGATTTTTTAAAATTTAATTCACGTTTATAATCACGTGCTTCAGTTGAGCAACAATTTTGATAATTTTCGCTATGCTTTGTTATTTATAGCACAAGTTCTCAAGTTTTTAACTTCTCTAATTCGTTGTTATGTTCTGTATCCATGTATTGTTTAATTTTGTATTGGTACGGCGTTGAAATAGGCCAAATGACTTGTTCGCCAGTCCAAATTTTGTACGAAATAAAGATATGGTTATTAAACAATCTCATACAATTTGATAATACGGCTTACCTTGCTAAGTAACTATACAGGTCTCTCTGTCAACTCAGAGAGAGGATGTTGCACAATTTTATTACATGGTAATTAACCGTTCGTTACCTAGTCTAGCCGACAATCAAGGATGTCTCTCTGACCTTAACATGACAATAAACTTGATGGGCGTGTGTGAGGGGCAGGGAGAGAGTCAGCAAAAGAAGTGACGTTGTTTGACAACAAAGATTAACGAGATCAAAATACGAAATTAATTAATTAATAGGGCATATCCTCCCCCAAAGTATAAAGTATGCCAATGGTTTCATAAAAATATAATGATATATATACTGTTGTTAGAATTAAAAAAATATGAAATCATAAAATTATTCTCGAATATTGAAAAGGTTGGTTATTTCAATGAATGTCTTTATTCAACTAGAAAAAATCATGCTTTTGGTCATCCACATGACTGCATGTATGTCATGTGAACATTATGTTGGAAAATATCTGCCTGTTAAATTTAAAAGCATGTGGACTGAATTTAGCAATTAACTTTTTTCAACTGAAGACAAGTTATGATTACCAATAATATTGCTTTAAATCAAATCCTTTAGTATAGAAAAACATGTCTTGGCGAAAATCACAAAATAATATGAAATAATGAAGAGAGGCTTCATAATTAACGCCACAAGAACAGGCTGATGTTGGATACTGTAGAAATATGTCTCGTTATTCATAATCTATGTTAGAATATCAGTGATCTATATTTGGTAGGCATTGATCTAACCAAGAGATGTACTTTATACAGCAAAATAACCTTGATTTAGACATTATTTATGTCAATCACTTACCTCAGAATGAAGATGGTCTGGCGCATTGGGGTTAGTTCCCTTCAAACTTTCTATCCAACAAATTCATAAACACATTACACTCTTGCTTCTGGAGCGGCAAAATGTACACGCCCCATTTAAGAATACATAGTGTAATACTGATGTAGACATCCCCTACTCTTTTCTGCAATGTTCTTCTGTAAATTATTGACAAAGGGTCATTCACAAGCATTTAGTTAACAGTAATCCTATTTAAAACAACATCAGGATTGACTTATTTATCTAGACCCAAGCTCACTGCTACTCCGGGATTTTTCTAAAAGCTTTATTATCAAAACAGAAATAACAGATTAACAATAATCCTATCTAAAACAACATCAAGATCCATCTAGATCCAAGCTCCCTGCTTCTGCAGGGTTCTTAATTTCAAACTTGTTTTCTTATATTAATGGCTATATAGAGCATATGACAAAAGTTTATCATATCAACTGTTTATATACGAAAATAACTTGATGCCTTTTACTTAAAGTGGCTTTATTCTAAGTTAAATTGTTTATTTTATAAAAAGTGGTACCTCATCCAAATTCCTCTACCTTAAAACATAGGTTTCTATGTTCATTAATATGTTTTGACTTGATACCTCAAGCAAAATATAGAAAAAACAGCATGTTGTTATAAACTCATGGTAAAATTCCGAATATCACTAAATATTTTAATTTCAGAGGAAATCATATGAGATGTGTGTGCTGATCTTTTTGTTATTATTATTTATTTATTAAGATGTATGTTCATCCTTTTTCGTGCCTCTATGAAAAATGATTTTGTGTGGTCATTCTCTTTCATCTATGTCATCATGCATTCAATATTATTTTTTACAGTGAGTGACTTATTTTTCTGAGATCCGCACGGGCAAATTTAGAGTTTATCATTGTTATGTTGTTCTGATTTTAGAAAAATTAACAAATGTTACTAAAACAACGAGTCCTCGTTAGCGTCAGATAATACCATTTAGCATCTCAGACCAATAAAACCTATCAGACTATGACCAGTTGTCAGCTTCAGGTATTGAGCAGGTGTCAACCGTGCTGTACAAACACATGCAGGTGGCTTGTAGACAAGTGACCATGTATCAGTCTGATTTGTCAGGACGGTGTCTCTCGTGTCTTGAAACAACAGGATACACTGCTTTACCGCATCCTGTTATCCAATGAAATCTGTGAGGTTAGATAAGAAATTATAAAACTAATTTTGCATCGGCTCTCTTTTTCTCATCTGGTCGCCATTATTGTTTGAATGTGATAGCTGGATGTAGAGATTGTGTCGTTTATCTGTTTAGCCACTGATCAGTGATGGGTTATTGTTCTGTTCTTAAGCTAAAAAGGACTTGGATATTTACGTTCTTGTGGATACATTCACTGAAAAGGTACGTTTCACATGTTTAACTGATCAAGTAACACATGTTTTATTGATTTATGAAAGAAGTGTATGAGGCAGCTTTTCATTTTTACCTAACTTAATTTAGCGCTTTGCTAATTCTTTACCTTCAGAGTAATGCACTTTAAGCATGTATCAGTGCGTGGAAAAGTGCCTTATAACTATCCATAAAATTAATATAACAATCACGTTATTATTTAAATAACTATAAAGTAATTCCCTTTGATGACCTTTATAGACATTTGAACTATGTTATCCAATTAAATATGATACTGTTTCTTTATATATGCCACTCAACCACTCGATTTAATACATGTTGAACTACTAACTTAATTCAAAATGACTTCTTAACAGCTTTTCATTTCACTTTTCTCCTAGTTATTAATTTTAAAATAATCGTTCCACGTCCATGATTAACACAGTTTCATGATCTCGTAATTTCATGAAATCAAATTCATGTTTCAAATAAGAAATAAAAAAACCCTTTTCAACCATACTGCTTAGAATTGAGAAAAACGTAAAGTGCGATTTTATGCGCGCTTCATTGACTTAATCGATTTGGAAAGATAGGCAACGGAAAGGCGACCTTTCCTTAGTGTGGAAAGGACGCCTTTCAGTTTTTGGCAAGACCGCCTTGCCAAATTTGGAAAGTTATGGAATGAACGCGCGTTACTCCAGTGACAAAAGCACTTGGGAACATTCAATAAAAGAACTTTTGGAAAGATTTATTTCTTTAAATTTTTCCTTGTGAACATTAGATTATTCCCAATGTATTATCTTTGGCGGGTCTAACAACTCATTTCTCAACCCGATCTTCCGTCGTCCTAGAGGAAATAATCAGGTTTGAACCATGGCGACTACTTTTGCGTGAATACCTTAAATGCATCATTTGGGAAAGGGAAATGGATTCGCATAGCCTAACCAATCATGATACATTCGTTTTATATCTGACTCTTTTGATTTAAAAACCTTGGAACATTTTTCGTTTTTAGAAATCTTTTCATTTATATAAAAGTGTTGTTACAGCCCCGTTTATTTGTAGAGAGAGTGGAGACATAATGCTTAAATCCATTTGAACAATTATAAGACATTGGCGGCTTTCCGTAGGATGTAATACCTTAAAGGTTTGGTAAATTTATCATTTATTGATACATACTTAATAATTTACAACAGAAGTCATCATGATTATGCCATATTACACTATTTTAAGTAAAATGATAAAAGGTATATATTTCCACTATATATTTCATAAACAAACCATAAGTATAAAAATAATGCTACTATATCAATATTCACTAATTGATTTACTGGTTTGGTTGGAAGTATGAATAATCGACTGTGTGTACATTCCCAAAATATTTCCTTCCCTAAATTTGGAGACAATGTGTGCAATTCATCAGATTATGCACTCTAAGTGTTTCAAAAGCAATCGAAGTGCCGTATTGTTATGGAAAATAAAGTCAAAAGACACCAATAACCTCGAGACTGTTAATCCTTAAAAAATGAAACCAGTCAGTGTCAACACTTTTGAACAAATCGTGAACAGGTTCATGACAATTTTGCGTTAATAGCTGCGTTAAAAATATGAAGCTCAATGTTATTGAAAAGACTGATGTCTGTTTTTTCTCTTAAGGTAGGATGTCACCAAATTTGATGCGTTGACGATATGAGTTGATAAGAATCAACCTTAACCAATTACCACCTTAATTATCAGTCCTTTACATTGCACTAAGGTGACCTTTGTAAGTTACGAGCGCTTCCGTGTTTGTGTGAGGCAGCAAAAAGAGATATGTTATTGGTATTCAATTAAGTTTGCCCCCTCTTAATCTATACATCAACACTATATTTATCGGTTTATAAGTTGGATACACCACTCGATGCGATGAAATTGAATGATTGCAATTCCTCGCACATGCGGTCTCAGGTATGAACACCCACTTAGCAAAGATATGTTCTCAACGAAACAGATTCCGTGGTATAAAGTAGATGGATAAGTTGACAGACCACATTGCTGGGATAAATTGTAAGGGTTAGAGAATCATTACGTGGCTATAACCACTTGTTTACGTACCCAATTACGACTGCAATGATAGCAAGAACGACGAATACAGTTCCACTGATGATGAGAATTTCTCGTATGTTTACTGAAATAAACGTATACACGTTAAACATAAACCTTCATTTTGTATATTCTGTTTCTAAAAGCTCTGGCATTAATACAATTTTAAATTGTACCTTCCAAAACGTTTGTATGGCAGTGAACAAACACACTATGAAACGTATTTCCTGAAAATAATGTGATATATTTTATCCAAAAAGAATGTCAAAGATTTATAAACTATTGGTTTGGAAAGTTAAAATAATATTATTTCTTTGATTCAAATGCATGGACATTTTTCTAACAAGCTCAAATTATCAGAAACGATTTTACAAATAATAAATCTATGAAGAAACCAACTTGTTGCATTTAGGGGCATCAGGGGTGTTGAGGACACGCTGGATAAACTGGACTGGGAACCTGCTGTTGTAGATAACGATGATATTGTTGATGTTGTTTCTGCTGGACCTGGTAAAACTATTGCTGTTGTTGCTGTCATTGTTGTTATATTTTTCTTTATTGTCATTGATGGCGCTGATCCTCTTTCCATAGTAGTAGAGGTTGTTGTTGTTGTTGTTGTTGTTGGTAATGATGATGCTCTTGTTGTTGTTTTTGGAGAGGAAATAACCGTTGGTATAAAGCTACTCATTGGTTGAGTTGAGGAACTTCCTTCCCCATAAGGCGGTGACCTTACACAAGAGACCTCCATCTGCCCAGGAGCTAAAGAGAATCAGGAAATGATATGATAGGTTTTGTTTCAGGTTCTTTACAAGCATTTCAATGTTGAAGTGACAATATAATGGATGACAATATCGTTCTTTATTTCATTCAGCGATCCTGGCTGTTCTTCTCCATCTAACTGTAGAAATGGGGAATACCGATGCAGCCTATTAAACGCTTCGCGCGACCGTGGATATCCATACCTCCCCTTGGTCAGGTACCCAATTGTACTTTGTTATAAAGAATTATGGAAGCGCAATGCAGAGAGAATATGCTTAGATGATAGTGTCATCTAATTAGATAAAAGATTCATCTAAATGAGTTTATCTTATAAGATAAACGTTTCATCTAATTATATGAACGTTTCATTTAATCATAAGAAAGTTTCAACTACTTATAAGAAAGTTTCATCTAATTTTAAGACTTTTTAATCTAATTAGTAATTTTATGATGGTTTCAAACACATATATTATAGTTTTGTCTAATTATATGATAGTTTCATCTAAATATATTATTGTTTCATCGAATTATATGATAGTTTCATCTAATTTATGTATCTATCTTATTAGACATTTTCATCTAATTATACAATGTTTGTATCTGATAGATGATTATATTTAACATCTAATTAGACAGATCATTTAGTTAGATAAGTATCAACTAGTTAGATAAAAGAATCATTTAATTAGATGTTGAATCTATCATATTATTAGATGCAACTATCATATTATTAGATGTAACTAGCATATAACCAGATGAAACTATCATGTAATTAGATGTAACTATTATGTAATTAGATGCAACTATCATGTAATTAGATGCAACTATCATATTATTAGATGTAACTAGCATATAACCAGATGAAACTATCATGTAATTAGATGTAACTATTATGTAATTAGATGCAACTATCATGTAATTAGATGCAACTATCATATTATTAGATGTAACTAGCATATAACCAGATGAAACTATCATGTAATTAGATGTAACTATTATGTAATTAGATGCAACTATCATGTAATTAGATGCAACTATCATATTATTAGATGTAACTAGCATATAACCAGATGAAACTATCATGTAATTAGATGTAACTATTATGTAATTAGATGCAACTATCATGTAATTAGATGCAACTATCATATTATTAGATGTAACTAGCATATAACCAGATGAAACTATCATGTAATTAGATGTAACTATTATGTAATTAGATGCAACTATCATGTAATTAGATGCAACTATCATATTATTAGATGTAACTAGCATATAACCAGATGAAACTATCATGTAATTAGATGTAACTATTATGTAATTAGATGCAACTATCATGTAATTAGATGCAACTATCATGTAATTAGATGTAACTAGCATATAACCAGATGAAACTATCATGTAATTAGATGTAACTATCATGTAATTAGATGCAACTATCATGTAATTAGATGCAACTATCATGTAATTAGATGTAACTAGCATATAACCAGATGAAACTATCATGTAATTAGATGTAACTATCATGTAATTAGATGTAACTATCATGTAATTAGATGTAACTATCATGTAATTAGATGCAACTATCATGTAATTAGATGTAACTATCATGTAATTAGATGAAACTATCATGTAATTAGATGTAACTATCATATTATTAGATGTAACTAGCATATAACCAGATGAAACTATCATGTAATTAGATGTAACTATCATGTAATTAGATGCAACTATCATGTAATTAGATGCAACTATCATGTAATTAGATGAAACTATCATGTAATTAGATGAAACTATCATGTAATTAGATGTAACTAGCATATAACCAGATGTAACTAGCATATAACCAGATGCAACTATCATGTAATTAGATGAAACTATCATGTAATTAGATGAAACTATCATGTAATTAGATGAAACTATCATGTAATTAGATGAAACTATCATGTAATTAGATGAAACTATCATGTAATTAGATGCAACTATCATGTAATTAGATGAAACTATCATGTAATTAGATGAAACTATCATGTAATTAGATGAAACTATCATGTAATTAGATGAAACTATCATGTAATTAGATGAAACTATCATGTAATTAGATGCAACTATCATGTAATTAGATGAAACTATCATGTAATTAGATGCAACTATCATGTAATTAGATGAAACTATCATGTAATTAGATGCAACTATCATGTAATTAGATGAAACTATCATGTAATTAGATGAAACTATCATATTATTAGATGTAACTAGCATATAACCAGATGCAACTATCATGTAATTAGATGAAACTATCATGTAATTAGATGAAACTATCATGTAATTAGATGAAACTATCATATTATTAGATGTAACTAGCATATAACCAGATGAAACTATCATGTAATTAGATGTAACTAGCATATAACCAGATGAAACTATCATGTAATTAGATGAAACTATCATGTAATTAGATGAAACTATCATATTATTAGATGTAACTAGCATATAACCAGATGCAACTATCATGTAATTAGATGAAACTATCATGTAATTAGATGAAACTATCATGTAATTAGATGAAACTATCATATTATTAGATGTAACTAGCATATAACCAGATGCAACTATCATGTAATTAGATGTAACTAGCATATAACCAGATGAAACTATCATGTAATGAGATGCAACTATCATGTAATCAGATAAAACTATCATGTAATTAGATGAAACTATCATATTATTAGATGTAACTAGCATATAACCAGATGCAACTATCATGTAATTAGATGAAACTATCATGTAATTAGATGCAACTATCATGTAATTAGATGCAACTATCATGTAATTAGATGAAACTATCATGTAATTAGATGAAACTATCATGTAATTAGATGTAACTAGCATATAACCAGATGAAACTATCATGTAATTAGATGTAACTATCATGTAATTAGATGTAACTATCATGTAATTAGATGTAACTATCATGTAATTAGATGCAACTATCATGTAATTAGATGTAACTAGCATATAACCAGATGAAACTATCATGTAATTAGATGTAACTATCATGTAATTAGATGTAACTATCATGTAATTAGATGCAACTATCATGTAATTAGATGTAACTATCATGTAATTAGATGAAACTATCATGTAATTAGATGTAACTATCATGTAATTAGATGCAACTATCATGTAATTAGATGCAACTATCATGTAATTAGATGCAACTATCATGTAATTAGATGCAACTATCATGTAATTAGATGTAACTAGCATATAACCAGATGAAACTATCATGTAATTAGATGTAACTATCATGTAATTAGATGCAACTATCATGTAATTAGATGCAACTATCATGTAATTAGATGAAACTATCATGTAATTAGATGAAACTATCATGTAATTAGATGTAACTAGCATATAACCAGATGTAACTATCATGTAATTAGATGAAACTATCATGTAATTAGATGAAACTATCATGTAATTAGATGAAACTATCATGTAATTAGATGCAACTATCATGTAATTAGATGCAACTATCATGTAATTAGATGAAACTATCATGTAATTAGATGAAACTATCATATTATTAGATGTAACTAGCATATAACCAGATGTAACTAGCATATAACCAGATGCAACTATCATGTAATTAGATGAAACTATCATGTAATTAGATGAAACTATCATGTAATTAGATGCAACTATCATGTAATTAGATGCAACTATCATGTAATTAGATGAAACTATCATGTAATTAGATGCAACTATCATGTAATTAGATGAAACTATCATGTAATTAGATGAAACTATCATGTAATTAGATGCAACTATCATGTAATTAGATGAAACTATCATGTAATTAGATGCAACTATCATGTAATTAGATGAAACTATCATGTAATTAGATGCAACTATCATGTAATTAGATGAAACTATCATGTAATTAGATGAAACTATCATATTATTAGATGTAACTAGCATATAACCAGATGCAACTATCATGTAATTAGATGAAACTATCATGTAATTAGATGAAACTATCATGTAATTAGATGAAACTATCATATTATTAGATGTAACTAGCATATAACCAGATGAAACTATCATGTAATTAGATGTAACTAGCATATAACCAGATGAAACTATCATGTAATTAGATGAAACTATCATGTAATTAGATGAAACTATCATATTATTAGATGTAACTAGCATATAACCAGATGCAACTATCATGTAATTAGATGTAACTATTATGTAATTAGATGAAACTATCATGTAATTAGATGAAACTATCATATTATTAGATGTAACTAGCATATAACCAGATGCAACTATCATGTAATTAGATGAAACTATCATGTAATTAGATGCAACTATCATGTAATTAGATGAAACTATCATGTAATTAGATGAAACTATCATGTAATTAGATGAAACTATCATGTAATTAGATGAAACTATCATGTAATTAGAAGTTATGTATATTTTTTTCACTTCTGGCAGTAATACGCCTTCATTAATAATGTAGCCGCTATAAAATACACAAATCGTTTCAATGGTTGTTCAGAGGTCGCATGCAATCTAGCTTTGTCTCTTTGTAACGCATGCAAAATGTGGACAATAAAAATTGCGAACGATACAATCGCTGTAGTAGGATCAGCGATGCATCGCGACATTGAAGGAAGTTTCGTAAAATATTTGTCCGTGTGAGTATCTTACAGACTCTCCGTTTCTCAACCCGTTAGGAAGTTACTTGTTAATACATATAAAAAAATAGATTTCGATTGGACGTTTACTGCACTTCATCAAATACTTCATTCTTTCTTAGGAAATAAGATCCTCAGTAATAAGAGGTATTTGATTTATGGTTAAGATGGACGTACTACATATGTATGTATGATATAAATGATTTTTTATTTATAACTCATCTATATCTTTCTTTTGGAAATATATCGTAAAGAAAAAGAAACCGATCATGTGTATTCACATTAGTTGGAACGACTTAATAAGCACTTTCAGTTTCAACTTTATTCAACGTCCCTAATGTCCCTAATGTCCTCAAAGTAAATTCTAGTTTTCACGAAACATACGGAAATAACTGATCCTTTGTGAATGGAAACTATTTCCTCCACCAACTTTGAACATCCTATCAGACCTCTCCACATTTAGCCCGAGAAGTGCTTTATAATAACAGAGGTTAGCAGAGGACGTCATGACCTGAGCTACCTCTTTCGGGAGCGAATGCTAAATACTTACCATAAACAAAGCCGTTTGCAAAGAAAAACTCGTCAGCACATTTTATCTATTTTATATAAAATAGCCTGAAAATTTACCAATCTCTTGCCACCGCCTCCTATAATAACGTCACGCACAATTGCTGTATGACGTCACAGACGACGAACCATGTTTACATAAGATAAATATAGAATCACAGTCAGTCACCTTCTGCATTTTATATGAATTTATGTCATGCCTTAACTCTCAAGAATACTGACCTTGAACCTGTATCCAAACCTGTTGATCATCCAACCCGCCATCATAGAATGTCAAGGTCACTTCACTCGCGTCTTCACCCAAGAAAACGTCGTTCAGAGGTATTGGGAATGTGAAGTTCTTGTAGTTGCTGTCGACTTTATAACCGAAGCTGGCAGGGGGTGAGGTTATATTCAACTCATAGGCTGTTGCGTTGATATTAGAACCAGTTATGGTGCAGCTGCACCTCCGGTCTGTGCTCCGACTGACGGGGTAGCTGTGGGAGTGGAGATGGATCTGACCGTAGTAAACCGCACCCTGCACAGATGTGTCGCAGAGGCCGAATCTTTCTGTAAAATATTCGTTTGATATAGGTAATGTGCAAATATAAGATAGATATACCTCAAGGATACCTTGACCCAGAGCTTAATATTCCGATACTTTACACACGTCACCACTCGGAACTTTCTTTCGGCACACTTGAACTCAAATTAACCCGCCCATTACAAATTGACAAAAAGTGTCCTACGGAAATCAACTTTATAAAGCGTTATTGTTCATGCCTTTCTGTTGATTTAACAATGAAAGTTTTGGAGGGGTGAGATAAGATACAACACCACGACAGAAAAAAACAATGTTCTCTAAATGCCGGTAAATCTTATCCAAATTCTTTTACGTAGTATCTTTAAATCGTTGAACTTTTACAATTTGGTGATAACTTTCTTTTCAGGAGAAGTTTACATTTATCTTTTTTCACTTAATTTATAGAGAAGCACTTACGGGTTTGAACACATTCGTAGGTAATCGTAACGTTTCCAGGATTGTAGGAATCTGCTATACACGTTTGGTGACCAACACATCTTGCCTGGTGTATATACTTCTCTGGAAAAAAGAAGAATAAGTCAAAATGTTTATTTGGACTTAAATAGATTTGTTCCTCATAAAAGTTTTCAATGGTGCACAGTTATAAACATAACAACACTTTCAATATTCGGATTATAGAGGCTCGACAGTGTATTATAATGTAATATATTTGGGTAGTTGCTTTATTTGAATATTTAAATAGTAACACAAATGTATACATACTAGCTCGAGACCAATAATGTTTGATAGATAGTTTCCTAGGCTGTAAGTAGTTTGGACAGATTAACATGAAATTGTTCTCATCTTCAATAGCATCACAACCTTGGCTTTGACAGTAATCACACTTTTGGTGTTCCCTAGGTCTATTACCATATCTACCGACCTGTAGTGTCATACATTTTCTATCTTTAGAACATTTAATCTGATCGAGATATTTTTTACAGGCAATGTTTATTGTAATATTTAGTTAAAGAATAATTTAACATCGGACACTAGACTAAATATCCAATTTTGGCATAAATATCGATAAGACGTTGCTAAGGTAATTTGGAGAAAATGTCGATAAATACATTTGGGAATTCCTATGTATGTCCAAAACCAAGTTCATACAAACGAGAACCCGCTAACCATGCGTTGTATGCCCATCTCTCAATTTTCCCCTTTCGAAGATATCATAATAATGGATGTTAATCATTGGACAGTTATATGAATCTTTGGATAGTTACGTGAACCATATGATATTTACGTGAATCATCGGGTAGTTTCGTCAATTTTTGGATAGTTACACGAATCGTTGAAAGGTTACGTGAATCGTTGGATAGTTATGTGAATCATCCGGTAGTTACGTCAATTTGGATAGTTACACGAATCGTTGAAAGGTTACGTGAATCGTTGGATAGTTATGTGAATCATCGGGTAGTTTCGTCAATTTTTGGATAGTTACACGAATCGTTGAAAGGTTACGTGAATCGTTGGATAGTTATGTGAATCATCCGGTAGTTACGTCAATTTTTGGATAGTTACACGAATCGTTGAAAGGTTACGTGAATCGTTGGATAGTTATGTGAATCATCCGGTAGTTACGTCAATTTGGATAGTTACACGAATCGTTGAAAGGTTACGTGAATCGTTGGATAGTTATGTGAATCGTCGGGTAGTTACGTCAATTTGGATAGTTACACGAATCGTTGAAAGGTTACGTGAATCGTTGGATAGTTATGTGAATCATCGGGTAGTTTCGTGAATCATCGGGTAGTTTCGTCAATTTTTGGAAAGTCAACGAATCGTTGAAAGGTTACGTGAATCGTTGGATAGTTATGTGAATCATCGGGTAGTTACGTCAATTTTTGGATAGTTACACGAATCGTTGAAAGGTTACGTGAATCGTTGGATAGTTATGTGAATCATCGGGTAGTTACGTCAATTTTTGGATAGTTACACGAATCGTTGAAAGGTTACGTGAATCGTTGGATAGTTATGTGAATCATCGGGTAGTTTCGTCAATTTTTGGATAGTTACACGAATCGTTGAAAGATTACGTGAATCGTTTAGTGTTTTCCTGAGGTTGGAAAAAGAGCAGGGCAAATGTGTTTTAAAAAGAGCACAAATTCTTTCAATAGGGCACTTGCATTCAAATTCATCTTCAAATGTGTTTCAAATAATAACGGCGCTGCTTTCTTTAAATGAAACAGTTTTCTTCACATTAATGTCAATCCTAGCGATCTAAAATGTATTTGATAATTTTCTCAATCAAAAGGGCACAACTCCTTTATATAGGGAACTTGTCCATCTACATATCATACTTTTTGTTTTCTGTACGTTTAATTTTAGTCCCGAGTCCGTACAGTATTTGAATAAGTATCAAGGGATAGCTGCAAGCCATTTTGGGGATTCAGATATTAGCATCATGTCATCCGCAAATAGCAATTTGAACATATTTATAAAATCAAACAACAATCCTGCGTTGACAGTTTCCAATAAAGGTCATGAAGATAGAGAGAAAAGAGAATGGATGACAAAACCTCACCTTTCTTGATATCAAAAAGAGTTAGATTATCGTGTCTGTAGTCAGTGATGTGAATCCACTCCCCTAAATCACATGTCAGGTTCCTCCTTATCGTCACGTAACGTACAGTAAATGTTACTGCTTTTACTTCAGCTCCACTTAAACCTAGAGTAAAAGTAAGAAAGAATTCCAATATATTGACTTCACTATGACTTCATGTCCCTATCACGAATGATGCATAGGTATTCACACTAAAATGGTCACATGCAGTTTTCACTTGATCCGTGATTGGATTGTAACATGAATCACTGGCTCGTTATATGATTCATTTGGTAGTTGATTTGAACGAATGAATGTAGGATGTATCGCTGGTGAATAAGTGGGCGGAAGTTAAGTGAATGGTTGTATGGTTTGTTGTAGCTGGGATAAGATTATGGGTGAATGGTAGTTTGGATGAGTTGTAATGAGTTGCCAAAGAGATAACAGAGATGACAATAATGCCCTCGATCGATCGTATGAAACAATTAGCACAAAAAGAAAAGAAATGAATGAATAAATGCTTTTGAAGGATTTCATGTTTGAGAAATGTGACACTTAATTAGTTAAAATGGGGGACATTTTGAATTGATGAACAAACATAAAAGTGATAGAACAACCATAGGTGCCATAAATGGAGAATACAATTTAGTTTCTTGAATCACATTTTGTAATCTACGATTATAACCATTTCATATGCAAATAGGATGCCGATATGCAGGTACCAAAAATGTATTACCTGTATTCATTAGAACGCATAACACTGAAACAATTGCCAACATCGACATTGTATCGGTTCATAAGTGCCTGCAAACACACAAAAGAGAATGAAATGTGACATAAAACTGCATTTTTTTCCTTGAATAGGAATCTGATACATAGTTCAACTTTTGAAGAATATGAGATTACGCATATGAGATTATTATTACGCATATAGGTATTGTAGATTGATGTGACGCAACAACACATATGAAAAAAGAAAGGAAAACGTATTAAGTTTGAAATATTCTTTACAATTAGCTCAAAATGTAAGATTTATTTTCGTATTAATACAGCTTTGTGGTACAAGTGATACAATTTTAGCAAATGATGATACATAATAAATATCATACATGACGTTGAGATTTTTTCACCAAAACATAATCGTAAAAAAATCCGTAAACTTAATCATTTAGTCAGATTGATTCGTTTAAACAATAATTATGTTTCTTCAGAAAGTATCATATAATTTCAAAGATAATAATTAGACACCAATTGATTATATTTTTCCTATCAAAAACTTTACAGAAAAATTTCTTGAGTTATTTGAAACGGCCACAAGCAACTTATTGCCCAAACAGCGCTGTAATATAATAAACTCGTTCAATCGCTTGAAATATATCACTTATATATAACAACTTTTTTATTGATAATTATTATCGCTCAATTATTTTAGTCTACTTTCAATATGATAACACAATATGTTAATCTGATTTCAAAAAGGTTTGCATACCTATTTCTTCGGATGGCAGTTCACTATTCTCTAACAGATTATAATGAAGCAGTCTATGTTGTTGTGTTGGTGATTAGTAGACTAGCCTCAAATGACCCTCCATCCTGTCGGGGGAAATCCTTTATATACACTTAACTGTCCGTGACATCTTTACATATTCAATTCTTAGAACTTATTAAGTTGCGCCTTATAAAGCATATTTTCCTTCTTGGGCAATCTTTGAATAGGAATCGAATGATATCATATGTTATTTCATGTACCGGAAACTTATATTTAAATGGAATGACATCATTATTTCATGTTGTTATAACATAGTTATTACATTGATCATTGGTCTCCAAAATTCACCAGTTTATACATGTAAAGATTTACGAATTTGTGAATACTTGTATCAATATATGTTGTATGGAAAGAAGTTTTATGAATAACGGAAATCGATTTTGTCAAATTACTCACTTCGTTTAGGATGTAGCGATCTAAATTTTCAGAAATTTGAGAGAGATATTTCAAATGACTCGTCATGTTCATGCGGTGCAGAACACGAAGATACATCACATCCAAATTAATCACTGCTAAGAAATGAAGCGTGATTCTACAACAATGGTTACAGTTTAAAACATATTTTATCTGGAAATAAAGAGTTATCTGATGTTGACAACTCGGCTATTCAACAATCTGTTGACCTATTTATCACCAAATCTTGTATATTTGATAAGAAATGAGGTGAAATATTCTATCTCTAAATTAGCGTGAAGAAATTGCCTTTGCAATATTGAATATATTAAATGAATTTTGTTGCAACTGTACATCTTATTGGTTTGTCATAACTTTGTTTTACATGTTTGATGGTTTCAAAATATAATTTGTATTGAAGCGGCATTTATATAAGCTTCCAGCTTGTTTGCCGATCCGTTTTCATCGAAATGAATAAAGTATGTATAAATCAAATTTTATGCATGAAAATTTGTAAAAGATGTCTACATGAAGGTTATAATTTATTTTATTTTATTAACAAACTGCATTTAGTATTCCCTAAAAAACATTCACGGAAATGTTGGATAATGAAGTTCAGTTTACTTAAAAACGAAGGTTTAAGGAAAATCAAGATTTTTTTGTATGAAGATATTTTATGATTCATAATTATCCAAATGATTCTTGAATATTCACATTTCACAGTGCACATTTTGGGGTTGGCTTCAAGCGTTTTTGGTTGAGCATATCACAGTTGTTTATATTGTTTATAAATAACTGTGCAATATAACTTTAATATAGGTGAAAATTTGTATCGAGCAATAGCATATAGTTACTTGATAAAAACATAATGGATCACTGTACTGCGAAAGGAAATCCGGCCACCGTTTGCAGTGCTTTTGAAAACACAAGGGTTTTAGATTAGTCTGATATTGTAAAAGATAATTTCATTATTTTTCTCTCACATAATGACTTAATACTTATGTGTATTGATTCGTTTCTTTGTATTTTTTTTCATAATAAGTTAAGAAAACACATGCAAATATCATCTTATTCTTACATTTCAAATTAGCTTTAAAATTTATATAGCACAATTTGTCACTTTAATTTTTAAAATAAGTAGAAATTTAGATATGTTAACATCATTTCTTTCGATTACTCGATTACATAAATGAAACTGAAAGGCCTTGCTCATTGAAACTTGGTATACGGAAAAATAATCATATGAATTGGTGCCTGAGGGTTTAAATTTTCTTCCTTGGAACGCAACCTAGAATTTCAGTCAAAATCCTGAAAGACTTACACAGTGAAACTTGGTTTATTGAATAATCAGAATGTGCTCTGGTGCCTTTTGAGGTTTTCAACCTATTCCAAACCCCCTTTAGGCCGTTTCCATGGAAACACTGTTAACCATTTTTTTCCAACCTGAACTTAAAAACCATAACGCCTAGCTCATTGAGACTTTATATGTACACGTACTACAATCATCATGTTAAGTGGCGCCTTTTTGGTTTGTGACCTCTTCATAATTTTTGCGGGCCGTATCCATTGAAACACAAGTCACACTACTGTTTCCAAGATTGAACCTTAAAATCCTTACGCTAAGCATAATGACACTAAGAAAGATTAATTAATTACCAATGATCTGCTTAAGAAAGTTTCAACAAATAATATGAGTTATAGAGGATATACGAAAGCAAAAAGATTTTATACAATTATTCATAACAAAATATTTTACTTTTTTCCACTTTGCGGTCGATATAGCCGACTGTGTTTTAGATATTTTCCTTAATTGGATCATTGATAGTTTAAGAGTAAATGTGTGCCCAGTGGAGCAATCTGGAGCAATCTGTTAATCGCTACAAGTCCAATTGCGCAATCAAGGGCCACAAATCTGATAAATTATATTTCGGACATGGCTTTCAAGACCGATCAAGAGCATCAACAGGTGTATCCAAAATCAAAATTTCATTCACCCAAGTGTGATACTGTCTGAGAAAACGTGTCCCCATTGAAGCATCAGACCTGTTAATCGCTCCAAGTCCAATTTCAGAAGCAAGGGCCATAAACCTTTAAAAATCTAAATTTCGGAAATGGCTTTTGAACTCGATCAAGAGTATCATCAGGTGAATCCAAAACCAAAATTTCATTCACCCAAGTGTGATACTGTCCGAGAAAAAGTGTCCCCATTGAAGCATCAGACCTGTTAATCGCTCCAAGTCCAATTTCAGAAGCAAGAGCCATAAACCTTTACAAATTAAAATTTCGGAAATGGCTTTCGAACTCGATCAAGAGTATCATCAGGTGTATCAATAACAAAAATTTCATTCCTCTAAGAAATTTCACTCCTTTATCCCCATTGTACACCATATAACTATTGCACAAAATTACGTTTCCATGGAAACGACAAAAAATGAATTCCAGAAAATTAAAAATCGGTCCACACTGTAGACAAGGTTATGGTAAACAAGTGTGCAAAGTTTGGTTGATATAGACCTAAAGGTTTTTGAGTAAATTGACCGGACTGAAGAACGGAGGGACGGAAGGACGGACAGAGGGACGGAAGGACGGACAGAGTGACCACTATATACACCGCTTACTTCGTAGCGGGGGAATAACAAGGGTAGTCATAAAATGAAATGCACAATTGAGTACATTGATCGTCAATAGGAAAGTTTTCTTATTGGGTGTGATTTGCATCTTCGCATCTCAACAAGAATGTCAGGAATACCTCGGCACGTCAAGGTGTTACTTAGTAAATTACTCTGATGCAAAAGATGACTGAAGTTGGACAACATCTTCGGTTACCCAGAGCTTAAACGCACTAGTGCACACCAATCTTTCTTTAACACAACGAATGCACAGATCTTGCATATCTCTCGATATTATTCAAGATCCTCACTCAAGTAATCTACCTCGTGAGTTATTTAACAAATATTTACGTATTCAGGTAGTAAAGTGGATTTTTAAAGACCGTAAGTATTTAATGTTAAGTTACAATAAATCCGAATGAACTACGATACCGGAAATATTAAGATTTTGCCTATAACCAAAAAAGCGGAAACGGCAGCCGCTTTGGTCAATCTAATAGCAATGTTAATGCTGTGTTATTAAATCGGTTTATTTACAACATTGCTTTCAAAAAACATAATTCATTATTTGTTCTCAGTTCAGAGATTAGGTAAATTCAACAGCTGCACATATTAATATTTCAGCCGCTTTCAACTGTCTATAATTTATCCGTCTTGTGCACAGCTAACCTTAGATTTTTATATGTCCAAGCCGACAGCGGCTGTCTAATTTTTTTCATTGTTGATTGCAGGTCAATTGTAAAGAATTTTAAGTATTTCATTGCATCAAAAGAAAGCTTAAGTGAATGCATAAGTCCTCTTAAACCTTAAAATAGCCAATTTAAACCGTAAAAGCGTGCACTAGTGCCTTTAATGTTAACATATTTTTCACATATCAACCATTGGAACATTCATCAAAAACCTCTTACTCAAATCCATTGGCATTGAACCTTGTTATGAAACAATAAAATGAAAACAAATCAGGTTGCTTATGAAAACATCTTGTGGAAGTAATAATGTTATGTTAGATAATTTAAAGAAGACCAGTTGCAAATTTGATCTTGAATACAAACAATAAATTTGAACAAGTAAGATTCCACTTCAAAATAACAGATTATCAAATGTAAATCGAAATTGTTATTGACAAACTAAAAGTGTAAGGAAAGTCGGAAATATCGACATATTCAAACATAACTAAACCAAGATTAAGAAAATTCGATAGCGATGTTAAATTATTCTTGGTTTCCATGATTATCAAGTTTTAAAAACAATCAAGATGAAAATTATAAAAGTTTATTACAATGATATCTAAAAATCACAATGGCAATTTCAAACTACAATAAAATCTAAAGAAACATTACTACTAAACATATTTATCAGATTGTCACGAAGTATGAAATGCAAAAATACACGCGATTGTTAAAATACACATTGGTCGTTAAAATACACATCGGTCTTTGAAATACACATCGGTCGTTTAAATACACATCGAGGTTTTAAAATACGTGTGTGTAGATTTGAATAAAGCAAGAAAGCACTTTGGGAATGTTTAATTACATGAAGATATGCTGAGGTGTGTGCTTAGTGCAGAATTGCTAGAGTCAGGATGGTTGCAACAGTTGCAACAACGAGAGAACACGTCATCGATCCAGATCCTGCAACAGAAACACAAACATTGCAACAAACTTACGACAATTAAGGGCTGATTTGTAACGCTTAAGATTTCAAAATCTCACATCAGAATAATGGTTAAATATTGAACTTTTGTTTTATATCTTTGAATACTGAAGTCTATGTTTGAAGCGTATCTAAGCAATATGATTTTCAAGTTAATTTGTTAATGATAGATAGATTCCTAATCTCTGCCCTTGAATACAATATGATATAAATGACATACTTTAAAAAATGAAAGCTGCGATGGTTTTTTTAATGAACACCTAACAAATTCTACGAATTCCATTTGAATCCTGCAAAAAATGAATAGATATTCTTTTCTTTAAATGCATTGATATATTTTATATAATTGATAGTCATCGTTGCAAAGAGACAATGAAAGAAACCTCAACTACAATTTCGAAAAAACTTCAGCAAACTTCTTGACCAAACAGAACAAACTCAAAGCAACAATCAGATGATTATTAAGAGAAAACACAAGATTTTGTACCATTTGCAATGTCATTTGCAAGTTCATCCATCGTTCCCTTAATTCGTTGAGCCTCGGCCGACGTCTTGTCCGACAAAGTTTCGTAGTACTCCTTCAGTTTGTCGAACGTCTTCTGCTGTTCGTCTTTGCCAAGATTGGCCAGCGAAGTCTTAAACTTCTCGTAGTTGTCAGATGTGAAGTTCTTAATCTGCTCGATCACGTTGGTGAAACTGTCCCCGATGCTACTGAAGGCATTTCGGATATCATCCAAGATATCCCTCTTCACAATCCTCCTCTCCGATCTGGCAACGAGTTCTTCAAATGTCTCCGAATCTTTAGAAGCTGCCAGGGCTATACAAGCCAGGGATACCAAGAGGACAAGAGAGGATTTGCCAACCATCTTGAATCCTACAATAAAAATGGTCAAGGTTATAGATTTGACTCTGTTATATGACTCCGGTTAGTGGCCATAATAAAACACTTGATGCAAAAAATAAAAAATAATGTGAAATCGAGTTTGTCAAGCATAATACACTTTTTTTACCTAATTATGAAACCGTTGATTTAAATTTGCTTAGGATGGGAGTTTGAATTATTTGCTGTAATTCATCCGATAATTGCACAGAAGAAATCATACTTCTGCAATATTCGAAATTCAAACCCAAACCAGTCAGGTGAACGTTTTTGCTACTTACTGTACAAACAACATACCAACTTGATCAATGAGATCTTTGAGACCCATCTGGTAGATTTAAAATGACAATGAATTTGAGACACACGCCCCTGAGATAGAGAATAAACACGACATTGTTATTAATGGAATCATTATCTGCAATAGTACAAACTAGTCCCTTGTGGGATTCGAACCCACACCAAGAGTCAGTACTGGCTGTACCTGCAGTAAATGTTCTAACATTCGGTATTGATGTGGGAAAATATCTAACCCATGCCGAAAAGCATTTTCATTCGAGCTGTAAAATTGCTTACGTTTAACGCTATAACATATATATACATAAATTCACTTAAGCACGCAGTTTCGCACTCACATTGACTATATTGTGGGCATGTGTGGCTTTTTTCAGCCTTCAATTGATGCAATAGGATTTTTACTAATCTTCAAAAGTTACCTTCAATGGTAATGAGAAAACTGCGGAAGTCTGAGTCTGTAAAATATTTAGTGTTGGTTGTGTACAACCATAGTAGCTACCGTTTTTGGTTTTAAGACTGAAGAATATATATATATATATATATATATATATATATATATATATATATATATATATATATATATCCGTGGGTCGTTTGTAGTTAATGCAGTGTTGTATTACTAAGGAGTTCGCGTAAATTCCTTGACACCAAAGCCTTTGACTCAATAGTAAAACATACAATTTTACTTAGTTTGGGTCTTTTAATATTGACTTCTTAGCCTGAAAACGTTTATTTTTTCAAATAAGAATTAGACCGAGGGTTGTGCATTTTGCAATTATCTGAGCATAAGGTATATATACGAAGTAACTGGCGCGCTGGTGACTTTAAATAGAAATACCAACCAACCTAGTTCAATATAGATATACATATCCGCTTATTGTGTGTATATGATAAATCACATTCGGAAATCCTTCCCTAAAACACGTTTGAGTTTGTTTCTATCGCCATTTAGAGGCCTATGTCAAACTTATTTCCGTTTTTTTAAAACATTAAAATTGTCAAAAGCAAATTTTAGACATGATATTATACTCAGATTAAATATTCTGATGACATTAAACAGTAAAATCAATTCTTAATGCAAGCACATATTTCTTATTTTCTAATTCCCTGGTACTGCGGCGGGGATGATTACAAATTAGATACTGAATGTCACGGTTTTGTTTAATTCGTACTTCACTACTAAATCTTGGTTCTAGTTTGATCACTTTACAAAATAAACGTAAAAACTACAATAGCAAACCAGATAAGAATTACAAAAATAACGTTAACAGCCAAAATAAACAACTAACAGTAAGAAGAAGCCTCAAAAACAAAAAACACCATATCGGTGTTAGAAAGATTTAAAAAATCCTAAACTAAATAATAAATCTGATGTCAGCATATTCACGAACATGGCCAATATGACAGTGAATAAATTCCACCGAGACGCACGATTTGCACGCTGAAAACATGGCGGTGAACCAGATTTGTCATTCTTGTGATTATCGATTTTTCTACATTAGTGTTTTAGCAACAAAGAGATCGTAAAAATGAACAGCTATGTGCGGGTTAACACCAAATACAAAGCCTACCTTATTTGATATTAAAATTTTAAAGCTCCTACTTCAGTGAGGTAGATCTTCCAAGCTTGTAGATCTTCGATAACTAACGCCACGCCTAACAGAAATTGAGCGATGTAGTCTGGCTGCGTTTTAGCGATTGCGATGTGTTCGCGGTCATTATTGAAAATTCTTCCCTCTCGTATTGAAGCATGAGTATATTCAAAACTGTAACCATGCCGTATTCTCAAAATAACCTTTGCTGTTATATAGATTGGAGCAACTTTAGAATTTCTTCGCCAGCTAGAATACTTATTCTAACCCTAACCCTAGAGGTAACACTAACACTAAGCCTAAACCCTAACCCTTTTAAGTAAAAGGATAATATTATTGAAGGTTTAATATAAGAAAATATAGGCACAAAAGTTATTTATAGTAATTATGACATTGGGTGGCGCACCAATTCTATAGTTACCTAGAAAGCGTCATTTTTCCTTTCTGTAAAATTTATAAATGTAGGTCAAAATTGTACGGGGTTTTTTTTAGATGATTAAGTTCGCGATTTTGGAGTTTTGGAATGATAACTGACTCTCGAAAATATGTTCACGTTGACAATACCGCGTGTCATATACATTTGACTTATTTTGTGGTCGATCTTCAATTATTTTACAATAATTATTCCAAACAGGGAGCTATGTAAGTTGTTTGACAAAAGTTTTGCATCATCATTAAAGTAACAGCAGTACTGGAGAAGATGTTGTTATTTTTGCCATCCTTTGACTATCACAGAGCGTGCACATGTGTTATTGAACATGCTTAAACATTAGGACGTTCGCCATCGCCCGAACACCCCAGTCTGACGTTGTGACATACCACTGCTGTCATACAGCTCAGCTCAACCAATTAATCAACTTGATCAGTAATTAGTGATAGGTAATTCATTACCACTATCGACACATAATTTGAATATCAACATTTCGGTGTGCAAGGTTCAAGTTCAAGGTTTATTTGTAAATAATATTCATATTTTCTCTTATCTAAAGAAAATAGTAAGAGTTCAATAAACTAACCTTAAACACACCGGAGCACGTTATTGTTTAGTAAGAAGGTGATTCCACGATAATGAAAATATTTTGCAGCCTTCTCCAATTCTTCCATACATATTGAATACTCGGAAAATTATATCCACTGCTTAACAATATACTTGGCCTGAGATTTTACAATACATCGTTTTTCAAAATTTCAAAATGTCCTTTACTATTTTCCCCCAAACTAAGCTTCATGTAAAAATTTCAAATATTTAAAGCTTTCCTTGCGTTTAATCTGCTTCTCAGGCAGACGTTAAAGATAGGTAAGCTCTTAAACGTGACTGGCATGTACATACCTTTTACATTTATTGGATGTTTCTTTATCTCAAATAAACATAAGGACGCAATTGAAGAAAACAGCACATTTAAGGGGACGTAATACTATATCAAATATAATATATTATATACAATATCAACCATAATCAACGGGGTATGAATTCCTTTGCGACTTAGGATGAGGGTTAACATATTATATAAATGAAGTTTTCTTCTTTTCACAAATCAATTGACAGACGTTTCTTTATTAACAATGTTAGACAATCTCACCGTGATACTAGTTGCTATACTATATAGTATAAAAAGTCTCCTAGTAGTCGAATTAAAGCGTTTATTTTCTCATTTTTTGGCTCTATTGATTCATATAAGTGAAGCGAATACAGATACTAATTTGTAATAATCAAATTCATGCGTTACTTCTCCTCTTTAAAGTTAAATACCCAGTTGTTCTGTTTGAAAACCTTACGGTACGACAAGAAAAGCTATTCTTTTAGATATGAGAACTGTTTAGTCAGTGTTATATTTCCTCTATGACATATCAATTACCTATGTTACCTGCAAGGGCGTGGCCACTAAGGTGCATTATTACCTGTACACTTACCTGGGCAAGAATGTCTCAATGTCTGCAAATATGTCTATTATTTGGTAGTGGTTGCTATAGGTTAAATGTAGAATCAGGTTTGCTTATGATGATCCATGAGTGAAGTTGTGTTTATTTCACTTTGTACGAAGAGAAAAACTCGATAATTATGCACAAGTAAGGACTACTAGACTATAATTAAGTCTTGGGGCGAAAAAGTAATTTCTATTTTTATACGAAAGTGTGATAGGTTCA
The DNA here is from genome assembly GCA_921293015.1 of Phorcus lineatus. Classification (NCBI taxonomy): domain Eukaryota; kingdom Metazoa; phylum Mollusca; class Gastropoda; order Trochida; family Trochidae; genus Phorcus; species Phorcus lineatus. The sequence goes on from OV121085.1 coordinate 14,646,607, forward strand.
GGTTAATTGAACAAAAAAGGCAGACACAAAAGTAGTTTAATTCTGAAAAAAACGTAATTTTCCCATAGTTATCTGAGACCAAATTCACGGATTGTTAGAAAACCAAGTTCAGTCGCCATAGCTTAATCAATTAAGCGTAGGCGTATACATGTATCAATCAATCAATCAATCAATAGTTTATTTCTGTCTCACTTGTGTACATGTTTATATTTATATTCAAAACAATATAAAATTATAGATCATTTTAAAATGTACACAACCAATCGCCCAGCGATTTATGAGAGACGATATAAAACATGTATATGTATATTCATTAAAAACACAGTAAATAGACATAAAATATATACAAAACATATAAAATGAAGATAAATGATAGAAAGTTAGCTATATAAGAGCTCCCTCCGTTTTGTTAAAATAGAATGGCAGGTGCTGGCAGTATAAGGTAAAATATCTTAAATACGTAAAAATACGTATAAACTTATCACAGTCTGCTAAAAAGCTGAACTCCTCCCATTTAACTTGACAGGTTTCTAAGAGTCTGATTTGTTCATGTACGTGCTAGCATTTTGGATCTTATCCTTTTAGCAAGAAAAAATTCTTCGAGAGTTTTTGCTAACATTTTTATTGACCTTCGATTCGAGATATCACATTTCGAATAATCTTTGGCATTCAGAGATTCCTTTTTGGAGTTGTTTACATATATAAGAGTTTTTAACTCATCTTGATATAATTCATATGTGTTTTGTTAACCATTATGAGATAATGAAATAGTTTTATAAATACAAAAAATAAAAATTAATACTGAGGCTTGCGTTTTTAAGTCTTCATTTGCCTATAGGTACTTTACCCACAAATGTATATGTTTTATTAAAAGGGGTAGTTGCAGTCTTTTAAATAAATATGGTGATGTCATATTTAATGGTTCATATTGATAGATGGCGTTTTTTATTCAAAATAAACAGTTTAAATACGAACGTATAATGACCGGTTAAGCTATGCGGATCCATTTCGTTACATCAAGTGATAAAAATCTTGATAATATTTTTAAGAACGTAATACTGCACTAGCGCACAAAGAATGCACAGATCATGCTTATATTTCAATGTTTCAATCCGCACGCAGGTAACCTACCTTGTGAGTTAATTTATTAGTAATAATGTACGTACTCAGGTTTTAAAGTTTGTTCCTAAAGACCCGAAGTATTTAATGCAACTTTTCATGAAATCCGCATAAACTACGATAACGGAAATATTCAAATTTTGGTAACAATAAGAAAGCTGAAAACGGCAGCCTCTACATGTATGGCTAATCTGTTAACATTGCTAGTACTATGGTTATGAAATCGGTTAAGTTACAAGATTTTGTAAATACAAAATATTACATCCTTTTTTTTCTTAGTTCAGAGCTTCGGTAAATTCAAAAGCTGCACACATTGCTGTTCAGCCGTTTTTAGCTGTTTACATTTATTCCATTGTGTGTACAGCTGACCACAGATCTTCATCATCTCCAAGTCGATATCTGCTGTCTTACTCATCATCGTTGATTACATGTCAATAAGTTTTTGTAAATAATTATAAGAATGTCACTGCAAAGTTAGAAAGCTCAAGTGAGTGCAGTACCTATTTCCTCATTTGCTATAGTAGCCAATATAATTTGCCTTGAAAAAACTGTTTAATGCGACCAAAAATGTCACATCTTAAAACAACAAAAGAATCAGCTAGGGACGTTCTGAAAGGTCAATATAAAAATATATATTCTTCATGATCATTTAATTCAAGCCACTGATGGAGTCTAGCGCTAGTTAAGCTTTTGGAGGGAAGATGGTTTATACGATTAGAACAATCTCATTAAAATCAAATCTAATATTGCTGCACTTCATTACGCAGATTATGTGAATTATATTTCATTTTAATGAGATTGAAGATTAGAATGTACTTGAATAATTACGGTCGAGATTGACCTTTGCTCCTCCTGTATGGTAATTTAGTCTCCATTGTACAATCATGACATGATTTTCCTGCCATAAATTGGTGAATCATGAATTTCAACTTAACATTGCAATCTACAGCTTCCTTCATGACTTCAATTTCTCTGAAGTTGTAAGAGGAGAGTGACCTTGTTATGGAATAACTGAACAACAGGAAACGTTTAAATTGCAACACACTTATATGACTGACAATTGACAGTCATTGTTATTTGAATGAATACATATATATTCATACAATTCCTTGTCGAAAGAGGTAACCATACAGAAACGAAAAAGAAATTATGTTTATTATCTTACAGTTTAAATTCAGAATTTAAAACTAGATTTTTATTTGAAATACAAATTTCAAATTTTAAAATTTTAGATTAAAAATTTAAAAATTTGAATCGAAAATTTCAAATTTTAAATTTTAAATTTACAATCTAAAATTTAAATTCTAAATTCATGATTAAAAATTAAAAATTTCAAATGTTTAACTTCATCAACATGTTAATCTGAATTTTAATCTGAATTAAAATTAGAAAACATAATTCACATCTATTTCTTGCTCAAGTATAGATTTTCTAAATAGGAACCTAGACCGTATTAAAGGCTCCAAGTTTATAGACAGTCATGGAGCAAGACTAACCCACGATTGAATGATTCAAATTTTAAATATGATTCATGAGTGCGTCGATATGTACACAATTGTCTAGTGGTGTACCGATTCATCGATAGCATGTTTGCATCGGCAACTACGCGATGCGAGTGCATCGATGCAAAACACATTTAGACGATATATCAGACTATTTATATCGGGAGAATCCATTATACATCGATATATCGCCATAAGAGACGATACTATAAATATAATTGCTTGAAAAAAATATAAGATGACAAAGTTTATATTCTATTCTAGATATTACAGTGATAAAACAAAAAATTATGATAATTTATATTGATATTTTATGTGCA